>CAMRHE010000449.1:425000-1025000 GCA_947044405.1 Leptodactylus fallax
ATTTTGATGTGAAGTTGGCAGATTTACTCATATATTGACATCTTTGATATAGTGTGATTTTAGCCTAATTAAATAGCTATTTATCAGGGAAATGTATGATGAATAGTGTTTGGGCTTGCACCATGTGGTTGATTAAGGTCAGTCACTGCAAGGGCTCATACACAAGGACCTATGATGGTTCCATTTTATATGGCGCTATGATGGGGCTACCATAGAGGTCCATTGGCCCTCTGATTTTTTACAGAGATGTGCAGTATTTTTTTTCTGTAGGCATCCATACTGATCCATAAGAAAAAAATACTGACATTCTCCATCAGACTCCATAGGTACAGAGGAATATCTCCATAAATACTTAGCCTTTTTGGCACGGCATGGATGCCCTGCAGGCTCTGTGCTCACTGTAGTGTCAGAGGATACATTCACACTAAATTTATTTGGAAATATTTTTAATGTGACTTAGTTGATGGGTCCTATTAATTTGCATGGACCACGAGGAGATGCCAATTTGCAACATTACAACAGTTACAGTAGGTTTTACCCATGTACTTCATTTATTTCAATAACATTAACTTTAGTGTCTTAAAATATCCTTCAACACATATTTAGAAATGTATTGATCAGTTACATAGACATATTATAACTCTCCTAGTATCTTTCGTTGCAGACTAAAGTTCTCTTATTGTTTCCAATAATTTCTAATTACTGTAAAAGTATACATTTATTTATTACTATAAATTAATACAAATTATTATCTCATGCATCAGGCTACATCTTAATTTTTAGCTCTAGAGTATGCCATATTTCCCAGTCTTATTTACCTTGAGTCTAGGTACCAAAGGTAGTTTCAGACTAAGGTTCCTTGGACCCACAAGGTGAAATGATTTTAGGGGTTCACCCTCCATCTATACAAAACATGTACATGTCTACTGTTAACTTCACTATCTTTTCACAATCTGTTTTTGTCATTGCACACACAGGACATATCATTAGTAAGAACTACAGTGGTGCTTGAAAGTTTGTGAACCCTTCAGAATTTTCCATATTTCTACATAAATGTAACCAAAAACTACATCAGATATTTATATTAGTACTAAAAGTAGATATAGAGAACAAAATTAAAAATGATTTCAATATATTAGACCTGTTCATTTATTTATAGCAGAAAATTATCCAGTATCACATATCTTTGAGTGGCAAAAGTATGTGGACCTTTTCTTTCAGTATCTGGTGTGATACTATCACCAGCTTGTTTCACAGATGGTATGAGGTTTTTATGCTGGAATACAGTGCTTCCCTTTCTCCAAAGATAGCACTTCTCAATTATACCAAAAAGTTGTATTTTAGTCCGATCTGTCCACAAAACATTGTTGGCCAATCCTGGCAAGAGTAATAATAGTCTTGAATTTCCTCTATTTGTACACAATCTGTTTGACCGCGAATTGGTAGAGCCCAAACTCTTTAAAGATGGTTTTGTAAACTTTTCCAGTAAACCTCAACAACTCTTCTCTCAACAACTCTTCTTCTGAGGTCCTTATAAATTTCCTTTGTTCGTGACATGATACACTCCCACAAACGTGTTATGAAGATAAGACGTTGTTAGAAATCGGCTCTTTAAATAAACAAGGTAGACCATTCATCACTTTGATTGAAAACAACTGACTCTGATTTCACCTTTATTATTTACTAATCCTAAAGGTTCACATATTTCTGCCACTCACAGTTATGGGATATTGGATATTTTCTTCTATAAATAAAAGATTAAGTCTAATATTTTTAACTCTTTTGCTTGATTTGGTTCTCTGTATCCCCTTTTAGGACTTGTGTGAAAATTGCAAGCAATTTTAGGTCCAATTAAAGTAGAAATACTGTATAATAAATTCACAAACTTTCAAGCAGCACTGTAATGTTAGATTTGCAAATCAGCCCATATGAAATAAACCCAAGTGGCAAATGAATCCAAAGTCTGCTCCAAATGAACCTTTGGGGTCCATTATTGTGTCAATGCTTGGACTTACCATAAGTTTCCACCAGTGGGTCAGTTCAATTCTGCCAGTACATAGAAAAGTCAGTAATACTATGAGGTTTGGCAGAGACCAAAGTATGGACAAAACTTGAAATTTTAGTCTTTACTGGGAGTTACGTCTTACACTTAGCTTATTAAACCTATAAAGAAAAAGTCCAATCTTTATACATTTGTCATTTCAGTCATATCAGGTGTATATTATTTCTTGTCATTAAATAAAATGACAGACATCTAAGTTCTACAGCTTATTGCAATATTATTCACAAATTATCATATTCTCTACATACACAGCTTCAAAATGACAAACTCCTATGTAGTTTATTTTATATTTGTCGCATTATTCTCATTTACTCATTTTTTTCAATACTTTTTGGCATTTTATTACAGGAAATACATTTAAGTATTTTTATATATCATTAATAGCATTATTATTATGATTATGATTTTATTACTATTTTTATGGTAGACACTTTTTTAAATATAAAAATACCTAAAAAAAATTGTACGAAGAGTCAAAGTCAGAATTGTACGAAGAGTCAAAGTCAGTATGATCAATAAAGACAGTGCGTCCCCACTCAAGACCCTCCTCTATGAACCAGAGCAGAAGGTTGCTACAAACAGTAGCTCTCACTTTGGTGGACCCAGCTCCTTTATGCATAGTATGGATGGTCATTCATTTGATAACCACCATGTGATCCACATGGCAATAACAGATGATCTCCAGCAGTTTATAAAAAACATTCCTCAAAAATATGAGGGGCCTTTTTTTACCACCTTAACCGTGGATGAGTAGAGGTATGGAGCATCTAGTTCATGGGATCATTGGCTAGAGACAAACTTCATGTCCTTTTCCGTGGGCATTCATTTTAAGTAAATAAATGTTGCCATATTTAAAGTTGTCTCCAGCCAGATAAATTAGATAATATTAGATTGGTGGAGGTCTTTTTCTTGGCATCCCCACCAGCCAGCCCCTTTACTCAGGGCTGGCGAGTCGGTTGGCCAAACCATCATCTCCAACTCTATATTTCACAGCTCAACTCCTGCTCCTTATCTGACTCCTTCATAAAAGTCTGATAGCCATGGTCCGAAACACGTTGGCAAAGCTCCTCTAATTCATTAAATAGCCACTTATTGAATTTCTATGACAGTAAAGATACAACAAGCTCTGCATCTAATAAAATAATCAATATAATTGATTATATAATAAACTTTTAAATAATTCCTAATTTTATTTTGAAGCTGGAGTTGTTTTTTCTGACTACGACTCCACCCGAAACTGATCCCGACTCCAAAGCTCTGCCATCAATGCTCGAACTAAGGCCGGTTGCAGATGACCATGTGCTGCTGGCCGGCCGGCCGTTGATTAAAAGCATGGGGACACGCGGATGTCACCAGTGTGCCGCCTGTGCACGAGCCATGCTTCCGTGGCCCCTTTCATTAAATGAATAGGAGCCAAGGAAGCATGGCCGCAAAATATGACAGGAATAGGACCTGTTCTATATTTCGTGGCCCGGACTGTCGGCCCGCACACGTGACCATGTAATTTGGTCGTCTGCAACCGGCTTACAGATTTCAGTGGGGAAGCTACAATGCATCCACGCCCACTATGAATTGTCATGAAGTTAGGCGAGACTTCCAAGATACTTTAAAACTTACATCACGACATTTCTTCTGCAATAAAATCACTTGTTATTTTTTGGATAAAACTATCTAAAATTTCAAATTTCAAAAATAAAAGTAAACCCTCTCATTTTTCACCATCATGTTGCTTTGCCATGGCTATATTTAGTATAGCTTTTGTCTTCACATCCTAAGACTAAGGCCACACGTAGCGAAATGCAGCTAAAAAACGCTGTGGAAAGGAAACTCATCACTTTATTTTCTGCAGTGTTTTTCTTTGCGTTTTTGCTGAGTTTTTCACTGCGGATTATTCTTCCCTTATTAAACCCATAGGGAAAATGGCAGCATTTCAGCATGTATAATTGATATGCTCCGATTTTCAAAAACAGGGGCGTTTTTGAAAACGCAGCTTTTCCGCAGCGGATTTTTTTCTGCAATGTGTGGATGAGATTAGCCAAAATCTCATTCACTTTGCACGTACTGTAAATTGCAGCGTTTATTTCTGTGGTGTTTACGAAGAGGCAAAAACTCTGCGTTTCGCAACGTGGGGCTTCAGCCTAAGGCGGTTATTGGGCTGAACTCATTTTTGTAATATCAGGACAGCTGAACCCATTACTCAGATGCTGTGGTATTACTGAAGCACAGTTATGGCTTGGAGTCATCTCACTAATATCCAATGAATCGACAGGCCGCTTTCACTGAGAACAAAATGGCTGCATGGACTGTGCATTAAATGTGAAGAGATTGACTAAAAGTGATGTGACCTGAGCTTCAGTAGAAATTTTTTAAATTATTTTTTTTTAATTTTAGCATTCGTTTCCATTCTGCAACAAATCATTGTGATTCTTTACCTTAAGCGTTCTGTTATTTTGTTTTACGTTCTAGGTGAAGAAAGTGCAAGGTTGTTGCAGATCATCAAAAACAGGGCTATTCTCCTTCAGTATACATTACTGTAAAAGTATGTTGGTTTTTGAAAAGTTTACAATCATTGAGACATTTCAGCTTTTGTTAACTTATGCACCCAGCAGCCCACTTTTTCCACTATGACTGCTTGATCATGAGTATGTGCTATGATGCGTGACCCAAACATATAGATCTTGGAAGATGGAGGCAGTTTGATGCTGTCTATTCCAATTACATCCTCATAGTCATATCGGGTCAGTCCATGTATTTTTTTTTTTTTATCATTTTTTAAATCATATTAAACTTGAGAAGATGTTAAATTTTTGTATTGCATTGGTCCTATTCAACATGCATGGAAAACAGAATCTACTGTACAATTTATAAACCATACATTTCGGAAAAAGGTGGTTGTCTCAATGCTAAGCTCTTCTCAGCTAACCCATAAAATTTACCATAGATGTGGTTTAGTCTGTAAATAAAGTAGTCTCTTACAACACTATTTCCATAGACTTGAAAGGATAAGAAGAGATGATGAATTGTAGATTATTCCCTTGGTCGAGCTATGTGCAAGGTGTCTCTAAGATGGCACTCAGAATCCTTATGGCTCCATAATACAGAGAGATAGGCATTCCATGTGCCACCATATATGTACAATTATATTATGAATGTACAGTATTGCTAGCCTGCAAGGATCCTTGTAGGAGAAAATATCTTCATAATATATTATCTACAGATGAGTGAACTGGTTCGGATCGAACTAGATTCAATCTGAATTTTCGAAAAGTTTTAAGTTTGGCCTGAACCCGAAACTATGGGGGTTCGTCACCCACAAAGTGGATGTGAAATTATTATAATCTGCCGTCTCTTTAGACCCCAGAGTATAATAGGTGGAGCCCAAGGGACATGTAAATAATAACATATAGTTACAGTGGGTCCAGAAAGTATTCAGACCCCTTTCAATTTTTCACTCTTTGTTTCATTGCAGCCATTTGCTAAAAGCAAAAAAGTTCATTTTATTTCTCATTAACCCCTTAAGGTCTGAGCCCAAAAGTGCGTTAAGGACCAGGCCTCATTTTTCAAAACTGACATATGTCACTTTATACAGCAATAACTTTAACTTGCACAAGTGATTTTGAGATTGTTTTTTTGCGTGAGACGTACTTCATGTTAGTGGTAAATATTGATCAATATTTTTGTATTTATTTATTAAAAAAAATAGGAAATTTGATGGAAATTTGGAAAAAAAAATTGCAATATTCAAAATGTGAAATGCTCTGCTTTTCAAACAGATAGTCATACCACCCAAATAAGTTAATAAATATTATCTACCATATCTCTGTATTGGCATTATCTACCATATTGGCATCATCTTTTAATTGTCATTTAATTTATTTTGGACATTATAAAGCTTACAAGTGTAACTGCGATTTTCCATATTTACAAGAAAATTTCTCAAACTAATTTTTTAGGAACCACTTCAGTTCTGAAGAGGATTATAAAGGCCTATATATTAGAAACCCCCATTAATCACCAAATTTTCAAAACTGCAGCCCTCATATAATTCAAAACAACATTTGGGAAGTTTGTTAACCCTTTAAGCATTTCACGAGGATTAAAACAATTTGGAGGTGATATTTAGACATTTCATTTTTTTTCAATGATACATTTATTTAGCTTTTTATTGGTACTGTTTTGGGGTACATATGACTTTTTGATCACTTTTTATAGCATTTTTTTAAGGCGAGATGGCGAAAAATCATTATTTCCTTGCTTTATTAATTAATTAATTAATTAATTAATTGTTTTCATACACTTTACTTCTTTTTTTTTTTACTTTTTTTATATGTCCCACTAGGACACCTGAACCAACAATAGTCTGATTGCTGATTCAGCACTATAGACTGCAATACACGTTTATTGCAGTCTATGCAGGAATTCAGCCTATGTAGACGCATAGGCTGATTTCCAGAGGTCCCAGCTGGATCAATCAGGTAATAGAGGCTTCAGGCAGCTTGGGGTCACTGGCCAGACCCCGGGCTGCATATTATAGATATCGGCACCCCCCAATCTCGCCGCGGGGGGTGCCGTCGGGGCGGCAACATGGCGGAACCCCTTTGGATGCCGCGGTCATGTTTGACTGTGGCATCCAAGGGGTTAAAAACCCTGATCGGCGCTCAGCGCCAATCAGGGGTTAAGGAGCAGGGTGTTAGCTGTTAGTTACAGCTAACACCCGCTCCCGATGCCGCTCGCGGCACTCAGTGCCGCTAACAAACACTTAAAATGCCGCGGTTGCTATTGACCGCGGCATCTTAACGCTTAAACAGCGTGGATCGGTGTTATCACTGGTCCCCGCTGTTGCAGCAGGAGCCTGGCTGTCAAATACAGCCGGGCTCTCGCAGTGATCGCACGGGCTCTGCTTCTGAGCCTGCTCGATCACCGTCACGTACCTGTACATGGGGATGCAGTAACTAACCGCATTCTCCCACGTACAGGTACGTGAGAATGCGTGAAGGGGTTAATGTACACTCAGCACCCCATCTTGACAGAAAAAAAACAGAAATGTAGATATTTTTGCAAATTTATTAAAACAGAAAAACTGAAATATCACATGGTCATAAGTATTCAGACCCTTTGCTCAGTATTGAGTAGAAGCCCATTCCTTTTGAGCTAGTACAGCCATGAGTCTTCTTGGGAATGATGCAACAAGTTTCTCACATCTGGATTTGGGGATCCTCTGCCATTCTTCCTTGCAGATCCTTTCCAGTTCCGTCAGGTTGGATGGAGAACGTTGGTGGAGCCATTTTCAGATCTCTCCAGAGATGCTCAATTGGGTTGAGGTCAGGGCTGTGGCTGGGCCAGTCAAGAATGGTCACAGAGTTGTTCCGAAGCCTCTCCTTTGTTATTTTAGCTGTGTGGTTAGGGTCATTGTCTATTTGGAAGGTTAACCTTCGCCCCAGTCTGAGGTCCAGAGCACTCTGGAAGAGGTTTTCTTCCAGGATATCTCTGTACTTGGCCACATTCATCTTTCCTTCAATTGTAACCAGTCGTCATGTCCCTGCCGCTGAAAAACACCCCCATAGCATGATGCTGCCACCACCATGTTTCACTGTTGGGATTGTATTGGGCAGGTGATGAGCAGCACCTGGTTCTCTCCACACATACCGCTTAGAATTAATGCCAAAAAGTTCAATCTTCCTCTCATCAGACCAGAGTATCCTATTTCTCATAGTCTGGGAGTCCTTCATATGTTTTCTGGCAAACTCTATGCGGGCTTTCATAAGTCTTGCACTGAGGAGAGGCTTCCTTCAGGCCACTCTGCCATAAAGCCCCGACTGGTGGAGGGCTGCAGTGATAGTTGACTTTGTGGAACTTTCTCCCATCTTCCTACTGCATCTCTGGAGCTCAGCCACAGTGATCTTTGGGTTCTTCTTTACCTCTCTCACCAAGGCTCTTCTCCCACAATTGCTCAGTTTGGCTGGACGGCCAGCTCTAGAACCTTTGACCTCATGATTCTCATTTGCTCTGACATGCACTGTGAGCTGTGAGGTCTTATATAGACAAGTGTGTTCCTTTCCTAATCAAGTCCAATCAGTTTAATTAAACACAGCTGGACTCCAATGAAGGAGTAGAACCATCTCAAGGAGGATCATAAGGAAATGGACAGCAAGTGAGTTAAATATGAGTGTCACAGCAAAGGGTCTGAATACTTATGACCATGTGATATTTCAGTTTTTCTTTTTTAATAAATTTGCAAAAATATCTACATTTCTGTTTTTTTCTGTCAAGATGGGGAGCTGAGTGTACATTAATGAGAAATAAAATCAACTTTTTTTGCTTTTAGCAAATGGCTGCAATGAAACAAAGAGTGAAAAATTTAAAGGGGTCTGAATACTTTCCGTACCCACTGTATACTCGCCTTCCCTCACCTCTTCTGGGGCTCCTCTCTTCTTCTAGCCTACTGGGTGACATTATGCACCCTCGCTTGTGCCCTGTGATTTGGGCCTCAGTGGTGACTTGAGTGGAATGCTCTGATAACAGCACTGTACTGCTGAGATACTCAGTCAGCCAGGCAGCTATGGCTTGTGGGTGCTGTACTGGAAGTTATAGAATTGCTTTGAGACCCAAGAGAAAAAAGTTTTACACCCTAATGAATGGAAAGACATGATATGTAGAGGCCTTGGATTTTTTTGTCTCCTGTAGTCTACTGTAGATTTTAGTTGTAGGAAATGTCCTTCTATTGTTTGGGGCAAAATAATATTTTTCCTATTATTTATCAAAAATATTTAGGCCAACTGAATAAACAGTTCATACTATGTCTGCTGTTTATAAGGGATGAGAGCACGGGGAGAAGGCTAATATCCTTCACTTCTGAGTGTTTTTGGTTCGCAATGAACACATTTACTTTTTGTAGTTGAGAGTACAATTTTTTTACTTGCATAGAACAGCTGTTTGCAGTTGTTGTCTGATGTCACAAAAAGTTTTACATTAATTTCCAGATTTAAATTAATTAAACTTACTAAGGCCGGATTCACATCTACGTTAAATGTCCATCCGGTGCAGATCTGTCTAAAATCACCGGATGAAAGAGTCCGGCAAGCCCAACTTTTTCATCTGGCAATTTAAGTTAAAAAGAATGGACCCCATTTGATGGAAACCCAATGGACCCCATTATAGTCAATGGGGTCCCTTTGTTTCCTTTGGTGTCTGCCATTTGTGGTCTGTTTTCATTTCTTCTTTCCTCCGACAGATGTAAACTAAGCGTCAAATAGAATAACTGTAAAATCTTTGGTTGTCTTGATGTCAGTGCCGTTCCCATGGTCCTAGAATTAAAGCTCTGCTGTCATTATGAAAAAAGCAAAGCGCTTTCTTCCCGTTCTGTGCCAGTGATGTTCTTGGGGCTGGTTGTCCTACGCAGAAGAACAGAGTAAATATTAAAATAAATCCATTTAATGATGGATAACGACTGATCCCGAGGGACCCCATAGACTATCAAGGATTCCATCAGCTATCCATAAATTAATGAAACTTATATTAGTAAGTTTTATCAATTTACATTTGAAAAAAAGTGAAAAAGATTTTTGTGCCATCAAACAACCCCTTTAATGTCATAGCATCAACAGGAAAAAAAAAAGCTCATGTTGGTCAACTATTATACTAATAATACTAGTTATATTTTAGAGAATATGTAGTTATCTATAATCAATGATCTCATTTGTTTGAATTATACTTGTCTATTGTAGTCCTCAACATTTACATTACATACATTTATTTATCATTTTATTGTTTAGAAATTGCTTAAATTTTTTTTTTTTATTATATGTTGTGTTTATACCAAAATTATTCCGTTGTTCTGTAGCTATATAGATCTTATAGAAACCTTTTCATGTAGATATTATTACTATACAATGTACAGTACATGAGGATTATGAAGTTAATTACTTTCTAGTTAAATAGAGCTTTATGAAAATAATTGGACTATATTAATAAAAATGCACTTTTATATTTTCTAGAAGAAATATATGAAGTTATTGAACTGACTGAAAATAAATAGTTTGGCTAAAAATTAAAACTAAATATTAAAAAAACATTAGATTGAAAAACTGCAGAACCTAATATTGCTAATTAATAATATTATGGTGGCTTGCTAAAAATAACACAACTGTAATTTAAGAGTATAAGGCATTGAAAAAAGTTTTTAAAAAATCACTTAAAGTAGGTTAAACCAGTAGATACAGTATTGTGCAACAGTTTTAGGCAGATATGGGAAAAATGTTGGAATGTAAGAATGAAAAGTAAGAATGGTTTCAGAAATAGAAGAGTTAATAGTTTATTTTTCTCAATTAACAAAATGAAGTGAATGAAGAAAAGAGAAATCTAAACCCCATTAATATTTCTTGTGGTGACCCTTTGCCTTCCATCAATTCTTCTCGGTACTTGCAGACAGTTTTTGAAGGAACTCGGCAGGGAGGTTGTTCCCGCCATCTTGGAGAACTAAGCACAGATCTTCTGTGGATGTAGGCTTGCTCCCATCCTTCTGTCTCTTCATGTCATCCCAGACAGACTGGATGATGTTGAGATCAGGGCTCTGCGGGGGCTGTATCATCACTTCCAGGACTCCGTCAGAATATTGATGGGATTTAGATTTCTCTTTTCTTCCTTAACTTCATGTTGTCAATTTATAAAAATAAACTATTAACATTATTAAGCATTCTTACGACAGGTTCATAGCATTCGGGTTTCCGTTCTTCGGGTTCATATGGGGACCCGAAAGACAGAAACCCTGTCCACTTAAAAAGCAATTACATGCAGAAACCCGCAGACCCTATAGACTATATTAGGGTCCATCGGGTTTTATATTGAAACCAGCGGAGAAAAAAGTCCTCCTTACAGGACTTTTCTCTCCGCCAATATTAAGCAAATTTATGGGAAAGAGTCTTGAACACCAGTGTGAACCTAGCATTACTTTGCAGCATTTTTCCACACCTTCTTAAACGGTTTGCACAACACTGTGTGTCTTATTGAAATCCAACCAATCATTTTATTTGATGTCATGTTTTTATATGATTTTACCCTTTTCTCCTTCATGGTAAACATTTTTTTTAAGCCAGTGAGGAATATCGAAAATAAATTGCTTTTTCACAGTTGATTTTAAAGCTTAATGAAAAATTATAATATATTCTAAAACAAAGTTATAGACAGAGGGTTTCCTGTTTAGGATTCTCATCAACTGATAAGGGCAGTGAACCAAAAATAGCGTCTCCCACTCTGGAGAACTAGGCAAGTCTGTGCAATACACAGACAAACATTCATTTCAATTGTGTAGCGCTTAATTTATCCTGGGGAGGCACTGCAGGAGAATTTAGCACTTAGTATCTAGCTGTCAGCCGATCACTATAGGTCCCAGAAGCAAAACAGTGTGAAATCAGCTTATTGCTGGAAAATAACTTCTTCCTGTCCAATCCAATTTCCATGGATGTCAACGGTACAGTTTACATACTGTATGTCTGACCTTCCAGCCTTTCTTCCCCTCCAGCGTATTAGAAAATGAGAACAAACCTGATCCCATAATTTGCTATGATGTCATTTTTCTATCTGGTGGCCTCAGTTTTTCCACTAGACAACTTATTAAAATGAGTCTGTCACCAGAAGCCAGAGTATCAACCCAGCCCCACCGATAGATAGGTCAAGGTCATTTTAACACAATGGTGTTTTCTCCTAGGGAATTGGTACCTTTGCTGAAAATATATCACTGTTTTTGTCAATATGCAAATTAACCCTTTGGAGAAATGAGGGCGTTGCCATTGTGCGAAAGGGGTAAGCACCAACTACCTTAGACCTTAAACCCTGACCTATCTATCTTCAGTGCTGGGTTGATATGCTGAGTTCTGGTGATGGACTCTCTTTAAGGCCAGTTGCAGATGACCGTGGGTGAGATCTGTGTGCTATCCTTGTTTTTTGCAGATTGCACACTGACCCATTCATTTCTATGGGCACATGCAAACGACCATATTTTTCACTGATCAGTGTGTGAGCCGTAATTCCGCACCATGTCAGATAGAACAGGTCCTATTTTGTTTAGTTTTTAGGAACGAACTCGCCCATAGAAGCCTATGGGAGACTAAAACCTAGGACGGCACACGGATGTACTCAGTGTGTCATCAGTGTGCCTTTTGTTTTCATGGACAAGCTAGGGATATCATTAGATGTCACCTGTGTTTTTTATGGTGGATCCACAAACTAGGATCACACACTGATGGCACACTGAAGACACTCTGTCCGCAAAAACTGAACACTAATTACTAGTTTGCAGACCACAAAATAGCCATGGTCGTCTGCAACTAGCCTAAGGCAGATAGAAAAATGTTGCATATAGCATTTTTTCAATCTGGCATTGAATACCATAGAGCTATCTACTTTGTGTTTAGCCCAGACTGCTACAGTATATGTAAACCCACCGTAGCCACAGTGGAGATGGAATACCATGGTTTGTTATGTACAAATTATGCTCTTCGATCACCAATAAAATAACACATTTAATATTTTAGGCAATTACAAATTTATCCCAATTACCAATGATAAATTGTTCCATTGATAAAATTGTAGTAAAATTCTAAAATTTTATCTCAGAAGCTAAAAATTAGATCTTCTAAAAGTAATATGAAAATGCAGATGTCTAACATAAATATAATCCATTCATGTTTCTCTGTGGTATCTACAGCATGAAGGCAAATCAGATATAGTAATTCTCTCTTCTTATTATCCATTCTTTTATCACTCAGCTGACCTTTTCTGAAGCCATACGAAACAAAGCCAGATTATCCATTACGGGGAGTGTAGGAGAGAATGGCCGCGTCTTGACTCCCCGACTGCCCGAAGGCCGTACACACTGGGACTGCAATTAGACAAAGTTCAGGATTGGCTGTAATTGCATCGGACCTACCATAAAAACCAAATAATTTATTGAGTGCCTTAATTATACACTGTTGGTGAGTGAAATACAGCACAGACTGTGAGCCACATCATGGGAAAATCACTGAAGACCTAGAAATATTGCTGAGACCGGGAAGTACGTCCAAAAGCGCCAAACATCATCAGCAACAATGTGTGCATGAGCTCTGCTCGGAAACCCAAACTCAGATTTTATATCAGGAAAATGCATAATTTAGTTTTATTGGTGGGGGGAGGGGCGGGAAAGAGTATATTAGCAGCAACAAATTTATCTTGGAGGGACTATTAAAACAGACTTGTCATTTAGCTTATTAAACTGTGAAGTGTGGGATCAGAATGGACAATACTTCTGTTCTAACCAAGAAGGAAAATAGCTATAGAATTCAATGAAATTACTAACCAGTATACTGAGAAAAAGAAAAAACTCCATGCATATAAAGGATGAAGCTCCAGTTGTTGAAATAGATCTCTTTAAGAATAACTGTGATAAAAAAAAAAACAAAGAAATAATAATCATGTAAATCCTGTGAAAAATAAAAAATAAATTATTTACAAATTTTTCTTTGAAATAAAGAAAAAAATATGACATGCTTGCTTTTTAACTGATGTAAATTGAATAGAGTACAAAACAATTCTTTTTTAAGTCATCTTAGGGAACTGTTCATTGCAATAATTAATTAAAAAAACGCCATCAATGTAATAAAAAAAATTGACATTTTTTTATTTTAAATTTTTTATTTTTTTTTTTAATTGTGGGTCAATTTCTTCCATTTTCATTTTGTCACACAGACGTGTACACACACATGTAATTCATTTGTCTGAACCACCAGAAATCTAATTGTCCTATCAGTTAGTTGTGTAGAGTCTCATCAGACTACGGGTCACTCCTGTTCCAGACATTATTTATAATCTTGTTCTGTGTAAAAAAAAACAAAAATGTGGTTTTTGTATCCACTGATAATAAAATGAAAATGCGTTCTTTCTAAGATGTTGCTATCTGGAGTTATTAAATGAAATCTTAAAATTTTCGAAATTTGAGATGGTCAATGTAAAGTAATATAATAGCAAACCAACAGTGTTGACGTAGGTTAGGTTATTCGATAAATCAGGGTGTTTTTACAATCACTGTGATATGTTTGATACACTCATGACATGTTTTTGCTTATTTGTATTGTAAATATAGTTGAATTTTTTTCATTTAACTGTGAAACATCTTTTATTCCTCGGAAGATCATGTGTTGAACAGGTAAATGGGAACTGCTTTCGGTTTTATCATTTTAAAGGAATCAACATCATTCTGGATGCCCTGATTTTCTTTTTTTCTTTTTTTTTTTTTTACATCCATGTGTAAGTAAAAATTAAAAAAAATATTACACCTTCATATTAAAATTTAGCACAGATGTAAATTATGAACACATGGAAATTAATTTGGATATTAACAAAAAGTGACTTACAGATATAGCAAAGTTTAGCTTGACACTTAACATGTTAACTACCCTGTGGCACTGAAATTGAACTTGGATTTTTTGCATTCTGTGATAAGATATCACACTGCAAATACAAAAACACAGTGGGTACCACATACATAGTAGGAGTGCAGCAAGTCTTAAAGGGGTTTTCCAGTTTTAGCAAATACATGTTAAAAAATGTTAGTTATACAATTTTCCAATATACTTTCTTTATCAATTCCTCAATGTTTTCTAGATTTTTGCTTGCGATCACTCTTGGTTTACTTCCAATGGATAAAAATCAGTCCACGATCATGTGATGGACAGTCAATAGTAATGTGATGGACACACAGGTGCACAGATACCTTGTTTTGTAATGAGCCATGTGTGTGTCCGTCCTATGACCGTGGACTGTGTATCACATGGCCATGGATTGATTTTTATCTACTGGAAATTAACAATGGATCACAGCAAATAGAGATCTAGAAACTGTGAGCAATCGATACAGAAAATGCACTGGTAAAAAGCATAACTTTTCATTACACAATATATATATCTATATATTATCTTATTGTTTTATTTTATTTTTTTTTCTTGCTGAAACTGGCAAACCCCTTTAAGTATGAAATTAATCTTTGATACATCTGTATTAATTACAATTTGTTTTTCTGCAGCTTGACCTGTAAAGGGGTTTTCAGGGACCATAATTTTGATAGCCTGTCCTAATTGATGGCAGTCCGACTTCCAGGACTGAAATTGATCAGCTAATTTCAGAGGCCACCACAGTTCAGCTAGCATGTTATCTCCTTAAAGGGAGTCTGTTACCAGAACCCAGCATATCAACCCAGACTCAGTGATAGATAGGTTATCCTAACCTATCTATCTGCAAGCTGATTTGATATGCTGAATTCTGATGACAGACTCCCTTTACATGATTATCAGGAACAGTGCTACACAAATAGTTGTGGCTACACATGGTACTACAGCTTCTGTGAGCTGAAATACCAGGCAGACCCATGAACAAATGTATGACAATATGTCTACTTGGTGTCGCCCTGGAACCCTCTAAAAGAACTCTAGGAAAATCTGGTACTGAATGGGCTGTTCTTTAACATCATTTTTTTTTTTTTTAAATAAGAAATTTAAGAAAAATTACCTTAGATAGGGGAACTTTTTCAGGCCTAGCATACTGATTTAAAAATCTAGTGGAAATCTAGGTTGCATAAGGAAGAAATTATTACATATATATTCATGATATTCTGTATTTTACATTCAGCACATTAGTTTAGTGCAGTAGTAGCCCTCTTAACCCTAAGCAATACAAACGCTCACTTCTGAAAAATAGTCTTTTCCGTTTCTTAAAGAAAATAATTTCCTGCAATTCAGTTTGCAAAGCCACTATAAAGCGAAGTCCTTAAGTATCAGATCACTTATTCCTACAATAGGTAGTGCTAAGTCTCAATGACCCCATTCCATACTTCCTCCTTGTCGATAAGGCATATAAAGAAAGTGGAGATTGAAATCTACCAACATTTTCTGCTGTTTAGTAGGCGAACATAGTGCCCACTATATAAAAAGTAGACTTTTGTAGAATTTTGTTGCCTTTTGTAGTCCATATATTTATTGCTCCAATATATCTAAAATAAAAATTTAATCAACTTTGCAGATAATCTTAATTAAAAAAATATGGGTTAGCAAAACAAGGGAGCAGAAAAGGAGAAAAATAATACAAGACTACAGGATCAGACTACACACAGGGCTTGTTTGTAGTCTGTAGCCATGGAAATAGAAAACAGAAATCATAGAATGTTTTTAAATAAGATTAAATACAATGTTGTTTAATTTTTTGTTATTTTAGATGTATAACACTTCAGACAATTTTTTTGTGATTTTTTTTAGTTCTCAAATACTTAGTAGAAATAATTCATAATTAACAGGGAAGCATTGAATGTAAACTAAAATTAAATGTTATGTCTTGACATTTACAGAAGAAACACATTTTATTTGTACCATTTCTATGTGATCAATTTCCATCGCTTTCCACAGTAACTGCACAAATCTTGTAAAAAGTCATGTTAGTAAATAATATTGGAGAGATTACAGATATTGGAACCCTCACCAGTCATTAGGGATGGGGCTGACAATTTTCTTCTTAATGAAGCTCCTCAAGGCCAGAAGGAGAACTAGGGGCACATTTTGTCCTAGCTCCTTCATTGTAGTGATCAATGGGGTCCTCAGTAACAAAATACCCACTAAAACTATCTTCCAGCACTTTTCTGGGTCGGTGCTAGTGTTCTGTATGTGCAAGGTTCTAAAACATTACTGTACATATGAAATATATTTTATTTAAAATAAAAAAAATTAGGAAATAAGTATGTAGCACAAATAAAAAAAAAAAAATGAAAAAACCCCAAAAGTATAAAATTATCCACAAATATGTTAAATATTTTGTTACTAAGAGGTTTCTATATATGAAAATCTATTTTCTTTATATTAATATCATGTTAAGAATCAGCATTTGTATGAATATTTCAGGTTACTTTAGGCTAAACTTTTTGTTTCCAAAAATATTATGTTATGACTCTTTGGGAAATATTCAGTGCAAATGTTATTGTTTATAGACATTTCTGGCAAACTAATACTGAATCTAATTTATGATCAGTGTGATAAGCAAAAATTTCTATGTTGGCTATCTTCAATAGTTTGGATGAAATACATATTTATGGCAGTTTATTCTTGGACCATAATTACTTAATTCAACAAAATTTTTTGTTTTACAACAATAGACAAAAATAATACATGTGTCTTTTTCCTACACTAATTTGATCACATTTCAGTCTAAATGTAAAAAAAAAAAAAATATATAATGATTTTACACAGCATTTTTTTATTTTTTTTTTATTTTTTTTAAGTTGCCTATTTTGTAGAGGTTTTTCATTCAGTTTTTTGAGCCTAAACCAATAGAGGAATTTATATATTCCTTTCCTGCTGGATCCAGTTATAAGCTTGGCTCACAAAAAACAAAACACATCAAAGACTACAATGAAATTTTTTTCAAAAGTACTATGTGTAAAACCATCCTTAAGGTGGAAGCTAATAGTGAAATAAAGGGGGTGATGCAAAGTACAGTATTTGAAGGTTATTAATGATTCTTATCAATGGGACAGAAGAATATTTTTAGACCTTTAGCATACTTCAGTATAAGAATTGTTCACACAGTGCAGTTCTGATGCAATTTTTCTACTGTAATATAAAACTAGGGATTCCATTTGTCATCATAAAGGCCTAATATTAAAAATGTGGACAGATATGACAAACTACTAAATATGGAACCCATGCAAGGAATATCCACAATGCATCTAAATTATAGTCTCAGTAGTAGGCAGTGGATTGGGCAATAGATATCAAAAAGTGAGCCCTGAGGCCCCGCTCACATGGTGGATTTGGTCCCAAAATCAGTGGTAGACTCCTCCCTGACTCTGCCTCCCTTTGTTTTCAATAGGAGGCAGAGATCATAGCAGGATGCTGAAAAAAATAAGTGTCCTGCTCGAACTTTCCGCAGAGTCCGCAGCTCAAGAATCCCTGATGATTAGGCCCATTCATTTGGACCAATTCAACAGTGGAAAGCTGCAAAAGAATGCTGATGGGATTCCTCTTCATTTTCTGCCCTGTGACCGTACCCTAACTGTTGTTATAGACAACATTCTATCTTCTTTGTCCTCAATGTTCTTGAAGGCAAAGTGTTTTTTATATTTTTGAGACATTTTTATAGCCTACCTTTAGTTGCCATACACCTTAGGTTGTCGGCTAAATGCTGATTTGGCCAACAGTTATCTCTCCTGACTCTCCCATCCATATGCTTGGCTGCATATGTTGTGAATGGGAAGAGGTGAGAAAGCCAGTGCCAGATACTTCTGGTGGGTTATCTTCTGCCAGAGTAGAAGGACACACCATTGAAATTCAACATGCAAATTGGGAGGTCTTGGTACACATCAGATGGTTGGCTGGTTTGGCCTACATTATAAAGAGGATTTGTCACCAAGTACAAAATGTTAAATTTCATACCTTAATTTATTGCTGCTGTACCCCTGAACAATTTGGAACTTTTTTTTTTTTTTTTAAAGATATCTAATTTTCCAAGTGATTGGTAATCTTAAATTCTATAATAGGTAGACAAATAAAAATAAACTTATTTGGGGTGCAGGTCATCAATGTATGTCATTTTGCATTCTTGTTTTGGTGACTGGCCCTCTGTAATGTGTTAGGGGGTCTTTATTGATTTGACAAATCGTTTTTCTTTTATTATGACTTTTATTTTTGAACAATTGTATTAAAAATTTAAAATGTGAAATTGTCTGATATAAATTTTGTAAATGCTCATTTATATAGTGATATTACATTTCTATTTTTGTTATTATTTTTTCAGGTGAAATCTAATAAATGGTCACATACTGTACATAGCACTGCATAAAGATTATTTGGCCCAGGATATTAGATTTTGTTTGCTTTTTTTTTTTACCTAGGGATATTATATTCTCCATACCAATCAAAAGAATAACTGAATATGTGCAGTATTTGGTCACTGCATTCAATTTTTTTTTCACTGGGATAGAACACTGTATGATATATAGGTTAATATGACAGAGGGAGAGAAGCTGAGCTCTGTCATATATAGGGTTATATGATAGAGGAGAGAAGCTGAGCTCTGTGATATATAGGTTATATGATAGAGGAGAGAAGCTGAGCTCTGTGATATATAGGGTTATATGATAGAGGAGAGAAGCTGAGCCCTGTGATATATAGGGTCATATGATAGAGGAGAGAAGCTGAGCTCTGTGATATATAGGGTCATATGATAGAGGAGAGAAGCTGAGCTCTGTGATATTTAGCATTATGTGATAGAGGGAGAGAAGCTGAGCTCTGTGATATATAGGGATATATGATAGAGGAGAGAAGCTGAGCTCTGTGATATATAGGGTTATATGATAGAGGAGAGAAGCTGAGCTCTGTGATATTTAGCATTATGTGACAGAGGGAGAGAAGCTGAGCTCTGTGATATATAGGGATATATGATAGAGGAGAGAAGCTGAGCTCTGTGATATATAGGGTTATATGATAGAGGGAGAGAAGCTGAGCTCTGTGATATTTAGGGTTATGTGATAGAGGAGAGAAGCTGAGCTCTGTGATATATAGGGTTATATGATATAGGAGAGAAGCTGAGCTCTGTGATATATAGGTTTATATGATAGAGGGAGAGAAGCTGAGCTCTGTGATATATAGGGTTATATGATAGAGGAGAGAATCTGAGCTCTGTGATATATAGGGTTATATGATTGGGAGGCTGAGCTCTGTGATATATAGGTTATATGATAGAGGAGAGAAGCTGAGCTCTGTTATATGGTATGTAGAGGGGGAGGGCTGTGATATATAGGGTTATATGACAGAGGAGAGAAGCTGAGCTCTGTGATATATAGGGTTATATGATAGAGGAGAGAAGCTGAGCTCTGTGATATATAGGGTTATATGATAGAGGAGAGAAGCTGAGCTCTGTGATATATAGGGTTATATGACAGAGGAGAGAAGCTGAGCTCTGTGATATATAGGGTTATATGATAGAGGAGAGACGGTGAGCTCTGTGATATATAGGGTTATATGATAGAGGAGAGAAGCTGAGCTCTGTGATATATAGGGTTATATGACAGAGGAGAGAAGCTGAGCTCTGTGATATATAGGGTTAGATAGAGGAGAGAAGCTGAGCTCTGTGATATATAGGGTTATATGATAGTGGAGAGAAGCTGACCTCTGTGATATATAGGATTATATGATAGAGGAGAGAAGCTGAGCTCTGTGATATATAGGGTTATATGATAGAGGAGAGAGGCTGAGCTCTGTGATATATAGGTTATATTATAGAGGAGAGAAGCTGAGCTCTGTGATATATAGGGTTATATGATAGAGGAGAGAAGCTGAGCTCTGTGATATATAGGGTTATATGACAGAGGAGAGAATCTGAGCTCTGTGATATATAGGGTTATATGACAGAGGGAGAGTAGCTGAGCTGTGATATATAGGCTTATATAATAGAAGAATGTGTGGGCATCAGCTAGTAGAAGAAGGGTGCTAGTAATCTTTTGAGCCTTGGTAGACAGGATTCTAAGAAAGGGCAGCAGAAATCACCCTACTGGTTCACAACAGGTACAACAACATTGAGGACTTTTCACCACATCCAACACCATCAAGTCTTCGCATTCTTCAATAGGTGCCACTCCACTGATTCCAGCACAGTTGGAATTTTTTCTATAGCCCCCATTGTTCCTGGGCAATTCAGCACTCAATATGCTAATTAGGCTCTCTACTGTCAGATGGGGAGGTCCCTGTCAGTCTACTCCAGCCTAAGACCGCTCATCTGACAGAAGAGAGCCTTATTAGCTTATTGAGTGCTGAATTGCTCAGGAACAATGGGGGCTATAGAAAAATTCCAACTGTGCTGGAATCAGTGGAGTGGCACCTATTGAAGAAAATTCCTATTATAAAAAATTCCAACTGTGCCGGAATCAGCAGAGTGGCACCTACTGAAGTTGACAGAAAAAATTTCCTCTTTAACATGGAGATCAGTATATCTTAAAAAAAACTTGAGACCATGGATAAAAATGGTGCTATTAAAAAAAAAAAAAAAATCATATAGCATAATTTTTTTCTTTATGGTTCACTGAACAGTTAAAATGTCAAAAGAGGATCCATTGCATACAGGTTATTGTACACAATAGAAAACAAAAAGTACATTTTTATTTGCAGTAAAAAAAAGTTGTCCACTGTACCAACATTGATATATCAATTATTAAACAATAGATTATTTTTGACGTTTTTGTAAAATATTGCTTTGTTTAGTTGAGATTTGCGTCTTCAGGATCTGGAATATTGTTGGTTTGCTGAATGATGATACATAACAACTTGACAACAAATGTTTCTAACTCCAGAGATTTTATAACAATTAACATACTAAGGCCCTAACTTTTACTGACAAAAACAACAGACACCTCAACATCTTGACAGGGGAATATGTTGATCAAAAATACTTTGTACTTTATCAATGGCTTTGTGATATGGTTGATTAAATATTGATGGCCACTGGAACTAAAACTGTGGATATATTCATGTAAACAAACATTACACCAAATAAAAGCCCTCACTTTATACAAAGAAAACCGTTTCTCTTATTTTTTGTAGTTTTTTTTGTGTTTTTGTCTCACAAAATGACATTTCACTCAGTGTGATATTGGGAACTTAGGCCTTATGCACATGGCCATGCTGTTTTTTTCCTGGACCTTATGTCATTGAAAAATAGCCGTGTCTGTCCCTCCTAGGGCATGGATGGCCCTTATTGACGTGGCAGTAAATAATGGTCATGCGATGGTCATTTTTGAAATGTCCATTATACATTATAGAATCCATGATTTTCAATGGGTCTATTCGCTTGCGACTATCTGTGTCCATTTTCAAGGACAAAGATAGTGCATGTCAACAAAATGGCCATGTGAATATACACCTTGAATTCAATGTGTTGTCAAAACAGCAATGTAACGGCCGTTTTTGCGGTCGTGTAAATAAGCTTTTACATTCTACATTGAAGTAGATTATATACATTATTCTTAGTTTCATCAAGACATGGTTAATCCTAGGGAACAGTGTACCAGGTCAACCACTTCTCGGGAGTCTGTTAGTAAATTGGTTCTAAACTAATCCCATTACCTTGTAGAGGTGATCTTACAGTTTCAGTGTCTCTGTTATCCGGCTTTGGAGCCCCATTTTTATTATGCTTCGAGCCCCAATTTTATTAATATGTAAAAGACAGGGAAAGTGATTTTCCCGGGAGGCTACAGCTGAGACAAAGCCCAGGCAAGCTAAGACACTGCCCCCAAAGCATTTACCTAATTTGCATATAAATAAAGGGCCAATTTACATGACAATTGGTCTCAAAAGCTGAGAACAGAGACCTATTTGGAAACTGTAGAATCACCTCCACATTGCATTCATATCCATACAGTTCACAATCTTGATTTTATAGATTTCTCTGTCTCTGTTCAGCTACCAATCCCATAATATCTCAGTATTACATGGAAAGCTAGAGACAGTACCATCTCTGCATGCTGCTGGGCTGTATAATTCTCCTTCTCTCTATATTCTTCTAAATAACCTGACAGACCTTACATATACAGGTGCATCTCAATAAATTAGAATATTTTTGAAACGCTCATTCATTTCAGTAATTCAGTAATACAATCCATAATCAGCGTCTTCCATGATTGTGTGTCCTACTGAACCAGACTGAGGGACCATTTAAAGGCTTAGGAAACCTTGGCAGGTGACACTGAATTTACAATACTGAACTTACAATATTCTAATTTTCTTAGATTTGGGTTTTCATTACCTGTAATCCATAATCAACATTTACAGAAATAAAACACTTGAAATAGAACACTCTGTGTGTAAAGAATCTAGAAAATATAGGAGGTCACTTTTTTAATTGAATTACTGAAAGAAATAAACGTTTCAAAGATATTCTAATTTGAGATGCCCCTGTATAGTCAGGGCTGAGCTATGAGCTGCTTCATTACAACTATGACAAGAATTGTCTAATCATCATCAGTAGCTGCGTGAGGAGTTTGTGCTCCCCCCTTTCCCTATGAAGAACCTGTGGACAGTCGAGATGATATGATCCATCCAAAGGAGTGTATCCCAGAATTTCCAAAAAGAATTACCTACTGGAAGCCAAATAAGGTAATAGGTGCAAAAGAAATATAAAAGTTTTTATATTGTTACTTAATGCGTTAGGGCCCATGGAGACATGGCTTCGATATGCCCTAAAACTGTACCAACATGCAGTTTTCCAAGTAATTGTTAATACTCACATGCGTAAATCCTGTTTTACTTGCATATCCATTGGGGTCTATTCATTAATAAACACTAATAATTTTACAGTTTTACTTAAAAAAAAAACGCAAAAACTGCCCAGAGTCTAACAATCAGTTTGTATATTAGCACAATGCCATGGCCTGGCCTGCAGCCCTGGTCTGGACAGCCACACTGACAGGTCTCTGCAGAGGAAAGCCAAGCAAAATGCATCACAGTCAGAGGTGCAGAGGGGCTAACAAAGATCTTCTGTCCACACTAATCAAAAATGTTGTCCCTTGTGTCCATCATTGGTATAACATGCTGTAAAGAAAATAACTTGTCTAAGTGAGAAGTGACAGATATTTCATGTAGATTGTACAGTCGCCTTTTGGATGATTCACGTCCCCAAATGAATGCAATATCTTATTCTTGTTTAATTTCCCTGCTCTTTGATGATCCAGCACCAGCGTAACATAAGATCTGCACGTACAATATTTAGGGCACATACTAGAAGCCAGCGGCCTCTCCTTGTTACATTGATTTACTGAACTTGGTGTTGGTTACAATGTAATTGACTTCCAAATGTTCTGCAGATTTTCATGCAAATGCATCTGTCACTTTATGGGTACATCACACTGTGTTTACTGCCTGAGAGTCTTTTTCCATCCGATTCTTCTTGTTTGTCCATTCTCATTGCTCATAAAACATCAAACAAGAGGTTTAAGAATAACAAAGCCAGATTCTTCCTCTTGGCAAAAAGTTCTGAAGAACATCCAAGGTCCTCACCCCTAAAGAACTGAATGTAATACTAGTGATGTGATACCAGGTCGGATGATACGGGCTATAAGTTGTTTTATTGTATATTTTCTCGATTAAAGGGGTTTTCCCATAAATATAACTATATTTAAATTTGTAAAATTGAAAATTTTTGCAAGTAATTATACATTTTGGAGAGTTTTAAAGATTTTCTCCAACCATCTTAGCGGTGACATCTGTTGTCTTCGTCGGTTGTCAATATGACCATGAATGCAGGAACTTCCTATGGTCTGAGACTTGTCGGAAACCCAGCCATGATGTCCTAATTGTGGACATTCTGATTTTCTCTATGGGCCCTACGACTTCTGTATATGCAGTCAATGCAGTCAACATTCATTTCCAGGACAAAACTGAATGGAGTCCGTAGAAAGTTTATAATAAACCTAACACAAGTAAGCCATTGCAGTAAGAATATGCACAGCCCATTATTAGTCCTGTGTAATACGGCAGACAGACAGATCAGCTAGTGGCTATTAATATTAATACACACAACTCACAGAAAACAATATCTTCGGCATAGAATCGTGTGGATGAGGATGAAGCAGTAATGTAAATCTGTAGTACACAATGACCTAAAAAAGAAACATTCTCCCCGTGATAGCAGATCAGATTTATGAATATATTTCCCAACCAATCTCAGCAGCACAAGTAACTTTTACATTACACCTTGTGGCTATTTGACTTGCAATGAACCGTACAGCTTAATTAATAAAGACAGTCTGAATTGTAGCCGTATTGATTTGGTTTGCAAATAGAAATTCCCTCAGGATTGAGATTTCTGAAAGTTTACAAGGTAGCAGAACATTCAGACGATGCTCTCAGCACTTTGGAAGGAGGGCAGAATTTTCAATAAGGGAGACTTAAGTAAGTTCATCCATTTTCAGGAAAATATAAAATGTGTAGACGTACAAATCAATATGCCCAGCACATATTTCATTCTGTATTCTATAGGGAGAGGTTTCCATGGGGATACCAGAATACAAGATCAAGAGTATACATAGAAGAGATCAAGCTGGCCACCATTGTGGTGCCCCATTTTGCCATCCAGGACAAATGGACTCAGTGTTTGTTTTCCCCTTTTCATGACCCTCGAACCAATTCTCTACCCCCTCTCTCCAAGGGCTCCAAAGTAACCACACGGTGACCCACCATGGTAGAGATGTTTCCAATGTTGGACTGAGTTTCCTTAGCCCATCAAATAAAATTATTCTGGGGGTCCGCAAACCATGTCTAGGAAATAGAAGATAGCACCCTTCAAAATTGGATGTCTACTGCTGGACCAATATTTTGGTAGAGTTTGGGCCCTCCGGAGGATCCTTAGGGTGACTAGTGGGCCAGTCCGATACTGGATGTGTCCACCATTACCATTGTTCATGAAACCAATTCAAGACAATATTGCAACATGATAATACAGGCTCCAATTCACAACACAACCACTGGGCGGCTACTCATAGATCCGTAGAGCATAGATATCTTGTGACAAAGTATTATGAATCAGGTTTTTTTTTAAAAAAAAACTTGCCGTTTTATGACACACTTCTCTGGACATTTTGGGAGGAATTTATTAAGTAATTCAAAATAGCCGAACTGCTGTTTTTTCACCTCATATAAAAATTTGAATAAAAAGTGATCAAAACAATAGATATTCCCCAAAATTGTATAAATAAAAAGTACATCTGGCCCTGCAAAAAAGATGTCTTATGCATCCTCGTATATGGAAATATAAAAAAGTTATGAGTGTCAGAATATGGCGACTCCATGAAAGTTTTTGATTTTTTTAGGAGTTAAACCATATAAAAAAAACTATATAATTTTGGTATAGCTGAAATCTTACCAACCCACAGAATACAGGTGACATGTCATTTTGGCTGCACACTGACATCCGTAAAATTAAAGCCTGTAAGAAAGTCTCTCAAATGCAGTTTTTCTCTAATTCCACTCCATTCTGATAATGATCCTCACACCCCAAAGAACAGTATTACAAAGGTGCATCAGAAGACAGCCCCATTTGGGAGTGACCTACTGGAAACATTAGGTGTGCAAATTGTACACCATAGTGAAAAGAATAGCAGGGGCCCCATAACAAGCATGTAACAGCAATATATAGATACCATTTTCTATATGCCCACATTACCCTACCTCCCTCCAGCCTAGCTCTGCAGTGCTATTTCTTATATCAGATATGATGGAAAATGATAAGGCTCCTGAGTAAGAATGGTCCAACTCTCATCACCACGAAAGGGGCCGCAGATTTCATGTGCATGCTGTAGCACCTTCATTGTATACATTGTACATTCCTTGAGCATCAGGACTCCTGTAAGACCAGATAGGTTGGGGTGCCTTCAGATGGACCACCAACCATTTAACATTGATGACTTATCGTTGACAAAGTTGGATAACCCCTTTAGACCCTGTGTTGTCCTTGGCACTAGATATTGGTTCCTAAAAATTGAATCCATATAACCAATATGAATAGCGCGCCAGGAGTCAATGTCCAGTCTCGGGTTATTACAATAGTGAATCTGTTGGTGACGCACAAAATGGGAAATTGGTGGGTGTGTATCCATGAATAAACTCCATATGTTGTGACAACAGGAATGTTTCTGATATATTATATGCACTTTAGCAAGTGACATTCACTATAATCCCCTCTAACAAGGGCAGAAGTATGTAGCTCCATATACCTGACACAATAGAAGCTGCTTTATGTGCCGGCCTATAAACAATTCTTTTGTGAAATTACCCGTGTTAACATTCATTAGTGAAGATCAGAAGATGACGCTGCTTGAAGAATGCATGAAATTATTATTTCGTTGGTTCAGTGCTACAGGGCACATTCATCTAAATGGAAAATACAGGAGATCATAGATTAAACCATAGAAGCAGAAGTTCACATAAATAATACTACTTCAAAGAGTCCTTAAAGGAGCACTCCAGTGAAATATTTTTTTTTCCATCCCTGCACCCCTCACCTGCTCAGCTCTATTATGTATATTGCTCTATTTCCTTTCCGCAGTTGACCATCCTTTCTGTTTCTGATCAGACTCCATCTTAAGTTTTAAGTGTCACTTTCCAATGCTATCAATCCCATGACGCATCAGCACAGTATCACTTTTTCAGCTAGAGGCAGTACCTTCTCTTCCCTCTGGGGGACAGTGTTTTCTGTTCTCCTAATAATCTAAGAGACTATAAGTATACAGTCAGGGAGGCTGAGCTGTGATCTCCTTCATTATAACTGTGTGACAGGAGCTGTCTCATAATCAGCATTAGTTAGTGATATCTGTTTGTCCTCTCTGTGGAGAGCCTTAGTGGTACAACCCATCCAGGTTAATTATACTTGAACATCAGTATCCTGAGATGGTGACAACCTTGAAACAATAAGTATACAGTCATGGCCAAAAGTTTTGAGAATGACACAAATATTATATTTTCACATGATCTGCTGCCCTCTGGTTTTTATGTGTGTTTGTCAGATGTTTTTATCACATACAGAAATAGAATTGCATTCATATATTATGAGTAACAGAAGCTTATATTGACAGTTAGAATGAGTTAATGCAGCAAGTCAATATTTGCAGTGTTGACCCTTCTTCTTCAGGACCTCTGCAGTTCTCCCTGGCATGCTCTCAATCAACTTCTGGACCAAATCCTGACTGATAGCAGTCCATTCTTGCAGAATCAATGCTTTAATTTTGTCTGAATTTGTTGGTTTTTGTTTGTCCACCCGTCTCTTGATGATTGACCACAAGTTCTCAATGGGATTAAGATCTGGGGAGTTTCCAGGCCATGTACCCAAAATCTCTATGTTTTGTTCCCTGAGCCATTTAGTTATCACCTTTGCTTTATGGCAAGGTGCTCCATCATGCTGGAAAAGGCATTGTTGAGCGCCAAACTGCTCTTGGACGGTTGGGAGAAGTTGCTCTTGGAGGACATTCTGGTACCATTCTTTATTCATGGCTGTGTTTTTAGGCAAGACTGTGAGAGCCGATTCCCTTGGCTGAGAAGCAACCCCACACATGAATGGTTTCAGGATGCTTTACAGTTGGCATGAGACAAGACTGGTGGTAGCGCTCACCTCTTCTTCTCCGAATAAGCTGTTTTCCAGATGTTCCAAACAATCGAAAAAGGGATTTATCAGAGAAAATGACTTTACCCCAGTCCTCAGCAGTCCACTCCCTGTACCTTTTGCAGAATATCAGTCTGTCCCTGATGTTTTTTCTGGAGAGAAGTGGCTTCTTTGCTGCCCTCCTTGAGACCAGACCTTGCTCCAAGAGTCTCCGCCTCACAGTGCGTGCAGATGCACTCACACCTGCCTGCTGCCATTCCTCAGCAAGCTCTGCACTGCTGGTAGCCCGATCCCGCAGCTGAAACACTTTTAAGAGACGGTCCTGCCGCTTGCTGGTCTTTCTTGGGCGCCCTGGAGCCTTTTTGGCACCAATGGAACCTCTCTCCTTGAAGTTCTTGATGATGCGATAGATTGTTGACTGAGGTGCAATCTTTCTAGCTGCTATACTCTTCCCAGTTAGGCCATTTTTGTGCACTGCAATGATGACTGCACGTGTTTCTTTACAGATAACCATGGTTAACAGAAGAGAAACAATGATGGCAAGCACCAGCCTCCTTTTAAAGTGTCCAGTGGTGTCATTCTTACTTAATCATGACAGATTGATCTCCAGCCCTGTCCTCATCAACACCCACACCTGTGTTAATGGAGCAATCACTGAAACGATGTTAGGTGGTCCTTTTAAGGCAGGGCTGCAATGATGTTGAAATGTGTTTTGGGGGATAAAGTTCATTTTCTAGGCAAATATTGACTTTGCAAGTAATTGCTGTTAAGCTGATCACTCTTTATAACATTCTGGAGTATATGCAAATTGCCATTAGAAAAACTGAAGCAGTAGACTTTGTAAAAATTAATATTTGTATCATTCTCAAAACTTTTGGCCATGACTGTACAGTCAGGGAGGCTGAGCTGCGATCTCCTTCATTATAACTGTGTGACAGGAGCTGTCTCATAATCAGCATTAGTTAGTGATATCTGTTTGCCCCCTCTGTGGAGAGCCTTAGTGGTACAACCCATCCAGTTTTAATTATACATGAACATCTGTATCCTGAGATGGTGACCCCCTTGAGGCAACAAATTGTATTTTGGGGGGTCACCATGAGATCACATGACCCAACTGAAGAGAAGGAATTTCAGATAGAAGGGTGTAACTAAATTATGTAAAACTAGTTACACTGATTTAAGTGGCCATCCCCTTCATTGTTTACCAGGCCCTGCCCTGCACAGTACTTCCCACTAGTGGCTGAGTTTTATATTGTACCTCATGGTAGCTCAAACAAATTTCAAGTGACAGAGCTGTAATACCAGGCACAGCCACTATTAAAAGAATGGGTCTGGGTGTGGTAAGCAAAGAAAAGGCCACTGATTGGTGGGTGTGGTGGGAGTTCTGCCCCCCATCAATCTGATATTGATCTAATTTTTTTTTTTTTTTTTGAAAGCCCGACATCCTACTTTCTATCATCTGTGCAGGCTCGGACTGGCCCACCAGGATACCAGTAAATCCCTCAAGGGGCCCTGTGCCTTTAGGCAGGGTTGGCGTTAGGGGGGCAGATTGGGTAATAGCCCAGGCCCGGCCACATCGATAACGGAAGGGAGTCCGACGCCATGTGCTTCAGGGCCCCGTTCCAATAGAAGCCTGCCCAGGGGAAGTCTGTAAAAATAACAAACATTTTTACTCACCTTTACTGGGCGTCCGGTTATCCAGTGTCATCTTCTGGCCTTTAGCTGACATCACATATTCCACTAGGGGGGTCACTGATATCTCCCCACTGTCAGAAGGGCAGGCCTTACTGCTCTGCATCATCGCTGGGCTGTGAGGAATGCCCCTCCCCCTGACAGTACAAATCTATGGAAGAGTACCTTCAGGGGGGCGTTCCTCACAGCCCAGCGATGATTGCAAGATCCCTTCTGACAGTGGGGAGATATTGGTGCTGAAATTAATGGCACCGATATCTCCAGCACCAGGGCACATACTGGGACAGCTTAGGAGGAGGGCAATAACAGATGGTATAAAATTATGGAATTTTTAGGGTTTGCCACCTCCGTACCACTATATATTTTGGGGTCTCTTCTCAGTGATTGGGCCTCAGCCCTCCCCTGGAATGACATCATTTAGGAGGCCAGAAGAGGCCTGAAGAAGATGGGGACCTGCACTGGATCCCCCGACAAAGCCCAGAAGAGGAGAGTAACACTGTTTGATAGGTTTATGTACCTTCCCTGGGCCTCTACTTATACTCTGGGGTCTGAAGTGGCCCTTGAGTATAATAATAGAAGTTCCGATTTGGCCAGAACAAAGTTGAACCAATACTAAATAGAATATACATGCAGGACAAAAAATGGTATCCCAGCATATAGGGATATGGTTGGTAGGTATGGGCAAGTCAACCTCTCTTATAGAGGGCAAAGATGTGCCATTGACTTACCCCCTTTCTGGGTATCATGTAGGGGCTGTGATGTTCGCTGCTGGTAACCAGTGATGATAAGTACAGGTAAGTAGGCTCCATACAACGCATATATAAAGACAATGGCAAGCGAAAGGGGTTAAATATAGGTCCATATATTACATAGGGAACCTGACCCAGGAATATATATGTATATATGCCTATAATACGGCCTTCAGGTCTTCCTTATGATGTAAGCCGTACAGTATACAGGGATTGCGGCGTATCATTAGGAGGCTCCGAGTCCCCAACTCCATGACAGGCTTTTATGATCAATACCTTTTGATTCATGGGTCTCATTAAATATATCCAGGACCTAATTTTAAGAGGATAATATTGAGGTTTATCACTATCATCTGTCCGGGAATTTGCCATCATGTGAAATGATCTCAAAATAACAAATCGATAATGTAAAAATGAACAGACAATATGTCTTTACCTTCTAGCGAGCGTCTCTGTAGGGGGATTATATCTGAGTTTACCGCATAGAGCATCAAAGCAGAATATAAATAAGAAACAAGGCAGTATGGATGACGGAAAGAAGACACAGGTAGCAAACTCATCTCTGCTACATCCCTAGCTCATATCTATCTATCTACAGTATCTATCTATCTGATAACTTTCTACAGTATCTATCTATCTATCTATCTATCTACAGTATCTATCTATCGATCTATCTGATAACTATCTATCTCCTATCTTCTATCTATCTATCTATCTGATAACTATCTACAGTATCTATCTATCTATCTATCTGATAACTATCTATCTATCTGATATCTATCTATCTATCTGATATATATCTATCTATCTATCTGATAACTATCTATCTATCTAATAACTATCTATCTATCTATCTATCTATCTATCTATCTATCTATCTATCTATCTATCCCACAACTATTCACCCACTATGACCTATCCCACAAGCATCTATACTCTATCTATATATCTATCTATATCTATCTATGTATCTCAGATCTATCTATCTATCTATCTGATACTATCTATCAGTATCTGATCTATCTATCTGATAACTATCTATCTATCTGATACTATCTATCTGATCTATCTATCTGATATCTATCTATCTATCTATCTATCTGATAACTATCTATCTCCTATCTATCTATCTATCTATCTGATATCTATCTATCTATCTATCTATCTATCTAATACTATCTATCTATCTATCTATCTATCTATCTATCTATCTATCCCACAACTATTCACCCACTATGACCTATCCCACAAGCATCTATACTCTATCTATATATCTATCTATATCTATCTATGTATCTCAGTCTATCTATCTATCTATCTATCTATCTATCTATCTATCTATCATCAATAAACATGATAAGACATACTATTTGCAATACAGTCCATATTATAGTAACATTGTATTGTACATTGTGGAATTTTCCTTTAGTTCCTAAACAGTGACACTAAACAAGGAGTGAAATCTTCTTATCTAAATGGAATTGTCTGGTATAAGGACCAGGTATTAACCCCCGTGTGCTGTCTGTGATATATTTTCAGCTCTAGTGCTAGGTAATGAATACCAAGTGGCATAACTGTACAGCGCAGGGAGGGTGTGGGCCCAGGAGCTGTGCTTGTACCATCCGCAGCTGGTGTGACACTATCACAGATGCTGGTGGGTCAGGGGTCTAAAAAAGGCTCCTAGGTCTGCTATCTCTGTACTCCTTCAAGGTGCTAATAAGATACTTGTCCAACTCATGACACCTCTGCCGATCAGCACTTTCAAGGAACTGCAACACTTGGACCTCATCCATATCAGGCTCAGCGCTGTCAGTTACATAGTGGCTGTGCCTGGTACTGCATTTCCAATCCCATTCAAATCCCAACTGATCTACTCAGGGGCGCACCGCTAATGAGGCGAAGTGAGGCGGCCGCCTCAGGCGGCACTGTCCGTCACTGTATGGGGGGAGGCATTTTTTCTATTCAATGTAAAGCAGCCCAGGACAGGCCGCTTTAAAAAAACAAAAAACAGAGCTGAGCGGGGCCTGTCCTGGGCTGGTTTACGAGACGTCGCATCTCAGCGTAGGCGGCGATACAATAATGTCATCGCGCCACCTACGCTGAGACACAGACGTCACGGACAAGAAGAGGAGGTGGCGGCTGCATCAAGGCATCGCAGGCGAGTATAACTTTTTTTTTTTATATATAAATAGGCCGTAACCTGCTGCAGTATCCCCAGCAGGTAACGGCCTATTTATTTACCTACCCCGCATCTGCTCGTGGCCGCCCCCGCTTCCCCTTCTGCTATGGGATGCAAAAAGGGAAGTGGATGCCGTTGCGAGCGGCCGCGGGCATCGGTGATGCCGCGGGCCTCAAATACTACTATTATTATACTAATATAATAATTGGAGGTCCAGGGGAGATGAGGGAACATAAAAACATATCCCACTTATCTCTCCTGCGATCGGTGTTACTCCGAGCAGGCTTGAGGCCTCTGGTGACGTCATCAGGTCACGGCGCCGGCCTGATCATGTGACGTGTGCGCGCAATTAAACAGGGCCGAAAGCTGCAAGGAGTGCACCGGTGTCCAGGAAAGGTAAGTAACACTGGTTTTTATGTTTGTCACCTCCCCCTGGGTCTCCGTTCATTATACTCTGGGGTCTGAAAAGACCCCAGAGTATAATAATAGTTCATGGTTTGGCCACTATGGGGCATAATACCCTGTGCAGGGACCACTATGGAGCATAATACCAGTGCAGGTGCCACTATGGAGCATAATACCAGTGCAGGGGTCATTATGGAGCACAATACCATATGCAGTGGCCACTGTGGAGAATAATACCGTGTGCAGGGGCCAATATGGAGCATAATACCGTGTGCAGGGGCCAATATGGAGCATAATACCGTGTGCAGGGGCAAATAGGGAACATAAAACTGTGTGCAGGGGTTGCTTTAGAACATAATACCGTGTGCAGTGGCCACTGCGGTGCATAATACCGTGTGCAGGGGCCACTATTGAGCATAATACCGTGTGCAGGGGCCGCTGTGAGGCATAATACAGTGTGCAGGGGCCACTATGGAGCATAATACCGTGTGCAGGGGCATCTGCTAGTCATAATACCGTGTGCAGGGACTGCTGTGGAACATTATAGTATGTGCAAATGGGGCGCTATAAACAGGGGCTATGGCACCTGTTTATATCATATGCTGTCTGTTTATAGTGACCGTGTGATATAATTACAGCCTTGTCACATAGACGTGTATAGGACGAGGCTGTAGTTACATTACATGGCCGCTATGAGATGAATTACACTATGTAAACAGAAGCAGTCATGGCGCTTACACAGGTACCATTCAAACAGCTGATCAGTAGAGTTCCTGGGTTTTTGAGCCCCACTGATTAGTTTATTAATGACCTGGAAAACCTTTTAATTAGTTAACACCTGGGGCATTATTAATAAGGGGCACTATTTATACAGGGTACACACGGACATTATTAATATAAAGATGCACTTGGGGGTATTATTCATTATGGGGGGTTATATCATATATTATATAATTGGGGGTAGCAGCAGGATTGGTGTGTAGGTGAGGACAATGTGGGTTGGATGCCTGGAAAAGTGAGGAGCCAAAGATGTCTGTGTTGCAAACTTTACAGAGACAAGTCACAGCTGGAAGAAGTGGTCATGGCGGTCCAAAGGGAAGAGAAGGGAAATGTGACCGATTAGTCAGAGACGTCACCTGTAAGTCACAAAATGTTACTGCCCTGTATTCACCTAAATGATAGAGGATAAATACCTGAGTGATGGGGGTCTGTCTGCTGAGACCCCCACTGAGCCTGAGAATTGGGTTTTTTCCCCCCACTGGGTGGGAATCCAGCCTGGCTGCAGCCATATATATAGGTGTGTCACTTGGTGGATGGACGAACCCGCGTGGCTCTCATTCACTTCAATGGGAGCGCCAAAGATACCTGAAGTCCAGTACTCAGCTATCTGCGGGGCTCCTATTATAGAGAATGGGGGCCACGTGGGCTCGTCCATCCACCAAGCAGAAGATGTGTGAAGTTACTTTCATTGTTAATGCCGTGTTGTTGATCTGATACTGAAGTAATACAGGAAGAAGAATTCTTAAAAACTGTTTTATAACTTTGTGTATTGTGTATATTGTGCGACGATAACAGTGTGTTAAACTAGTAGCATGGAAACTCAATATTTTTTTTTTTTTTGGGGGGGGGGGGAGGGGCGTCTTTCTATAGTCCGCCTCAGGCAGCAAAGAGGCTAGGTTCACCACTGGATCTACTATCTAAAGGATAAATCATCAATATTTAAAGGGGTTTTCCAGGATTACAAAACATGAGCTGCTTTCTTCCAGAAACAGAACTACCTTTATCCACAGAATGTGTACTGAAGCTCAGTCCCATCTACTTCAATGGAGATGAGCTGCAATACCAGGCATAACCTGTGTACGGGTGTGGCACTATTTTGGGAATAAAGCAGTCGCGCTTTCTAATTTTGGACAACCCCTTTAAGTCTCAAAAAACACTTTTAATTTTGAAATAAGACAGTGAGACAGGGACCAATATGGTGATGAAATGTTTGTACAGCGCTATGGAATATGTTAGTGCTATATTAATAAAAATAATGATAGTAACCCACTATATGCTGCCACATAAATGATGTATACCCCAAATAATGTATATTGGTGCCATCCTACCCCATGTGTAGACCTGAGCCTGGGATATACATAGATAGATAGATAGATAGATAGATAGATAGATAGATAGATAGATAGATAGGTATAGATATATATAAAACTGTATTTAATTTGTGAAGCCTGGAGCCGTAATAACAAGAAATGTATAATAATAATTCATCATTGGGCATTTAATATGGGAATGCATTGCTATAACCCTGAAGGGCGTTTGAAGGTCATTGGCGTTTCGAGTTGTAGAACGGCCGTGCCTTAAAGCAAATACTTTACAGACAATATACAAATGAGATAAGGAGATACATAATACACTTCTGTAAATATTAACATTGGCTTTTCTCCTCTATGGCCGAGCAGAAGTTCATCGCTGTTCTGATCTTCGGCGTAAACACTCGGAATAACATTTATCACTTCTGATAGAGAAATAACGTCGCTTAACTCCTTTTGGCAATAACATCTTTTATGAGAACAATGGTGCAAAAGTTAAAGTTTTGCCTCAAAAGACCGATCAGTATTATAAAACCATTAAATATAACAAATATGTATATTGTAGTTAGGCGGCCAGCGTGTGCGCAACACAGTGTAGTAATACTGCCATCAAGTGGGCACATGTAGAATGACATTTTCTGCTGCATTGGAGAGAGAAGGGGATTGCAGCAATGAAACTATACGGGGCGCAGAGGTGGCAGTATTAGGCTCCGCTCACATCTGTGTCTGCAGACCTCTAAAATAGTGGATACATGCGGGGCCTGACAGAGCCTGACAGGGCCTGACGGAGCCTCACGGGGCCTGGCTGGGCCTGATGGAGCCTGATGGAGCCTGACGGAGCCTGACGGAGCCTGACGGGGTCTGTTGTTTTTAAACTGAAAATGGTGCATGAAAAAGTTGTGCGAGCAAGACTTTTTTGGCCGCCAATTTCAGACGCAGATGAGAACGTGGTCTAAACTGGTTGGAGCTGAGCACTACCAGTAATACGTAACTTCAGCCCTGCTGTATAGGCAGAGTTCAGAGGAGCCGCTCAGCACTGCAGTTTAACCCTTTCAATGCGGAAATCAATACAGATTATGATAATAGACTGAGGGGGTGTTGCCAGTTGTGTCAAAAGGACTCTCCAAGACACAAGCAAGACCACTATCTTGTATAGACACCCTGGTCAGGATCCATTAAATGACCCCAGAGCAGGTCACATCAAATTGTTGTGGACTCTGGACCCTGTGCTGATCAGCTGTTCCAAGTAGCCTCTGGGCACCAGAATTATACAGTTTACAGGGATGAAAGTGGAAGGCTCTCTACATTTGTAAGGAGTTACCGTGGGGTAATCACTGGGACCAAGGATGGTGGCACTACAAAGCCAGCACTGCGCTCCTATCATGGCCAGCACTGCACTCTTACTATGGACAGCCCTACGGGTCACCTGGAATCTTCCTCCAGCACAGAAAGGACACACATCACCTGGGGCTTCTCACCATGATTTCCTTCTTTACTTCAGCAGATGTTATAATACAACAGATCTTTACGTGCTCAACACAAAGTGGGGCTCTAAAGCAGCTGTGCAGGTCTATGGGCTACAGTGACGAATGACGCGCTTCTGCTGTTATGGGGGATACGCCGCCTGTTACTGCAGGACCCAAACTCTCACTCTCCAAGTGTCCTGGTTCACCTAATCTGGGTGACTGAGCCGTTCTCTCCTCCACAAGCTCTCCCCATGGCTCTCAAAGCTTGCCTGGCTTTGCTCGGTGTTGTTCAGCAGCGAACCATCTCCAAAGTGTTTCCACCCCCATTGAAGTGCATGAAAAGCCTCCAGGAATCATCACGTCATACATCTAGAAAGTACCAGAACACTAACCATGTCGTGATCTGCAGTTAAAGCAATAAGAGTATGTACGGTATACAACACATAATACAACATAGTGCAAGTACATCATAATATGCGGTACAACACACCCAATGAATCATGTACGCTAAGACTAGTATATACTGCACTCATACTACATTCCCAGGCACAGTCGGGACAGGGATTTAACCCTCCATGGTGCAATGAACCAACTGTTCTATGTGTACGTCCGCACCCCCTTACACATTGTATAGTGCTCCCATTCACTTGGATGAAACATACAGCTACATTGACAGTAACCAGTATTAGCAATGCTGCAGATTTGTGATAGATCCTGAGCATCACGTTACACCTCAGGGTACAGTCACTAGAACACCCCTGCAGGCACATACATTGGCTGACCAATTTTCTAGTAATTTATTTAGCTTAGGTTTGGAAGAAAACCATAGTAATGGTAAGAATATAGATATAATGAAATGATATGATGAGAGGTACGTGGGATGAATGATATTCCTCCAGTTAAATACACGCGGCTCGGGCCATTCGCTTACTCATTGTGACGTACAACGCAATTTGTAAAATTGACAGCACCAATTAAGTGAATTGACTTATCCAGCAGTCCGGGAATGGACTGAGCTCATACACATAAATTCCCAGCGCCTGTATCCAAGTAAGAGAGGTGGGAAAAGCCGACAGTACTTATCATAATGCTCCAGTATATCCACGAGATGTATCCTGGAACTATCTGTATGTGTCGGGGAATCCGCCCATTTACCACCATCTATCCATCTCCTTCATCAAACAGGGGTCATTTCTAGGCGTAGTGTCCCCCAGAAGGAGCACTGATAGACTTTTGCTGGTTTATTAACGCATAATGGGGGGGGGGGGGATTTTGGGTAAAAAAAATGAAATAATTTGTGCCTGATCAGTAATAACTATGAAATAATTTGTGCCTGATCAGTAATAACTATTAGCCATATTCATATTTGCAATTTCTCGTAAAAAATTATAAGTCGCATTTTTAAGTGAAAATCATGACCCTGGAGTAAAATTCTAAAAATTCGAATTACACTAGGTTCAAACCTGCGATTGGGTTTCCGTTCTTTGGGTTTGCTTGGGGACCCAAAAACAGAAGCCCAATCTGCTTAAAAAGTGGTTACTGCCCAAAAATTTTTTTCAAGCGGATTCGGGGACGGAATCCCCCAACGTAGAGCAAGCGCTGGTGTGAATCCAGCCTTGCACACTTAGGAGTTTCGGCAAAAGATAAATGATAATGATCAATTACGTCAGTTTTCAAAATTCATCACATTCATTTGTGACTATTTGATGAATTTGTAGCAATTTTTGCAATTTTTTAGGTATTAAAGGTATTTAAGGTATTTGCTCTGTTTTGAAGTGTTTTTCCCTTTAACACTGTTTATTGCTGCCTCATTTGCACTTTCTAGTATTGGGGTTGGGCATGTAAGAGTTAACCTGCTGTGAAGGAGGGGCTTATGCTCTGGGTTACCACAAAGATGGGAGGAGTTTAGTGGCTGCTAAGAGACCCCAGGAGGCAACTTCCTCGTTAATTGGTAATCATTGCAACTTTCATCCAATAATTAGAATCAGATGATTTGGCCTAACCATTGGAGCGGTTCGCACTGTAGGGTCTGCAGCTGAATCAATTGCAGAATCTGTGGCAAAATCAGCCAAGACCAAGCCAATTCAGCCTCCAGCTTTGATCTCTGCCTTGTATTAAATACAATGGGAGGCAAAATCAGGGAGGAATTTGGCATTGATTCTGAGGCAGGATCCATCTCAAAATTAACACAAAATTCCGCTGTGTGATTGAGTCCTTAACTTGTCACAGAACACCTTCAGCTATGGAGGTTAGCTAGTGGCAGATAGGGCTACCATGCAGTCCCATGCCATCATACCCAGACTTACAAATCCAAGAATTCATGACTGCTGAAGATCTCCACTGCTGAATAGTGTGGAAACTTAGGTGTCCCAGCTTTTCTCCAATAGAAGGTGGAAAAGGAGGACAAGGTCCCAGGGGTCACCCTAGATTGACACAATGGAAAGGACTGAGGAAGGGGTGAAGAGCAATAGTCATGTGTACAGTGCCAAACGTGTGGAATCTGCTGCTGTAAGTGAATTGTGCCTCCATGGTGCTCTGTAACTGGATGATGTCTGCCAAGTAAACTGAGTAAACAAATATGCCTGTTTTGACTGCGATCCTGTCTCTTGTGCCTACATGGACACCTAATACAAGCGCACACTGAAACACCATCACACGAGAGACATCTGCCCCATCACTGTGCCAGCCTAGGGTCTGTAATTGGATATGGTGCCAAAATCCACCATAACCATCGAGGCAACCCTCTTGGGCCTACTTCCATACAGGCCATCCCCACACTGCTAGCCACCTTGAACTGGTAGCTGCTTCCCTTGAGATAAGTGTGGGAAGGGTTAAGGCCTTCTTTAGACTGTCCACATAGCGGTAGTGGAGGTGGAGCACAAGAAGGTTTATGGATATATTCTTGTATCACGTACAGTGAACTATTTGTATTGAAGTGTATATTGTGTTATGTGCTCTAGTCTCTTTATATGGTGCAGGTCATTGTTTTCTGGAGCAGTATTTTGTGGTGACTCTCTGAAGGGGGAATGAAGTTGCACCTGTGCGTTGCACCTTCGGGAAGGTTGTTTATTGTTCCTCTGTGGTCTGACCAATTGATGACAGGCTTTGCCCAGGTTACCCAGGGCAAGAATGACTCTATTTAAGGGTCTGTTCCAATGCTCTTAGTGAGTGGACTAACTTGGAGGACTTCTTGTGTGGTGGCCAGCTTGTAGGCGAGGAGGACAGCTTGAGGGGACACTTGAGAAGAGGAGGCAAGCTTGGATAGTTTGTGGAGTGGATCAGACTGGTAGCCATTCAGTTCTATGAGTCAATGCTCCCTTAGAACATTTGTGAGTAGAAATTAGTGAACAGTTCAGATCAAGCCAGATTCAACCTGAACAGAGGGAGAGAGAGATAGCAGAAGAAACACAGATTTAGTCTGATAGTGGAGCTCTATCACAACTGAAGCACTTTTTTTTTTTTTTTACATCAGTACAGGTCAATGGTTCTCTACATATGCATATTTTCTGAGTGAAAGCCAGTTATGGAGCAGATTCACCTTTACTTACTGCGAACAGTGTATGGTGGCTATTCTCCATCTATCAGCTCAGGGAGAACTGCTTTACAAGCCATGTAATGGCCAGGTTTAGTGTTACTCCTCATGTACACACAATGTACTATTGATTTATGCAAAGTCTGTTTAACAGTTAGTTACGCTTTAACCACATTTGAGTTTAGTTACATAGGCAGTGTTGTTTCATCAGACTTTGTATAAATCAATTGTACCGGTGAGTGCAAGAAACTTTGTAATATATCTGGTCAGAATTGCTTCATTCTGCTCTTATAAAGCTTTCTTCCTGATACTACTCCCTCTGATAAAATGAGTTTCAGTGTGAAAATCACTGCTCTGTCCATCTAGAGATGAACTGAAGGTTACATGACTCAGATGACTCTGAGGGGAGGGGGATGATTGAGCAGAAAGAGAGGGAGATAAGAGAAGGAAGACATCTTCTATTCTGACCCTAGAGATTTCTACTACAGCCAAAGCAGTTTATTCCCACATTACAAGTCAGTGATCTCTGTATATGCCCTTTATGGTTCTGGGGCTGTTGGAGACAAACAGTTCTAGAGCAGATTCTCCTGTGCGTACTGTGTGCAGTGCATATGGCAGCTAATCTTAACCCACCTGTTTAGAGAGGACTGCAACTTCCAGAACACACCATGTAGTGGCAAAAACTGCAGAACATAAGTCATATAATGAATAAAAATGTGTTACTTATAGCAGCTTATACTGGAGTGTAGAACACTGTCGGGGCTCCTAGGAACCTATCTATAAAACATAGTGTATAACACTGTCGGGGCTCCTAGGAACCTATATAAAATATAGTGTATAACACCCTTAGGGCTCCTAGGAACCTATCTATACAACATAGTGTAGAACACTGTCAGGGCTCCTAGGAACCTATCTATAAAACATAGTGTAGAATACTGTCAGGGCTCCTAGGAACATATCTATAAAACATAGTGTAGTCACTTGAAAAGTGATGAAGAAAAAGTGGCTTTCAAAAACAAAAAGCTGTCAAAAATGATCCCTTCATTGCACCTAATTTTGCTGGTGAAAAAGCCTTGTCTGGCCAGGCAGGGTAGTATTATATGGCAGGCACTGAAATGAATGGATTTTTATGTTCCAATGTGCCAACGACTGAGCTGTTCGTACAGAATGACTCTCCTCTCTGGTTCATGCACAGCAAACCTCTAAGGGGGATTATGTATAGTGGTTATCTTCCTAAGAGAACTCCTTTGAAGGGGTCGACTGAGATCTTAAAAAAAGTAGCTATACACATGGACAAAATTGTTGGTACGCCTCGTTTAATGAAAGAAAAACCCACAATGGTCACAGAAATAACTTGAATCTGACAAAAGTAATAATATATAAAAATTCTATGAAAATGAACAAATGAAAGTCAGACATTGCTTTCCAACCATGCTTCAACAGAATTTTTAAAAAAAGAAAACTCATGAAACAGGCCTGGACAGAAATGATGGTTCCCTTAACTTAATATTTTGTTGCACAACCTTTTGAGGCAATCCCTGCAATCAAACGATTCCTGTAACTGTCAATGAGACTTCTGCACCTCTCAGCAGGTATTTTGGCCACTCCTCATGAGCAATCTGCTCCAGTTGTCTCGGGTGTGAAGGGTGCCTTTTCCAGACGGCATGTTTCAGCTCCTTCCAAAGATGCTCAATAGGATTTAGGTCAGGGCTCATAGAAGGCCACTTCAGAATAGTCCAGTGTTTTCCTCTTAGCCATTCTTGGGGGTTTTTAGTCATTATCCTGTTGCACGACCCATGACCTGCGACTGAGACCAAGCTTTCTGACACTGGGCAGCACATTTCTCTCTAGAATCCCTTGATAGTCTTGAAATTTCATTGTACCCTGCACAGATTCAAGACACCCTGTGCCAGATGCAGCAAAGCAGCCACAGAACATAACAGAGCCTCCACCATGTTTCACAGTAGGGACAGTGTTCTTTTCAAGATATGCTTCATTTTTCCGTCTGTGAACACAGAGCTGATGTGCCTTGCCAAAAATTTCGATTTTTGTCTCATCTGTCCATAGGACATTCTCCCAGAAGCTTTGTGGCTTGTCAACATGTAGTTTGGCAAATTACTTTTGTCAGATTCAAGTTATTTCTGTGACCATTGTGGGTTTTTCTTTCATTAAACGAGGGGTACCAACAATTTTGTCCACGTGTGTAAGTAGTAAAATTGATAAAACAAGATAAAATGTATTCCTCTCCTGTCCAGTCCCTTGTGGCTCCAGTCTTGCCTCTCTGGTCCCTCCTGGTCTCTGTTTACTTCTCTGCGGTCATGACAATGTGCACACCTTAGTGGTGATTCTAGTATGTATGACTCTTATAGATTTACGTGATGTCATCGCTGAAGGGCAAGCAAACAAAGAACAGCAGGCACCACTGGAGCGTCAATTTTTGTTAACGTTCAAATGAGGTCTTTGGAGCAACAAAGGAGTTACCATTGCTCCAAAGAGGTAAGCTACAACGCCCTTATTGCTCCAAAAAGCTAATTTGCATATTGACAAAAAAAAGGTGATATCTTGGTAATAGAGGCACCAATTCAACTGCTTTGATTTGGGTGACCCTAACCTATCTATCTGTGGGGCTGGGTTGATATGCTAGGGTCTGGTGACAGATTCCCTTTAAGGCATGCATTTTTTTGGGAAATGTGTAAACACAACAGTTTGGTTCTCTGACCTTAAAATTTCAATTAAGCCATTTAGTAAATTGCGTCCATCGATTACCCGACAGATGCGAAATTATAAGGCAACAGGCCAAATGCTGTGGTTGCCGACAGCGTCCTCATGCAATGTGCACTTAAATGGAAGCAAATTATTAAAATCTTCAGTTCAATAAAGCAAATAACATGAAAATTGCTGTTGTTCAGTAAACAGATTGATGATGTTATGCTAATCCGGGTGGTAATGAGCCTTTTACAGCCACAAGATTGTTTGGCAAAAACAAATGTATTGTTTCTTGTGTAATTTCTCCATAATTAGTATTCCCCGGACAGGCAATGATTAATGCATTAATGGCAGGCATTTATCAGGCTGGTTCACACATTGTTTTCTTTTCCCAATTAAGGGGTTAAAATGATAAAGAAAACTTTATAAACGCTATTTGCGCACTTTGTCACAAGATAATTAGTTTTCAGTATATTATCATTTCCTGATATTGTGTCACAAGCTGATGCGTTATATATGTGTCTATGGGTGTCCGCCGTGTGGTTGTGATGTGCATTGCAACCTGTCAAGGGCTTTGCCAGCACAAGACATCTTCTGCAACTGAATTCCACATAAGACTAAGGCTATGCAGAGCCAAACACAGGTATAAAATGCTGCGAAAAAACACAGTGTAAACGGCATCTAAAAAAATTCAGAGAAGGCTGGGGAAGGAGTCACATAAAATAAAATAAAGAAATGACACTCAACTGTCCCCAGCGTTCCAGTGTCCGACACGTTGCTGCACCTTCATTGCTGGAAATTCTGTCACATAATTCTGTCACGTTCGTGACCACTTAAGTAAATCAATGGCCTCTACAGCTGCAAGAAATGATCCAGTGACATCACCGGGTCCTTTCCAGCCACCACCAAGGCCATTGATACACGCATTTCTTGAAAACGCTGCTTTTTTCTGCAACATTTTTTCTGCAATGTGGGAATGAGATTAAATAAAATCTTAAAGATCTAAAAGACTAAATACAATTTATTTGCTGAGACTGTACAACATAGCATTTTCTGAAGTTTTAGATTGTCCAAGAGAAATCCCTAATTGTTCAATTTCATTGACAACCGAACAATTTGGGATATTCATGTCGAACCCGACTTGGAAGGAATAGGTTCGCCCATCTCTAATCATAGACTAAGAATTTGCCCAATTGTGCTGTTTAGTATAATCTCGGTATGATGGGAAGAATGTGTTCTTTGGACAGTTTATGACAATAGTCTGCAGGCAGAGAGTGGCCATAGCTGTAGATGTAGCAGGTATACTATACCCGCACCCTGCACACTGAGGTTACTTATGTCCATATGAGAAGACCAGTACTATGAATGATATGTGATAGGTCCATAGCCCTGTTACAAATTTCGTATTGGGGCCCAGATACCTTACCTCTGAACAGATATGCTTTAATGGCAATCCTAAGCTGCATGTAGCAAGCCAGATCACTCAGGACTTGGGAGTCTGCAACTCTGCCAACCTGTTGTTGGGTCGGGGCTAGGGGTAGGAGGTGGGAGCAGTGACACAGGTTTAGGCTGAGGCCCCACATTACGGAAACGCAGCTTTTTTTGTTGCAGATTTTGCTGCGTTTTTTTGAGCCAAAGTCAAGAATGGCTACAAAAGTTTTGAGAAATATATAGGAAGTTCTTATACTTCTCCCTTCTACTCAATCCACTCCTGGCTTTGGCTCCAAAAACTGCAGCAAAATCTGCAACAACGAAAAAGCTGCATTTCAGCAACATGGGGACAAAAAAAGGACAAGGCTCCTGGCTGTCGTAGAAACCAGCTGGCTCCCATGATCTCACCACGCAGGAACTGTCTTGGTATCGAAACGTGCAGAGAGGTAGGAGAGCGACAGAGAGGGATCAAGGTGCAAAGAGCAAGTAAATGGTCACAATCAGAGAAGACTCTGTAAAACAGTGGAGACCAGGCTGTTATGGTGGCCGCTCTGCTTCTGAGGGGGAGCCATATTTAAAGTGCTGACATCTGCCATACTATTACGGTGGATGTTGGCAAGGGGATAAAAAAGTAGTACCAATAAGAAAAAGTGCCAGAATTGTTTTGTTTTGTTTGTAAACTTGCCTCCGCCCCCCAAAAATAAAAACTGATCAAGAAGTCATATCTACCCCAAAATGGTACCAATAACTAAACTACAGCTTACCCTGCAAAAAACAAGCCCTAAAAAAACTCCATAAATACAAAAAAGTTATGGGTCTTACAATATGGTGCCCCAAACATTTTTTTGTGAAAAAGGTTTTTTTGTCAAAACAACAAAATTGTATCATTTTATAGCACAGTGATTGTCATAAAAATCTATCCAAAACAGAAGCTGAATTGAAGGTTGTTTTTAGAACAGTACCCCCAAAAGCTGTAATAAAAGGTGAGCAATATACCCAAAAATGTAATCTAAAAATATAAGTGAACCAGCAAAAACAAGTCCTTATATGGTTATGAAATAAAAAAGTGAGAAATAATAAAGTTATGGCTTTAGATCTCCATTTGTTTGCAACTTTTGCAGCCTAGCCACATTGACTCCATGTTTTATTCCCAGAAAAGCGGGGAAGCAAGGATGCCAACAGTATGGAAATTTCTGGGCAGTTGGTAAAAATAGGAGACTTTTTTCCTCTTAAAAAATATGAGTTGTGGAAGGTTCTATAATTTTCTCTGAAGCTTTATGGTCCGATTCACATCTGCGTTCCGTTTGGGGAGTCTGCCTGGGGACCCCCCGAACAGAAACCTATACGCATAGAAAAGCGGTTACCTAAGGAAACCTGCGGACCCCATAGACTATAATGGGGTCCATGTGGTTTCTGCTTGATTTCCGCACAATGATGAAGACTTGGGATGCCGCACTGGCCGCACGCTGCTCTGTGCTGGTTTGCGTTTACAATTATATTTGCAATCTTTAATGGATTATTGCTTGTTAGTTTGTAATCAGTCGTATGGTTTGGCAGGACACTTGAAAAGCTTTGCCGCAAGTAACAAATTAATAAGCAATAAACAACCAGCGACCAGTAAGCGGCCAGCGATACATCGTAAGCCTTCATCCTATTAGTATTCTGGCTACACGGACAGAGCATTTGTTGCAACAAGGTTTGCGGTCCACCAGACCTCTGAAAGTGTCCTGTGGTATATGGTACATGACATTACCAGCAGATCCTGTAAAGCTGTTTTCCAGGACTTATCAATTGATGACCTATTCTTAGGATAGGTCATCAATTAAAGATTTGGCAGGGGTCTAATTCCTGGGCTCCCAGCTGATCTGCTGTTTGAAGATGCTACAGGGTTCAGGTAAGCACTGCAGCCTCTTCACTACTAACCACGCACAGTACATATAGGCAGTGGCTGTGCTTGGTATCACAGCTCAGCTCATTCACTTGAGTTGCGATTTGGCAATGTGAATAAATGTGAAATTTAAGTGGCACACCAATTCAAACAGCTGATCCATTAGGGTCCCCAATGTTGGAAGCCCACAGATCCTATCCTAAAGATACACACGTGGACAAAATTGTTGGTACCCCTCGTTTAATGAAAGAAAAACCCACAATGGTCACAGAAATAACTTGAATCTGACAAAAGTAATTTGCCAAACTACATGTTGACAAGCCACAAAGCTTCTGGGAGAATGTCCTATGGACAGATGAGACAAAAATCGAAATTTTTGGCAAGGCACATCAGCTCTATGTTCACAGACGGAAAAATGAAGCCTATCTTGAAAAGAACACTGTCCCTACTGTGAAACATGGTGGAGGCTCTGTTATGTTCTGGGGCTGCTTAAGCTGCATCTGGCACAGGGTGTCTTGAATCTGTGCAGGGTACAATGAAATCTCAAGACTATCAAGGAATTCTAGAGAGAAATGTGCTGCCCAGTGTCAGAAAGCTTGGTCTCAGTCGCAGGTCATGGTTCTTGCAACAGGATAATGACCCAAAACACACAGCTAAAAACACCCAAGAATGGCTAAGAGGAAAACACTGGACTATTCTGAAGTGGCCTTCTATGAGCCCTGACCTAAATCCTATTGAGCATCTTTGGAAGGAGCTGAAACATGCCGTCTGAAAAAGGCACCCTTCAAACCCGAGACAACTGGAGCAGTTTGCTCATGAGGAGTGGCCAAAATACCTGCTGAGAGGTGCAGAAATCTCATTGACAGTTACAGGAATCGTTTGATTGCAGGGATTGCCTCAAAGGGTTGTGCAACTAAATATTAAGTTAAGGGAACTATCATTTCTGTCCAGGCCTGTTTCATGAGTTTTCTTTTTAAAAAAATTCTGTTGAAGCATGGTTGAAAAGCAATGTCTGACTTTCATTTTTTCATTTTCATAGAATTTTTATATATTATTACTATTGTCAGATTCAAGTTATTTCTGTGACCATTGTGGGGTTTTCTTTCATTAAACGAGGGGTACCAACAATTTTGTCCACGTGTGTAGGTCATCAATTTAGAAGTCCCAGAAAACCCCTTTAATTTCTGTAAATTGAGAGGTGTGGCATTCATGGATTGGACTTGCTTCTTTAGCACATCCCACAGATGCTCAATTGGATTGAGAGCTGAGAAATTTGGTGGAAAGGTCAACATCTTGAACTGCCATTAGAGGATACAATTACTATGAGGGAGTATTTGACCTGCAACAAAGTCAAAGAACATATGAAAGCCGAAAGTTAACCAGCAACACGTTGCCCAGATCATCACACACTGGCTTACTTTTTACTGATACCTTCTCTTCCCTAGGTAAGTAATGCACAAACGTACCTAGTCGTCCACATGATGTAAAAGATAACCGGATTCATAATACTAGGTCACCTTCTTCCATTGTTCCATGGTCTATTTCTGATGTTCACAAGCCTATTGTAGGCACTTTTGGTGATGGACAAGGTTCAGTATGACCTAGACCATGACCTTTCTGTCATAGCAATTTGTGCAACAGTAGCTCTTCTGTAGGATTGGACCAGTCCCCACAATCATCAATAACCCATAGGATCCTAACATTGGTTTACCCGCTATCCATCCTTGGACCATTTTTGGTAGGGGCTAACCACTGCTTACCAAGAACAACCCCCAAGATCTGCCATCTTGGAGATGCTCTGGCTCATCGTCTAACCATGATAAATTGGTTCTTGTCAAAGTTGCTCAGATCTTATGCTTTCCCATTTTGCATGTTTCTAACACAACTTCAAGAAGCCTAAGGGTGCAATCACTTCACATTTCAGTAGTAGATGCAAAAGAAAAGATTAAACAAGAAAGACAGATCAGTCTAATGACAGACAACGTATCCCAACGCACCCAATTGACTATAATGGGGTCCATCTGGTGTCTGTTGTTTTTGAAGTCACATCAAAGGGGTTTTCCCATAAAAATTATTTAAATTTATAGACAACTGAAAGTCAAACATTTTTGAAAATATAAATAGCTTAAAAATTTGCAGAGTTTTAAGGCTTTCCTGTAACCATCTTAGTGGTGACATCTTTTGTCTTGATCAGTTGCCAATGGATTTGACCATGAACACAGGAACTTTCTATGGTCTGGGACTTGTCAGAAACCCAGCCATGATGTCCTTATTGTGGACGAGTTATCGCGCAGGGGCACTACATGTATGAGAAGATAACCCGGCGACAATAAGGAAATAATGGCTGGGTTTTTGACGAGTCCCAGACCATAGAAAGTTCATACATTCATGGTCTTGTCCATTGGCAACTGATCAAGACAAAAGATTATCACCTCTATGTTGAAATCTTGAAAACTACAAAATTTTTAACTATTTATATTTCCAAAAATGTTTAACTTTTAATGATCTCCAAACTTAAATATGGTTATATTCATGGCAAAACTCCTTTAGGCTGAGGCCCCACGTTGTGGAAATGCAGCCTTTTTTGTTACATATTTTGTTGCATTTTTTTGAGCCAAAGCCAAGAATGTCGACAAAAGGAATTGGAAATGTATAGGAAATGCTTATTCTTCTAGCTTCTGCTCAATCCACTCCTAACTTTGCCTCAAAAAACCGCAACAAAATCTGCTCCAAAAAAAGCTGCGCTTCTGCAACGTGAGGCCTCAGCCTTAATGTTGTTGGGTGTTTGGAGTACATCAATTATAATCCTTATGATCTACTGTATTATAGGTTTCCCATTGGTCCCTAAAAAGTAGTTAGGCACTGCCATAGGAGATAGCGTCATTAGAAATCCTTCAGCAGTATATAAACATAGACACAACTCATGAACACAGAATCGGATGATACTTTATTGGTCTTCATTGAAATTCACAGACAGTACTGTTCAGAAATGTGAGGTTTTTAGCCTTTATTTCTAAACAGGAAGGTGCACACTGATACAGGACATTCCATGTTAGTAAGCTTGTATATGCTTCTCTGCATGTGATTCTACAGATAAGGATACATTCACAGCTTGGAAAGGTAGAATACCTACAAAATCACAATTCGAAAGCTTCAGTGTTTCTCATTGACATATATATATATATATACTGTATATATATTTCACTGACCACATGGAATACCGCACCCAAAACAGCTTATTATTACTGAATGCAAAACACTTAGCATGACTTTATGTATCGGCTAAAATGCTGATCTATTGAGCAACATACAAAGCACACGGTTTATATTGTTTTAGCCTGTTAAGTTATTCACTAATGCAAAAGCTATTCTATCTAGCTTTCCAATTAGTTTTATGTCAATAACAAAAATACTCTAATAAAAACTAAAATTAAAAGTCAGGCCGCCTGCTCGGTGAGGTTGCACACCAATTCTGTATGTACAGGTACCTGTAAGTTTACAACATTTCTATAAGAAACCATAATACTAAAACATGTCCCGATACTAAGGACTCACTTAAAAAGTGTTCTCCGGCTTTAAAGGGGTCGTACAGCCAGTAAATAAATGCAAAAATGGTCAACAAAATATTAAAAACCAAAATAAGTGATCAGGCTTCCCTCTGACCCACCTACCCCAGCGCTGACTGGCTGAGCAATCATTTCCTGTGTGTAGAGTAGAAGCAGGAAGTAGAGACCAGCAGGAAATCGCTGAGGATGATCAGTGAGTGCTTCTTTCTGAGTCATTTGTAGAAGAAGATTTCCAGTGTAATCATTCTCAATGTGTCCCGAGCCAATAGCTAAACTCTGGGTCAATTTTCATAATTAATACATATTGACCCACCAGGGCAATGCAACATATCAGATCTGATAATTCCATCACTCTGGTTCTGGAAATACAAGTTTCCAATGTGCTTTGTCTGCTATAGATTCTTAACACCACAGGTAATAAAAATGTTACTAGGTTGTATGGGAAAAGATGCCTAAACCATGTTCCGTCTCTGACATCACTTCCTTCTCTGCAGCTATTGGCTGAAGCTCAATCGCATAGACTTCCTGTTTTTCCTGTCCTCTGCAGTACATAATACCAATAATACTATGAGCTCATTGCTCCATATTTGCAGCTTCCTCTTGCATTTGGACGCAGGGAGAACCTGAAAGTGATCAGAGAGCTCTCCGTATAACAAATATTGTGAGAAGAGAGTTTATAGGGCGTGAATAGAGCAGGAAGTCTGTGAGGTTCAGCTTCAACCAATAGCTGCCGAGCTCTGAGTGATGTCAGAGATGGAGGTTATGTTTTGGCAACTTCTGTTATACACTTCAGTATGATGCAGCAGTAGTTGGTGCTATAAAATATTAAAACTGGAGAACCCCTTTAATCATTGTAATGGGCACAACGTGTGAAACAACAGCAAATTAGTCGCCAGCTATTATCTGGAATGCTATGGGATCCGGCACATTTTACATATTATATTATTAAATCAGAGGGTAAATGCTTCTAATCCCATCCAAATACATAATCCACTATATGTACCCAGGGAACTAAATTTAAGGATACAGTGCTTACATTTAGAGTCTTTAAAAACACATCCATTATAACACATTATTCTGTTTGATGGACATCTGACTTTTGTCAGCCATATTATGTAACTACTCCTTCCATCTCTGTGTGGTGTATAGTACGGGCATTGGAAGTGGCCCCAAACAGCTGATCTGGCCCCCCACCAATCAGATATTTATGGTCTATCCTAATGATAGATCGAAAGTATAAATTCCCAGACAACACCTTTAAGAGGATTTCCTCCAAATGTAACAATGGCCATATACTAAAAAATCAAAAGTTACAGCAGTACCTTAAATACAGAGATATTAACATTGCTCTATTTTGTTCAGATGGATATTTTTGATTAAAGTGACAGTGCAGCTACTGTACCGTATGTTGCTTTTTAAGCTTCAATCACGACCTTTAATCAAATGATCTTCCATTACAGAGAAGTCAATTTAAAACTGACCACCAACGTAGTTCCATTTCCTGTTGTCAGTTCTGCAAAAATGGCTGCCATGTTAAAACATAGAAATGATATTATTCCTCTTAAGAGGACTTTCCACCAACTCCAACTCTTAGAATCTATTAGTTGCTGCCCCTCCACTGATTTCAGCACAGATGGAATTTTTCTCTAGCCCCCACCACTCCCAGCAATAAATGCTGTTAGTTTTGGTGCCCGATATCCTACTTAGGCTTTGCATGGTCAGGTGGGTGGTGTCTGCAGGAGCAATCAAGGGGGTGTAACTCAGAGCTCCAATCAGAGGTAGACAGTATCAGCGTTCTGAATGGCACTCCTTAACTGCTCTTTCTGACAGTACAGAGTCTAAATAGCATATCAGGCATCAAAACTAACAGCATTGATTGCTCAGGAGTGGAAGGGACTAGAAAAATAATCCCCACTGTGTTGGTATCAGTGGAGCTAAGCCTATTAAATAATGCAACTTCATGGAGACTAGACTTCATGGAGTTGGTGCAAAAGGATCATTCACTACCTCCACCAACTCCAGTTCTGAGCATCTATTAATACATTCTGTTCCACTGATTCTGGCACAGTTAGAATTTTTTCTCTAGTCCCCACCATTCCTGAGCAATCAGTGAAGTTAGTTTTGGTTCCTGATATTTTACTTAGGCCCTGTACTGGTAGAAGGGCAGTGTCAAACAGGAATAGGGGGTATAATTCAGAAATCCAATGAAAGGTGGACAGTGTCGGAGCTCATAATCACACACCTTGCCTGCTTCTTCTTGACACCGCCTACCTGACAGTACAGAGCCTAATTAGCATATCAGGCACCAAAACTAACAGCACATATTGATCTGGAATGGTGGGGGCTAGTGCGTCAGAATCAGTGGTGCAGTGCCTAGTAAGTTAATGAAATAGCTGGACTTGGTGGAGGTGGTGAAAGGTTCTTTTAAAAGGCCCTTAAAGTAAAATATGAATTCATAAGAAATTTTGGCTCGATTACTAATATATGGCCAATTTTAGATTTAGGTGGAAATTATTTCAAGGATTATGGATGAGATTCCAGTACAAAAAAGTGTCCATCAATAATAATTCAAGATGCCAGTGCCCAAGGACTACACATGACATGGCATACAGTGTACAGTACAGTGCAAATTGGAAAAAAAACGTTATTGACTTATCGTTTGCCCATAGCTAAAGGGGTTTACTAGGCTAAAAAATAAATGACCTAACCTAGGTCTAGGTCATGCGTGTCAGATCATTTGGGATCTGACGCGCGGCATTCTCATCAATCAGCTGATCTCAGCAGCTCATACACATAAGATAGAGTATGAAGCAGACAGCGCTGTTCTCTGTGTATTGTCCAGACCTAGTTACTGCAAATAAGATGCCATTCACTTGAATGAGATCTAAGCTGCAGTGACTCAGTTCAGCCACTATACAGAGAACGGTGCTGTCTGCTTCATGCTCCCTTTTTTGTGTATCAGCTACTGAGAAGAGGTGATCAATGGGGGTGTTGGGCATCATACCCCAACTGATCTGGTATTGATGACCTATTTTTAGGGCAGGTCACCAATATTTTTAGCCTGGAAATCCCCTCTAAGCAATTTTAGTGCATTATGTCACATTAGCTGCTTACGCTTTCTTCAATTTGATGCCTCTAGGAAATATGACATCTGATAGCGCTCAGTACTACTCCACCCTAAAAATAAAGAGTTTGTGCCATTAAGGACCTTTGGATAAGGAATAAGTGATCACTGAGGGTCCGACCTGACCACTGGGTCCCCCAGCGATCAGGAGAACGAGGACCAAAAGTTCTCCTAAAGCCTCCTTGTGAATGGAGACCCAGTGCGCTTGCGTGAAAGGTGCTCCATTTACTGCTATGGGGCTGTGGGCATTGCTGGAAATTACAGTCCTGGCAGCCCCATAGCAGTGAATGGAGCACCAGTCCTGTAAGCACACTGGCAACAAGGGGGAGGTATGGGGAAATTTCGGTACCCTATTACCCTGATCACTGGTCAGGCTGCCAATGATGTGACACTCATCTCCTACCCTGTAGATAGGAGATAAGTGTCCCTAATGGTACAAACCCTTTAAGAGAAGAGAACGGGAGAGGCTACAAGGAGAAACATTCATCTCAACCATCAGATGTTAAATGGAATTTTTCTACTGCATTAAGTTACAGACCGCCTACACTCATTGGATGTGTATCTATCCTTAAAGTGAATGTACATCTTATATTGAATTTTTTCTGTAACTAACAATTCTTACATTGCCTGAACAACATACAACCACCTATGGAAGCCCTGTCGTGATAAAGAAGTTGACATCCTCAATAACACAACCCTCTTACAAAAGATGGAGGACATAGAACCATTGCAGAGATTTTTACTTTGTTTTCTGGAAAACAATTTTCCTGGGATATATTTGCTTGTTAATAGGAAGCACATTCATTTAAAGGTAACCCATCACATTGAAAATCCAGTCTGATCTGCAGGCAGCATGTTATAGTGCAGGAATAGCTGAGCAGATTGATATATAGTTTTGTGGGAAAAGATTTAGAATAACCTAGAATTTATTGTATCGCAGCTAACTCTAGGCTTAGGAGTCCAGTGGGCGGTCCTACACAGGCGGGAATTTGAACTTTAAATGTAGCAGTTAATACTGCATATAAAAAATCATTCTGAATGTCTTTAATTAGTGATATCTCAGTTTTTTTATAGCTATAACTAAGATCTTGGTTGCACATGAAAGCTGAGAATCTCTGCTTTCATATGACACCAGAACCACTCTCAATGGCAATCCTTATAATATTGCTAGGGAGACCTTCAGAGCCTGTTTTCTACTAAAAGGAAGTAAAATAATTGTAAAAACAAGGGGTGACATTTACACTTTAAATGAATCTATTACTAGTTATACTGAATCTTTTCCCATATATATTATATACAGTATATACTGTATATGCAATGTGAAAGCTTCCCTTCAATTTTTTTTTTTCTTAAAAAGCACCAAGGAACAATAGATAACACCCTAAATGGAGGTAAAAAGTATATGATACCAATATAAAAATACTGTACAGAACACAAGTCATGGTCATTGATGTCATTGGATGCTCCAGTATGTGCTCTCATTCCCAGTCTACATAGTGGACTGATGCTTTTCCCATCAGTAATTTCTACCTGTGACTTTAGCCAGTCTTACTTCATCCATGTAATGGCCAAAAAAGGAAAGCTATATCGTTTAGATAAAAAAAAAAAAATGAATAAGATTAGAAGGAAAGCTCTGCTGAGCATAACAAATACTAGGTTCCTCAAAACTAAGGTTTTAAGTCTTGGTTTTTACTAGCACTAAAATACCATAATAGGTTTTACTTGTGCACAAAATCTCACATACTTCCATTTATGCAGGCACATCAAAATGTAGAGGATCACTATTTGGCTGCACGCTGACCTATCTGCCAAAAACAGCAGAGGAACATACCTGCATAAGGCCCTGTTGGTAGACGGAACAGAGATCAAAGTCTACAGACAAAGCAACAAAGACAATGCTGGACCAGAGTCACTGTAATACTAATGTAAGTGTACTATTGTGATTCAGAATTTTATTGTAAGTGGCCTTCTCTTTGAATTCGTAGACGTTCCTTCTCAACTTGCAGACGTTCCTTCTCTATGTGAAGCTTCTCCGACTCGAACTTTAAGAGCTGTAGCCTCTCCTTTTCGAGCTGAAGATGTTCCCTTTCCAGTTTTAATTTTTCAGCTTCTATGTCCAAGGGTTGCAATACAGTCTTTTCTGCTGGCACAAAATCATTCTCCAGGTTGACCTTCTCCGCGTGCATGACTTGTAGCCTGAGCTTCTCTCGTTCGATTTGCAAACGCTCTTTCTCAAGCTGCAGTCTCTCATGTTCCATGTCTAAGTGTCGCAATCGCTCTCTTTCGATTTGCAATCTCTCCTTTTCTACTTGTAGTCTCTCGGCTTCGATACTTAAACGTTGCCTTTCCATCTCCAACTTTTGCTTCTCTAGATTTATTAGTAGGTGGGAATCTTTATATGGGATTCTGGCTATAGAACTTAAGGTGCCAAACTCTTCGATTCTGGGAAATTCCTCCGGAAGGTCATTTTCTTCTCTAGAGTCGGGTAAAACAGTTGATAACATTTCATCTTCTTCCATTTCAAACTATGGGAAAAGGAATAAGACAAGCTTATGTTAATAAGCAAGTTTGTCTGGAAAATATCATCCAAGGTCCTCTTGGGCTGCAAGCACATGGGGCAATCCAGGTCGGAAAATCCTATCTGTACTTTGGCTGGATGTTCTGGTCTGAACCAGAAGTCTGCCTCGTCCACAGCTTTACTGTTCTCTACTTTATATAGTCTGGACAGTACAGCTGTGAGGAGTCAAGGACCTCTAGCATCATAAATCATTATGATGCAAGGACTCCCAGTCCCCAGTCTGGGTTTGGCAACAAATCTGACTAGATTTTCCGGCCCAGATTCTCCTGTATGTATGGAGCTTTGAGAACATCTTGAAGAAGACCTGGTTTGTACAGTTATAATAAAGTTATAGTAGTCTAAAAATTGTCACTTTATGTACCTTCTGTATGATACAGCCTAAGCAAGGTATGAAAATTATGGAGTCCGTGAAGTTTCAACTAACCAATAAAATTATACACGGGATGTTCAATCATACAGATGGATTCCATACCTTTCCATGGACATGACGAAATATGTGTGTCATAAGATCACCAGCTTTTCAAAACAATATGATATTGTAATATTATATTACAAGGTGACTATCTTCTGCCTATGTGTGACTACCCAGTGGTTGAGTTGTGAATTGCAGCTCAGGATTTGCTCTGATATTGTACTAAATTGGTTTCATGAGAAATTAGAGAGCTTAACCAAATTCTAGCTGAGGTAAAGGTGGGCACATCTGTATCTCCTTTTAGTGCTATTGGTCACTGAAACTTACCATTTTAAAGGTACAAAAGAATCGAGAAGAACAAAAATGAAAATGAGTTTGTCTTGGGGCTGGAATGAAAAGACCTGGAACAACAAGAGAATGGTGGTGTGACACCCAGGCCACTTACACTCGTCTTTTTTTGGAGGGACAAGCCATGAAAAAGTAAAAAAAAAATTACCAGAAGTGTTAGAGTTACATTTTATGCATAGACTGCAGCAAAGAGGACATGGTAGGACAATTGGACCCACCAGATCTATCATCATTTATGCCAGAAGTCTATGCAAGCAAGGAGCAGATGTAGACTTCTGTTTAGGGTGCGCCTAATTTATGTTCACTCCACATTAAGTTTCTCACAGTTTCCTTATTTAATTCTTACCTCTGTACAAAATTGTAGAACCAGTATGTTCATATACAGAAGGTATGGTATCCATGATATGGCCAAGTACATGAGGCTTTACCATATCTCCTAAGATTTAGTGTCTGAAAATAGGATAGACGCCATACTGGAGATACAGATATGACTTCTAGATCATTACATGGGTATTCCAGTAATCTTAATTCAGGGGATAACTACTAGATCAGTGGGGGGGGGCAACTGCTGGGACACCCACCAATCCTGAGAATGGGAGACTGCTGTACACCCATATGAATGGAGCAGTTGGTCATGTATGTATGGCTGCTCCTTTCACTTCTATGGAACTGCTAGAGACAGTTGAGTAAAGGAATGAACTATCTCTGGCAGTCCCGTAAGGAATGATTGAAGTGGAAGAGCAGATACTTGACCTGTCGCTCCATTCAGACAGACCAACATAACTCTTCTTGTGAACTTCTTGTGAAATTCTCGTGAACAATGGGTGCCTATCAAAGACTTAACCCAACACGACAAAGTATAAACCTGCCTGACATAGGAAGAATAAAATTTTTCGATAGGATCACTTCACACTTGGTCCAGTTTTTTTCAAAACTAGGACTGAAAGCTATTGAGAGGTGAAGTATAATTGACATCCTTAGACGTGAAACACACATGCAGTTTTTGATGGAAGTAAAAAATACTGTACAGTATAAGCCTTTTTTTGCCAATGATGGGGTACCAGGGAAGCATCATTACAGGAGCAGCACAGGATTGTTGAAAGGGTTTTCCAGGCTTAAAGGGAGTCTGTCACCAGGCCCAGCCATAGAAACCCGCCCCACGGTTAGATAGGTCAGGCTCACCTGAATCTAACTTTGTTTGCCCAATGTTTTTTAATGTCATCTTTCCTGAGATATACATTTATTTCTAAACAGGCAAAAGATCTGTTTGGAACAATAAGGGTGTCACCATTGCTCTCATTGCTCCAAAAAGCAATGCCTCCCATTGCCCAGGTCAACACTCTGTCCCTTCTTCCACTGAGTAAAAGAGCCAGGGAGCTTAGCTGAGATCTTGCCTGGCCCTGTGCTCTATGATAATTTGCACATATACGCAGTACAGCTGATTCTGATGGCCAGCGCATGCGCTGATTATCATAGCAAAGGCACAAGCGTGAGATCACAGGGCCAGATGAGATTTGAACTAAGTTCCCAGGCCCTATCACTCAGTAAAGGAGATATGGAGGGGGGACCTGGGCAGTGGGAGGTGTAGCTTATATGAGCAGTGAGAGCAATGGTGACGTCCTTGTTGCTCCAAATGGCACAACAATGGCATGAAAAAACATGGGGCAAGCAGCACTATATTCAGGTGAGTCTGACCTATCTAACCATGGGGCAAGTTTTATATGGCTGGGCCTGGTGGCAGACTGCTAGGTCATAGGTCATCAATTGAAGATTTGTGTGGGTCCGGTCGATTCTGTTTGAAGAGACCAAAACAGTAATGTACATTTTACAGCAACACTTAAATGGGTTTGAGCTGCTCACAGGCCATGTGACCAATGAACCTGGAAGTGGCGCTCAGGGAGTGTTGCTACCGCTCCAGACAGCTAATCCAGGGGGGTCCCGGACATATTACCACTAATGGTATTTCATAGCATTGCAAACTGTTTTTAAAAAAATAATGTCACTGAATAACAAAATGAAAGCTAATAAAAGAATTATGTTTAAAGCTGAGGCCCCACATTTTGGAAACGCAGCTTTTTTTGTTGCAGATTTTGCTGCGGTTTTTGAGCCAAAGCCAAGAATGACTACAAAAGGAATGAGAAATATATAGGAAGCTCTTATACTTCTCCCTTCTGCTCAATCCACTCCTGGCTTTGGCTCAAAAAAATGCAGCAAAATCTGCAACAAAAAAGCTGCGTTTCCGCAACGTGGGGCCTTAGCCTTAAGGGGTATTTCCATTATCTAAAGAAATGGTATATTACTAGGGTATCTAATAACATGATCAGTGGGGGGTCTGACCTCTAGAACTCCTGCTGGTCTTCACTGGAGGTTCTTCTACCTCGAAGCTTTAAAACATCGAAGAAACTACAGCAGTCTACCACCCTGAGGAGTGTAAAGGACCAACAATCGGATTCTTACTGATCAGCAGATAATATGTCACTACTTATAATAGTGGGAAATTCCGCTAGCACTTGTCTCTATAATACCACATTTCACACTTCTGTGTATCTATGATTACATTTACTACAACAGAACAATCCGCACTTGTTATCTTGGCAAACGCTCAGAATGGAAAAATGACAAATGAAGCATCACTGCTGTTTTTCACTGACTTTATGGAGTTTATGTCATTTGCTTTTCTAAAATTTCCTGCTGGCGTCTTTCAATATCCTTCTAGTGAGAAACACCACCTGCCAAACGGCTCACGAGCCAGACAAGATTCTTAAAGACAAAAACTCTTCCTTTTATAAAGTCTGTATTTTTATTGGGTTTATCTTGCTAACTAAGACGTTAAAGAGTCATGAACCTTGTATACTCAAATCTCTGTTCATTACGTCTACTTGATGGCTCCCAACTTAGGCTGAGGTCCCACGTTGCGGAAATGCAGATTTTTTTGTTGCAGATTTTGCTGTGGTTTTTTGAGCCAAAGCCAGTAGTGAATTGAGCAGAAGGTAGAAGTATAAGAAGCTTGCTATATATTTCTCATTCCTTTTGTAGCCATACTTGGCTTTGGCTCAAAAAAACGCAGCAAAATCTGCAACAAAAAAAAAGCTGCGTTTCCGCAACGTGGGGCCGTAGCCTAAAACCAGCTGCAGTTTCACCTACAACAAATTTGACTATGGATCCCATTTGCTGGATGTCCTATATGAATGGTGTTACGTAGAAGGTTGATGAACATTCAGGTCAAGCCAAGGTATTAGGCCAGGAAATTATAATCTTTGTACAAAAACTCGAAAGATCTTTTGCTCAAAATTAAAATATCCAATTTCTCCATTCAATGTGTTTTCTGGGAGTTACATATTCATCAATATCAATAGATTGATGGGGTTCCTACACCAGGAATCCCCACCGAACATTGTGACCTCTTCACTTCTTACCAAACACAGCGCTACACATTGTATAGTGGCTGCGTTTGGTTTTCAGTTCAGCCCCACACACTTGAAAAGGACTGAGCTGCAAACAGGTCATGTGACAGATTACTTGGCCTTAGATGTGCAAGCAGCACTCACTCGAGCGCCTTGGCCACTTTGGACAGATGATTGCGGCGGTACCGACTAAAGGTAGTCTCTGGGTAGGACTCAGTAAACAGATAAAATCTAAATTGGTCAATATATAATCTACCAAACATTGAGCTGCGGACCGGGTCCTGGCAGCCCCACATAAATGGACAGACTTACCATTGGGGTAGCTGGGTAGTTCCCGAAGGTCATACATGTTGGCCAGTTTTGGCACTAAGTTCTCCTCCAATACATTTTATTAATTGAAATGAAGTGTATTATGACAACAGTGGTGTGTAGGGACCCGTGAGCTGGTAAGGGTCTACCCCTGTCCATGTACATGAGATTGTTGGCCAAACCTGCAGAGCGGTTCAAGAATTTAAACAATTTTTACCTAGAGTAATAGGTATGGTAATAGGTATTGTTATGGTAGATCACATTGATCTTTCTAACATTAAGGGTCACATACCTTCTCTTCACTAGGCGTCTGATTATACACAATTCTATTTTGACGGGAGTTGAACTGGATTCCAAAGCAAGGATGTGAAATTCTCTTTTTCCAGCTAGGACCCTGTAATGTCAGAAGAGGTCAATATAATTTTCCTGTGTCTCAGTAGATCTACATATGTAAGTGTAACAAACTTATGGTGGAGGTATCTTGGGTATGTTCTTTACCCAGTGAGTCTGAACCATGGTTGGTCTTATCCCACAAAAGTTGGTTAGAAAAGAGATACCACTATTCCATTGGTTCTACTAGGATTGTTCTAATATATATGTCATTGCCTCAGATCAGCCCAGGTTGTATGACATCGAGATGCTCAAAAAATGAACATTTGTGTACAATCTTGCTTCTTCACTCTTTCCCTACAAGCCCAATGGGTCAGTAGTCTTAGAGCCATGTTAAGCTACCTGCTGAAGCCAAAAGACTATAGCAGTGGATGTGTGATATAATGGAGGATGCAATAGGTCAAGGTCTTATTCTACATGTAAAGTAGAATGGATGAATGGTATCATGGGAGAAAGTTTGACAAAATTATTTATAACATACATCAAATAGATACATGAAATGAGATTAGAAATTACATCTGTACTACAGACCTAACAGCACATCAGTAAGTTTAATGCCGATAGGGTGCAATATAAAGGGGTTGTCCAATAATGAACAAATCCTATCGACAGGATCAGTGACAATCGACAAGATCAGACAACCCACTGACTTAGGCTGGGTTCACACCTGTGCTCAGTGAAGGTTCAGGGATTCCGTCCCCCATTCCGCTTGAAAAATGCGGGCCTTAACCTCAGCCTAAGGTTAAGGCCCCACGTAGCGTGCAGTCAAATAGCGCCGCGGAAAAGACTGCAGTATTTTCCTGTAGCACTTTTCACAGAAAGTCCAGAGTTTTCCTCTGCGGACTTTCTGCCTCTATTATACCTATACAGAAAACATTAGCGTTTCTGTAGATATAATTGACATGCTGCGATTTACAAAAATGCAACGTTTTTTTTAAATCTCAGCATTTCCGCTGCGGATAATTTTCTGCAATGTGTGGATGGGATCAGCCAGGTACTATAATACGTCACAGTTTTTGATCCGGCGTTTGCGCTATGTGGGGCCCCGGCCTAAAAGAGGATTTCACATTCCTTCTAAGTAATTTCCTAGAACTGTAACTTAGAACTATTACTTTTTTTTCCCCAGAACATAACCATATTTAAATTTGTAGACAAAAAGTAAAACATTTTTGCAAATATAAGTAAAAATTTTGCAGAATTTTAAAGATTTTCTGTAACCATCTTAGTGGTGACATCTGTTGTCTTGGTCGATTGCCAATAGACATGACCATGAATGCAGGAATTTTCTATGGTCTGGTACTTGTCGGAAACTCAGTCGTGATTTCCTTATTGTGGATGGGTTATCTTCTCATACATGTAGTGTCCCTGACTGATAACCTGTCCCAGACCATAGAAAGTTCCTGCATTCATATGTCATATCCATTAACAACTGATCAAGACAAAAGATGTCACCACTAAGATGGTTAGAGAAAATCTTTGAAATTCTGCAAAATTTTGTATTACTTTTAATTGTCTACCAATTTAAATACAGTTATGTTCATAGGAAAAGCCCAACAAAAGGGCTTGTCTACTGCCTGATGTGACATTGGACATGAAGACACGCAACAATCTGACATCCACTGAGTATCATGCACAGGTCCTATTCTCATTAATGGGACTTGTCCACGATACTTGCTGGGTGACGGACAGTTGTTTTGTTAACCTAAACTTCTGTTGTGCTGTGTCCAATGTCAGGTAGGTCAGGATTAGTCTAGATACCTCTTTAACATATTCCAAGCCCAAGTCAGTAATGAAAGCTAGACCTCTGAAACTTCTACTATTAAGGCTCCATGCACATGACCAGTTTTATATAATCATACGGGACCATAAAAAATGACTACTAGATTATAGTGGGTCTGCTCTTTCTCATATCTGGGGAAGCCAGTAGCTCCTTTTAATAAGTTGTCTTATCTTCATGTGCTTGCTCATGTATGTTTCTGCTGTCAGTCTCTTTCCCTAAAGGGCCAAAGGAGGATGACAAGACTTATTTTAGTAGTAAGATATTGTTAAATTTCATTGCTTTTTTATAACCCACAGAATAGGTTAAAGTTCACCAAGTAGAAATTCACTAACTTCCCTTATACCCTTGACCACTGATCTACATTGTCATGAGTAACTAGCTAACAGTTGGCATTTTTTCTCTAGCCCCAACCATTCCTGAGCAATTGGTGCTATTAATTTAAGCCCCCGAAATGCTAATTAGGTTCTCTACAATCAGGTGGGCAGTTCCAGATCACTGCTTTAGACCAAGAACCCCCACCTGACAGTAGAGAGCCAAATTAGCATATTGGCTGCTGAAACTAACGGCACTGATCGCTCAGGAATGGTAGGACCTAAAGATAAAACTTTAGCTACACCAGAATCAGTGAATCAAAGTCTATTGAAGGATGGAAAGAGCTGGAGTTGGTGGTGGTGGTCCTCTTTAAGTTTCCAAGCTATAGTATGAGAGGAATGGTTACTTATTCTTCAGTTATATGCTAAGCAACTCTTGACCAGGAAAGAAAATACCTTCTTCCTTCTGGAGAAGAGCAGATTTGTAGACTTTTTTTCCCCACTTTTTTAAACATAAGTTCAAAAATATTCTTACTTCAAAACTCTGAGGTTCTTCTTCTTCTTCTACTTTGATCTCCGCCATAGACTCATTTGCTTCTCGAACATCCGGCCCATTTTTCCACTCCAAGCTTGAGTCATTCGTTAACCCACTTGGCTTGTCATCCGAGTCATCGATGATAGAGTCTAGATCTGATAGTGGTAGATGCATCCCAGAATTTCCTATTTTAAGATCTGAATTCAGACTTTTCCTTTTTATGAGGGATCTCCAATCAAGATATCTTCTTTTAACCTCAGTCCCCGTCCTTTGTTCCCCTTCCCCAAGCGAATTCACACACTCCGCTATTTCTTCCCAGGCTTTGCGCTTCATTTCGTTTATTGTGGTGTTGAGCTGCTTCGAGAAAATGACATCTCTTCTCTTTTTTATTTCTGTTAGTAACGTTTGCGTTTCTTGGACACTGAAATTACTTTTCCTCTTCCTTTTCAGCTGTTTTATCATAGACGGTTGCAAGGTCATTTTTTTTTACATCAGCAGGAATACCAAGATTAGACCGAGTTGGAAAGATCTGCGGCAACTGCTTCTTTCTGCTGAATTTGGCCAGTTTTAATGATGAAGTAATTGCTTTTCCTAGAGAATTCTGAACACTGAAAAGGAAACATAAAAATGAAATGTTAAGAATTGGACTTATTGAACAAATGTATGCATTAGCAAGGATAAAAAGAAGAGTATTATGGGCCATGAGATGGTAATGATAATGTAACCTTGTGCAAACAAACACTGGAGTACTTGCGTCATGTTGCCAAGATATGCCGCCAATATTGTGTAATTGTCAGGGGTCTAAGTACTATGAACCCCACTGTCTACTGTTGGCTTCACTCAACATTCTCTGGAAGCCATCTGGTCAGCCATCATAGCCAATAAGCAACCATTGCTAAGTGGAGCCACCAAAAGATGAAGAAACATATTGCTTCTTACATATGCCACCCATGTTGTGCAATCGTCAGGGGTCTTAGTACTATGATCCCCACTGTCTCTTGTTGGCTCCAATCAACATTCTCTTGAGGCCGTGTGATCAGTCGTAATAGTCAATAAGCAACGATTGCTAAGTGGATCCACCAAAAGATGAAGAAACACATTGCTTCTTACATATGCCACCCATGTTGTGCAATTGTCAGGGGTCTTAGTACTATGATCCCCACTGTCTCTTGTTGGCTCCACTCAACATTCTCTTGAGGCCGTGTGGTCAGTCGTCATAGTCAATAAGCAACCATTGCTAAGTGGAGCCACCAAAAGATGAAGAAACACATTGCTTCTTACATATGCCACCCATGTTGTGCAATTGTCAGGGGTCTTAGTACTATGACCCCCACTGTCTCTTGTTGGTTCCACTCAACATTCTCTTGAGGCCGTGTGGTCAGTCGTCATAGTCAATAAGCAACCATTGCTAAGTGGAGCCACCAAAAGATGAAGAAACACATTGCTTCTCACATATGCCACCCATGTTGTGCAATTGTCAGGGGTCTTAGTACTATAAAACCCAGTGTCTACTGTTGGCTCCACTCAACATTCTCTGGAGGCCATGTGGTCAGCCGTCATAGTCAATAAGCAACCATTGCTAAGTGGAGCCACCAAGAGATGAAGAAACACATTGCTTCTCACAAAGAAGGGGTATGTGACTACAGTTTAGCCACCATGGATCCAACAATATTAGGATATCCTGTAAGGCAGAGATATAGTTGTACTGATAATGTATTAATAAAATGAGCCTCTGAAGCACTCAGGCTTTGTAACATGACTATAGTCAAAATTTCGGTTTCTTAAGGCTAAGGCCCCACATAACGAAACACAGCAAAAAAACGCTGTGGAAAGAAACCGCAGCAGAAACTCATTGTGTTTTCACAGAGTTTTTCTCTGCAGACTTTCCGCCCTTATTATACCTAGAGGGAAAACGTCAGCATTTCTGCAGGTATAATTGACATGCTGCGATTTTCAAGAAGGTCGGCATTTTTTAAAATGCAACTTTTCTGCTGCTAATTTTTTTCTGCAATGTGTAGACGGGATTAGCCAGAATTCCATTCACTTTGCAGGTCATGTAAAATGAAGCGTTTTTGCAACATGGGGCTTCAGCCTAAAGGGGTTTTCTGAGACTAAAATATTGATGACCTGTCCTTAGTAAGGGTCCCACATGTGGGATTAGCTCTTTGAAGAGGCCACAGCATTCAAACGAGTGCTGCAGCCTTTTCACTACTAAGGCTAAATTCACATCTGAACGAAGTCTCCGCCAGAAATCTACAGAGAGAAAAGTCCACTGGTTTCTGTATAAAAACAGCAGACACCTGACGGATACCCGGTGGACCCCATTATAGTCCATGGGGTCCGCCAGCGTCTGTGGGTAACCGTTGATGGAGAGCTGTGTGCAGATGTGAACTTAGCTTTACCAAGCACAGATCTTAAGGAGGTTGGCCAGTTTTTTATTTTGATTACCTATCCTTGGGATACATCATCAATAAGTGATCAGAGGGGGTCCAAAACCTGTGACTCTCGCTAATCAGCTTTGCTAAGAAGCTGTAGTAGTCGTGTCAGTGATGACATCACACACCATTGGTTACATAGCGGACATGCAATGTAATTATAGACTCATCCCATTGACTTCTGTGGCTGTAATTACATCACACAAAACAAATAGTGCGCAATGTAAACAGTGAAGGGGTCACAGTGCTTGCAAGGGTGCCGCAGTCCCGTCAAAAAAATGATAGGCAGGGGTCTTAAGTGTTGGGCCCCCACTGATCTTTTAATGATAACCTATCTTGGGGATAGGTCATCAATTTAAAAGGACCCTTTAAGGGCAAGTTCAGTGTCGGACTGAGATTCCTTAGGTGCACCAGATAAAATTAAAACAATAAAAACAACACCTAGGAAAAAGACCATAGTACCCTTCAAATTTGGGTGTTTTCTGTTGGACCATTATTGTGTTAGAGCCTGGGCCCACATGAGGATCTTATGGTTCTTTGGTGGGCCAGTCTAACACTGGATAGGTCAAATCAGCAATATTTCTGTCCTGGAAAACCCCTGTAATGTGGAGCTTGGGGGCAGAATTACCTGACAATTTTGGCTAGACCATAGAAGCAGAAAATAATCATTTAATTTATATTAGAACTTTTAGGGTGTATTGACATCAGGGTAATTACATGGCACCCCTACTTCATCACAAAAATGGGTGTTACACAGTATGTGCCATAAATGTAAATGTAAGCACGTGCAAGGTTTTCTAGACAGATGCTTTTTCTCGTTGCACTCTGGTCTGGCTATTTAACTATGGTCCAAAATGATACAAAATGACCTTAGGATAGGTCATCAATATAAAGTAAGTTGGGGTCCGACACTCTAGTTCCCACTGAATGGGAGCCGAGCTCCAATAGAGCAGCACAGCCACTATGCAGTGTAAGGAGCCATCTGCTTCCAGCTCTGTACATTCTGCAGGTACAGTTTTAGCAGATTGGTTTCAGACTCCCAATCTCATACTGGACAATCCCTTTAAAGGGGGTTTCCCATGAATATAACCATATTTAAATTTGTAGACAACTGAAACCTGAACATTTTTGCAAATATAAATAATTAAAAATTTGGCAGAATTTTAATGATTTCCTGTAACCATCTTATTGTTGACCGTTTGTTGTCCTGATCGGGTACCAATGGATACGACTATAAATGCAGGAACTTTCTATGGTCTGGGACTTGTCAGAAACCCAGCCATGATGTCCTTATTGTGGATAAGTTATCAGGCAGGGACACTACATGTATGAGAACATAACATGGACACAATAAGGTAATATTTGTATAGTTCTTTACTACTGTCTATACTGACTGACTATATTACCATACACATCAATCCTCTATTACTAGCCAACTAGCTGGTATATGTGTCCACACTCCATATCGCTTTCATTCAGTGCTGCTTAAAGGAGAAATCCACTTTGTACTAAATACTGTATCTATAAGAAATTTATGACATAGCCAGTGACTATACCATAAATGTCTAACATGAGCTTACCCCTATAGATATCAGCCATGAAACCTCCCCTGTTAGGTCTACAATTAATGCGCATCTGTCCTTTCATTTGACTTTTCAGGATACATAAGCTGTCATGTGTACATAAGGAATAATAGTATTTCTAAATAAGCAGGTGAATCTGCTCCATAACTGTCTCTTTTATTCAGAAACAACCCTAAGATTATGCAGGACATATATAGATATCAACAGTTGGAAACCCGGTCAGGAGTTCATGCTGCATATAAAGCTCACATTCCCAACCTGGTATCTGATATCTCTCCTCAAGTGTCATAGATAGATTATCAGCTTTTATATGACACCAGAAGCAGTGTTCTAGGTAGTATAACACTGGAGATACAGCGATTTGAAGTGACTCCCCCCCCCCCATTCAGCCTATTGCTACAGTACAAGAAAGTCCTTTGGTGACTGTCACATCTGTAAGAACATACATTGAATAGAAATGCTTTGCTTGGTTGAACTTGAACAAAAAATGTTGGGCTTACCAAGGGCAGATTAAGACTATCATGGGCCCTGAGCTGTATGTAGAGGATACAGGAGAGATTTGGATGGCCATGGGCCCCCCAGATGCATTGGGCCCCCCCAGAAGCATTGGGCCCCTCAGAAGCATTGGGCCCCCCAGTAGCCTTGGGCCCTGGGCAACCACCCAGAAAGTCTGGGTTATAATCCACTAATAGTGCTTACCTCTGACCCACTGTAAACCTTTTGTAATACTGTCAATGTCTGTAAAGTGCTGCAGAATATGATGGCGCTATATAAGTAACCATAATAAATAAATAAATAAATAAATAATTTTGTCCATTTACAGGTAGACAATAGAGGTGGGTGAACCGCTTTGATGCGGGATGGGTTCAACCCGAATATTCCAAATTGTTTGGATTTTAACAAAACCTAACAATTTGGTATTTGTTTCAGACAAATCAAAATGGCGGCCGGAACATGCATTGCGTTAATGCAGACCCCAGAGTATAATAGGTGGAGGCCCAGGGGAGGTTAAAAAAAATAAAAAAACATGGGCGCATGACGTCCCCGAGGACACTGAGAGAGAACGATGGCTGCTGCGAGGAGGCCCAAAAGACTTGAAGGAAGGTGAGCAGAATTTTTTTTTTTTTTTTACGCCTCCCCTGGGCCTCCACCTATTGTACTCTGGGGTCTGAAGAGATCCCAGGGTATAATAATTTCACTTCCAGTTCTATCTGAATTTGTTTGACCCGAAACAAATTAGGGACCCCGAGCCACCCAAACCAGAAAAAAATCTTGGCAGGTTCAGCCATTTCTAGTAGACCATAATACTATATTTCAACATTAACAACAACGACAACATAACAACTATTACTAATACTATTCATGGTACCATCTATCATCGCACCTGTGGTAGGAAAGTGATGGGGTCCACATTTCTACTGTCACAGATGCTTCAATAGAATTGTCATGTAAGAGAAGGTAAAAGGGTCCAATAGTCAACCATCTTCATTGCAATATTTTTGCTTGTCCATGACAAGTATCCAGATTATGATATGTATATGATGTATCCAAATCCTTGTTAAATGGGGATGGGGATACCTGCTTTATATTGCGGGTGGGGGCAAAAAATAAAAATAAATTCTATAAATATAAAATATATATTAATAAAAAATGAATACATTAATAATATATATATATATATATATATATATATATGTTAATAATAAATTAATAACATATTCAGAAATATAGACATATTTAATATATATATATATAGATATATATATATATATATATATATATATATATATCTATATGTATATCTATATATAGTTGTATGTATATAAATATAAAAATATACTGTATTATAAATATGTGTGTATGTATGTATATATATATATATATATATATATATATATATATACATATGTATAATGTACTACTCACACATTTTTCATCCTCGCCGACACTGGATGACCCAAAAGTCAATGCTCAGAGGCAGAATATGCAGAGGATGAATGCAGAGCAGTAGCTGTGTGTAGTATCTGCAAGCACTGCAGTACTATGTGACCTACTAAGAGCAGCACAACAACCCTGTGTAAATGTAGTGGTAAATGGTAGGTAAATATGGAGCCACCATCTGTATACTGTACAGCCTAGTACAGGTGAAGTACAGTACTTACTATAGGATGGGGTATGACAGGTGTGAACAGACACTGAGAAGGTGGAATTCCCTGAACAGTGCCATTGTCCCCAAATCCAGCTGCCTTCCCCCACTCCTTCAGCAAAGATGTAGCAGAGCTGAGTTTGTCACTACACATCAGAGTGATATGCCAATAGTTAGGACTGCAGGTAAACCTACTCCATCCTCTCAGCTCACAGAGTTACCATGATGCCATAAAAAGAATGCAGCTGCAAAGAGTTAAATGACAAATTCAGCTCTGCTACATCTGTACGTAGACGACCGACATGATCCACTTTACACGAGCAGAGCTCTGCCTAGCAGACAAGATGGCGATGTGGAGCGCAGGGAAAGAGCAAGAAGAGGCCAAGCTGTGAGCAGAGCACTGCAGATCCCCACAGGGAGAGAGAGCTCTGCAGGTTGCAGACATGCAAGTTGCTCTTACCTGCAGACGCAGTGCGCTGAGTAGTATGAATCCCCCCGGGCACAGACACAGCAAGGGATGCCCAGCCCCAGATAATAATAGCAGAGGGGGGTTATTGCCAGGCACAGGAGCTGGCGGACACAGGGAGAAGGAGGGGGGGATCCTCACAGCCACTGGGAAGAGGGGAGGGAGACAGGCTGCAGAGGAGGAGGAGGAGGAGGAGGAAGGGCAAAGCTACTACAAGGCGGCAGAGAAGGGTGAGGGGATCAGGCTGTGGGTACAGCAGACACAAAGAGGCAACAGAATCACAATCATACTAATAATAATATTGATAAGAATGTATCACAGCGGATACAATGTATCACTTCCCAGCTACATCCAGGATACTATGTCCTCTGTATCATGTGCAGCTGTGTAAGTCCTGAGAAACAGCAGCTGTGCTAAACCATCAGCAGTCTAGACGACAGACACCACATGGCCGTTCTGTATACAACTCCACATCTTTATGTAGCAGAGCTCAGTATGTCACATGAAGAAACACTACTATGCATAGAAGTGTGTGATCATTTCACATAGAAGCTGTCACCTCTCCTGACGTCTTAATAAATACTGGTATTTCCCATGATGTATTATATTTACGTATGTAGCTTACTTGTGTAGCCCTATTTGGGGGGGGGGGGGGTATGAGTATTATCCCTCCCGCAACAGACTCTGGCGCTGACCTGTGTGTATAATGGGACCTGAAGCCTTCGCTGAAGGGAAGAGTGGGAACATATATGAAATATATCAGTGCCTCCACCCAGGATAGAGCCTCTGTATTACAGGGAGGATCTCTTCCTGGGACTTACCCATGAAGTACAGTTAGTAGCCTTAACAAGGATCACTGTACTAATCTCACAGTCTGAAGAATACATACAGATACCACATAAGGTTATAACAGTAGCTTTATGAGAATCAACAGGGTAATAATACATACATAAAATATACTCAGAACACAGCAATACTACAACAACCAGCAAGTCCACAACCGTCTTAGGTTATATACCCGGGTATATATAGATATATATATAGATATATAGCAAGAGTCCAGTGCACAATACCTCCAGGCAACAGAAGAGATGCAGGGGCCCCTGTGGATGACTGTGGATCCTCGGATTCTTCCAGGAGATGACAGACAGCCGATCAGATGATGATGATGGTGAGATTCTTCACAGGCAGCAAACAGGGCGACGGTGACGGCAGTAGATGCAGGCCTGACTACCCTAACACTGAGTCCTTAACCTGCCAGCTAAACTACTAGTGCCACCGGGCCTCTAACTAGCTAGTTGGATCCCTAACTACGGTTACTAGCTAGGTCCTGTGAGTATATAGGGGGTAACACATACCTAACTATATACTGTGAAGTAAAGAGGAACAAGTGGCTCTTAGACTCCCCCAGACATAACATGTCTGTCTCAGCAGCTCTGCTCACATCTCTCCCCCCAGCAGCTCTGCCTCACATGTGTCTGACTCACTGTATTTACAAAACAAAACTTGCACTGAATGCCTGGGGTCTCTGAAGCCAAACTGCAGGGGCAAAGAAGCCAGATACATTATATACTAGTAGAAATGGCAGTTCCCTACACTTGTATAGCGCCACCATATTCTGCAGCACTTTACAGACATTGTCAGTCACTGTCCCATATAGGGCTCACAATCTACATTCCCTATCAATATGTCTTTGGAGTGTGGGAGGAAACCGGAGTACCCGGAGCAAATCCACGCAAACATGGGGAGAACATACAAACTCTTTGCAGATGTCCTCGGCAGGATTTGAACCCAGGACAACAGCGCTGCAAGGTTGCAGGACTAACCACTGAGCCACTGTACAAAATTCTGGATCGTGTTTTTTAAACCTCAGCATTGTGTTGTTCCTCTGTTGTTCCTCTGAGAAATTTATGAATAAATCGACAACTGGGTGTTACTATTTCTCTTGGTGTGTTGCTGCAAAGGAAGCAGTGATTGAACAGTATTGGGACACACCTTCAAGTGGTAACACCCAGCAAGTCAAGTTATTCATACATTTCTAGGAGGAATAACAGAGGAACAGCACAATACAGAGTCTTAAGAAAAAAAAAATTCCAGTTTTGTTATATTATGGGGAATACATGTATTTACTTGTATTCCCCATACTTGTATATACCTGTAATAACACATGTCAGGAGAGAAGAAAAATCCTCTTAAAAGAATGTCCCAGGCTCCAGAATGTCAAATCTGCCAATTGTTATATAAGAAGGTGAATAAATACCCACTAACAGGCATATGTCAACACTAGGCAAACCTGGGCAGATGCCAGGGTGTACTGGACATGAGGGGCAATGAGTATACAGTCCTTGAGACTGGGCTTGAATGTACAGTGATGTGCAAAAATCATAGGCAGGCGAGGAAAAATTGCTGCAAAGTAAGAATCATGTTCTTTGTCCCAGTCCTGATATACTGTAGAGTAATGTTGTTCACCTCTTCAGATGCATACAGACTGAACACAAAATTACAGTCTGCTAAAGCTAAACGGTAATATAAATAGATGCAGTGCCGTGCAAACGTTTTAGGCAGGTGTGGGGAAATGCTGCAAAGTAAGAATGCTTTCAGAAATAGAAGTGTTAATAGTTTATTTTTGCCAATTAACAAAATAAAGTGAATGAAGGAACTCGGCAGGGAGGTTGTTCTCACCAGCTTGGAGAACTAAGCACAGATCTTCTGTGGATGTAGACTTGCTCCAATCCGTCTGTCTTTTTATGTGATGTCAGACAGACTGGATGATGATGAGATCAGGGCTATATCTGTGGGGGCCGTATCATCACTTCCAGGACTCCTCCTCCAAAGGGCAAAGGTCACACCATATATTGTTGGGATTTACATTTCTCTTTATTCATTTCATTTTGCTGATTGACAAAATTAAACTATTAACCCTTCTATTTCTGAAAGCATTCTTACTGTGCAGCATTTTCCCACACCTACCTAAAACTTTTGCATAGTACTGTAGGTATTCAAATTGCTGCAATCTGTATGTGTCTGAAAGGGTGGACAACATTACCTTACAGGGCTGGGACAAAGAACATGCAAAATAGGCAGCCAAAAATAGCAAGCGATAATCCCATCTCAAGCATCCTATCTATACTAGTAGTTTATGTAAATTCAAGAGTGTTCCTAAATACATTGCTTTAGTAATGCTGCTTCATTTGCCTGCTATTTTAGATTATTTTCCCAGAAACAGGATTTCTTTGGCCCCCAACCTGTGATAACAGGCCGGAGCTATGAGTCACTGCTCTCTGGGGGGGGCTGAGTTCTCCTCTGTTATGTCCTGCTGTGAGGACAATCAGGTCAGCTAATTACAGTTTGCTGATAAAGCCTCCCATAGTGTCTGTTATCATTCTATGTAGACACAAAGATAACATTGAGTTTACTGCAAGTCCCTTCTCTGTGTAAGTGTTCTCTCCATACCTGTGTAATGTAATATACATTTACTCTGCATATTATTTGATCTGCATTTACTAGATTTCTAGTAATGATAATATATAATCTCTCAGGGTAAAGGCAATGTCTATACAGTATGTACTAAGGTACTTCATAGTGTCCTATCCATCAACCATTCAAAGTTGCCCACCAGCTTGCTAAAGATTACAGGAAGTGAGAAGAAGAGACAGCAGGCAAACTGCTGAGACAGGGAGATGGGAAAACCCCTTAGTAGTGGCTTTAATAGAGGGCACAATAGTTCCTATTGTAGTGGTGCAAAACTACAGTAAGTCCAATGCATTGTGGTCTGCAATATTTGGCTCTCCAACTATTGCAAAATTATAACCATCAGGGTGCCTGGACAACTAAATAGCCCATGACTACTGTATGTGAAGAGTCAAGCTCTACCTTAATCCAGAAAACTATTTTCTATAGAGCTAAAAGGCCCAGCATGCACTGTCTCAAGAACCCTTACAAATATTAGCTTTGCATTGTATTCTAGCCCTATCAATAAAGATCCCTCATCCTCTGAGTAACTAAAGCTGGGCAAAGCTCACCTGGAGAAAGGTATACACTTGCATGTACTGTATATAGTATTAGAGATGGGCAAACTGCTTCGTCACGAACCGGGTTCAACGAAACCGAACAATTGAAGATTCGCCTCGGCCTAACTAAAATGGCTTCTGCGACATGCATTACGGTACATTATTATTTTCTGGGGTCTCTTCAGACTTACGTACAGAATGACCTTCTTAATAAATTCCTCCCAATATGTGTACTTACATACATAGTAAATATATGGAGGTGGGCGAACCTTAGGTTCGGGAGACTAAGGATCAGGTCCCTTATTCGTTTTGGGTTGAACAAGTTTGGATAGAACCAGAAGTGAAATTATTATACTCTGGGGTCTCTTCAGTAGCAATTTCAGTCTTCTGCTTCTTCTGCGGCTTGTAGTGATTTAGGTCTCTGACAGCACAAGAATTCACTATTCACCACCGGTGCCCAATTTGTTTTCTTTCTGCAAGAACCAACCAGAGACAAGTATGTAACAGGACATTCATGGACGTCCATGGGTCAAGGCTGCTGCCAATATTTTTTGGTTTAGAGGTTGACCATTCTTTTTGATTTTGGTCTACTAAATCCAAAAGTGTTATTGTCAACCCCAAAGTAAAGCAGTCAGATTCAGACAAGATGATTTTTTCAAAGATGGATGTGTTATTTTATATGTCATTAGGAAATTCGATGTATTCACGGATAACCTTGATATCCTACATCTTCTACAATGATGATTCAAACGCTTTACAAGAAGCCTCAGGTAAAGACATCACTTAAGACATACTGCATGTTCACACGGCGTAATTTCGAGAGGAATTTGAGGCGGTTTTTCTCCTGAAAATCTCCAAAAACTGGCTCCAATGGGACTCCCATTGTTTCTAATCACAGGCACACTTGAAAAAAGAAGCACTTAGCTCGATTTTGCTGCAGTTTCCTCGGTTGAATCATTGCTGACACCACAGCTTCAGGCCATGCTTGATAAGCCCATAGGCTAATCGTGTGTAAACCCGTGGATGAAAGTCAATACTTGACTTTGGCTTTCTGCAACAGGTTCAACAGAGATGGTTTTTGGAAGACGATTTCGAGGTGAAATTCTACTCCAAATTACATCATGTGAACATACCTTAACTTTACCAGTTGGTTAAGATGTACAACATTGACCTCAGGCTACTAATCGTGATGACTCACACAGCAACCATGTGAAGCAACCACATGTAACTGAAACTCTGCCAACCTGCATCAGGCCACTGGCACCATAGGTGATTCCTTGAACATCATGCAATCACTGGGCTCTCACCAATGGGTGGGATTTTCACCATATGCGCTTATGGTTGCTATGTGTGCCGTCACATAAGGCTACATTCACATCTGCGTTTTAGTCTCTGTTAGAAGACACCATCGCAGTTTCCGCATGAAATTGGAAAACGACAAGGTCATCCCATGCCCAAAAGACCCCATTCTAGTCAGATGGACCAGAACAACAGGCATCCTGATAGTAGTGTGAACCTAGTGTAATCAATTGGTCCTAGACTGGGCAAACGGAGTGATTATTTATTTTATTTTTTTTATTTTTAGTCTTTTTATTAGTTTTTGAGTTATAGGTATAAGTCACAAAAGAATACAACAATCTCTCAGTAATAACAATACAGTAATCCATAGAACAACAGAACCCCCCTACCCCGAGTGATTATTTTAGGTGTTTATTTTATCATTAATGTCATATATAACAAAAATTGTCACTTCACAGATATATTCAACAAGGAAATTTTTTATAAAAGTATCCAATTTTCTTTGATAAAGGTAATGAAAAGTTAGTTGTCAAGGTTACAGCAGTCATGTGCGTATGAAATGGCAGCGGCTGGAATAAAACATAAATGCCTTTATAGATTCACTAATAGCCTCATTGTCCTCATCTCTAGACTCACATATCCCATATAGCAAGCCTATTTATTTTACCATAAAGTGGAAAATGTTCATATTTACTAAAATGGAGGTACTTGGTTTATGTCTATAAATACCACGGAGCAGGGATGGTTTTATACAAAGTGTGGCTCTGGGCAAAATTATGCTTTTAGTCCTCCCTTATTATTATATTTTTAGTCCTCCCTTATTATTATTATATTTTAGTCCTCCCTAATTATTATTATATTTTTAGTCTTCCCTTATTATTATTATATTTTTAGTCCTCCCTTATTATTATTATATTTTTAGTCTTCCCTTATTATTATTATATTTTTAGTCCTCCCTATTATTATTATTATTATTATTATTATTATTATTATTATTGTTATATTTTTAGTCCTCCTTTATTATTATTACATTTTTAGTACTCCCTTATTATTATATTTTTAGTCTTCCCTTATTATTATTATATTTTTAGTCCTCCCTTATTATTATTATATTTTTAGTCTTCCCTTATTATTATTATATTTTTAGTCCTCCTTATTATTATTATTATTATTATTATTATTATTATTATTGTTATATTTTTAGTCCTCCTTTATTATTATTACATTTTTAGTACTCCCTTATTATTATATTTTTAGTCTTCCCTTATTATTATTATATTTTTAGTCCTCCCTTATTATTATTATATTTTTAGTCTTCCCTTATTATTATTATTATATTTTTAGTCCTCCCTTATTATTATTATTATTATTGTTATATTTTTAGTCCTCCTTTATTATTATTACATTTTTAGTACTCCCTTATTAACAATAGTACCCCTTATCATTAGTAGACCCATTTAAAAATAATGTCCCCTTATAAACAGTCATGCCTCTTAACCATTTTGGGTGCCCCCTTATAGACAATAGTGTCCATTAAGTGCCCCCTTATACTTTATTTACCCCTATCCTCTGATGTGTGAAGCAGTTGAAGCCTGTCCCTGACATCGGAGTCTGCTTTCCGGAGTGGGTGGCGTGATGTAATGATGTCACCACTACACCTATACCAGGACACTCATGCCCTGTGCATGACTCTCAGTCTTCTACATCTCTTGCTCTTTCATAGGTGATAGATATCACCAGTATCAGTGTCCAGAGTACGCCAGTATGTTTTTGTCCAAGACATCTATCTAAACATCTGGTGTTCTGGATCCTGTGAAGCCCCTTTGGGGATGGGGGCCCTGGGCAGTTGCGCAATTTGCCCACATCTCAACACTAACCCTGCCAAGGACATTAAATGATTTTTGGGGGCTATGATATTGATGATCTAACCTTAGGCTAGGTCATGAAGATCAGGTCGATGGGGGTCCGCCACCCAGCATTCCTGCTTATTAGGTATTTGAAAAGTTTGTGGCTCATGGGTGAGAACTACTTTCTCTTCTCAGGTCATCATTGGTCATCAATATCATATTACTGGAAAAACACTTTAATTCTCTCATGCTGGCCCCTCATGTACATGTATTTTAGTTTTTATGTACAATATTGGTTCTTCACATTGTGGGAAATAATAATGAGTGCATGTTACTGGACTGTACGGGAGAGATTGGTGACACAATGTCCCTTCTCTGACATCACTTCCTGCTTTTCAGCTATTGGTTGAAGCTACATCTAGCTGACTTCCTGTTCATCCCGCCCTCTGCATAATCTCTGCACATGATCCTAATAATATTGAGTACTCTCTGCTCTCTTCAGGTAATTCAATCTGTTTTCTCATCCAAATCGCAGAGAGAGCTTAATATAACCAGTGTTCTGTGCAGAGAGAACACATTGCCCAAGCTGTGTCTAAGCTAATAGAGATTGCATTTTCTATGCAAACTGATACTTGTGAATGGTCCTTTGTGTCAAATTTCCTTTAGCTGAAATTTCTCAGCAATGGCAAAGGGGTCTTTCATCCTAGAAAGACCCCTTTGCCTTTCGTAGACTTTGTCATTGTGATCTATGACATACAAGACGATTGTTTTGACATTATTTCTTTTTACGGTATATGCACATGCAGCATATTGTTGCAAACATTTCTGCAACTGAAAATCAATTTTAATAATGTGAATGGGATTGTTTATGCAGCAGCAGATCCATGGATTTCTACAAGCCCATTCAGATGATACAGACTATCACAGAAATTTCTGCAACAAATCTGCCATGAGACTGCAACTTTTAGGCTCAGGACACAATTTGTGGAAAAGCTGCTGCACATTTTGTTGTATTTTTAGGGCCAAAGTCAAGAGTGGCTTCAGAATTCCCGCAATGTGTGAGCCGAAAGGAGTTATCTGTTAAAAATTTTAAGGGTAGGTTGGAATAATAGACAAGATTATTTTTTTTGCAAATATAGATGTACCTGTATTGTACCTGTAATTGAAGTACCCAAGGACTGAGGCAATAGTGGTTTAACCATTTAGATGGCCCAGGGAGCCTGGTAGGCTGCCATAGGAAGGAGTATATTAAAGGGGGTATCCAGTTCATTTTTTATTGAAGCTCGATCTTCGGGATAAGTCATTAATAAGAGATCTGAGGGGGTTTGATTCCCGGGACCCTTGCCGATCATATGTGTTCTATGTAATTACAGCCTCATCCTATAGATGTGAATGGGACAAAGCTGTAACTACATTGCATGGCTGCTATGAATCAGATAGTGTGAGGTGTAAAGAGTGAATAGGTCACGGGCTCATGGTACTTGCACAAGCGATGTGGTCCCTTCACACAACTGATCAGCAGGGGTCCTCCTGGTTGTTATACCCACACTGATCTCTTATTTATGGCCTATCCTGATCATAGGTCCTAAATAAAAAAAACTGGACAACCCCTTTAATATTTTCCTGCCAATGTCAGTCTACCAGGTCTTCAAGCAGCAACCCATTGGGGGAGGCTGGGAGTAGTAGTACTTACAATGGTCATGGTGGATAAAAATGTGACCAACTCCTCCAACTCTCTTCTTGGACTGGTGCAATGCTGAAGGGGCCTGCAGGGTATCTGATGGTGGTGGCAGTGTATCTACTGGGGAGCCTGATGGAGGTTGGAGTGCCTAGGATGGTCGTGCAGGGATAGGACATCAATAAAAATAAACTTGACAACCCCTTTTAATGGAAGATAGTAATGCATTGAAATACTTGGAGGATTTATAAAAATGTACAATAAAATTTAATTAAGTTAAAACAAGCAATGGGGAAGTACAAGAAGCAATGGAATGAAACTAAAGGGAAGGAGATACAGATTAGACATTAGGAAAAACTTTTTAACAGTGAGGGTAGTGAGGGAGTGGAATAGGTTGCCACGGGAGGTGGTGAGCTCTTCATCAATGGAAATCTTCAAGTGGAAACTGGATAAACATATAGCTGGGATTATTTAGGAAAACCTGCACTCGCAGGGGGTTGGACCCGATGGCCTTTGAGGTCCCTTCCAACTCAAAAAAAATAAAATAAAAATAAAAAATAAGCCCTGTTGTCAACACCATGATCTGCATTGGTTTCTGTGCAGAAAGGGTTTTCGATAGAGGGGGCTGTCACTCACAGTTATCCTCCAAAGGGTATCCCACACACCTACCATCACATAGATATACAAGTGGATTTGGGAAGGGGATGAAGGGCAAATTCTGTGTGTAATTGGGAACATTTTGCATCTCTGTTCTTTGCATCTTTAATAAGCGTCATCAAATATCTCTGAAGATGGCAACAAATTTCCAAAAAAAATAAATATATTTCATCAAAAAAATGAGCTGATAGGGGAGAAAATGTGCATTATAGACTTATATAAACTTAATAGGTGACTTTATTTTATTTGTAAAGCAAACATTACAGCATATAGTACTTTAAAGCATATTCACAAAAAGCACTGATATACCAATACATTTATTGAAATATACATATATATTCATAGTTTCTCATTCTGCTAGATATATTTCATGGCTTGTAAAAAAAAAAAAAAATAGCAGTTCATGAACTGCCTGGAGATGCAGTATACACCCATAACTTGTCATGTATATGAGCCATTCAAAGAAATGGTGAAAACAGGGTTAAAGTCTACATCTACTTTGTAACTAAAAGTTTGATATTGCTCCAATGTACTGTATAAATGCATAAAAAAAGTCAAGGAACTTTTCAAATAGTGTTAAAAATGTCCTACCATGTTTACAGTTACTCTGCAGACTTATGTGTCTCCATGGTAACAGACTACAAGCAAACCCTGTGTAGCCTGATCCTGCAGTCATGTGCTGAAGTACTTTGTTCCATAATGGGACATGATTTTCTGTCCCATCTTATTTGTGACTCATACAGTGAGAGGAGGAGAATCAGGGAAAGAAAGCTCAGAGCACTCTAGGTTCACACTAGAAGAAGCCCACCCACCCCTGATTTCCCTAAGGGGCAAAAAGTGGACCATTGGAAACAATGTGAAGGTGTTCTCTCCTAGAACCATTACTGCTCTGGAAAGATATATCTATGATATGAAGCAGAAGCCCCTGGCCCTCTTTCCATTTCCACAGCTCTGATCTGTTTGTGGACTTACATTTTAACTACATTGATATACTATACTAAGAATGAGTATAGCATAGAAGAGGTTGGCATACCAATCTCCCACCCTGCCAACCACGCCATGACAGTGGAAGGAACCACATCCTCTTCTAGGCCATACTCAATGCAAGTTCAAGAACATTGCCTGACACCGCCCTGCTGGCATTACAGAGACTAAATAGCACCAAAATATTTGTGCTGCTTGTGCGGGAATGGTGGGGCCTAGAGAAAAAATTCCAACCGTGATGGAATCAGCGGATGATAAGAACTGGAATTGGTGGAGGTGGTGAATGGTCCTCTTTAAATGAGTAATCTGAGGAATAAGAAATTCCCTGTGATGGTTAAGCTGTATTACTAATATACACCCTGGGCCAAATTATTACCTTTGTGGAGGGCAATTGAGAAGCCAGAACTCTTGTTCCTGTCTCCCCTGCTAATGCTCCAATTCTCAGTGATGTCACCAACTCCTCTCTACTCAAGACGCAGTCAGTTGAGTAGAGTGTAGTGGGTCATATGACAGAAAATCGGAGCGTCAGCAGAGGAGGAAGAAGAACAAGAGCTCCAACCTCCCCAGCTGCCCTCCATAAAGGTAATAATCGGGGGGAGAATGCACTGGTAACCTTTACTTTTCCGCTTCAATACACATTGAAGAATATTGTCTATGTTAATTCTTGTTAACCATTGTCATCTTCTATCATTATAAAAGTGAATTACTACTGTACTTGGTTGGTCCTGTTACCACTGGCGTAGTTGGCAGGATCGGACAGTGCCCTGACAGTAGAAGATGCCATATTCTTATCTATGCCATGTGTAGTCAGTGAGGACAGTTAATATACATTGGATAAAATGGTCCATGGTTCTCCTTGTTAACCATGATCTCCTATCAATCATTAAAGTGAATTAACCCTTTACCCGTGTGGTCCTGTTGCAAAACTGATCAGGAGATAAATTTGTGTTGCTTTAGCTCAGATTATTCTGCATACTATTTTATGGCCCTCTATAGGCTGGGTTCTATGTACAGACTAAAGACTGTCATGAACTATTTCAAACCATGGATTTATAAGCAGACAATGGACGACTGACAGATTAGCACACGTAGAAGAAATCATGGCAATGACATTATATAGATAAATCGCATGCAATAGTAAGGCTGGATTCACACCTGCGCTCGCTCTACGTTCAGGAATTCCATCCCCGAATCCGCTTGAAAAATGCAGAGAGAAAAGCCGGGTGGGCAGAAACCGGGTGGAAAACCGGCAGACTCCATTATAGTGTATGGGGTCTGCGGGTTTCCACAGGTAACCACTTTTAAGCAGATTGGGTTTCCGTTTTTGGGTCCCCAAGCATACCCGAAAACGGAAACCTGAGTGCAAATGTGAACCTAGAGTCAGGGTCAATATGATATCCAGGTATTCTGTTATAATGGTATGAACCACCATGACCTGACTGGTAAACATGTGAACTTTGCTGCCACAATACAAAAATATATATAGAGTTTTGTGGCAATGCCCTAAAAATTGTTGCATAGCTTTGGCTGGTGCTGTTATTATTTACCTCAGAAGTTTTGTCTCAGGGTCAGACGAGTTGACCCTCCACTTCATTTTGGTCTGAACGTGTTTGGTTAGGACCAGAAGTGAAATTATTAAAGTCTGAGGTCTCTTCAGACCCCATAGTATAATAGGTGGAGGTCCAAACATTTATATCACCTCCCCTTCACCTCTTCTGGACCTCCTCGTGGCATCCAGAATTCTTTATCTGTCCTCTTCGGGCCTCCTGGATGACGTCATGTGCCCAGGATTACTGCTGAGGACTGTGATTGGGCCTATGCGGTCACATGGGGCGCACCGAGTATCATGAATATAAGTATAAATGTTTATGTTTTTACACCTTGCATGGGCCTCCACTTATTATACTCTAGGACCCCAGAGCATAATAATCTCAATTCTGGTTTGCAGGTGATGAACCCCAAAAGTTTTGTTTTGGACAAACAAAAAACTTTTGGAAAATTTTTAGTGGAATCCACTTATTTATAATTATTTCTATATATTTAATCAGAATATTGAATTTTTATACTTTATATATATATATATATATATATATATATATATACTGTATACAGTATATACACTGTAGGTTGGCATACAGATCATGTATAAAAACAAGTGCAGATAAAAAAACGTGGATTTGCTTTGGCAGCCAATCAGATGCTTCCATTTGCTCAATTCTGCATTAAATTAATATTATTGATCTAATTAGTTGTTTCTTTTTCTCATTAGTTAGTCTTGTTTTTTTGCACAATATATTGCACAGCATTTCACTTATTACAGCAGCAGTTTGTGCTCCAGAGCTGTACTACAAGCTATAAGCTAATGAATTAGTGTCAGACGATTAGGAGGCTATGATGTTCTGGCTTAAAGGAGTTTTCCAGCCCCAAATATCTTTTTCCACAGGATAAGTCATCAGTATGTGATCTCTGGGGGTCTAACACCCGGACCCCACACACATCAGCTGGCAGCCTGCAGGTGCCGTAACCTGATGCAGTGGATGGGGAGCCTGTGCAGACTGCTCCTACTGACTAATAGGAGCGGTGTTGCAGTTGCAGTGTACGGGGTTGCTGCGCTTATTACTTGAATAGGAGCGGTGCTGCATGCACTCCCTGTCCACGAGCAGAGTCCGGTACCCAGAAACTACCAATACAGTTGATCTGTGCGGGGTTCAGGTGCTGGACCCCTACAGATCACATACTGTTGAGCTATCCTGTGGATAGGTCATCAGTTTGGAAAAGCCATTTGGGACCAGAAAAACCCCTTTAAGGCAACCAGTTACCTGACCTGTATATACATATACACAGACTCTTTCTTGGTCTTTGTCACTCTTCTTACTTGTTTGTCACATACTCTATACCAAGCAGCTGAAGGCATGTCATATATTGCAATATGGTCCCATTGTATGGCACTGAATGACAGTGATAGAGAGACCTAAGATGACCTAAGTGATAGAGACCTAAGAGCAACACTTCTAGGGGAAAGTACCTCTCTTAGCCCTTATTCACATGTCCATTTTTATGGATTTGTGGTCAGATGTGAATAATTACATTGAAATCGAAATGTCTGTATTCTGTCTGTAAAAAATACGGCCGGAGCACCTATGTGAAAAAACAGATGTATGAATAAGGTCTAATAGAGCATCTGATGAAGTATGCATGAAAACACCTACAGGTACAGTACAGACCAAAAGTTTGGACACACCTTCTCATTCCAAGAGTTTTCTGTATTTTCATGACTATAAAAATTGTAGATTCACACTGAAGGCATCAAAACTATGAATTAACATATGTGGAATTATATACTTAACAAAAAAGTGTGAAACAACTGAAAATATGTCTTATATTCTAGGTTCTTCAAAGTAGCCACATTTTTCTTTGATTGCTGCTTTGCACACTCTTGGTATTCTCTTGATGAGCTTCAAGAGGTAGTCACCTAAAATGGTCTTCCAACAGTCTTGAAGGAGTTCCCAGAGATGCTTAGCACTTGTTGGCCCTTTTGGTTTCACTCTGCGGTCCAGCTCACCCCAAAGCATCTCGATTGGGTTCAGGTCTGGTGACTGTGGAGGCCAGGTCATCTGGCATAGCACCCCATCACTCTCCTTCTTGGTCAAATAGCCCTTACACAGTCTGGAGGTGTGTTTGGGGTCATTGTCCTGTTGAAAAATAAATGATGGTCCAACTAAACACAAACCGGATGGAATAGCATGCTGCTGCAAGATGCTGTGGTAACCATCCTGGTTCAGTATTCCTTCAATTTTGAATAAATCCCCAACAGTGTCACCAGCAAAGCACCCCCACACCATCACACCTCCTCCTCCATGCTTCACGGTGGGAACCAGGCATGTAGAGTCAATTCGTTCACCTTTTCTGCATCGCACAAAGACACGGTGGTTGGAACCAAAGATCTCGAATTTGGACTCATCAGACCAAAGCACAGATTTCCACAGGTCTAATGTCCATTCCTTGTGTTCTTTAGCCCAAACAAGTCTCTTCTGCTTGTTACCTGTCCTTAGCAGTGGTTTCCTAGCAGCTATTTTACCATGAAGGCCTGCTGCACACAGTCTCCTCTTAACAGTTGTTGTAGAGATGTGTCTGCTGCTAGAACTCTGTGTGGCATTGACCTGGTCTCTAATCTGAACTGCTGTTAACCTGCGATTTCTGAGGCTGGTGACTCGGATGAACTTATCCTCCGCAGCAGAGGTGACTCTTGGTCTTCCTTTCCTGGGGCGGTCCTCATGTGAGCCAGTTTCTTTGTAGCGCTTGATGGTTTTGGCCACTGCACTTGGGGACACTTTCAAAGTTTTCCCAATTTTTCGGACTGACTGACCTTCATTTCTTAAAGTAATGATGGCCACTCGTTTTTCTTTACTTAGCTGCTTTTTTCTTGCCATAATACAAATTCTAACACTCCATTCAGTAGGACTATCAGCTGTGTATCCACCTGACTTCTGAACAACACAACTGATGGTCCCAACCCCATTTATAAGGCAAGAAATCCCACTTATTAAACCTGACAGGGCACACCTGTGAAGTGAAAACCATTTCAGGTGACTACCTCTTGAAGCTCATCAAGAGAATGCCAAGAGTGTGCAAAGCAGTAATCAAAGCAAAAGGTGGCTACTTTGAAGAACCTAGAATATAAGACATATTTTCAGTTGTTTCACACTTTTTTGTTAAGTATATAATTCCACATGTGTTAATTCATAGTTTTGATGCCTTCAGTGTGAATCTACAATTTTTATAGTCATGAAAATACAGACAACTCTTGGAATGAGAAGGTGTGTCCAAACTTTTGGTCTGTACTGTACATAGGCCTCAGAATGTGGATACATCCTATAAGAAAAGGACCATCAAGTGATGCCGGACTCTATTAAGATTTGTTTTCTAATAAGTTTTGTCTTCTAATAAATTTTTCCAGTTTTTCAGGCACTTCTATGATTACTATGATCATTTTCATCTTTTTATACATGACCTACACAATATCCTCCAATAAATCTCATAATATTATGTGACTGGATCAATGAACTGATAAACTGCATCTTCCTCAGTACATAAAGTAGCTCATTGGCCCCACTTACTTGGTGGAATCTGGCCCTGGTCTTGCCCCAAAATCAGTGGCTGAGTCTGCTCTGATTCTATGTCCCATTGTTTTTAATGGGAGACAGAGATCGGAGCAAGACACTGAAAAATCAGCATCCTGCTCGATCTTGCTGCGGAATCCACGGCTCAAGACTCCCTGCTGATAAGGATCATTCATCAGCAGTGGAAAGCCGCAACATCAATGAAGAGGAATCCAAGGTGGATGTCCGCCTCAGATTCCTCTTCATTCTTCATTCCTCTTCTGTTTGGTATTTTCCTTATTTCTGTTTGTGTTTTGTAGACAGAAATATCCCAGGAGGACAAATAACCTCATGGGATTCATAGACATTGGTCTTTTAGCAACTCTAGATACAGATGTGTCTTTCCATACCTTTCCTCTTGGCTGAAGATGATGCAAGGTTCACCCTAGAGTCGCCTTTCAGTTGTTCTGGTCTGTTGGAGGACCAGAACAATGGACAGTCAGACTGATGTATTAGTGGGTACACACAGAGCCCCGTGGACCCCAATGACTATAATGGGGTCCGTTGGGTGTCCATTATATTAAAACTGAAATTGGCAGAAGAAAAAGTCCTTTGTGCATGAATTTTTGACGGCCAATTTCAGCCGGTCATTGTGACAGAGTTAGACTACGGCTCAGATGTGAACATAGCCTTAGTGGTACAAGGTGATCAGTTTTGCAAAAATTAGGGCTGAGGAGTCAGTAGGCCAAAGCACTAACTCTGACTCCGGCTCTGACTCAAGCTCTGCTAGTGATTGTATTCCTATAAAAGCAAATATGCAACAAGCTCTGCATCTAATTCATTATACAATATAGATAATTGTATAATTTAAAATAATAATTTTATTTGAAGCCAGAATTGATATTTTTTGTCCAACTCCTACTCCACCCAAAACTGGCCCTGACTACGACTACGACTCTATGACTCCAACTCTGACTCTACAGACCTGGAAAAATATATGAGGCATCATCTTGCGCCACTCATGTCAGGATATCTCGAGCCAAGAATAAAGGTAAGAAGGGACACATCTGTAGAACCTAAACATAAGAACATCTGAGGAACTGATATATGACTACCGAGCCACAAACTGGACAGATAGTGTGTCGTTTTAACCACTGACCCCTACTAGGTTTGCAGGCTTTATTTTTTATGTATTCATGCCTAAAATTCAGCTCCTCTGTACTAGATCACCCATATATATGTATCATGTCTTACAGTTTGTGAGGGATTACAAATGGCTTACACCCCAAGGGTCCCTGCACTTATTGAACTGAATGACCTCACAGTAAAATTCTGTTAAAGCCCGGGGCATCGGAGAGACTTCCTCCCACTCGGATCGGTTGCTATGGTAGACTTGCACTTCATCAGTGATTTCATCAGGGGCATAGTCGCCACCCAGGATATAAATTTTATCTTCAATACCCACTGCTCCTGCATTAAAGCCAGCGCACTCAAAAGATCCTTCACCCTTCCACACGCAAGTGTCGGGACAGAAGCTGTAAACTTTGTATGTAGAAAGGTCACAGATGTACAAGGTGCTATTCACTGGCACGGCTTTGATTAAAGTGGCATGGAAAAACTGGCCAAATTCTGCTACGAGTTCACACCATTGATCCGTGTCTGCGTTATACTTAAAAAAACAGTCAAGGGAAGGGTTAAAAGCATCGGTAATCTCCACTTCAGATCCGAGTACATAAATGAAAGACTTGCACGCGCTTGCCTCAGGGTAGTATATCCCTCTTGGCAATGGCCCAACTGACTTCCATTTCTTAGTTAAAGGATTATACGTTTCGACGTCTAGAAGACTCCGTATGTCTTGTGCTCCTTTGGTTTTCCCACCAATCACAAACAACTGATTGAGAGCCATAACGGATGTGTGCATGGTTCTTGGTTTTTTCATGGCTGGTACTAGGAAAGAGTTATTGCTTGAAGGACAATAGCACCAGGTTTGGTCAGTGGCTTCATGGTGAGGCTCAGCAATATGAAGCCTCACTGCACGACAGCAGCTACCTGTACATCCTCCCGTGATGAAGATCTTCTCTCCAAAACTAGACAAGCTAGAACCTGGAAGGTCAACGATATGTATCTGTGGAAGCTCCATCCATTTATCAGTTTTGATATTATAACAAAATGTATACTGGGTTTCTCCATCTTCAGCAGTTTTATGGACAAAGATATATTTCTCGGTTGTGGAAATTCGAGCATCTGGGTATAACCCTCCAAAACTTTCAACGCATTGTATGGCGTTACGGACCTTCGATAAACAGTCTGTGCTTCTTAATAATTGCTCCTCAGAGTCTAATACATTTTGTAGAACAGATTGTGATACCTGATGTAGTCGAACTTTACTTATCAATTTAGGGAAAAATCTCTCTCGCTTTTCTGAACTATGCTTAGTCCAAGCAAGAACTGCCATGAGCACAAACTCTTCATCTGGCACACTCAAGTCATCGTCCTCCAGACATTTTTCTAGCACTCCGACATTCAACTCCATAAAGTCCGAAGATTGTGTTAGCAAAGGGAAATGGCGCAGAGCGAAGTGTAAGGCACATTCAAACAGACGGGTGGAACCGTAGCTATCTGACAACGACAACAGCTGTAAACAGTTACTTGTGTCGATGGTCTTAATTAAAAAGTCACTACATGCCTTTGCAAGTAGAGGCACCTGGAGAAAGGAGGACATCTGAAATAGCATATCCACGTTTTCTTCTGTAATCTCTGCTTTACCTGTGTAAGCATAATCCAAGAATGCTTTGACAGCTTTTGGTGACAGATTGCTGATGGTGACGCTTCCACCATCTCTTTCTTTCATATTTACTTCAAACATAGCTCTGGAAATGCAAAGGGAAACTCATTTAGTCAAGTCACGTCAATTCAGAATGTATCATGGAGGGCAAGGGAATCTAGAGCAGTTCTTCTTCTTATCAAACCCTAAAAAATGGGGCTGATTCATCAAGACTGGAGCCGGTCTTAATGATTTCTGCGATGGTGAAGGATTTGCCAAATTGATAAGACACTATGAGCATGAGCATTGGCAGAACTATACATATACCGTAGACTTATATAGAAATCTAAAGAAATAGATTTCTGTCATCATTTCGCCACAATTGATGCCCTTCTCCTGCCTCACCCATTTTGAGAAAAATGGCAAGAATGGAGTAAAACCCCACTTGTGACTATTTTAGTCACAAGTGATGTTAAAATCTTGCAAATCACCATAAGTCTAGTTACGGAAGAATCCCGCCACACTCAGTTACCCTGCAGAGCCAATAAGTGAAAATTAAAGGGACAAATTGTATATGGCCCCTTAACTGCTAGCATACTATGTTAGGCCTCATGCACACAACTGTGCCTTTTATCAGCAATTACGGATCCGTACATTTCAATGGACCCATACACGCAGCCATAGTTTTTGCAAGTTCTGTGACTTTTTGTAGTTCTGTCAATTCATTTTCAATGTATGAGTCATTGAAAACCAAGGATGATCCGTGCCTTATACATCTGGGTTTAGGGTCCCAAGGTTGCGGAAATTACAGTCACCCATCCCTGCAATGTGTTAAATTACTCACAGACAATGTGCCCGGATCAGTACATGCGCATTGTGCCCTGTAAAGTCGAGGACAGCACACCACATCAAGAGTATGTGCTGGGAAGTGAGGTGTGTTTACTTCAGCTTCAGTGGGCGCAATGCGCATGCGCTAATGTGCTGGAACAGACTCATCTGCCGTTAAGTAGAAGCGTAGCTATAGTTTGTTCCCCATAAATCCATAGTGCAGGTAAACTTTGAAATATACTTTGTTAAAGAAATAGGCTTGCTTGACTTACTTGTATCCTTCTGCCATTGATAAAATCTGAACAATAGAAGTCTAAGGAAATGGGAGTGGGTGGAAGAGGAAAGCTCATCAAAGCAGAGAGACAGTTCTTTTTCACAACACAGCTGGGTTATCAGGAATTACTATCCAGCCTTCTCCTGACATATGAAGTTATCTACTGCATTAGATAAGCCATATCTCTTTCTCTCTCCTCCTCCCCTCCATAGACTTTGGGGTATGTTCACACAACGGAAATTATCCTAGCTGAAAAATCCAGCTTTGGGAATTTGTGCTGAATTTTTCTACTTAACCAAATCGCACGTCAAAGTCCGCACCTGCCAGTAAGAATTTTGCACCTCCCATTCACTTCAATTGGAGTTTTAAGGCGGAATCCACCTGAAGATCAAACATGACGCGTATTTTTTCCGCTAGCAGAAAAACAGGATAAAAAACAGCCTCTGCCTTCCTTTGGAATCAATGGAGGCTGGTTTGAAGTGGAATTTGGAGATGATTTTGAGGCGGAATCTGCTTCAAATTCAGTGCCAAATTCCTCTGTGTGAACATACCCTTAGTGTAAACTATCTACGGCGTACAGACCAAAATGACAGGCACATTTCTGTGAAGTGTAGTGCTGAGTTTGTTCCCTTCACCTCCACTATTAATTTATGGAAAAACTAAATAAATAAAAGTTTATTTATGCTTTAAAATATCATTTTCTACACATTGTGGGGACAGGTGACTGTAATAAATCCTAGCTGCATAATGGTGACCATAGTGGAAAGATGAAAGCGGCAACTGCGGCTATAATCCAAACTCCTGTACAAGTGAATGGGGAGGCCTGCATGTGTGGCCATCACTCCCTTCATTGTGGCCACAAACAAGAGTCAGGGAACACCATTCTTGAGATACTTGTGGGTCCCAGAGGTGGCCAATCCATGGAAGAAATATGTTTCAGCTGCATATTTTTCTAAAAAAAAAAAATCCACGGTAGATTTGCCCATAGCAAATAAGTGAGGTGTGACTATGACCTTAAAGGGTACCTCCAATTATAAAACATCTTTTCATAAATGAATAGTACATGTGAATATAAGAAACTTTGTAATATATATTGTTAAAAAAAATATGTTTCCTTTTCCACTTATTAGGCTGCTCTCTTCTCCTTATCAGTCTGTTTGTTTATATAGAATCCATAGCTGTATCCAGCCTACACACAGAACTCTATGGAGGGGGGAGGAGGAGGCTATGAACTGATTTATTGCCTTATTTTATGCATTGGTAGCCTGTTATCTAAAAGCATAGCAGTGTTAAAAGAGCTATCTGACTCACAGAGTAGCAAAATGTAACAGTATGAGTTTTCCAGCAGCCTCCTCCTCCTCCTCCCGTCTACATAGACTAACATGTAAAAAGCAACTCAGCTCAATAAATGGTGAAGGAAACATAATTCCTAAATACCATATATTACAATGTTTCTTATATTCACTTGTAGTATTCATTTATGACAAGTTGTTTTATCATCGGAGGCTCACTTTAACAAAAGGGTCGTACCTGAAGAAGTCACTGCTGGCTGCCAACACACAACGGTGGCATGGAATGGATTCATCCTTTACAATTATGCTGAAGTCAAAGAATATGTTTTGCTCTCTGAAGTTCTGCAGAATGGTTAATATTTGCTGTCCATGACTTTCCGCCACCAGAGAGAATGCCTTCTTTTCAGCAGATAAGTATCCGTTGCATACTGCTCTCCCAAATGAGTCCATACTGAGCCAGGAGAGGAGGGCAAGCTGGAGAGGACAAAAACAGAAGTCAAATATTTGTCAGTAGATTTAGAGCAAAATGATTTGGCTCTGCAACAATAATACAATATACATTTGTACTGTAGCAGAATTTTCAGCTGCAAATGTGCAAGTACTAATACAGAAAGTAAACTTCACATTGCAGTATCAGAATGTACATTCATTATACTTATACACTGTCCCTTTAAATATCAGTGTTGGTTGGTACTAGTGCTCTCTGTGACAAGGAGGTATGAACTGGAACCATGTGGCCTGACTGTGGCAATGATGTTTATGACTAGAGATGGGCAAACCTCTCAGAATTCGCTTTGGGTTTGGCTGGCTCAGGCCCCTGATTTGTTTTGGGTCAAACAAGTTCGGTATGAACCACACCTTAAAATCACTTAAAGAGGACCTTTCACGTCCTCATGTATATGCAGTTTTACATACCGCTAGAAAGCCGACAGCGCGCTGAATTCAGCGCACTGCCGGCTTTCCCGGTATGTGCCCCAGGGCTGGAGATATCGGCGGTGTAAGTTTCACGATTTACTGTCAGAAGGGCATTCCTGACAGTCTAGCTGCGCTGTGAGGAACGCCCCCTGACAGTTCTCATTCATAAACATCGCTGGGCTGTAAGGAACGCCCCTTCTCTCTGTACTCGCCCGTAGCGCTGTACTTTCAGAGGGGGCGTTCCTTACAACCCGGCGATTATGCTGAGCTATGAGGAACGTCCCCCAGTACAAGTCTATGAGCGAGAACTGTCAGGGAGGGCATTCCTCACAGCGCAGCTAGACTGTCAGGAACGCCCTTCTGACAGTAAACCGTGAAACTTACACCGCTGATATCTCCAGCCCCGGGGCACATACCGGGGAAGCCGGCAGTGCGCTGAATTCAGCGCGCTGTCGGCTTTCTAGCAGTATGTAAAACAGCATATACATGAGGACGTGAAAGGTCCTCTTTAAAACACAGTGTAGAATACTCTTAGTGCTCCTAGGTACCTATCTATAAAACATAGTGTAGAACACTGTCAGGGCTCCTAGGAACCTATCTATAAAACATAGTGTAGAACACTGTCAGGGCTCCTAGGAACCTATCTATAAAACATAGTGTAGAACACTGTCAGGGCTCCTAGGAACCTATCTATAAAACATAGTGTAGAACACTGTCAGGGCTCCTAGGAACCTATCTATAAAACATAGTGTAGAACACTGTCAGGGCTCCTAGGAACCTATCTATAAAACATAGTGTAGAACACTCTCAGGGCTCCTAGGTACCTATCTATAAAACATAGTGTAGGACACTGTCAGCCTTATTGTTATTTGGGAGACAAATTTGTGGCTGTGAGCCAAGTTAAAAGTGATGAAGAATTAAAAAAAAAATAAAGCCATAAAAAATTATCCCTTTCTGGGAGCAGATGTGAAATCAAAATGGTTATGTTTTTTTGATGCCAACACTGTGGCACCAACAGTGTGATACAGTGGACCAGGCTGCAGGACATGTCTGCCTAAGTGGTGGCAACATGAGTGCCATGCAGTAAAGTATGGATAAATATGATGAATTTAGACAAAATTATATTATTGGCATTGAAAGAGTTAGCTGTCCTTTGTCTGTCTGTATTACTTCAGCAGTCTGGCTATACATAGTATTACTGGCAGTCTGAGTATATTCAGACATGGCAGACTTGTTGCAGACATTTCTATAACTGTTCCATTCATCTGAATGGTCTTACAGAAATCTGTGTGTTTGTCAGTGAAATCTCATTGAGATGTATGGAATTGATTTATTGTCTGAGAAATCCCTGCAACAAAACTGTTGCATGTGAATACCTACTTATTCTATTTAGAAAAGTATGGCAGCTCATAAGTCTATAGGTCCAAATCGTGCCATGGTGTCTCCACAGAATTTTCATGGTTGAGATGGGAATCACTGTGTCTCTGCCTCCTTGAGTGGAGAGTTACAGAGACATCGGAATGTAGCCGTTCTACACCGTTTCCATCCTGTAACTCTCATTGAGATAAATAGGAGTTAAGGAAAGAGCGTAGCAGGACCACATTCAGCGGAAATGGAGATACCTTAAAAGGGTATTCCCATAAACATAATCATATCTATATTTGTAGATAATTAAAAGTTAAACATTTTTACAAATATAAGTAGTTAAAAATTCTGCAGAGTTTTAAAGATTTTATCTAACTATCTTAATGGTGACAGTCTGTTGTCTAGATCTCTTGCCAATAGATACGACCACAAATGCAGAAACTTTCTTTGGTCTGGGACTTGTCAAAAACCCAGCCATGATTTTCTTATTGTGAACAGGTTATCAGGCAGGGACACTACATGTATGAGATGATAACCCGGTCACAGTAAGGACATCATTGCTGATTTTCTGACCTTAGAAAGGTCCTGCATTTATGGTCGTATCCATTGGCAGCCGATCAAGACAAGAAAACTGTGACCACAAGATACAGTGGGGAAAAAAAGTATTTAGTCAGCCACCAATTGTGCAAGTTCTCCCTCTTAAAAAGATGAGGCCGGCCTGTAATTGTCATCATAGGTAGACCTCAACTATGAGAGACAAAATGAGAAAACAAATCCAGAAAATCACATTGTCTGATTTTTAAAGAATTTATTTGCAAATTATGGTGGAAAATAAGTATTTGGTCAATAACAAAAGTTCATCTCAATACTTTGTTATATATCCTTTGTTGGCAATGACAGAGGTCAAACGTTTTCTGTAAGTCTTCACAAGGTTGGCACACACTGTTGCTGGTATGTTGGCCCATTCCTCCATGCAGATCTCCTCTAGAGCAGGGATGTTTTGGGGCTGTCGCTGGGCAACACGGACTTTCAACTCCCTCCAAAGATTTTCTATGGGGTTGAGATCTGGAGACTGGCTAGGCCACTCCAGGACCTTGAAATGCTTCTTACGAAGCCGCTCCTTCGTTGCCCTGGCGGTGTGCTTGGGATCATTGTCATGCTGAAAGACCCAGCCACGTTTCATCTTCAGTGCCCTTGCTGATGGAAGGAGGTTTGCACTCAAAGTCTCACGATACATGGCCCCATTCATTCTTTCATGTACACGGATCAGTCGTCCTGGTCCCTTTGCAGAGAAACAGCCCCAAAGCATGATGTTACCACCCCCATGCTTCACAGTAGGTATGGTGTTCTTTGGATGCAACTCAGCATTCACTCTCCTCCAAACACGACGAGTTGTGTTTCTACCAAACAGTTCTACTTTGGTACATCTGACCATATGACATTCTCCCAATACTCTTCTGGAACATCCAAATGCTCTCTAGCAAACTTCAGACGGGCCCGGATATGTACTGGCTTAAGCAGGGGGACACGTCTGGCACTGCAGGACCTGAGTCCCTGGCGGCGTAGTGTGTTACTGATGGTAGCCTTTGTTACGTTAGTCCCAGCTTTCTGCAGGTCATTCACTAGGTCCCCCCGTGTGGTTCTGAGATTTTTGTTCACCATTCTTGTGTTTACATGCACATGGCTGGCTCTGTGGTCAACTTTGTATTTTCAGTGCCCAAATCCACAGAATTTGCATACCTCCCAACCGTCCCGGATTCATGGTCCTGTCCCGCTGTCCAGGTCGGCAAGAGGCATGTCCCAACCTCAACTCACATGCTTCTGAAGGAGGCAGATGAGTTGAATACAATGGTGAAGCAAGGAATCGTCTGCTCCCTACTTCACCATTCATCCCCTGAGTGCTTCTAGAGCTGTAGGTGTGATGTGATGACATCATCACATCATGCTTGCAGCTTCCTGGAGCCTCCAGAAGCAGAGACTTCAGACAAAGCAGCAGGGAATCAAGGGGAGGTGAGTATCTGTGTTTTTTTTTTTTTTATGTGGGTATCACTGGGCAGGGACATTAACCAATTCAGTACCGGGACAATTTTCAGTCCAGGACCAGACACATTTTCAGGGGGTTTTTTTGTATGTGGGGTTTTGAGGGCTGTAACATTTTTATCATTTGCGTTACACAAAGTGCTACTAAAAAAACTTTATAAAAGTTTTTACTCTCCATTACGGTAATTTTTATTTCATATGGTGTTGGCGGGGGGTGGGATTATAACCTTTAGTAACAGCGTTTTATTGGCGTATTTTATTTAAAAAAAATTTTTTTTTTACTTTTCTATTAATTTTTTTACATTGTGTCATAATAGACCTTTGGAGACATCTGATTACTTTTTTTTGTGGGGGAGGCCGATTTCCCCTGTAACTGGGGCTGGTACTACAGTATTAGCCCCAGTTACAGGAGGAATACAGCCTACTGCACGTTACTATAGAGCTGATCTGGACCCTGTAGGACCCAGCAGCTCTAACAGACTCTGATCCCAGTGGATCACGTGACCGCCAGGTCAAAGGGGAGCCATAAGGTGGTGGCGCCCATAGCGGTGTATACACAGCGATCGGGAAGGCAGGGAAGGTAATAAACCTTCCCTGTCTTCTCTCTGGGAGCTCCGGATGAAGTTACAGCCGGCTCCCCGTTTCAGCAGCTGCACGATTTTGTGCAGCTTCTGAGTTCTTCTTGGACGTACCGGTACGTCCTTGCAGAACTAAACAACCACCTTCTAGACGTATATAGTCTATGGGCGGTCCGGAAGTGGTTAAACTGTGGGGATAGCTGGAGGGTGACATTAGTGGAATGGGCAGAGTCAACCTAGAAGTCAGTGGAGCTAAATATGCCATGGCGTGCTATGCGTAACACACATTCTGTCCCTCTCTGTCCTTTGAAAGTTGGCTTTATTCACAAGACTGTGAAAGGCTAAGGCCCCATGTAGCGGGCGGCAGCAAACAAAAAAAAAAAAAAAAACGCTGGAAGGCAATGCATCACGGCTCTTCCCGCAGCGCTTTTCACAGAAGGTCTGCAGAGGCTTCCTCTGCAGACTTTCTGCTTCCATTATACCTGGAGGGAAACTGCCGGTGTTTCCATAGGTATAATTGACATGCTGTAATTTCTAAAATCGCAACATGTCTATAGCTCATATTTTTCCACAGTGTGTGGATGGGACTCACTAGAATCCCATCCACTATGCAGGGACTGTAAAACGGAAAAAAAAAAAAAAAAGTGGTGTTTATGCCACATGGGGCCCTGCCCAAAAACAGCTTTTTTCAGAACACATTGATTTCAAGAAGTCTATTCAAACACATAGTCCAAGGAAATTCACCATTTTTTTTTTCTTCCACTGACAAACTGATGAAAAACAGATGACACCAACAGCAGTTAAATCTGTCAAAAACATCACTGTTGTGTGAATAAGGCCTTTATGTTTTGTGTGGCGGAACCCTAGATGTTCAGGTCATGCATGCAGTTTTTGTCTAAGAAGTTTATCCAAATCAAAGACAAAATTGGATCCGTCAGGAAGGAGCACTGCAAGCTTCTTTGTAGTACCATTATTTTTTTAATTAAAAAAAAAAAACCACTGCACGTAATTTTAGATACAGTACATCCCATAATACTTATATTGTTTAAAAAAAAAAATAAGTTACAACATTTATTAAACAAAATAATTTAAGGTTATACAGTAAGGAAAAAAAATGTATAATTCTCTTATACATTGAAAATTGCAAACTGAAACTATTACTACTGTGTGAACAAAAGTTGTATTGTTGCATTACTCAAATGACATTATATTGTACGCCAAGCATGGACCCAGGCGAAGACAGACATGTCACAGCTGAAGAGGTTATTCTCAAGGAGCGGTGCACTTCTCCAGCTTGGCGACTACCACCAGTTGTCCCTCGTTTTCTCAATGAAGGACTGAAAGATGGACCTCCAAGTCTTTGCCTTTGTGGAAAGTCATGGTGCAGAATGTGTTCGGCTTTTTGTTGATTTACCAGCAGCTCTACATTTTGCCCAAGCTGGTCAAGTCGGACGTTCATGTCATGCAATATTCTGTTCCTCTGACTTTCGACTTCTAGCAGTTTATCAGCTATAGAATTATTTTCATCAATGCACTTGTTGAAGTGAACAAGATCTGAGCGAAGGACGCTTAGACTATGCACCATGCTCTTTTGAAACATCCTCTGGGTGGCCTTCAGAGCCTTGAGTAGAGGTGCATCACAAAGAGATGGGTTTGGCACAGTGTGGAGTGAAGGTTGTACCCTGGAGTATCTAGCGGAACGGCGTTTGGGTTTTCTTTGGTCAACAGGGCGTCTAGGCTGTAGGCCTATGTGATCCGTGGAAACATTTATAGACCTTACAGCACTCGATTCCTTAGGGAAGGTAGAACTTGGGTCTGGAAGTAATGACCATGATCCATCTAAGAGACTGATACATATTGGTCCTTGTAGTGCTTCAGGTTTCAGTAAATTTTGGCCATTCTGAGGTGTACACCAAGAGGGCCCTGTAATGAAACAAAGTCTTAACAGTAGCAGAATTGACTGGAAATTGTATATTTTTACTAAGCAATGATCTATATGTAGTTTATTATGGGAGACACTGGGATATTTGATGTTTTACCACTTCAGAGCTCCATAGATTCACCACTAGCCAGAATTATGCTCCCTTGTCAACTTTTCTGGAATATCAGGGAGGCCAAAAAAAAAAAAAAAAAATATTATATAATAGGAAGAAAGCTCAGATTTAACTCCACCTCAATCCTAAACCTGGGTAAGGTGCATTCCCCAACTGAGTGCCTATAGACTTTCTAAAGATTAGTAAGTTTGGACTATATTCACACCATGTAAGTTTTTTCTCTTTCAATATAAAAAATATGTATTTTTAAAGAACAAAAAAGGAGTAAGGGGATCCACTATGTTGAAAAAACCAAGTGTACTGGTTAGACATTCATTTGGACTTATTCACCTGAGAACAGCATAGCCTAAAATGGCCACTGTTTTGCAAAGAGGTTTTGCCACATAGAATTTTACTGCTTCACCTGTCCATGCACCAGATTTTAAAGTCCCCATGAAAAACCATATCAAGGGTGTAAAAAACTGCAAGCAGTTTTGTTGCACACTACATGTACAATGGGCCCATCCCAAGTGGTAAAAAAAAACAAAAAAGCCACCCACTTAACAGGCTTCATTTTTGTGGCACAAGTTATTGGTGCAATACTACATTAGCCACAAGGTAGTGTTAAAGGGGAATACTACATGTCTAGCAAGTGCTCCACATTTCCCATGATGTGTTCATAATTATCTACGCATCATTTTTGAAGTCATTGTCATGGTTAGTATTGCTAGTGTCAGAGATACATCTCCTGGGTGCCACACCAATTGTATCAGTGTCCCCCGCCACCATTGCTCTAGGCATCTTGTTACATACAATATTACAGTTCGGGTGGATTCACACAGTGCAGTTAAAGCCGCATACAATTCCTTAGAGGGGTTGGTCTGTATCTTTTTTCTGACCTATTGGTGGGCGGGGTCCCCAATTGGTGGCCTCTGCATGTATCAGAGGTATGGGCTGCTTCTAACACCCATACTATAGACAACACAGAGACAGTTAATTTCATTTTACAGATGAAACATTTAACATATTTCACCTAGAAAGTCAAAATCTGAAGAAAAACAAAAAAAAAAAAACCCATTATGCATGACTTTATGCAGTTTTAACTGCACCATGTGAATGCACCCTTATTAGACAGAAGCACACTTACCAGCCGTTTCCTCTAGACACACTTCTTGAGGTTGATCCGAATCAAAGAATTCAATCCCATCAATGACTTCTGCTGGTAGAACTTTCTTGAGCTCTTCCTCGTACTCAGTGTAGTAGACCTGGAAGGCAGAAGCCCCAGCATGGTCACCTACAAGACTTTTCTCTTGGTTGAGTTTATTTTTCAGCTGCCTCTTGATATCACTAAACCTCTTCTTGCAGTGGTGGATGAGCCGCTGCTTGTTCCCCACAGAGTTGACCGCATCACAGATCTCCTGCCACATCTGACTCCTCCTCAGTATGGGGGTTGTGGACTTGTTTTTGCCCAGTAGCTGCTCATATATTGGTACCAGTGTGGAGACAAGGGTCATGTTCTCAATATTAGAGAACCTGAAGTTCCTCTGGCGCCTTTTGACCTGTAGAGGCAATGGGTTTATTTGAGGTTCATTGTCAGGTTTCACACCTTGTCTGGATTTCCAGATTCTACGTCTTCTTATCCCCTTCACCACTTCATGATCTTGTCTTCTTAACCGCCAGCTTGTATAGGTCTCCTCTCTCTTCTCCTGAGGGTGAGACTGCCCAACACTATCAAGACTCATGCTGGCTAGACCTGTACTTTCTGGTTTTAGAGCCTTCCTTGCATTCAAGGTTCTTGCACAATTTGCACCCCCTCTTCTCCTTCGCCTTCTCATGTTTCTCCTGACACAAAACTGGATCAGGACAGACTATGGAAATATAAAACCAATCTGTTTCCTTGAGAACAGGTGAGTTAATGAAACTGAGTATATGAGTCACAAGTGTGAATTGAATCCCTGCCATCAAGCCTGCTAGTAAAATGTGAGGATCATATATTACATTATATATGGTAAATTGTCACTGCATTTAGGCCTTATTCACATGAAGGAGAAAAACTTCCATATGGCAATTTATAAAACATATTGGGGGGGAATTTTATTCCATCTACAGTAGTTTTCTGGCATAGATGGGTGATATCCATCTTTGATGCAATGCTGTCTCCTGTTCACCACATATCACATTCTGCACTTGCTTCCCACTTTCCGCGACAGGGTGTGCTGGGACAGAGCCGCCATATTTATTATAACTTACAACAGTTTTCTGGTATGTGTTATACGGGAACTGTATGTCAGCACCTGATTGGCGTACATACCCATTCTCGCTCATGGGCGTGCAACTGCTTTGTGAAGAGGCCTTGTGCCTTACGGACCCTTTATTAACCCCTTCTCGCTGGTGGCATTTTTCGATTTTCGTTTTTTGACTCCCCGCCTTCCAAACACCATAACTTTTGTATTTTTTTCGTTCACAAAGCCATATGAGGGCTTAATGTTTGCAGGACAAATAGTTTTTCATAATGGTACCATTTATTATTCTGTACAATGTACTGGGAAGTTGGAAAAAAAATTCACAATGGGGTGGAATTGGAGAAAAAGTCCATTTGTACAATTTTCTTACAGGCTTCGTTTTTACACCGTTCATTGTGCAGGTAAAATTACATGTCACCTGTATTCTATGTTTTGGTACGATTCTGGGGATACCAAATTTATATGGTTTTATTTACATTTTAACCCCTTAACAAAAATACAAAAATTTGCAAACATTTTTTTTTTCTTAAAAATCGCCATATTCTGACACCCGTAACTTTTTATATTTCTGTGTATGGGGATGCATAGGGGGTCTTTTTTTGCAGGGTCAGGTGTACTTTTTATTTTAGTTATACCATTTTGGGGAATGTCTATTGCTTTGATTGCTTTTTATTCAAATTTTAATCAGAGGACAAACAAAAAAACAGCAGTTCGGCACTTTAGATTTTTTTTTTCCCGCTACAATGTTCACCGTAGGTGAAAAATATTTTCATAAGTTTCTAAACCGGGTGTTTTTGGACACAAAGATACCTAATGTGTATGCGTTTCACATTAATTTTTTACTTGTATATGTGTTCTAGGGAATGGGGGCACATTTTAATTTTTAATACTTTAATTTACTATCCCGTGCTGCTGCCATGAAAGGGCCTATGTCATGAACCTATTCACTTCTCTTTAATGGGAGTGTCAGAGATTGTCGAAGTAAAGAAGTTGGCCATCTCTGGTGCAATTGGGGAAAAACATGGATGTGCGTTGCGGCTACCAGCGATTCTGTACTTTGGCGCTTCTGCTTCGATGTTTTGTGCTGGCACTGATAGGGTGAGAAGTTATGTTGCACTGTGGTTATGGCATGTCCGGGGATGACTCACGGATGGCACACACAGAGCCCACTGATCAGACACAGATATAACTCCGAAATACATTAGGGTGTACAATGTCCAATTTTTTTTTTTAGAAGTGTGAAAAAAGGGCGATTTTCTTTTTGTGATTATTTTCAGATTTTTAAAATATCTTTCACATTTTATCAAACTTTTTTTTATATTTTTTTAATGACTTGGATCCCAAACTGGCAGAGGGAACCTCTCCCCTCTGCCTAACCACTTTACATACCACTGTCGCTATTTACTACTAAATAATAAGGGTTAAAGTGCCGGGTTTGCTGCAGGAATTGTTCTATGTATGTCATCGGGGTCCTGCCACTGATCACATGGTACAATGACAGTGCTCACATGATCTCCATGACAAATACAGTCATATGAAAAAGTTTGGGCACCCCTATTAATCTTAATCATTTTTAGTTCTAAATATTTGGGTGTTTGCAACAGCCATTTCAATTTGATATATCTAATAACTGATGGACACAGTGATATTTCAGGATTGAAATGAGGTTTATTGTACTAACAGAAGATGTGCAATATGCATTAAACCAAAATTTGACCGGTGCAAAAGTATGGGCACCTCAACAGAAAAGTGACATTAATATTTAGTAGATCCTCCTTTTGCAAAAATAACAGCCTCTAGTCGCTTCCTGTAGCTTTTAATCAGTTCCTGGATCCTGGATGAAGGTATTTTTGACCATTCCTCTTTACAAAACAATTCCAGTTCAGTTAAGTTTGATGGTCGCCGAGCATGGACAGCCCGCTTCAAATTATCCCACAGATGTTCAATGATATTCAGGTCTGGGGACTGGGATGGCCATTCCAGAACATTGTAATTGTTCCTCTGCATGAATGCCTGAGTAGATTTGGAGCTGTGTTTTGGATCATTGTCTTGCTGAAATATCCATCCCAGGCGTAACTTCAAATTCGTCACTGATTCTTGTACATTATTCTCAAGAATCTGCTGATACTGAGTTGAATCCATGCGACCCTCAACTTTAACAAGATTCCCGGTGCCGGCATTGGCCACACAGCCCCAAAGCATGATGGAACCTCCACCAAATTTTACAGTGGGTAGCAAGTGTTTTTCTTGGAATGCTGTGTTTTTTTGACGCCATGCATTACGCCTTTTTGTATGACCAAACAACTCAATCTTTGTTTCATCAGTCCACAGGACCTTCTTCCAAAATGAAGCTGGCTTGTCCAAATGTGCTTTTGCATACCTCAGGCGACTCTGTTTGTGGCGTGCTTTCAGAAACGGCTTCTTTCGCATCACTCTCCCATACAGCTTCTCCTTGTGCAAAGTGTGCTGTATTGTTGACCGATGCACAGTGACACCATCTGCAGCAAGATGATGCTGCAGCTCTTTGGAGGTGGTCTGTGGATTGTCCTTGACTGTTCTCACCATTCTTCTTCTCTGCCTTTCTGATATTTTTCTTGGCCTGCCACTTCTGGGCTTAACAAGAACTGTCCCTGTGGTCTTCCATTTCCTTACTATGTTCCTCACAGTGGAAACTGACAGGTTAAATCTCTGAGACAACTTTTTGTATCCTTCCCCTGAACAACTATGTTGAGCAATCTTTCAGATCATTTGAGAGTTGTTTTGAGGAGCCCATGATGCCACTCTTCAGAGGAGATTCAAATAGGAGAACAACTTGCAATTGGCCACCTTAAATACCTTTTCTCATGATTGGATACACCTGGCTATGAAGTTCAAAGCTCAGTGAGGTTACAAAACCAATTTTGTGCTTCAGTAAGTCAGTAAAAAGTAGTTAGGAGTATTCAAATCAATAAAATGATAAGGGTACTCAAATTTTTGCACCGGTCAAATTTTGGTTTAATGCATATTGCACATTTTCTGTTAGTACAATAAACCTCATTTCAATCCGGAAATATTACTGTGTCCATCAGTTATTAGATATATCAAATTGAAATGGCTGTTGCAAACACCCAAATATTTAGAACTAAAAATGATTAAGATTAATAGGGGTGCCCATACTTTTTCATATGACTGTATATCCATCACTGAGCATTAAAAGGAGTCTATCACCCTAACCCGGCATATCAACCCAGTCTCATGGCCCTGAGGACGTTGTAAGTTACCTCTTTGAAGCAATGGTAACGCCCTCCTTGATCCAAAGAGGTCATTTACATATTTGCAAAAACAGTAATATCTCAGGAACGGAGACACCAATTTACAAGGTAAAAACAGTGTATGATTCAAATGATCCTAACCTATCTATCTGCAGGTCTGGGGTGATATGCTGGTTCTGGTGACACTAACCTATCTATCTGCAGGCTGGGGTGATATGCGCGTTCTGGTGACACTAACCTATCTATCTGCAGGGCTGGGGTGATATGCTGGTTCTGGTGACACTAACCTATCTATCTGCAGGCTGGGGTGATATGCGCGTTCTGGTGACACTAACCTATCTATCTGCAGGCTGGGGTGATATGCGCGTTCTGGTGACACTAACCTATCTGCAGGCTGGGGTGATACGCTGGTTCTGGTGACACTAACCTATCTATCTGCAGGCTGGGGTGATATGCTGCGTTCTGGTGACAGGCTCCCTTTAACTTCCCCTTGCTCTTGACAGATATATTATAAGAATTAAGAAAAACCTACTACAATATTTTAACATAGGCCAAAATACATATTTGAGGAGTTGTGAAACTGTCTAAAAGCAAATCTGTCTTTGTTGCCCATAGCAATATTTCCTTGAGGCAGTGCATATACCAGGGGAATAGCTATAGAGGGTGCAGAGGTAGCGGTCACTATTGGCCTTGGGCACTATGGGGGCTCCAAAAGTTCGCCTGCCACATAAAATATGCCACTATTCTTTATGGCATATAGTAGGTACTGGCCCCATTTTGCTTCGGGCCCAGAACTTCAAGTTATGCCCCTGGCATGTACACATATGTACCTACTGTACAGTCACATCCAGTTTATACACATACTATCATAAACTTACGAATGATTATATATATATATATATATATATATATATATATATATACTGAATATTCAAGAGGGGTATACGCAGTGACATTATATATATACTGTATACACACATACACAGAAGCTGCGTATATAGTCACATAGTGTATGCAGAGATATACACGCATCCTCACATGATATACATATACAATACAGTCACATGCAGTATATACACAAGCACATACAGTGTATACACATACTATCATAAACATATACATTATTTTATATATATACACACACATCATACTGAACATTCAAGAGGGATACATACAGTATGTATACACACACAGAAGCTCCGTATATAGTCACATACTGTATGCACAGATATACACGCATCCTCACATGATATATACATTATAATAGGGTTAATAGTATACTGACTGTACCTGTGTATGTGGTGGGCAGGCAGGCAGGCAGTGTCAGGGCAGGCACAGCTTCTGCACACAGCTGCATCTGTCACATTTACATGGCCACACAAATAGCTAACATTGTAACAATGTATCAGCAGCATCATCACAGGAGGATCAGCCAATCAGGAGGCCTGGTGCATGGATACATTGTTACCTGACCCCTCACTGGCGTTCATTCCAGCCTTTACTATTGGAGGATGAATTATTGGAAAGTATTGGATGGAGGGAGCCGCGTACAGCCTGCAGGCCTGCCTATATACAGTGCGAGAGCAGGGGACAGGGAGAAGAGGCTGCTGGTATCATAGATGGCATACTGAATTATTCACAGCCTGGTACTGTGCTGGAGGGGGAGCATATGAAAATGACAGGAAACACTGGAATATGGCATTAAATATTAACATCCTGCTAATAGTACGCTTCATTGTGTGGATCAGCTTCTGTACTGTACCGTACACTGATGTAGCAAAAGTTGAGTTAGTCAATATAACAGAGATGAGTTTAATTTTGGTGCAACTTGTTGACGTCTATGATTTTACAAAGGACTACAGGTAAACCCATCATTTATACAGCAAAGCCATAGACCGTCGATTAAGGCAACATGGACACAACCTTGAGGCCGAGGCGTGATTAAACGGTAGATGGCACATGGATGATATCTGAGCGCCGCTCATGCCTGAGGTCAGTGAGCACAGGCCTCAAAAGAGACAGGAGTAGGACCTGTCCCGAGTTTTTGTCCCATCTCACAGCCCCATTCGCAGGACTGTGAAAAATATGGTTAGTACACTGACAGTGCACACAATCATGTGCATGATGGCTAAGCCTCAATTTCTGTATGGCAGCACACAGCCCCATTCTTTTAAAGGGGTTTTCCATGAACATAACCATATTTTCATTTGTAGACAATTAAAAGTTTTTGGTTTTTTTTTTGCAAATATAAATCATTTAAAATTTTGCAGAGTTTTATAGATTTTCTCTAACCATCTTAGTGGTGACAGTCTGTTATCTTGATCTTTCTATGGTCTGGCACTTGTCAGAAACCCGACCATGATGTCCTTATTGTAGACAGAAGGGGCACTACATGTATGAGAAGGTACCCGGCCACAATAAGAAGATCATGGCTGGGTTTCTGACAAGTCTCAGACCATAGAAAGATAAAGATAACACGACCTGCATTCATGGTCGTATCCAATGGCAACCGATCAAGACAAAAGATGTCACCACTAACATGGTTGGAGAAAATCTGTAAAACTCTGCAAAATTTTAAATTATTTATATTTGCAAAACAAAAAATTAACTTTTAATTGTTTACAAATTAAAATATGGTTATGTTCATGGGAAACCACTTTAAGGCTAAGGCCCCACGTAGCGAGCCGCAGCCAAAAAGTGCTGCAGTTTTTCCTGCAGTACTTTTCACAGAAAGTCTGTAGAGTTTTCCTCTGTGGACTTTCTGCTTCAATTATACCTATACGGAAAACACCAGCATTTCTGTAGGTATAATCGACATGCTGCGATTTACAGAAACGCAACAGTTTTTGAAATCTTTGAAATTTTTTCTGCAATGTGTTAGATGGGATTAGCCAGAATCCCATCCACTTTGCAGGTACTGTAAAACACAGTGGTTTTTGCTGCGGCAAAATTGCGGCGTTTATGCTACATATACTATAGCTGTCCCTACCTGTAATACTTGATAAAAGACTGCATTGTTTCATTGTAAGCCGGTATCTGATATGCCCATGTACCCTGCCGCCATATTAGAACACCACTGACAGAACGGCACGTCACAGAAAAGCATGTGAAGCGCATCCCACTCCAGAGCACAGGAGATCAAGACTGTATGAAATGTTAGTCCTGATAAATCCCCCCCAATGTCTTTGTACATGTTTGAGCTCAACTTAATAATTGTAACCTGATTATTAATATTTTTTGGCAGATCTGAAGTGAAAACGACACAAATCAAAGATTTCACTGCAAAAGAGTGCCGAGCAGTGATGAATTAACTTTTCGTAAAAGGAAACACTGAAACAAACTGATGATAAGTTCACACTAGTGTTCGGGTACCTGCTTGGGGACCTGAAAAACAGAAACCCTATCCACTTAAAAAGCGATAACCCGCAGAAACCCATGTATCCAATAGACTATAATGGGGTCCGCCGGGTTTCCGCCCATGGAGAGAAAAGTCTTGCTTGCGTATTTTCTCATATTTTATTAAGTATTTACAAACGTTTTAGAATACGAACAGTGAGATAATGTACACAAAATACAAAGATAGATAGGAAAAAGAGGGGGGAGGGAATCCTAGTTAGAAGCATCATAAAATAATCAACCAAGAAAAACCAGTTTGAACAAGGCCAAACAAAACATAAAACACGACACACACAGGGAAACAATGAGACCATGGAGAATGAAGTACATATCCCGTGGGGATGAGACCAACTGGAAGGCATCCTTTGTGTTGTTGTGCATGTCAGTAAGATACTCCAGGCTACGCACATCCTTGATACAGGCTACAAGGGCAGGGCCAGTGGGAGGGTGTAGACTTTACCAGTGGAGGGCCACAAGCGTTTTAGTAGCAGTGCAGAGATACAGGAAGAGTTTAGAGGTCTTTTTACAGATTAAGTAAATAGACAAGGGGATCCAGCGGGAAAACCCTGGAGAAAGAGCTCATCAGCTAACACCACCTTAACTTCTGTCCAGAAAGCACAAATCAAAGGGCGGCTCCAACATTTGTGATACAACGTGCCCTCCTCAGAGAGGCATCTCCAGCAGGCCGTGGAAATGCTGGGTTTAAGGGTGTGTAGGAGGACTGGGGTATGATATCAAAACATCAGTAACTGCTTCCATATTTTAAAGGGATTGTCCGGGATAAATCTAAACACCCTCCCCCTGCCTACTTTCTAAATTACATAATTCAGCAAAAATGTATAGTTACCTATATCATGTGACCGCCCCAGGGACATTTTCTGATTATCCGGTAACCATCTGTTTCCCCGTTTCCGGAAACGTAATGTCACCAATACTACCCCCACCCTCATACTTAAGTGTCTTCTTCCAAACTTTCTTCTGCGGGGAATGGCTCCTCCTCCTTCTGTGACGTCTGCCCGCACGTGCGTAAAAGAGCCGGAGTCCTGGCTTTGTGCTGTAGCCGACACTCCATTTCTATTGCGCAAGCGTGGGAGCCCAAAGGAGCCGCCCACGCATGCGCAGTAGAGACGGAGCGAAGGCTACAGCGCAAAGCCGGGACTGCTGTGCAGGCACTGGCAGAATCAAAGAAGAGGAGGAGCCGTTCCTCGCAGAAGGAAGTCTGGACAGGAAGAAGACAGGTAAGTATAATGGGGTAGGGGGATAGGCGGCATAGTTAGGGAGACAGGGAGGGGGTGTTAGAGAGGGAGGGGGAGGAGTGAGAGGGAGATAGTTGTTGTATGACATTCTCCCAATATTCTTCTGGAACATCCAAATGCTCTCTAGCAAACTTCAGACGGGCCCGGATATGTACTGGCTTAAGCAGGGGGACACGTCTGGCACTGCAGGATCTGAGTCCCTGGCGGCGTAGTGTGTTACTGACGGTAGCCTTTGTTACGTTAGCAGCAGGATGAGGGCTTTGTGTAGGTGAGGACAATGTGGGTCAGGTGCCTGGAAAAGTAAGGAGCCAAAGATGTCTGTGTTGCAAACTTTACAGAGACTGGAAGAAGTGGTCATGGCCGTCCAGATAAAAGAGACGGGGAATGTGAATGATTAGTCAGAGATGTCACCAGCAAGTCACTAAAAGTTACTGCCCTGTATTCACCTAAATCGTCTGCAGAGCCCTGTGTAGAGCCGCTATATACCACTATACGCTCACTGTATACTCATAGTATCGGTATATGAACATGTGCAAGTTGGGGGCCCAGTTGGACATGTTCACCCCCCTGTGCTGAACCCCTAGCTACGCCTCTGCCACACAGTATAATGGGGCAATACCTGAATTTGCTGGGATTTGAACATTTGGGACAGTCTTGCCAGTTTCCAACTTTGTGCTTGCTGGACCACCACTATTCAGAGCTGTTGCATGTGTGAGGAGGAATGAAGTTTTGAGGCCACTGTATTAGAAAGCACTAGGGGTCTTCAGTGTCCCACTTTTCCCATTAGGCAAATATTCAATAGGTGTCAGATTCTCAGCACCCACTAGTAAATAGCTGCTGCACTAATGTGAACACTGCTGCCTCTTCTATCTATTTTGCACTGGTGGTACAGGTATTACAGCTTCATCTTATTTACTTAAAGGGGTTGTCCGCCCCCAAATCAAATTTTCATACAGATGACCTATCCACAGAATAGGTCATCAGTATATGATCTGTCAGGGTTTGACACCCAGACCCTGCATAGATCATCTGTCTAGGAGTCTCCGGGTGCGGAAGCTGCTTGTGGACAGTTGGTGCATGCAGCACCCTTCCTATACAAGTAATAGAAGCATTGCTGCAGTTCACTGGTTTGCACCACTCCTATTACTTGTATAATCCATTTCCAATGTATAATTACTTGCATATCCATCCACTAGTAGCTTCTAATACCCGGAGGCTGCTAGGACAGATGACCTGTGCGGATCCCAGGTGTTGGATCCCGACATATCACATACTGATGAGCTGTCCTGTAGTGGGCATGCCACACACCCAAAAGGGGCGAGGATTAGTTAAAAAGGGGCATAGCCACCTGAAAATTTTTGTGCCCAGGACTTCCAGGCTTCCACCGGCAACCAAGTAGAAGTTGGCAAGCATGTAGAATAGGCTGCATCTCCAATCTCATGTGGATATTCTTTGCTAGCGATGCACTATGAATATCCCAAAAAAGTCCTTGACTTATCATGTATTTGGGGTAAAAAAAAACACTCTTTTAACCGTTTCCTGGCCCCCTGAACAAGATCCAGGGCGGCGATCCATTGCCATGGCAGCTGGGAGCCTATTAAACGCTCCCAGGCTTGTCTCTTGTGTATTTCTATTACAGGCTGCGCTAGACAGCTTCTAATAGAAGTATAGGGATTTTACTATACATTGCAATGCATTGTATTAGGGATCAGACCCCTAGGGGGTCTAAAAATAAAAAAATTCGATTCATCCCCCCCTTACCCTAGAACACCTATAAAAGTAAATAAAGTGAAACATGTAAGCATTAAGTATCCCTGTGTCCAAAAACGCCCGGTCTACAAATTTATAAAAATATTGTTCCTGTATGGTGAACGCCGTAGCTGGAAAAAAAAACCAAAAGAGCCGAACTGCCATTTTTTTGCTGTTTCGCCTCCCTTAAAAATTTGGATAAAAAAGCGATCAAAGCAATAGACATTCCCCAAAATACATAAATAAAAAGTACATCTGGTCTCGCAAAAAGAGACGCCGTATGTATCCCCGTACACGGAAATATAAAAAGTTACGGGTGTCAGAATATGGTGACTCCAGGAAATTTTTTAGGATTTTTTTAAGGGGTTAAAACGTAAAAAAAAACTATATAAATTTGGTATTGCGGTAATCATGCTGACCCAAAGAAAACAGGTGACATTTTGGCTGCACAGCGAACGCTATTTTTTCTCTAATTCCACCCCATTCTGAATTTTTTTCCAGCTTCCTAGTACATCCAAATTAATAGTAAATGGAACCATTATGAAGTACAATTTGTCCCCACAAAATTAAGCCCTCATACAGTTCTGTGAACGGAAAAATAAAAAAGTTATTGCTTTTGGAAGGCGAGGAGTAAAAAATTTAAATTGAACAAAAATGGTCGCAGCAGGAAAGGGTTAATCACATGTTTTAATAGCTAAAGCTTCAAAGAATTCAATATACACGTCTCTATTATACAATGTAACCCAGAAGATCATTCTACTGGATATCTCAGCCTTAAATCCCTATATAAATCACTTGTGCTCATTATGTCGTGTTATTAAAGTTAATAAAAAAAAAAAAAATTAAAGTGTACACCACAGCGTCTTCGTATTGTCGCTATGGACGCCATCTTGTCGAAGACCAAGACCGAGTCTAACATTCAGGATCTCCGAGAACATGGCTGTCACATGTATATGTTCTAACTGCAGACAAATACTGGAAGTGTAACCATGGTTCTTTCAGTTTCGGTTTCATGTTGCTGCTCCGTGTCCTGTGCAGTGACTGACATGAAAGCGCGGTGTGTGCACGGAGCTTTTGGACATTGGCCCCGGTTATGCACATGCATCCTCTGCGGAGGTCTCTAGTCATGCAGGGTGTCAGATGGGCCTTCCCCTGTGGCCGCTGGGCTCCAGGCCGGGAGGATTGGTTACTGTGTGCCCGCTGTGTGCAGCCTGAGGAGAAGCAGCGCATTGCTCAGTTCATGTTCACCCGCGATGCCAAGGCTGCCATGGTATATGATACAGGGCATGTGGGGGGCAAACATGATACAGCATCTAGTTAGGTTATGGCTGATTGTGGGGCACATGCTAACCTAAGGGTTAATGTGGCAGAATGACTGTGCTAGACTGATGTCAGAGAGATCCAGAGTATCCCAGACTTCACCTGGAGATAAGCGGCGCCAGAGTAGTATGGCAGCCACTTATCTCCTGTCCTGTTGGCTGATCCATGTCAGGAGGCATGACTGTAGGTGGACACCCTTATTATGGCTTCTATGTGGCCTTCACGCTCAAGAACTTGTACTATAGCCAGTGGTCTACCAAACTGTATGTAATCTACTGCCTGCCCTGGTCTGTCTATTACCAGTATCTCTGGTCTGTCTCTCCATCACCCCATGATCTGGTCTGGTCCTCTTTATAATCTCTTTCTCCTCCTCCAGCCACAACCTTTCCATTACGCCCTATTTTAGTCCATGCTGTCTCTTACTCCTCCCTGCAGTTTCTCCACTGTCTGCTTTAGTCTGTCTCTCCTCCTGTTCTCTGTAGTCTCTCCATCACCCTCTGGTCTGTCTCTCCTCCTGTTCTCTGTAGTCTCTCCATCACCCTCTGGTCTGTCTCTCCTCCTGTTCTCTGTAGTCTCTCCATCACCCTCTGGTCTGTCTCTCCTCCTGTTCTCTGTAGTCTCTCCATCACCCTCTGGTCTGTCTCTCCTCCTGTTCTCTGTAGTCTCTCCATCACCCTCTGGTCTGTCTCTCCTCCTGTTCTCTGTAGTCTCTCCATCACCCTCTGGTCTGTCTCTCCTCCTGTTCTCTGTAGTCTCTCCATCACCCTCTGGTCTGTCTCTCCTCATCTGCACTCACTCCCTATCACCTCTTACTCCTTTACTTCTCTGCTCCATTCCATTGCAGTCTCTTAAACGGTCTGTCTCACCTCCTCCTACCTGCAGTCTTTCCTTCACTTCCTTCTGCTCTGTCTCTTGCTCCTCCTTGCCATCTTTTCATCACTCTCTGCTTTGGTCTGCCTCTTTTTTTTTTTTTTTTTTCTCCTCCTTCTTCTTAAAGTCTCATCTTTACCCTCTCTATTACACTCTGCTCTGGTCTGCCTTTCCACTTCATTCGGTTCCTTCTTCATAACCTGTTGCTCCAACCTGTCTCTTCTGCTTCCTATTGCAGTCTCTCCATCACTTCTGTCTCTGGTCTGTCTCTCCTTCCCTTACCTACAACCTCTCTATCACCCCCTCCTTTAGTCTGGCCTAAGGGTAATTCATGTGATTAATACTTTGATACAGGATCATCCTGCAAGCGTTAATAGTCTGTATCATAGGTTTGCATAAAAGCTGTATATATATAATATATATATATATATAATCTGTTTATATATGGCATATTTTTTAATAAAGGTACATTGGAACAATAAAATAAAATTTTTTGTAAAGGTTGACATAGTCTTTACATAGTAAACTGGAAGTCATTGATTCCTCTCTTCATTACAGTTCTTGAGTAAAACCCTGTTTACTAATTTTATTTGTATCCAAGAAAGTTGGGTGACCACCTATATGGAGACCACATAGGGAGACTCTGAGGTCATGTGATGTATATGGACACCCTCCAGTTTACGTTGTCTTGTGACCAAACATCATGGTGTAGCCCTAATTCTAATGATTTTACTTTATTCTACTAGGCTAGGGCTATTCGGTGACTTTGCTCACGGCTCCTATCACGCAACCAAAGATTGCCTTGCAACCCTTTCGGCAATGTAAGTGAATGGAGTCACGTTGCACATCTAGTCACAAATACATTGAGCACTGCTGGATTTTGTTTTTTGCAACTAGAAGTTGCAGTCGCAGCACCCTTGGGATCGCAGTGTGACTCTTCTCAATTTACATTAGGAGTTCCAGGGTGGTATGAAGGGTGTTGTGGCCAAAGTCTCTGTGTAACCCAACCCTATGGATGCTCAGTACGTAGTACCCCCGAGAAGCTTCCTTCAGCTAAATACGATTATTCACTACAGAGCAGATTTCTCTTTTATTCTTCAGGCCGGTCGCCTCCTGATCAGAAAGTTGATTGCAGAAAAACTTCAGATACCCTGGGACAAGATACAGCTGGACAGGACAGCTAAGGGGAAGCCATTCCTGGTCAGTGGGATTCCTCCTCAGCTCCCAAACTTCAACTTCAATGTCTCCCATCAGGGCGATTATGCCGTTCTGGCCGCTGAGCCCGAGCTCCAAGTCGGTGTTGACATAATGAAAACTAACCAGCCAGGTATGTCATTGGGGGATATTTAATATGAGAAAAGCTCCAGAATTCTCCCTAAAGGGGTTATCCAGGCCCCCCGCGGGTAAGGTCTACAGTAATTGATTGGTGGACCTGGACCCTACACTGATCAGCTGATCCAGATGCCGGAAGCATCTGTGTACAGGCCCAGAAGCAAGCAGCTCTACTTCTATTCAAGTAATAGGGGCAGAGCCCTGTCCACTGTATTGAGTTGGGACCGGGGTACTGCAGCTCTGCTGCTATTATGTGAATAGGAGTAGAGATGTTTAAAGTCCAGTGCACAGCAGTAGCTTCTGGCAGCTGATCAATGTGGGCGCTGGGCTGGACCCAACCCATCAGATACTGATGGCTTTTCATGTGGGTAGGCCATCGGTATAAAAAATGCTGGGAGCCCAGGAAAATCCCTTTTAAAGGGTGCCCAAAAACTGGTATACACGCTGTGCACCACATTTATTATGTATTTTTTGTGATCTACTTTTTCTACACAGGGGCCTACTGTATGGGTATAAAAGAGGAATGTCAGCAACGTTTAAAATACAGGAAAATTAGGAAATGACATGACTTTTTATTCTCTACATAAATAAAATAGAAAACACACAAACCATCTAAGATAGGTCATTCACTTTATATTGGCTGGGGTCTGACTGTCGGGACCCCTGCAGATCACCTTTTTTCACGCGACTATGACTCCTTGGCATAATATACATGGCGGAAGCTGCAATGCTCACTTGTCACCTATTTTATAGTGGCAGTTGTGAAAAAAAAAATATGGCTACATGTGTAATGTGCAGACATGGTGAGTCCTTGATAAAGGAAGAAACGCTTTTTGCTTAACTGATCGATAGATTTCATGAATTCAGGAAAACCTAAGAAAATGGGGTTTCGAACCAGACAACACAACAACCTCTTAAAGGGAGTCTATCATTCACAAAAACACTTTTAATCTAATGGCACGTTGGAATGACCTTTAAAAAGGCCATTCTTCTCCTACCTTTCCTTGTTTTCTTCTCCCAGCCGATTCCAAGATAATTTGTTTCTTCATGTATGTATATGAGCATCCATTGCGTCATTGCTTCTCACCACCCCTTCGGCCGTTGCGGTGACTCCCCTCTTGGTCTTCTTTCTTCTCAGTTCTCGCTGGCAGCGAATTCTCGTGACTGTGAACGCACAATCGGGCCGCCATTTTCTGGTGGTCTGTTGCAAGAGCGTGGCAGAGCCGATTGCACATGCGCAGTCGCGAGAATTCGCTGCCAGCGAGAACTGAGAAGAAAGAAGACCAAGAGGGGAGTCACCGCAATGGACGAAGGGGCGGTGAGAAGACGCGATGGGTGCTCGCAGAAGAGAAGGTACGCCCCGGGTGCTCCGTGGTGCTCATTTACATACACGAAGAAACACATTATCTTGGAATCGGCTGGGAGAAGAAAACAAGGAAAGGTAGGAGAAGAATGGTCTTTTTAAAGGTCATTCCAACGTTTTAAGCCATTAGCTTAAAAGTGTTTTTGCGAATGATAGACTCCCTTTAAAGACATATTACGGGGGTGCTTGTTATGAGTAGCCTCATTGTGACTAGCAGACTTGTCATGCTTATCTTAGTCAAGAGCAGAGTAATGGTATAGCATTTACAATAACAACTTATCACCTATCCACATGATTGGGGATAAGTATCTGATCATTGGGACCCCATTGATGATGTGAATAAGGGTCCTGTTTTCCAATGTAGAGAAAACTGCAGGACCTTTGTCCCTCTGACATTCAGCCTGAGCAAAACCAGGATGAATGTGGACGGTACTCCCATGGAAGTGAATAGGAGCACAGGAGATAGCGGACTGCTGTACTTCGGCGCTTCCATTGAAGTGAATGGGAGCGTTGTCCACCACCAGTTCCACCCACATTCAGTCTGACTTTGCAGCGGGACAAAGGTTCTGCAGTTTTCTCTACATGGGATAACCCCTTTAAATAGAATGACTGTCTTTCATGGATACTGCTGCTTCAGTCAGAGTCTGCGGGATGGACAAAGATATCTAAACACTATGCATATCTGTTTGTGATAGCAGCACATGAGACCACCAGTCCATTTATATGGGGTACACAGAACCACTGTTCTTGAGATCAGTGAGGGTCCTAATGTTGGAAACCACAGTGGGACAACCCCTTTATATGCTACAGTCAATGCTGATCTGCGGCCTCTTCAACCAGCTGATCGGTCAGGGTCCTAGGTGTTAGACCCTCACTGATCACACTGGTCATCAATATCTACAGTATGTCCTAGGAAACCCCTTTAAAGTAATCAAAGGATGTCTTGCCATATGCCCTGTGTAACTAAACTTTTGGACAAGTTTTGATTTTCTAACAGTATTTGTGGCCTTAATGCATTATCTAATATACTTTATTATAATAAATGTTGACTCCTTTCTGTGAAATCCGGCATTTCTTTATTCTTTCTCTTGTTTCTCTGTTGAGTCACATCAAACAGTTATCTTGGGCATTATAACACATAGAAACATGCTCCTGGTGACATATGAAAGAGGAGATTCTCATCTTTTATATGACAGTAAAGTTTATTTATTTTGCTTACTTATCATATTCCTCTTTACAGACATTGTCAGTCACTGTCCCATATAGGACTCACAATCTAAATTCCCTATTGGTATGTCTTTGGAGTGTGGGAAAGAACATACAAACTCCTTGCAGATGTTGTCCTTGCCTGGCCACCTATATTATTTCCAGAGATACTACCAGCCGAAAACACAGTCGGGATTGGGATGTCACGGAAAGTTTAGTTACACTTTAAGGCATAGTTAGGTATGTATCATTAGTACACCAATTACTGTCCTGGCATATCGATATGCAGTTCTTATATTTGCATTGCAGTGTAGTGAATTAGTGATGAGACCCCTCTGGGGTATGACACCCCTATGGGATCTAAAAATAAAGGTTAAAAAAAAATACAAAAAAAATTAAAAAGAACTAAAAATTTAAATCACCACCCTTTTCCTAGAACACAAAGAAATTAAATAAAGTAAAACACATACACATTAGGTAACATTAGGTAACACATACACCTGGTCTTCAAACTCATAAAAATATTATAGTAGCGGGAAAAAATAACCAGAGCCAAACCGCTGTTTTGCCTCCGATACAAATTTGGTTAAAAAGCTATAGAAACAATAGACATCAATGTATAAATGAAAAGTATATCTGGCCTTATGCACACAAAAAAAAAAAAAAAAAATCAGGCCCGGTTCACATCTACGTTCGGGTTACCTTCCTGGTTTTGTTTGGGGCCCCCCCAAACGGAAACCTAATCCACCTAAAAAAGCGGTTACCTTAGGAAACCCGCGGACCCCATAGACTATAATGGGGTCCGTGTGGTTTCCGTTCGGTTTCCGCACGAAAAATGCGGAGAGGGGAACGGAATGACCCAAATAGAGATGTGAACAGGGCCTTACAGGTGTCAGAATATGGCGACTCCAAGAAAAAAAAATTATTTATTTATTTATTTATTTATTTTTTTGCAAAGTTTAGAATTTTTTTTTAAAACGTAAAACAAACTATATAAATTTGGTATCGCCGTAATCGTACTGACCCACAGAATACAGGTGACATGTCATTTTGGTTGCACAGTGAATAACATAAAAACAAAGTCTGTAAGAAAGTCAAGCGAACACAGTTTTTCTCTAATTCCACCCCGTTCTGAATTTTCTTCCAGCTTCCCAGTACATCATACGGAATATTAAATGGTCCCATTACTAAGTACAATTTGTCCCATAAACATTAAGCCCTCCTATGGCTCTGTGACTGGAAAAATAAAAAGTTATGGCTAGAAGGCAGGGAGCAAAAATACGAAAATCAAAAAATGGCGGGAAGGGGTTATTGTAGAGGGCTCTGTAGAACGAGTCCCCTTTAGCACTGCACAGAGATTTGTTATTATCTATGATATGTAACTAAGGGCAGTTCTATTGATATGAATGGTCCTTTGATAGTATATTAGAGGCAGCGATGATGTCACCTATGATTGATCACATGTCTTCCTGCAAATGGCGGGAGGACTCAGAGAGCAACAGGAATAGAAGGGACTTTCTTCAGTAATTATATTGAGCCCTGTAGACCCCTTTAATGTTATATTATATAGTACAGAGATCTGTAGTGTAGTTTTTCTTTTATTCTGTCACATTGTTGCCCGTTCTGTGTATTTTCTACATTAAGTATAAAGTTGCTGTGTTCTTGATCCCTGTAGACTGTGTAATAGTACAGTGGTTAATGAAAAAGACCTCGCTGCTCTCACCGCGGATTGATCTGTTCACCCGCTAAACCAGCATGGCCCTCACTGTCTGCATCACTAACATGTTCCAGCTAAGAATAAATTGCAGCAATTCATCACAATGACATTTTTTTTATTTTTGAAATTATTTTCTTCTACAATCCCCTCTAACTTCAGGTGCTAAACTGACATATTCATCATCATAATACACAATGAAAGGAAGGGGGCCAAAGTAAGCGACATGTATACAGAAATGTAGGGGTGTCTAGGGCTGAGGAGCTGATGTGGTGGTGGCCAGGGCCAAGGAGCTAATGTGGTGGTGGTGGCCAGGGCCGAAGAGTTGATGTGATGGTGGTGGCCAGGGCCGAGTAGCTGGTATTGTGAGGGTGGCCATGGCCGAGGAGGTGATGTGGTGGTGGTGGTGGCCAGGGCCGAGGAGCTGATGTGGTGGTGGTGGTGGTGGTGGTGGCCAGGGCCGAGGAGCTGATGTGGTGGTGGTGGTCTTCAGGGCCGAGGAGGTGATGTGGTGGTGGTGGTGGCCAGGGCCGAGGAGGTGATGTGGTGGTGGTGGCCAGGGCCGAGGAGGTGATGTGGTGGTGGTGGCCAGGGCCGAGGAGGTGATGTGGTGGTGGTGGCCAGGGCCGAGGAGCTGATGTGGTGGTGGTGGTGGCCAGGGCCGAGCAGATGATGTGAGGGTGGCCAGTGCTGACGTAGGTGTGGTCAGAGCCAAGAAGCTCATGTAGGTGTGGACAAGGCTGAGAACCTGACGTTAATGTGGCCAGTGCTGATGTAGGGGTGGCCAAGGCTGGGAAACTGATGTAGGTGTGGCCAGGGCTTATGTATGGGTGGCCAGGGCCGAGGAGCCGATGTAGGGGTGGCCAAGTGCTGTTATTGCATCATTTAATATACTTAATGCAGTTTTCAAATGTGGTTTTCTGGGCTAAAAATCTTGATGACCAGAGACTGGCAAGGGGACATCTGGGCAGAATGTTTTTACAGCATTCTGAGCAGGGAACAAGGGGTGACTATTCAGCTCCCTGGAGCATTGCTGTTGCTACTTAGACTCCTATCATCTCCTGCCTGCACCACCCCTTGTAGTGAGAGTTGATCCCACTGCTATGACATCACTCATCCTTCTTGAAGGGGAAAAGCAGTGCTCCAAGAATCTAAAGGCCCGCCCCCAGTGCACCAACTGCCTCATTTGCATAAGACTTTAACTTTCTTTTTCTTTAAATCTACAAAAGTGACCTGCATAACAAAAGTATGTTATCACTGATCTCTTACACGGTGTGGAAGGTGGTGGACTCCCTTTAGTAAAAAAAAATATATATATACAGTACAGACCAAAAGTTTGGACACACCTTCTCATTCCAAGAGTTTTCTGTATTTTCATGACTATAAAAATGTAGATTCACACTGAAGACATCAAAACTATGAATTAACACATGTGGAATTATATACTTAACAAAAAAGTGTGAAACAACTGAAAATATGTCTTATATTCTAGGTTCTTCAAAGTAGCCACCTTTTGCTTTGATTACTGCTTTGCACACTCTTGGCATTCTTTTGATGAGCTTCAAGAGGTAGTCACCTGAAATGGTTTTCACTTCACAGGTGTGCCCTGTCAGGTTTAATAAGTGGGATTTCTTGCCTTATAAATGGGGTTGGGACCATCAGTTGTGTTGTTCAGAAGTCAGGTGGATACACAGCTGATAGTCCTACTGAATGGAGTGTTAGAATTTGTATTATGGCAAGAAAAAAGCAGCTAAGTAAAGAAAAACGAGTGGCCATCATTACTTTAAGAAATGAAGGTCAGTCAGTCCGAAAAATTGGGAAAACTTTGAAAGTGTCCCCAAGTGCAGTGGCCAAAACCATCAAGCGCTACAAAGAAACTGGCTCACATGAGGACCGCCCCAGGAAAGGAAGACCAAGAGTCACCTCTGCTGCGGAGGATAAGTTCATCCGAGTCACCAGCCTCAGAAATCGCAGGTTAACAGCAGCTCAGATTAGAGACCAGGTCAATGCCACACAGAGTTCTAGTAGCAGACACATCTCTACAACAACTGTTAAGAGGAGACTGTGTGCAGCAGGCCTTCATGGTAAAATAGCTGCTAGGAAACCACTGCTAAGGACAGGCAACAAGCAGAAGAGACTTGTTTGGGCTAAAGAACACAAGGAATGGACATTAGACCTGTGGAAATCTGTGCTTTGGTCTGATGAGTCCAAATTTGAGATCTTTGGTTCCAACCACCGTGTCTTTGTGCGACGCAGAAAAGGTGAACGAATGGACTCTACATGCCTGGTTCCCACCGTGAAGCATGGAGGAGGAGGTGTGATGGTGTGGGGGTGCTTTGCTGGGGACACTGTTGGGGATTTATTCAAAATTGAAGGAATACTGAACCAGCATCTTGCAGCGGCATGCTATTCCATCCGGTTTGCGTTTAGTTGGACCATCATTTATTTTTCAACAGGACAATGACCCCAAACACACCTCCAGACTGTGTAAGGGCTATTTGACCAAGAAGGAGAGTGATGGGGTGCTACGCCAGATGACCTGGCCTCCACAGTCACCAGACCTGAACCCAATCCAGATGGTTTGGGGTGAGCTGGACCGCAGAGTGAAGGCAAAAGGGCCAACAAGTGCTAAGCATCTCTGGGAACTCCTTCAAGACTGTTGGAAGACCATTTCAGGTGACTACCTCTTGAAGCTCATCAAGAGAATGCCAAGGGTGTGCAAAGCAGTAATCAAAGCAAAAGGTGGCTACTTTGAAGAACCTAGAATATAAGACATATTTTCAGTTGTTTCACACTTTTTTGTTAAGTATATAATTCCACATGTGTTACTTCATAGTTTTGATGCCTTCAGTGTGAATCTACAATTTTTATAGTCATGAAAATACAGAAAACTCTTGGAATGAGAAGGTGTGTCCAAACTTTTGGTCTGTACTGTATATATAATTTTTTTATTTATTTTTTAAATTATTCGGATAACAGATTGATGACCTATACTTTGGAAAGGCTTTCAATATCAGAAATGTGATGTTCGCCCTCTACCCCCATCAGCTGATTGAAAGGGCTGGGTTGTGAAGCTGTCGAGTATTGTGGTTTCTTCATTGAGGACCAAGCATAGTGCCGTATATTGTATAGTGGTCGTGCCTGGTATTGCATGGCACTCAAATAGGACTCATCTGCCAAAAGGCCACATGTCCCATGAACGTGATGTCACAGGCTGCAGAATAGGATAAGACTAGGCCATCAGTGTTAAAATACCTGAAAACCTCTTGAATAGGTTATGGAGGATTTAGAGCTCTGAAACAGAAAATTAGTGCTCTGACCCCTATCTAAATATATTATTAACATAACTAGGCAGAATTGTAGATTTAAAGGGGTTTTCCGGGCAAAAAAAACTTTTTTTAAAAAAGGTATTTTAGTGCTATTAATGGATTAATAAGTGCACCAAAATACCTTTAGCAGTGTTTTGAGTGATTTCTGAGTTTCTTTGGTAGCTCCTGGCATCCTCTGCATTTGTTTACATGGCTAGCTTCCTGCTGTCTTAGCCTACAACTACCATGATCCCCCCTCTCACTCCCTCTCCCTCCCTGTTTCCCTAGGTAACCTGCGGACTACTAGCCCTACCTACCTAACTCAGCCAACCCCATCATACTTACCTGTCTTCTGTGTCCTGGAGATCACTTTCTTCTGTCCCGCTGGATCCTTCTTCTGTGGACTTTTTGCGCATGCATGGTATGCGCTCTTCACTTCTGCTGGCGAGTGCACAATAGAGCTCTATTGCACAGGTGCCGACAGAATCGGAGGAAGTGACGTTTCCTTCCAGAAGATTGAAGACTGGTAAGTATGATGGGGGAGTATTGGTGGCGCATTGTTTCCGAAAACGCGGAAATGGAACGTCACCGGATTAACAGAAAGTGTGCCTGGGGCAGGTTAATTTTTAATTTATCCCGGACAACCACTTTAAATTGATCTAAAAAAATAATAAAAAATATATATATACTGTATATACCGTAGATTAATGGCGTTATTTAGGTCTTCTATAGTATGAGTATATGTTGGGCGAACCTCGTGAGATTCGTCTTGCCAGGTTCGCCCAGTGATTTAGTTCGGATCGAAACTATTATACCTTGGGGTCTCTTCAGACACCCAGAGTATAATAAGCGGAGTCCCAGGGGAGGTGATCAAACATAAAAAAAACAATGTTACTCACCTCTCCCAGGTTCTGGCGTGACTCCCTGCTGTCTTCGGGTTTCTCTAACTGACATCGGGGGCCTCAGAGGTCAAGTAAGTTATGTAGTGTTGTAACGTTTGTGTCAAAGCGTCACAACGCCACATCACCCACTGAGGCCTAATCACAGGTCTCAGTGGTCCCGGACACCAGTCTAAAGACAGCAGGCGCCGGAGACCAGGAGAGGTGAGTAACACTGTTTTGTATGTTTGCTCATCTCCCCTTATTATATTATTATCTCTTCAGACCCCAGAGTATAGTAGCCGTTTCGATTCGGGTGTGTTCGGTCTGAACAAAATTGCAGGTAGAACTTCGCAAATATTGCAATAACTGAACCCAAATAACCGACGTGAACAAAATCACATTGGTTATCCTGGTTGATACCAGTTTTGGTTATTTTTGATAAATCGCCCAGGCTTAATAATTAGAGATTTTTATTTTTTTCCATCTTACAGTGTGTTTTAGGATTTTAGTACCGGAAGGGATAGGGATATCTCTATAATGTCTGTATAATGTGTGTATGACTGACGGAGAAGGATCTGTTTTTGTGCTTTTATTATTCTCTTTGTGCTCCAGTCATGGCACACATATGTTAATGACCATTGATTCCTTCAGCCTTCCAGCATAATGAATGACGTCGGTAGATAAAAATAGCCGCCTCCTTTCTTCCACCAGGGACCTTGTAATATGTTTAATAGATACAATTTATGTGTCGTATACATGAGGGGGATATATTTCGCGGGTGATCTATGCTCCTGAAGGAACGGCGGAGCATTGGAATGCACAGGTCATGAGTGATGCCATTGATTTTCTGCGCTGTACCCGTGAGCTCGGCTTATCCGCAGGTTGACTATTATTATATACCATTCTCATTACCATATGTGAAATAGTCGCGATTCTATCGGCATGAATAGCTCTAGGTATATACTGTAGTCTGAATAATGGATTGTGTGCCAGGATGTTTCTGCGTTACAGTGAGCTCAATGTGTCCTTTGAATGATGATGTGTCGGATTTGTTTTGTTAGGTCATACCCTCAGAAGGCCACTGGGTGGTGCTGTTGGTCTTTGGCTGCAGCCAATTCATTTATTTCGTGCTGCAAATGAGATTTGCTTTGAGACATTTTAACTAATAGGGATAAAAATGCTTTGTTTTTTAAGGCTATAATCTGAGAACGTATTAGGAGACTTAAAAGGAGTAACGTTGTGTACGTCTAGTATATTATGATATAATACAGAACATTTTATGTCCGCAGCAGAAACTAAACTCATTTATGGTAGTTATTTGTAAAGTGGCTCCTTCCTAGGTTGATGGGATTCTAACGATGGGCAGAAAACTAACAGCACTGACATCTCCAGCCCCAGGGCACATAATGGGAAAACCGACAGTGTGCTGAATTCATCGCACTGTTGTCGTTATAGCGGTATATAAAAACCGCATGTGCATGAGGACATGAAAAGTCTTCTGCCCCGCTCCCTCTTCTTCTCTTTCACTTCTCCTGAATTGAATGTGATGCTTGATTCATGACACGTTGTGTTATCCTTTGGAAAAGCATCATGGCTCCGGGATACAGAACCCACTCAGCCTATTTCCCATATGACTTAGTAATCGGAGATGACTCCTTGTCTTCCTCCGGTGGTGGGAGGTCTGCTATGTAAATTCAGGCAGCCAAGAGAGTGAGGAGTAGATGAAGACCCGGCTACTCCAACTTTCTCCTTGACTTCCATAAGATGGTGCCGCCGCTTACTGCTGATGCAACATGTCCATATTGCTCCAGGGGGTCTGGACAGTGACCTTGCTAAAGCTTCCTCGCACATATGTTTAACCCCTTAAGGACCCGGCATATCTTCGCCTTAAAAAGTGAAAAAACAAAAAAAACATACTCACCGGTGCCTACCAGCGATGTCCAGTCCTGTTGCTCCAATGTCTTATTGCGGCGAAAGTCCTCACCGGTTGTGACGTCCCGGGTTGCTTACCTTAAGTCGCTCAGCGAGCACAAGCAGCAGGACCGGACCTTGCTGGAAGGCCCCCTGGACAGGTGAGTGTGTTTTTTTTTTTTTTTTTTTTTTAACCTCCCCTGGCCTAATTTAAAACAAAATAAAAAATTATCCAGGACAACCCTTTTAAGGACAAAGCTCTATTTTTCTTTTTCTTTTTATCATCATATTTCAAGAGCCATAATTTTTTTTATTTTTATGTTGCATAGCCATATGTGGGCTTGTTGTTTTTTTTTTTTTTGCGGGATTAGTTGTATTTTTTAACAGCGTCATTTTTACTACACAAATCATTTAATGATAAACATGTTTGTTGACTATGGGAAAGAATGGGTTTGATTTTTGCACTGTTGTATGGTAAAAATAACATTTTTGATTTATTCTGTGTGTCGTATGGGTATGGAGGCATATGTATATGCCTCTCTAGACGTGTGTGCGGCTGCAGCGTTAGATAAGGGGTGGGGCTATATATGAGGGGGTGGAGCTACATGCACACTCAGACACACCTACTGCCTATAGCTCCACCCTTTTGCCTATCACTGTGGCCACCCCAATAAGGAAGAGTAAGAGGCAGTGTGTACACACTACCTCTCTGACATTGTGCATGCGATAGGCAAGAGGACGAGCTACAGGCACGCTCAGACATACCTACTGCCTGTAGTTCACCCCCTTGTCTATCGCTGCGGCCACTGCAATAGGGCAGAGTAAGAGGCAGTGTGTACACGCTGGCGGCGTGCATGTGCCTGCAGCGGTAGATGAGGGGGCGGGGCTACAGGCCATAGGTGTGTCTGAGCTCGTTTTCAAGGTAAGGGGGGAGGTGAGTGGGTGGGTGGCTTAGAACTGGTCGCATACCACAGTGACGTTTCATTTGTAGGCCTCAGCGCTTGCAGGGAGCCTGCAGACGAAACGTCACAGATGTGGTCACGTGACCTGAAGGTAAATCAGCTAAACGGTGCATAATTTTAACGTGAGGTGTATTAGTGATTTGTTTATATCAAGGAATCCTGTCATATGACCAATATTTATATTTACAATCCGGATAACCCCTATAATGCGGTATAGTGAGGGACGTCTCCACATGAGGTTATATAGCGGTAACCAGAGAGCGGCTGTAAAATCAGCGGATGTAATGACTTCTAGAAGCTGATTTTCTGGAACCGCTCTCGACAATCCAGTGATTACAAATCTTCAGAAGTCAAGTCATTTCCATTTAGCCGGCTGTGTAAGCCTCACCAACAGGGAAGATTAACACGTATTTATGTGTACACTGTTTTAAGGAAGTGGCGTGAAGAAGTAATTGAAGTCTTATTGTAATGAGTAGTCCTTGCTTTTGTCAACAACTGCTTGTACTATTCAGACATATAAAGGGGTTTGTATATATATATATATATTACATACACATATGTAACAGGTGCTGGAGTTACCTCGCTCAAACTTTTTACATCCTCCAGTAGGCGCCACACCACTGATTCCAGCACAGTTGGAAATCTTTCTCTAGCCTCCACCATTCCTGAGCAATCACTTCTGATAGTTTTAGGCTAATGCTAATTAGGCTCTGTTCTGTCAGGTGGGTGGTCCCAGACAATCTTTTCCAGTCTAGGACTGCCCACCTGACAGTAGAAAGTCTTAATTAGCATATTGGGTGTTGAAACTATCAGAAATGATTGCTCGGGAATGGTGGGGGCTAGAGAAAAATTCCAACTGTGCCAGAATCAGTGGAGCAGCGACTATTGAAGGATGCAAAGAGATGGAGCTGGTGGAGGGGGTGAAAGGTCCTCTTTAAGAACATGATCAGAACTGAGGTGGACTTGAGACTATTTCAATAAACAGCACCTTATTGGAGCATCACTCTGGATCACATGGAGGAATTTGGAGCTGAAATTGAGGCAGATTCCGCCTGAAATCTGTCTCATATACATTTAGTGGATTCCTGATGCAGAAATTTTTTGTCTGACAAAATCAGCATCAGATTCCTCGGTGTGAACCAGCCCTAAGTCGTCCACACTGACATAACCTGATAGCAGGCAGGTATAATGATAAAACCCATGCATCTTAAGGAGATCTGTCAGCAAGAAAATTGGTATTAATTTAAAGACAATACCGTGTAGGGTGGCTTCTACACTTTCCAAAGTGCTTTCTTATAGCTGGTTCACATGGAGGAATCTGACGCTGCATTTGGAAGCTGATTTTGATTGATACTGAAAATCCACTTCAAAAACCGCTCCAAAATCTGCTCCCATTTTCATTTTAATGGGAGTTTCAGGCAGAATCCGCCTGAAGAACGAGCAGGGCGCTTCTTTTTTCTGAAAAAATCAGCTTCTGACTCCCACTGACATGTATGGGAGGCGGACTCTGCCTCAAAATCAGCTCCAAATTCCTACATGTGAACAGGCCCCTATTCTGCATTGGCTAAGTGGTTGCCTATGGATATGTTTATATGTGCCATGAGCTCTCCCAGCCAAATGTACCGTATACCATCATGGCAGTGTGCACAGCCTTAGCTATAGGCAACCGTTATCTTGGATTTTTTGGAAGGGAAAATCACAGCCAAGTAGCCTTTTATCGTCGGCCTTTCTTTGCTCGCAGACGGTTACTGCGGGCCTCTTTCATCCTTTGCCGTGCCCTCTGTGGGCCTGACATAAGGACGTTTGTTGTGACAGTCTTTGTAGTAGAGAGATACGGCATGTAGAAGTTGTCTCCTCTTCGTCTGCAGTAAGCACATTCTATCTTGAAGTGGCAGATGCAATTCCTGCTCATCCCTCATATCTTTTATTTTAGGTAAAGATTGGACGGACTCTAAAACATTTTAATGAGGTTTCTCTCTCGGGCATCGAGGGGAAAAAGAGGCGCCTGTTTTTGTTGACAGTTTCTGTCCGTCCCTTGATGCCTTTTGTATAGTGAATTTATAGAGTTTTAAGTTATTTTATCTTTCAGACTGGATTTCACATAACAGCCGATGTCCATCAAATGAAATTAAATGCCACATATCGGGTTCTTATGTCAGTATCATGTATTGAAACAGCCGCAAAGTAAAACTCTGTGCTCCAAATGACTTAGTCATCCACCACGGCAAATAAAAATGGCTCGAAGAACTTAAAGAGTCATTTAAAGAAGTATTGATATAGTAATTTTTTTGCTTACCCCACCCCCTTCTCCCATTTTGCAAATGATATGTATTTTTTTACTTTTACTGATACACTTACTAGGTTTATTGTAAAGTTATGTGCTCCTCTCTGGAGCACTGACCATCTCTCTGCTTGTCCAGTGTACACAGTGGACAAATGTTAAACCAGTATACCAGGTATATACCAGTTCTAATAAAGGCATGTCTGAATTATCAAGAGGCTCCGGCCTTTTAATAAATCACGTGCCCGCCTGTGAGCCACATTTGGAAGTTAGAAACTGGTGTAGAATTCCAGCCTAACTCATGCCAGAAAACGCTGGGCGTTATAATAAACACATATTTTGGGTTAAGGCGTGCCTGCCCCGCTCTTCCCACATTTGCATAAAGTGGTGAGGGAAGCTCAGAAAGTGGGGATGTGTTGCATCTTTTGTCATGAGAAAGACATTGTAACCAATCTATGCCAGAATACTGATTGATGAATAAATTCTCCGCAGAGTTTCCTAACGGAGGTCAGAATATTTATGCAGGTCTATTAGATCCTTAGTCTGATTCCTATAGACCTGCATTCATGGTTTGATCCCTGGAACACAAAAAAAAACACATTGGAAAAGATGAGAGGAGGTCAGCGCTTCAGAGGGGAGCACATAACTTCACGATAAAGTGATTAGTAAATTTCTTAGTACCAGCGCACTATACGTACATAGACTCTTTTGCCAACGGGGACGTCAAAATCCTTTTATACTGAAACCAGCGGAGAGAAAAGTCCTGCACGGACAATCTTGGCGGAGTCTCCAAAATCAAAGCCGATTCCGGCATAGATATGAACCTAGCCTAACTGTAAACTTAAAGATTTAGAGAAAGAATTGGGCATTCCTCTCTTCTTCCCATTAACATGTGCAGGGTCAGCTGAACCAACTTGGTACGTGTGTGGGAAAGTCAGGAGGAATAGTTGTTGGCCAAATGAGCCTCATAGTCATGACCATAAGGTGACATCAGGCAGGCTGAATGAGCCTCATAGTCATGACCATCAGGTAACACCGGGCAGGCTGAATGAGCCTCATAGTCATGACCATAAGGTGACATCAGGCAGGCCGAATGAGCCTCATAGTCATGACCATAAGGTGACATCAGGCAGGCCGAATGAGCCTCATAGTCATGACCATAAAGTGACATCAGGCAGGCCGGAATGAGCCTCATAGTCATGACCATCAGGTAAAATAATGGGCAGGCCGAATGAGCCTCATAGTCATGACCATCAGGTGACACCGAGCAGGCCGAATGAGCCCCATAGTCATGACCATCAGGTAACACTGGGCATGCCGAATGAGCCTCATAGTCATGACCATCAGGTGACACCGAGCAGGCCGAATGAGCCCCATAGTCATGACCATCAGGTGACACCGGGCAGGCCGAATGAGCCCCATAGTCATGACCATCAGATGACACCAGGCAAAATCAGATCAGGAAGAGATAGAAGCTTAGACAACTGGTCAAGAAAAGGAAGAACGCTCTGGAAGAAATGAGGGCTACATCAGTTTTATAGTTGATATTGATAACTTTTTTCTAACTCTAAAGCCTTGATCTCAACATCATAGTGAAGAACATCAATCATTTTTTTTTCTTGATCTGTGTATTTCCCGGCTTTCTTATTCACAGCAATGCCATCGGCTTAACATTTCTATCCTTTGTTTTTTAAGAAGTATCCTATTTGAAGATCTTTTTCAAATAATCAGTACCATATTCCGCCGTGTGAACATACCCTTAAACTTCTGTGCCACACTGTAGTGTCAAGTTACACTTTCCTACCTGGGTGAGTCTTCCGGCCGCCCTGATCATCTCCATTCATCGTATCGATGGTTACCTTCTTCATCTCCTGCAAGAATAATTTTCATCATCTGTCCAAACCTAGGCTTGATATTAAAACTTCGATAAATCGGTCAAAATTGCATTTCCTTTGGTCATTGCCACCTCCATTATTCATGAATAGCAAAGTCCAGAGGGATTAATATATTTCTGTCCTTCATTATTGAGCCATCACATCCGAAGAGCTACAGAAATACCATGACCCGGATAATACAGATTTTTCTGTTTCTATAGAGACCTCATTACATTTGACAGTCTCTTTAGACGTATCCTCCTCGTACTTCCAAGTGTCACTTTTTACTATCTACCTCCAGACATCCCTTATAATTCCTGTGCTGCTTTCCGACATTAGGTGACTGTTCTCATTAGTCTTCCAGTAGATCATTAGCAGAGCATCTAAAATATGAGAGTTACCTATAATGGTGCAATGTCCAGAAAATAGACCTCCACCGCACCGCTCCAGTATGACAGGTACATCTTTTCATCACCTGGTATCACAGCGACATTTTGGCCTTGTTTGAGTTTTTCTCCGTGTCATTAGTTTGTGATTTTGGGTCTTTCCAGAATTTTTCTTTTATTTTGTGACTTGCCGCCGTTCGTCTTTACACGTAATGATGCCGGCATTCTCCTATTTTAGACATCTTGCACAAAAACTTTGTAACAAAATATTGAGAACTACTAATACAGACCACAGCGGGAAGCTCAATATGGCTTCTTGTGCTTTAGGCCTAAGGCTGCGTTCACACATAGCAGTTGTAGGGAAAGCCATAAAATTCCAGGAGAGAGATGTAAAGTTTCTTGTTAAACCTTCTGCTCCCCCAAGAAGTTTAAAATTTTTCTCCAGGACCTGAGAGCAGTAAGGGGATTTTCTGGGACCTGTATATTGAACTATCCTTAGGGTAGGTTATCAGTATGTGATTGGTGGGGGGGTCCGATACCCAGGACCCCCACAGATCAGCTGTTTGAAGAGGCTGCAGCACTCATGAGCACTGAAGCCTCTTCCCTGTGCGGATTATGTCATGTTCATTGGTCACATGGTACAGCAGCAGACCAGTCCCATTCAAGTGTATGGGGCTGGTATGCAATACCAAGCATAGCCACTACAACATTTATGGCACTGTGCTTTGTATTCCGTGAAAAGGCTGCTGCACTTATTTGAATGCTACAGCCCCTTCAACCAAATAGTAAATGGTAGACCAGCATCCCTTCTAGGTACTGACTTGTGTATTATCATTGAGGTCATGACCGGACCTTTAACCTCTTCCCGACATCCAACATACTATTGGGATGCATGTCAGGTCTTTAAATATGGCACCCACTCAGAAGCAGAGCAGACGCCATAACCCCCTGGGTTTCTGTTGTTTCATGCTCCAATCGCCGGCATTAACCCATTAATCTGGCCCCCATTCACCCCCTTGTGATCCCCCTCCTGTGGATCCCGCAACTCTTCTCTTGAATGTTGCAGGATGGCTCCCGCATGGCGAGATTATGGGAACAGTCCTGGGTCCATGACATTTGGGAACCTATAAAGGGCCTGTCATTACTATATGTTTATAGATGCTTGTCTGCGACGGGTCTCAGTAGAGATATAGTGATTTCACCATAGACTGCACCAAACTGTTCTAGACTGTACCAAAATGCCCAAACTATAAAAACCTAAAATATTGATCTCATATGGCAAACACCCTAGCGGTAAAAAAAAAAAAAAAAAAAAATAAAGCAGCCGAATTCGCCACCAAAATAAAATTGAGTAAAATTTGATCACAATGTCAGACATTCCTTAAAATGGTATAAATAAAACTTAAATCTTGTGGTAAAAAAAAAAACCCAGCTCTATGGAAACATAAAAGGTTACGGGTGTCAGAATATGGTGACTAAAAACATGTTTGGTATTTTTGTAAGCATATTAAATCACAACAAAAACTGTATATATGTGGTATCGCTGTGATCGTGCTGACTAGATAGGCTCATCGGTTCGCAACGAACCAGATTCGACCCGAATATTCCAAATTGTTAGGTTTAACAAAATTTGGAATTCATCTCGGTAAATTATTATACTCTGTGGCCTCTTTAGACTCCCAGAGTATAATAGGTGGAGGCCCAGGGGAGGTAACAAGAATATAAAAAAAAAATAAAAAATTATACTCTCCTTCCGTTAACTCTTCTGGGCTTCCTCATGGCGTCTTGTGCTCTCCTGTGATGTCATGCGTCCAGGGGCCTCAGCGGTGACATGGGCATACCGAGCGTCATGACAGTAAAAAATGAAAATCAAAAAAACAAAAAATGTCTGCGGCTGGAAATGGTTAAAGAAGTGGGTTCTCATGAGACAACCCTTTAAGAGCATGGATATCTCCAAGTGTCACTCCCGAGTGGCTGTGGTTTTAGCTGCTTCGCCAAGTCCTAAAGGGACCCTTCGATGACCAATTAGAGTCTTTCCAACCATTTTTCTCTGGCGTTTCCCTTTAATGCAGAGATTTAATAACCTTCTAGTAGCGGTCTATAAATAAATGATGTATGTACGCCGCAGATGTTGATGTGTTTAGATACAAAGGGATTTAGCTTGTGGCCTCTTAACTAGAGCTGCATTACAGCGGGAAAGCTGCTTGGAATTTGGAGAAGTGAGCCTATGGTATAATATTGGAATAGTATAATATCGTAACATAGTAGATGAGGTTGGATGAAAACGCAGGTCCAACCTATAACCCTACAGTGTTGATCCAGACATAGGCAAAAAACCCCATAAGGCAGATGCCAATTGCCCCATGCCAAATGAAAAAATTCCCTTCCCGACCCAATTCTGTCAGTCAGTATAAAACCCTGGATCGACTTGTCTTCACCAAAAATCTGAAACTTGTGGATTTTATATTCCTACACTCAATTCTCCATGTTGGGAAATTCTCTGCTTACCAATGCAGAATTTCTTTTTCTCCAATGTATCAAGTCAATTATGTCAATTTCTTCGGAGACGTTCGGATAAGAACCTTGTAATTCAATGGAAAGTGAGTTGGGGGGCTATCTGATGGAATTATAGATCCTATATCTAGTAGGGGCTATATATAAGCGCCTTATAGCATAGAGCAAATTATCCCATTCAGTAGCTTTTCGGTGTAATTCATTAACTGCTGCTGTTATCTCGGGTATTTCTTTGCAGCCCTACTATTACCACCGTCATCTTGAAGCTATCGATTGGCTACGAAATGAACTATTGATCTTACTAATAGGATAAAGCTGCAGGAAGGCTCCAAAAATTTAATTTCAGCAAAGTATTGAACTTATAGGAAAATTTACTCATCTGCCTTCTCCTGAAAGAAAATGTCCATTTGTACGTTAACCTAGCTATGGAGGACCTTCTCTGATTTATGGAAAGGTTATTAGCGGTTCTCAAACTGGGTTTTATAAAACCTGAGGGATTTTTCAGAAAGGCGTCCTGTGGGAGTTATTGAGGCTGTTTTTGACGGCCAATGCAGAAAGTGTATGAAAATCAAATAAACAGGGCTGTGGAGTGAGACCAAGCCACTGATTCCAATCTGACTCTGATGCATTCATAAATGGGATTTTTCATTAATCCAATCCGTGGGGGTCGGACACCAAGGACACTTGTGAGTCAGTTGGTGGAGCGACAGCCACCATGTTACATCATGTTCAGCTCTCACATGGCCTGATCGCAGCTCAGTCCCATTCTAGTGGACTGCAATACCAAGCATAGCCACTATACAAATATATGGCACTGTAGTATTAAGTACTGCAGAGGCTGCAGCGATCACCTGAACATTTCAGTCTCTTCAAACTTTTGATCGATGTGGGGCTCGAGTGTCAGACCTCCATCCATCTTTAATTGACGACGTAAGGACAGGCCATGAAGCCCCTTTATAGACAACCTTTCATGTTCTCATGCACATGCGGATTTATACCTCTAGAAAGCTGACAGTGCGCTGAATTCAGCGCACTGTCGGCTTTCCCGTTATGTGCCCTGGGGCTGGAGATATCGGTGCCATTAGTTTCGGCACCGATCTCTGCCCACTGTCAGAAGGGCGTTCCTGATAGTCTAGCTGGGCTGTAAGGAACGCCCCCCGACTGTACTCGTCCAGTGGCATCTATAAAACCGCAGGTGCTTGAAGACATGAAAGGTCCTCTTTAATGGTTTCTTTTGTGCTGCGTAACGACTGTCTAAGACTGTTCACTTGCTGTGCTATTCTTCCAGTCAAACAAGACAGACAGCGTGGAAACTCGATGGACCCATTATAAGTCCAAGGAGTCCATTGTATAGTAGATCTGGCACTCAAAACACAGTGGAAAAAAAAATGCTAGAAATGTGCAAAACACCCCAATTTGCACAATGGAAAATAGCCTGTACTCTCTTCACATCACCGTCATCCTAGTCTTAGTTTCCGTCATATTTTTCCCATCAAAATGGACACCTTGGTAGAACCAGAGGGACCCCATTATATTGTAAATCAATGCAGTTTGTCTTGCGAGAGACCCGGCCTAACATTGTGGCTTTTGTATTAGACCTTAGTGCAGTGTGAACAGAGTCTTACAGTACTTGTAAATCTAAAATCTGCTGCATCTTGGGAGAGGATAAAGAACGCTCATCCCTACAAGGCTTTTTGCAGTTTATTGGAATACATTGCAGAAATAAATCAATACAATATAGTAGATGGGGGATAAAGGAAACTTTGCTTTGGGGCTTGTCTTGACAATTCATTACTTCTTTGCTTCCTCTGCACGTCTCTGCAGCATGTCGGGAAACCAAAATTTATGGTAAGTAATGTGCTTGGGAGTCATTGCTGAGCGCTCGGAGATTGCCCTATACCCTGTGTAATATCTAACAAGGTGTGCTCATTTTGTGCTTAGTCTTCACCTGCACATTACATCTCTGTATAATACATTGCATCCTCCTGTATCCTAGCCCTGAGCCTGGCGGGATATCCAGGTGCAGCCATCACAGACTGAAGCTTCCACTCCTGTACTATACAGAGTAATTGATATAAATTGCAGGGCTCCAGCACTGCGGTAAATCTTCAGCTGGATTCTCCCATTTCCGAGCTGCAGTTTATTACTACAAGGTCACATTTGCTTGTTAAAAGTGAGAAGTATAATATTTAGTCAGACCATTTGAATTTATGTTTGCCATTTTTCAGGCAGCGGCTCCACAGAGGAGTTCTTTCGTATCATGCACCGCCAGTTCACGGAAAGAGAGTGGCACTCTATCAAGAGTATGGGAAGTGACTGGGCACAGCTCGACATGTTCTACAGGCACTGGGTAAATCATTGCTGGCAAGTAAAGGCCACATGATAGAAAGTAATGGCTGCACGGACTGTAGAGATTTGGTTTGTGTTTTATAAATGATGCAAGTGACAAAGCTTAGATGACATTTTCCAGCATACATGCAAATATTGTCCTAAAAGGGGTTTTCCGTGACAAATATATTGATGATCTATTCTTAGGATAGGTCATCAATATCAGATCAGCGGACGTCTGACACTCCTGACCGCCACTAGACATCTGTTACTACGAGCCAATACACGGAGAATGGAGCTGGAAGCAGATAGCGCTGTTCTTCCTGTAGTGGCCAAGACGAGTCACTGCACAACAGCACCTATTCAAGTGCCACTTGCTTCCGGCTCTATTCTCCATATATCAACTGCTGGGTATCTGTAGGCTCATATTTGACTCAACCAGAAAACCCGTTTAGGGCTAAGTCCCCACGTTGCGGAAACGCAGCTTTTTTTGTTGCAGATTTTGCTGCGGTTTTTTGAGCCAAAGCCAGAAGTGGACTGAGAAGAAGGTAGAAGCATATGAAGCTTCCTACATATTTCCCATTCTTTTTGTAACTCCTGGTTTTGGCTCAAAAACCGCAGTATAATCTGCAACAAAAAAAGCTGCATTTCCGCAGCGTGGGACCTCAGCCTTAGGCTGAGGCTACATATTGACCATGAACTGTTCATCACGTGACCATGGATTACACATCAAGTGGCCATGGACTGACTGCCAACCACATGACCATGGACTGCACATCACGTGACCCCAGACTGATTTTAATCCACTTGCAGTAAACAATGCATGACAGCAAGCAGAGATCTAGAAAACGGTGAGGAATTGATACCGAAAGTATATTGGAAAATTGTATAACTTTTCATTATGCCAACAATAATATTTATTTGCTGAAGCTGGACAATCCCTTTAAGCTTCACCTAGACTAGAATATATCCATTACATCCTATCCTTACAAACCCATACAGATAGGGTAGATACACCATAAAATGTACATCATCATCAGAGTGTAATCTAATTTACTAAATGGGATGGAGCTGTAGTACCAAACCCAGCCACTACTAAAAGGACATCGCTGTGCCTGATAACCAATAAAGGGGGCCTCTTCAAATATCTGATAGCCAGGGTTCCCGAGTGTCTGACCCCCACCAGTCTGATATTGCTGGTCTATAAGCCGATAACCCCTTTACTCGTTGGCTCCACATTTGCTGCACTGTTGGCAGTAAACTATAGACGTGTTTCTCTAACAAGAATATGTTTCTCACTATGGGGAGAAGAGGTCAGTAGCAACACTTCCCTACGTCAGATAATGCTCCGCTTCTTTGCTGACATAACTACATACATTATTCACATCAAGAAGTGAAACATTTATAGGGTTGAATGCACAGACACGAAAGGATTTTGATACGATGGGAACTTTGGTAAATAATACATTGAATTTTGTTACGACTACAAAAATCTGTCTTGGCAGCATTTGTGTGGTTGTGGTTTCAGGCACTCAAGGAAAGCTTTATAAAAGCCATAGGGGTCGGCCTCGGCTTTAACCTACAAAGAATTGAATTTGAGGTGTCGCCATTAAACATGGAAATGGGAAAGGTTTACACACAGACCAAGATGTTGCTTGATGATGAAGATGAAAACTGGTCCTTCGAGGTAAGAGTACGTCTCCTCGGAATTGCATTTTTAATGTATACCAGAAATGCAGTCTTATACAATCTGATTTATAGCATACGCTTGACAGGAACTCTCTACTCAGAGTAAATAAACTTGTGTTACGTTCAAACGGAGCTTTTTGTGTCAATAACAAGTATTTGCCTTTTGCAAACATTGGTTGTTTCTGTCACTTGAATATAATGGGAGGTGGATTTGGAGCAGAATCTGATGCTGATTTTGGGACGGAATTAACCTCAAAATCAGCACCAGATATTGCCATGTGAACAGGCCCTATGGTGCATTACGTTACAAAAATCACAATTACACAGGCCAAGGCAGGAGAGAAAAGAGCATGTTGCAAAAGCTCTGAACTTGCCGCTGCACAAGCAAGCTTGGCAAAGGAAGCGGGTTTCACTTGACTTCTTCTGTTGCTCCTATTAAGACTGGTTGCCCTAGCCATGAGAGTACAGTGCCCCTTGTTTGACTTCTTTTTATGGATATGCAAATCAGCCTGCAAATGCATAGAGACGGGGTCTGGTTTGCTAGATTCCCCTACAACAGTCACAAGTGCTGTGAATGTCCTCTAAGTTTGCTGCCCCTTTAGAAGTGAATGGCATTTTCAGTCTCTGTCTGTGTTACTTCTTCTTTTAGGCAAATCTGGTAAATCAGGCCCTGCCCCCATTGCACTTGCAGGCTGATTTGCGTATCCATAAGCTAATGAATATCTCTGCATTGGTTCACTGGTTTGTGGCCACAGAGATATGTTTCTGCCCCTAGTAAAGGACTCTACGCAGAATTATTATTGGTTTGAGAGTAATTTCGGACTTGACAGACTTCCTTTAAGGGGGATAGGATATCTATTCAAAAGATAGAGGATACATCAGTGGGGGTCTGACCACTGAAGACCCCACAATCCCAATAATGCGGGGAGGGGGGGCCTTTTCCCCCACTGCTCATTCAACTTGACCGCAGCCAGGCTGAATGTGGACGTGACTGGTGGTGGACAGGTCTGCCATTCACTTCAGTCGGAGCGCTGGACACAGCCGAATTAGAGCACTCAGCTATCTTTGGCACTCCCATTGAAGTGAAAGGGAGTGCTGTCCACCACCAGTCACGTCCACATTCAGCCTAGCTGTGGTGTCCTTTACTAAATACTTAGGCATGGTGGTGGCAGCGTAATGGTGTACTGGACGGGACGGTGGCTCAGTGGTTAGCACTATTGCCTTGCCACAGGTCCTGGGTTCGAATCTGACCAAGGGCAACATCTGCATGGAGTTTGTATATTCTCCTCGTGTTTGTGTGGGTACTCCAGGTTTCCTCCAGGTACTCCGATTTCCTACCATATGCCAAAAATATACTGATAGATAGATTGGCTATCCATAAGAATAGGGGGTGTTGGGGGTGAGCGCCGGTACGGCAGCCGCTGACTCTTCTATTCCATAACACTGACTGCACTTTGAGTCCCTTATAAATGTTTGTCATTGCTTCTGGGGAGGTAAAATTACTGCTGGCCAAATCTGAAATAACCTTTATAAAACCTGCTGCAGTCTTCAAGAGAACTCCAATGTTCTTGAATATCCACAGATTCAGGACTCTCGATGATAGTTTGTGGCTGGACATTCACATAAAAACCTGTATATTTGTATTATGGTTTTGTTTGGCTCATATTTTGCAGGAAATGCTCCTAGATGAAAGGCATCATGTGGCTGTTGCTCTAGGGAGCACAGATGCAAATAATCTCCCCAAATCTCAGGTACAGTAACATATTTCCTATTCTTATAGTATATATGACATCAGTACACATAGTGCAGACATTCCATATTCTGTATACATTATTTCCAAATATTTGCTTGATCGTTTATAAATATATTAAAATAAAACGTGTTTTGTCCACTATGGCCACAGACATTGAAAACTGCAAGTATAATAGTAGTTACATAGAAGATTGATGGTAGAAAAAGACCAACGACCTCACGGTCTATCTAGTCTGCCCTTATATTATTTCCTTTTGGTCTTAACATAAATGTGTTTATCGCAGGCATGTTTACATTCACTTACTTTAGATTGTCTTACCACATCTGCTGGAAGTCTGTTCCTAACATTTTCTGGCATTTCCCCCCAGCTCTTTTCAGATTGTGTCTCTTGTGTTTAATTTTGTATTAAAACACTTCCCTCCTGAATCATATTTATATCTTTAACCTATTTAAAGAATTCAGTCTTGTCCCTCTTTCCCTTGTTTCCTTAAGGCTATATACCAGGGGTAGGCAACCCTTTTTGTTCGGCGTGCCGATTTTAATAAAAAAATCAAAGATGAGGTACTCGGAGTGCCGGTCAATAATTGTAAGCCTGACGACCCCTAAACTAAAGTCATATACCACAAACCATAACACAGAAGTGCTGCCACCAGATGCTTTAGGACACATGCGTTTACTGCTATTTCCTGGGACGCTCCTGTACTTTCTGATTAGAAGCAATGAAAGTCCATGTGCAGCTCCCAATTAGTGGTAAATGTGTCCAGGAGCACCGTATGGCGGCATCCTTATGGTGAAAACACACTATGTATCTGGATGCAGCTATATTTGGAACTTTTTCATTCGATGTAAAACTGGTGCATTTTTGCACAAAAAAAAAACAAAGCCTGAGTTTTCTGTGCAAAAACACATCCTTAATATAGAAAACACACCGTTATACAGAATAATGTCCCATAGTGGCCCCTGCGCACAGTATTATGTCCCATAGCGGCCTCTGCACACGGTATATGTCCCATAGCGGTCCCTGCACACGGTATTATGTTCCATAGCTGCCTCTGCACACAGTATTTGTCCCATAGCTGCCTCTGCACACGGTATTTGTCCTATAGCAGTCCCTGCACACAGTATTTGTTCCATAGCAGCCCCTGCACACAGCAATATGTCCCATAACAGCCCCTACACACGGTATATGTCCCATAGCAGCCCCTGCACACGGTATATGTCCCATAGCGGCCCCTGCACACGGTATATGTCCCATAGCGGCCCCTGCGCACGGTATCATGCTCTATAGTGGCCCCTGCACACTCACTAGCTATTATTATACTGTGGGGTCTCTTCAGACCACAGAGTATAATAAGTGGAGGGCAAAGAGAGGTGATGAAACATAAAAAACAATGTTACTCAACATTCCACGCTCCGCAGCCGCTCTGTATCTTCGGGCGCTTCTGCCTGTAGTCAGCGACCGCTCATTGAGTCTCAGGGGTCACGTCGCGTCATTATGCGTAATGATGTCAGACGCAGACGCGACCCCTGAGGCCCTGTCAGCTGACTTCAGGCAGAAGCGCCTGAAGAGTACACAGCGGCTGTGGAGAGCGGAATAGTGAGTAACATTGTTTTTTATGTTTCATCACCTCCCCGGGGGCTCCGCTTATTATACTCGGGGGTCTGAAGAGACCCCACAGTATAATAATAGCAGTTTCGTTTCGGCAGTGTTTGGTCCGATCGAAACTGCTAGGTGAGGAGTCCGCTGCCGTGCCAGGGGAATAAGCCTCGCGTGCCAAGAGTGGCACGCGTGCCATAGGTTGCCGACCCCTGCTATATACAGTAGATTAAATTGGCTGTGTAATCTGGACTTATCAATAACAGCCGATGGGCTGTGTGTAGTCTGGACCTCCCCCAATAACAGCCGATGGGCTGTGTGTAGTCTGGACCTCCCCCAATAACAGCCGATGGGCTGTGTGTAGTCTGGACCTCCCCCAATAACAGCCGATGGGCTGTGTGTAGACTGGACGTCCCCCAATAACAGCCGATGGGCTGTGTGTAGTCTGGACTTATCAATAACAGCCGATGGGCTGTGTAGACTGGACCTCCCCCAATAACAGCCGATGGGCTGTGTGTAGTCTGGACGTCCCCCAATAACAGCAGTCTGGCTGTATGTAGTCTGGACATCCCCCAATAACAGCACTCTGGCTGTGTAGTCTGGATATTCCCTTACGCAGCAGTCTGGGCCGTCCTCCTATAACAACAATTTGGAATTGTAGTCTGGACCTCCTCCTATAACAGCATATCTGGCTGTGATTTATAACTGTAGTCTGTGTAGTCTGGACCCTCCCACTATAACAGCAGTCTGACTGTGTGTACAGTAGTCTGGACCTCCTCCTATAACAGCAGTCTGGCTGTGACGTAAAACTGTAGTCTGTGTAGTCTGGACCTCCTCCTATAACAGCTATCTGGCTGTGATTTATAACTGTAGTCTGTGTAGTCTGGACCTCCCCCTGTACCAGCACATTGTCTGTGTAGTCTGGACCTCCTCCTATAACAGCAGTCTGGCTGTGATTTATAACTGTAGTCTGTGTAGTCTGGACCTCCCCCTGTACCAGCACATTGGCTGTGTAGTCTGGACCTCCTCTTATAACAGCAGTCTTTGTAGTCTCAATCTTTCCCAAAAAGGTAGATAACAGTTTTCTTGGTATCAAGATGGAAGACAGCTCTCTGCACATTTTTATTTATTTCTTTTTTATTTTCTGCTGATCTTTTCAGTCAGATCTGTCCTTTCCTTGCAATGTCTTTGAAACCCTTTGGTAACTTTCTAGAAGTCTAATCCCTTCAGAGGTGTTGGCGGATTTACTTCTGGAGGCAGAACCTGACAGTATGTGTCCTTCAGGTGATACAGTAAATCACCCGCGTCTCTGCTCAGTCCACGTTCCCCTGCACACGCATACAGGCGTGAAAATACATTTTGTATGTTTTGTTGATTTTGTCTATTTTATCTCCAGAGTGAAACTCTGTTCACAATTCTCACCTATGAGGATCTCATGGCATCTGCTGTCCCAATTACACCCGAGGATCCGGATTATTGGGATAACTTTCACTCCAAACAGGAATTACCATTGCGGCAGAGTTCCACAGCAAAGGGTGAAACTGTCACCTGAAGCTTTAGACATCCCAAGCCTTAGGATTATCCAGACTTTGCAAGAAAATCTCACATCTGCTCAGGGACTGCCTAGCATGAGACCTGCTGCGGGCTGTCTGAATCCAAGGATTTCTTCCTAGAAACGTAGAGCAAGGATTGTTGTGACCTTGTGCCATAGGCAGGATGAAATGAATTCTGCATGACGTGCTCTATATCTGCACCAAATCGCTTATGCACAGTGTTAGATAGGAACCTATTGTATATTGCAATGAAAGCAGAATTTTATAAGCTGCTAATTTGCTATTTTTTGTGTCAATTTTTTGTGCCTTATGGCAACAATCTAACACTTTTACTCCATAGCTGCATAGTTAGTACGGTTGCAGGACTTTTGTCTCCGCATGTTTCGTGCGGAAACCACACAGACCCCATTATAGTCTATGGGGTCCGCAGGTTTCCCAGGTAAACCGCTTTTTTATGCGTATAGGTTTCCGTTCAGGGGGGTCCCCAAGCAGACTCCCCGAATGGAAACCCGAACGCAGATGTGAACTAGGCCTAAGACATATGTCCATCAAATACAGCTAAGGGATGGGAAAGGACATGGTCGAAGGGAATCGGTGAGCAAAGCAAAATTCTGTGCCGTGATATAAGCATCAATGTTACTTTGCTGTAAGAAGCAGGGTAGTTGAGACGGGGACCAGACCATGAGTGTCAACCATTTATGAAGGAGATGGAGTCAGGCAGTAGAAAAATATAGGAGTTGGAGTCGGTGCTTTGTCCTTCTCACTCCACAGTCCTGGTATAAAGACATCTAAGTTGCCTTTGAAGCCGTCAGCCATTCCTGTTGTGGCATCTTGTACATTCATAGCTATTACAGCAGAGATCCAGCTCCTTAGGCTATTCCGTAAATTCACAGTTCTGATGGTAAAGAAGCCTTGTCATCTCTGGCGACTGATCCTTATATTTCTCCAGGCAGAAAGAGTGCTGAGTGAGTGGATTCTACTTTGAACAGTTTTCCCCCCATATTTTTTTTTATATTCAGTAGTATGGCAGGTGTGGAGAAACTGCTGCAGAGTACAAATGCTTTCAGAAATAGTAGGGTTAATAAGTTATTTTTATCAATGAAGTGAATGAGAAAAAGAGAAATGTAAATCCCATTAATATTTGGTGTGACCTTTGCCCTTTGGAGGAGGAGTCCTGGAAGTGATGATACGACCCCCACAGATATAGCCCTGATCTCATCATCATCCAGTCTGTCTGGGATGACATGAAGAGACAGAAGGATTGGAGCAAGCCTACATCCACAGAAGATCTGTGCTTAGTTCTCCAAGATGGCGGGAACAACCTGCCTGCCGATTTCTGCCAAAAACTGTCTGCAAGTACCGAGAAGAATTTGTGGAAGGGAAAGGACAAAGATCACACCAAATATTGATGGAATTTAGATTTCTCATTTCTTCATTCACTTCATTTACTTGACATGAATCAACTATTAACCCTTCTATATCTGAAAGCATTCTTCCCAGCATTTTCTCTACACCTGCCTAAAACTTTCACACAGCACTGTAGTTGATGTGCCCCCCTTAGGCCTTTCTTCTCAGGGTTAAGTATATTTACTCCTTTTAATCTCTCCCCATAACTGAGGTCCTCCATTGCCTTTATCAGTTTCGTGGTTCTCCTTTGTACCTTGCATCCTATCCAGATGAGGCCGCAGCACAAAAAGTAGAAGGTCAAAGGGTATCACAGAACGACTAGCTTTGCACCGTAGGCCAATTCCCACATCCGATTTTTCCCACAGTGTGCGGATGACATTTTGGACAGTAAATCGTATCCACTTCCCTGCTGTTGGAATTTTTGTCCGCAGTTCCGGTCCGAAAATCCACAGCATATTGGACGTACCCTGAAGGGAAGAGAAGGACACACTTTCTCCAGACATATACCTCTTCGTCTCTGCACTGCTACAGTTCCTATACAGAATAGTCTGTTGCCTTTATTGTGTTCTGTAAGGTATACACGTCACATATGCGGCAGATGTATAGACTGTATAATGTATTTATCAGACAGACAGTGATAGAACAATTAGAAGAGCATTAGCAGCCATGGAAACCTGGCATCCGAAAGTCTATAGAAACGATAGACGTAATCTCCAGAAGGACAATGCCCAGGGATTGCCATAAAGCAGCCTATTTACTAAAACCCTTCATGAGTAAGAAATCCATAAATATATAATCACCACGTTCCGTTCCGCTGAATTCACCTGTTATTTCCCCTCTAATGAAGGCCATGCTATTAATTTACATTGGCATTATGAGCGGAGGCAAATGTTTCTATACACAGAAATGGCGGGGCATTCATCGCCAGATTCCCAATTGAAGCCCAGTAAATAAAGACAATATTGATAGGCAAATACATGTTTGATTCTGTGGATTTTCTGCTTTGTAAAAGTTGAATAAATAAAAAGGTGATTTCCTTGACAATTATGGTTATTTTTCACTTTACATTTCATTTCCAGACCTTGATATACGGATATAATGCTTCATTAAATTTCCATTGTTAAAGGGGAGGGAGGAAGGGATGGGGATGGAAAGGAACTACAGTGCGGAAGATACGACCACAATATAGAACTTTAATTCATATTTTGTTAAGGACTCACAATACTATTTCAATACTTCATGACATGCTAGTAAAGTCCTTGACAGACTGCAATTCACAGCACAACCACTGGGCGGCCATACACACACACACACACACACACACACACACACATTACATATTCTACAAACAAACAAATGTCATAACATACAATAAATGAGAACCACAACATACATGTATAGTAGAGCACATGAGGATCAGAGTATAAGAGTAGCGAATCCAGCCAAGGACACCTGCAAGGAGTTTATATGTTCTCCTCATGTTTTCATGGGTTTCCTACCACACTCCAAATACATACTGATAGGGAATTTAGATTGTGAGCCCTACAGCGTTAACAATATCTCTAAAGCGCTACAGAACAAGATGGCACTGTATAAGTAAGGCTGGATTAACATTAGCTTGGAGACATTGTCGCAGAGATCGCCGAAAATTGGTGGAGAAAAAAAGTCCTGCATGGAGGACTTTTTTCTCCATCTCTTTGTTTCAAAATGATGGTCACCAAATGAACCCCATTATAGTCAATGGGGTCCGTGTGTAACCCCAGTTGTATCAGTCCGCCTCTTCATCGTTCAGGTCCCACAATGGAGAGCCGGTGCTAGTGTGAACCAAGCGTATGCAAAATAAATGTAATATCACAGAATATGGTAGAATAGCAGTAAACAACCACTTTCAAAGTCAAGTTAAAATTTGCTGTGTCTGTAACATCCATGTTGTGATAAGGAGAAATGGGAAGACGGGGGAATTAATGGATGGAGAGGAAGTGGGTGGTAGGCGAGAGAGTCTGGATGTTCAGACATTAGATTTATCAATGAAGGTGAGGATGTCTATAAACTCAACATCCCGCTCTAGCGGTATCCAAAAATTTTGCAGTAGATACAGAGAAAATGAAACATTAAGGTCCTTTTACATGTACGGAGTTGCTGGCCAATAAACAGCATAGATATGTACTGTACATAAAGTTGAGCTTAGTAGTTGCTGTGTACAGTCATGAGAAAAACAAAGCACACCCAATTGAATTCTATGGTTTTACATATTAGGACATAAAGAAAATACATCTGGTTCATGTTCGTAAAATACAACCTCAGGTAAAGAACAAGATATGACAGATTCCACCATTTCATTCATTTAACAAAAATGAAGCCAAAATGGAAAAGTCATGCGCGAAAAACGAAGTACGCCCCATAAATCACTAGATTGTAGAACCAACTTGAGATAATCAGTTTCTGTATGACTTTATTAGACTCTCACATCATTCTGGAGGAATTTAGGCCACTATTCTTTACAATGTTGCTTCAGTTCATCGAGGTTTTTGGGCATTCGTTTCTGCAGAGCTCTCCCGCTACAGAATTCCAATTGGGTTTAGGTCTGGACTTTTTGACTGGCCCATTTCAACACCTTCATTCTTTTGTATTCTGTTGTAGATTTTGCTGGTGTACTTGGAATTATTGACCTGTTGCATGATGAAGCTTTAGTTGTTGGTTAGATGGCCTCACATTTGACTCAAGAATACTTTGGTATACAGAGGAATTTATGGTCAATGCAAAGAATGCAAGGTGCCCAGGACCTGTGGCTGCAAAATAAGCCCAAATTGCACCCCCTCCATCACTTGGCTTTGTATTAAGTCCAGATATCTCCACTATGGTCTTGTCTGTCCATAAAACATTGTTTCAGAAGTCTTGTGGGTTTGTTCATATGCAACCTTTTAAATGTATGCCTTACTGCCATGTTTTTTTTAAGAAAGAAGAGGCTTTCTCCTGGCAACCCTTCCAAACAAGCCATGCTTGTTCAGTTTTTTTCTTTTTGTGCTGTCATAGCATGAATCCCATAGTGTCTTATATGTAGCTCTTTTTTACAATTTCCCTGAGCATTGCACGGTCTAACCTTGGGGTGAATTTTCAGGTACATTCACTCCTGGGAAGATTGGCAACTATCAAATGTCTTCTACTTGTGAATAATATTTTTCATTGTAAAATGGTGGACTTCACGTTGCTTGGAAATTGCCTTATAACCCTTCCCAGATTGATGGTTAGCAACAAATGCTACTCTAACTTCATTGCTGATGTTCTTCCTCTTTGGCAGTGTGTTAACTCCATCAATCTACCAAAAGGGTGGACTTTGTTTGGTATGGTATGGCTGTATGTCCCCAACTAGTACAGTAGATGTCCATCACGGCGGCAATATGTCCTCCACTAGTTGATGTCCATCACAGCGGCAGTATGTTCTCCACTAATAGATATCAATCACGGTGGCAGTATGTCTTCCACTAGTTGTTGTCCATCATGGTGGCAATATGTCATCTACTAATGTATGTCCATCACAGTGGTAGTATATTCTCCACTATTAGAAGTCCATCTTGGCGGCAGTATGTCCTCCACTAATAGATGTATATCATGATGGCAGTATGTCCTCCACTAGTAGATGTTCTTCTCGGTGGCAGTATGTCATCCACTCGTAGATGTCCATCCTGGCAGCAGTATGTCCTCCACTAATAGATGTCCATCACAGTGGCAGTATGTCCTTCTCTAATGGATGTCCATCACGGTGGCAGTATGTCCTCCAGTAATGGATGTCTATCATGGCAGCAGTATGTCATCCAATAATGAATGTCCATCATGGCGGTAGTATGTCCTCCAATAATGGATGTCCATCATAGTGGCAGTATGTCCATCACTAATGGATGTCCATCATAGTGACAGTATGACCTTCACTAATGGATGTCCATCATAGCGGTAGAATGTCCTTCACTAATGGATGTCCATCATAGTGGCAGTATGTCCTTCACTAATGGATGTCCATCATAGTGGCAGTATGTCCTTCACTAATGGATGTCCATCATAGTGGCAGTATGACCTTCACTAATTGATGTCCATCATGGCGGTAGAATGTCCTTCACTAATGGATGTCCATCACGGTGGCAGTATGTCCTCCAGTAATGGATGTCCATCATGGCGGGAGAATGTCCTTCACTAATGGATGTCCATCATAGTGGAAGTATGACCTTCACTAATGGATGTCCATCATGGCGGTAGAATGTCCTTCACTAATGGATGTCCATCATAGCGGCAGTATGTCCTTCACTAATGGATGTCCATCATAGTGGAAGTATGACCTTCACTAATGGATGTCCATCATGGCGGTAGAATGTCCTTCACTAATGGATGTCCATCATAGTGGCAGTATGTCCTTCACTAATGGATGTCCATCATAGTGGAAGTATGACCTTCACTAATGGATGTCCATCATGGCGGTAGAATGTCCTTCACTAATGGATGTCCATCATAGCGGCAGTGTGACCTTCACTAATGGATGTCCATCATAGTGGCAGTATGTCTTCCACTAATACAGTAGATCTCTGTCTCTTTATTTAGTCTAATTAAGATTTCTCCAGTTGCCAATCAGACTTTAAAAAAAATTTCCACTCAACCCAAATGTCTAAATTCAATTAATTCAGCCACAAACATGGCAGAGATTTCTCGGGAAGAGCACGATTAATCATGTAATCTCCTCACAGCGCTTAAAGGATTTTATTCTAAATTCTGTGAAGAAGCCGGCTTCATCCTTTTTTCACACTAAATGATGCCCCAGGAGTGACTGTGGAGACGTGAAATATGTCTTTCAGAAAAACCGTTTTATTTCCACTGATGAAAAGATCCACGAGAAGCAATCTGAGAATCAGATGTGGCAGCTCTCATCCCTATCATGCTCAGAATATCCCTCGCTTCTTCTCTGTGTGAGTCACTGAGCCAAATATAGCATTATCCTGGGTATCATGGACAGAAATAACGTCTTCATCCTCTCGGTTAGTGTGGGCCTCGAAATAATGGCATGCACAGTGTATATACTGTATGATAGATCATGCTCGGATGAAATTGACCAGATAACAGTATGTGAAAATCTTTACTTAGTGTTTACATGCCGAGATATCAGTTCAGGCGTCACACTGTGTTAGGCTGTGTACAGAAAGAAATCAAATCAGAATTGTATGGGAAGGATTTTCTTCCATTTCCTTCCTTTGTCGATGGCTTAAAGGGATTTTCCAGATTTAATGATTGGTGACTAACCTTTAGGATAGGTCATTAATTGAAGATCAGTAGGGATCTGGCACCTGGGATCCCATTTATTAGCCTCGTTCTGAGGCTGCTGCATTTGTGTGCTGTGCAATTGTATAGTGGCTGTGCTTTGTATCTCAGCTCAGCCAATTTATTTACTTGAATGGGACTGCAACTGATTGGTTGGGATCCTGGGTGTCAGACCCCCACGGATCATCGATTGATAACCCGTTTCAAGGATAGGATTAACAAGTCCTGGAAAACCCTTTTTACAGGGGTTTGCCCGCGAACATGTAAGGTAAATGTGGAACCACTGTAAAGTTATTGGAGGAGATTTATTAAGACTGGCGTATTGTGTGCCGGTCTTAATATTGTGATTGTTAAAATCTATGTCAGCCAGGGACTAGTGTAGATTTCGGCTATAACTTATTCTAGTTTTCTGGTGTCATTTATAGCAAATCTTTGGACCCGAGGCATCTCTGCCCTGACCCATCTTTCTCTGCCCACTCTTCTCAAAAGTGTCAAGCTGGCATTGCATATGGCTGATTTGCGCCAAATATGCACCGCCTTCTCCAGCAGTCTTGCTACTTTTTATAATGATGGGCACAGCAGGGCAGGGACGCCTTGGCAGTCAGACTTATGTCAGAAAGCTGGCATGTGCTATACCTTAAATTTATTCAGTCCCTGGTTAGTGTAGATCTAAATTCTTATACAACCTCCCAAGATGTGCCAGAGGGGGGGTTTGGGGGCATCTTGCGCCAGCAGGAAAATTAAGATTGGCATAGGAATTTCCTACAGTATCCCTGTCAGGACTTCTGTTGCTTTTGGACCTAACCATGATGCCTTCTAATTTCTAGGCAGGGGAGCAAACAGAGGGAAAACATACTAAAATGCTAAGTAAGTGGCTAATGTTTATATTCAAGCTATTAGAATTTTGGGACTGGATTTCAAGTGAAACTGCAGAGGTACCAGGTACTAAAATGGCCTCTAGCTCTGGATCCTTGGAGGTTATCTTTAATCCAAGATCATACCTGTAAAGATTGCATATTATCTCTGGTTGAAGTGAGAGCTGCATATATTCACAGCTCTCACTTCAGCCAGTGTGCAGGGAAACGGGAAGGATTTCCTATTCTCTTGTCCTGTAACTTGAGATGACCCCGGGGAGGGTGTATCATGGACTTTTTTTTTCGTGATAACACCCGCCCATTATTAATGAGAAAGCATATTTGCCATTTAACCCCTTAAAAACTGTGGTCAATGCTGACCGAAACACCTAAGTGGTTTTACGGAAAAAGTAAAAACTGCCATTTTTTTCCCCTTGTTAATGAAAAAAATAAAAATCACACAATTGGTATCGCTACATCCATAACAGCCCATAAAATAAAATTGATATGTTGTGTTCTACATGATAAACTCCATAAACTTTAAAATTTAGATGCCAGAATTGATATTTACTGTTCTCATCAAAAACAAAAAATACAAGGTGATCAAAATGTCTTATGTACCCCTACATTGTACCAATAAAAACTAAAAGACATCCTGCAAAAACAATCTCTCACATAGCCACATTGATGGAAAAAGAAAAACATTATGGGTCTTGGAATATGACGGCCACAAATTCAAATTATTTTCTGGAAAAAAAGGTTCTATTGTGCAAAAGTAGTAAAAACAATAACAAAAACTATATTTGTTATTGTCATAATTGTATCGACCTAAAATATTATTAATACTGCGCCGTGTATACCATAAAAAATATCTTTAAAAAAAATTACAAAATAGCAGTTTTTTCCTATATTCCCCCAAAATAAAAATTTGTACAGTACGCTAAGTGTACCCATAAAATACAAGATTTCGAAAAGCTACACTGAAATATTTTTTTAAAAGTTATGGAACATGAAATATTACTAGTTTAAGGCTAAAATGAGTACTCTAAAGGGTCAAAGTGCACAAAGGGCACCAGAGTTATGTGCCAGTAATATTTACATGAGCCATAGATCCAAAATCTGCAATAAAAAAGTGAAATTTTCAGAGGGGTTTTTGCAATTTTAATGTGACTGTTAGGAGGTTAGAGGGGTATATTAGTTGTCTACATTGAAGGCCTGTCTTTCGGATGAGTGGTGAAGTTATAATTGGTGGGATAATAATTGGTCTAATCTCTGTGATCAGGGGGGTAGATACACTGGGTACAGAGGTAGCTGAGGGGCCCAGAAGGCTCAAATGGCATATGGTAAATTGGGAACCACTTTAACAGATTTTACAATGGGGCCCAGGAATGTGAAGTCATGCCTCTATCTGGAACACTTATTGATCAGCCGACAAAATGGTGTGAAGCACCTGACAGTGACATCCATACAAGTGTGGGTTTGTCTGGTACTACAGCGTAGTCCTGCTGAGTCCCCATTCACATGAATGGGCAGAATTGCAATATAAATGGACATGGCTGTGCCCGGTGCTGCAGTGAAGGGAATGCAACACTAAACCAGCACTGGTTTAATCAGTGGGGATCCCAGAGATCAGACCCCTGGATATCATAAAGTGATGGAATATTGTAGAAAACCTCTTAACTGGGGTTTAGAAACCCCCTTTGGGGCATGGTGTCATGAATTAAACATACCCTTTTGAAGATTCTTAAAAATATTCGATGTCACTAAATCCTGCAATATTCCCTCCACTAAGGTCCCTAAGCCTAATAATATTGATACCTGATAATAAACTGATACTTGATAATCCTTTATGGATTTTCTTTGCAGTAGTGGCTTTATTTACATCACAGACAGGATTACAATAGAAGATAACAGCTCTATGGTTAACAACATAGCTCCCAACCATCCCGCATCTGGCGGGACAGTCCCGATTTTACACTGCTGTCCCGCGGTCCCGAATAGCTTACATTTTGTCCTGCTATGCCCCTGAAGTGTTTTGCTATTAACAAACTTTATTAGGGTAGGGTAAAGGCTAAATGGTAGATGCTAAATCCTAGTGGCTAAAAGACCTTTGATGACGTCATGACCATGTGATCAGACTCTTGTGTGGGTGGAGCTATTCTGGATACTGCTGGACAGTGTGATGTTACACAGAGGAAACTGCTGGGAACGAGAGTGATCGAAGATAAGGATAGAAGAGACAGCTTGTGTGACCAAGAGGGGGGAACTGGGGGCAGATGTAGGTGGCAGTTAAACTGAAGGCAGATGAACGGGCAATTAAACTGAAGGCACTTGAAGGGGGCAATTAAACTGGTGGCAGATAAAGGGAGACATTAAATTGGTGGTAGATGGAGGGGCAATTAAACTGGTGGCAGATGAACGGCAGTTAAACTGAAGGCAGGTGAAGCGGGGCATTAAGCTGGTGACAGATAAAGGGGGACATTAAATTGGTGGCAGATGAGGGGGGGACATTAAGATGGTGGCAGATAAAGTGGGACATTAAACTGGGGGCAACTGAAGGAGGATATTAAAACGTGGGGGGTAGCTGGAGGGGGGACATGTCTGCATCCAGCTGACCCATAGTTTAATGTCCCCCTCCAACTACCCCCACTGTTTAATGTCACCTTCCAGCTGCCCCATAGTTTAATGTCCCACTTCAACTACCTCCATAGTTTAATGTTACCCTCCACCTTCCCCATAGTTTAATATCACCCTCTAGCTGCCCCATAGTTTAATGTCACCCTCCAACTACCCCCACTGTTTAATGTCACCCTCCAGCTGCCCCAGTTTAATGTCCCCCTCTAGTTTCCGCCAGTTTAAACTGGGGCACGAGGAGAGGGACTTAATACTGTGGGGCAGTTGGAGGGGAACATTATAATGTTGGGGCCTATAATGTTAGGGTGACTGTAGGAGCATTGTACTGTGTGGGGGCACAAGGAAAAATAGATGAGAATGGGTGGAGCTAAATTTGCCATGGCGCACATAGCGCGCCACATATTTTGTCCCTCTTTCTGTCCTTTGAAAATTGGGAGGTATGGTTAACAACACTGATCCATTATCCACTACTGACAATAGATGATGTCACAGCTTATCTTCTTCCCCTCCCTGCACATAGCATGCCTAGAAAACTCTCCCATAGACCTCAATGAGTTGGTTCCACTATACTGCTACACAGGCCAAGACAGTGTTGTAAAACATATCACTAAATGCTGTTAACAGAGCAGAGGAGAAGCTCAAGCAAGATGGCTGCCCAGATAATCATGTACAGAAAATAATACAAAAATCTACAATCTGAAAACAAAAACTGTTTAGATTTTTAATACATTTTAAAATAAAAGAAATGGTGATACTTTCCCTTTAATTTTCATGTGTATTCTAAAGAATGTTTTTTGTTGGAATATGCATGACATTTCCTTGAATTCTGCTTCTAATTGTACGTAATTCAGATTGTAGAGCACAGAATTCTCTACACGCAAGCTATTAAATTTTGAAAAAAATTGACAGGGCTTTCATGCAAAAACATACTGGATCTATCATAACCATTGAGGAGCTTTCAAAATTTAAGCGAGGACGTGTGACCTGAGCCTTATTTGGTTGACCTGTGCAAATTTTGTGGAGCATTCCACTACTTGGCAGCTTGTGTCGACATGATTTATGGATGGGCATGGGAGGAAATTGCTACACTCCCTACAGCTGCCATATTCTATAAAAAAAATTATATTAAACAATTACATATTTATTTGGCACTTCTGGTATCCACCATGTTCCAGGATTTGGTATCCACCATCATAGCTCCTACCTTCTACCAGAATCACCTTGCTTCTATATGGCTCTGACCCCTATGTCACCATGTGGGTCACTCCAGAACCAATAGATTGGACTCCCACCTAGCGAACATTCATGGCTTATAGTTTGCCCTACAGATTTGATAAATGTTAGCCGAACCTGACAATTTTGGCAGTATAAGCCACCCATCTATGGTGTCTGAAATAAGGATCGGGCATATGGATTTGAACATGCCCCATCCTTTTATTTTCAAGGGACATAAGCTGCCACCAGAGGTCTTTGCCAGTAGCTTGTCCCACTCTCTCTACTGACAAGACATGCATGCTGGACCCCAGAAGGAATAGACAGTTCCTCCAAGAGCATCGCCAAGTTATGTAAGAACCAAGCCACAGTGCTAAACCAAAGTTACAAGTTAGGTAAGGTTTACTGACTTGGACATAATATATTATATAAATCCTGAATTCTGCAAGATCTAAAAATAAGCGGAGAATATATGTGCATCTATTGACCTCAATGGAAATGTTAGGTAACAACCTGCCGGCCGCTGGGACATGTCTCCACATACTCGACACGCTGCAGTACTAGCCGGAGGCCGCGTCCCTGTCAGCATGGACTATACACATTGTTCTGGCCTATCTACGTGCAGTAAAGTGAAATGTGCATTGACAGGTATCTAAACTCCCTCCATCACCAAGTTCGACCAGAAAGTTCAGTTCAGCTTTTCTGAAAAATACCAAGATTTCATGAAAATAACGTCAACTTCTAATGCAGATAGGTGCTGGCAGAAGGATCTGGATATATTATTAAAGGGGATGGCCACATTAAATTAACCTTAGACTGCTGGCAGTAAATTAATTGCATCTGACACTTACTATGTGCCGCTTTTGACCCTTTACAGATGAAGTCGCCTCCATTCTAATGGCCCCTTGTCTTGTGTAGATGGCGTTCCTGTCTACAAGATGGCGGTAGGAGGACCATGTGATTGCTATGTCAGTCAGCCTCCTCCATAGTAACACACTTTGCTCCGGAAAGGAGTGCAAGTGCGGTGGAGACGGCTCTTCCAGCCATCGGTATGTTATGGGCTGGGGCTCCATCCACATAAGCCAGTGGGGGGCGACTCCATATATAAGGAGAAAGGCGCAGAGGGGTCAGCAATGCCAAATAATAGATGGCAGATGCTATTCATTTACAGCCAATAGTTAATTTAAAGAGGCCAACCCCTTTAAGTTATTGCTAATGTGTCATCATCAGGCACTGTTTTATGTTAAAGAGGCCACGTCGCCTCTCCTGACCTATCAGGTTTAGTAAGTACTTGTATTACCTATCAAAATAACAATTCTGGAGCATCTTTTCTTATAACTCTGCATGGTGTATTCCTCTGCTATTCCTCCAAGAAATTTATAAAATGTCAACTGGGTGTTACCATTGTCATAGGTGTGCCCATACATAGTCATCACTGATTGGGCAGTGTCAGAGTATGTAGGGAGTTGGGACACACCTCTATGACAAGCTGGATGGTAATGCCCAGTTGACAATTTATTCATACATTTTTAGGAGAAATAACAAAAGAACGGTACAACGTATATTTCTAAAAAAAAAAAATATTATTTTATGGGGAATACATGTATTCATGAAGAGTGGTGAGAAGAAAAGTCTGCCTACCATGACAGCTGGGGCCAGTAGTCGCTGTAACAAGTTACATTTGCTGCCATGTTGGATGACACTGCATTTCCTTGAATTTTAGGCTGAGGCCCCACGTTGTGGAAATGCAGCTTTTTTTGTTGCAGATTTTGCTACATTTTTTTTGAGCCAAAGCCAAGAATAGCTACAAAAGGAATGGAAAATATATAAGAAGCTCTAATACTTCTACCTTCTGCTCAATCCACTCCTGGCTTTGGCTCTTGGCTTTGGCTTTTTGACTTTCTGTGAAAAGTGCTGCGTCCCACTACATGGGGCCTTAGCCTAAAGTAGTTCTCTGGGCAAATGAAATTAATGGTCCAGGAACCCCCAGCGACCAGCTATTCTCAGCACCCGCTATACAGAGAACAGAGCCAGAAGCCAATAGCGCTGTTCTCTGTGTAGTGGCCATGCTGAGTTACTGCAGCTTTTCGCTTTGTTCTCCGTATAGTAGCTGCTGAGAAAAACTCATTGGTGGGGGTGTCAGGAGCCCTGCCGATCTGATATTAATGACCTATTCTAAGCATAGCTCATCAATATTATTTGCATGGAAACCCCCTTTAACCACTTCAGGACTGGACACATTTTTGGTTTTTTTTGTACATGCGTTTTTGAGGGCTATAACTTTTTTTTTTTCTTCAGATTATTCAAATCATTACTGGATCTTTTTTCAGTGATACATGGGGATTTATTTTTATGGGGTTTTTTTTTGTTTGTTTTTTTTAAATATACGCAATACCATGTCTGTTTTTCACGTTTTTATTTCATAATAGCACAAAGTGCTACTAATTTTTTTTTTTTAAAATAGTTATCCCTCTTCATTGTGGTAAGTTTTATGTAGGTGACCCACAGCGTTATGTCACTAGGGGTGGAGCTACAACCTGTGATGTGGGTGTGGTATTAGTTTTTTTAAATTATTTTTTTATTTTTTATTTGTTAATACACTTTCCCCCTTGCATGAGGTCATAAAACACCTTTGGGGGTATCTTAACATTGCTTTTTTTTTTATTGCTGATTTCCCCTATAACTGGTTGTGATACATTTAGCCCCAGTTAAAGGAGGAATACAGCCCGCTAATCTGAACTGCAGATCTGATCTGGTTCCTCTAGCGACATATTGTTCTGTAGTGATCAGGAGCGCACCTCTAATGAGGCAAGGTGAGGCGGCCGCCTCAGGCGGCACTATCTGCAAAAGCTAGGAGGGGCGGCATGGAGGGGCGCTGGTCTGCGTGCGTCCCGTCAGGTCACATCGCTCTGCAGGTAAATTTACCTGACGTGACGCACGCAGCCTAGGCTGCCCCAGGCCCACTGCCTCTGTGGGGCCCACCCCGGGGCCGCCATTAATAAACTGTTTTAGCATTCCTAATCTACGTTGTTCGGGTCCCCTGGCGGAGACCCATGCGCAGATGTGAACCTAGCCTATGATGCTAGTAGTCCCACTCCTGGAACACAGGCTAGTAAGCCAACACACAGACCAAGATTCGTGGCAGAAACTTGGTCATATGAATTCGGGCATAGACATAAACATGTGCAAAATTTATCAAAAAACATTTGACCTTTGATAAATTTTGTGCAAATTACAGCAACACAAACTCCTGCAAAACTGACTTTAAAAATTCCCCTCTTGATAGATTCCCCTCTATGTCTATCCAGAGGAGCTGGAGATCAGCAGCAGCACAGAACTAGAAGGATGGCGGCGTTCACACAGCTGCATTTTCCATATCTCCCAGTAGAACAGTTACCATATATGCAGATCTTACACAGCCATGTGAATGTAGCTAGGGAGCAGCCAGGAGGCAGGGAAATGATGAAAAATACATAGCGATGTAATAATGCCTGAATTAGGAAACAAACATCTCTCCAGTTAGATGAACATTTATAATGAATTATCCATCGCAGTAAAACCGCTACAAAGTGAAGATTTCATGGGTGAATGCAGATCTTGCTGAAATGGAAGACAATAGATGATTTATAAAAATCAGTGTATGCAGAAGATGTTACCCACAATGCTCCGCTTCCTACATTTTCATTAGTCTATACAAGATGGAGATCGCTTCATTGGGTCACAAGCTTTGCATTTATTTACCCTTTCAGGACTTGGCTTCTTGGCGTCCTGTTCATGCTAGAATCTGCAGCTGCTTATCTCGACCCGTGGGAGGGAAAGCTTACTTGTCTGTAAAACTGTCTGTGAAAAATTGGACTATAGCTGAAAATGTATGCTCACAAATGCCAGAGGTCTAACAAACATAATAGGGGAGCGGGGAGCTTGACGCCTTGGTGCTGGAGGAACACATTGATGTAATTGGAATTACAAAAAAACATGGTTAGATCGGGCTGTTAATCTCTTGCCAACTGTCCCAAAGTGTCCGAGAGGCTTATGCAAAAAGGGGTGACCTTCTGGTGTCCTGGAAGAGTACACAAATCTCCCGGGCCCAGAGTAATGCTCCTGCATCTACTGGGTTCTCTGTCATATTAAAAGTTATATGGGCACTTTATGCATCGGTTATGTCACAAAAAAAGTGGGCTGACTGACACATTTCATGTCCACATCACAAAACTTGCACCCCAGAATAGTCCAGGTACCCCAATTACATGTTCCTACCACTAATGACTTTCTAGGCTCAGTAGTAACCTCATTCACATATACACACAACTCTCTAACACACTATAAACAGGCGATCGGTTCATAGAGCAAACACAAAGTACCATTAAATTTGTTTATTTAATACCCATGGGATTCAGTGATAGATAGATAGATAGATAGATAGATAGATAGATAGATAGATAGATAGATAGGACAAACAAGATGACAGACAAGCAAAACAGTTTTTAAAATAAAAGGAGAAAAGCCAGAAGAACCTTGTATTTTAACTTAGAGTCCTTTAGTTTCCATGAAGTTTGGAGAAGAAAGATGGCAGACGCTCAGCTCGTTTGCAGGTTTCAAAAGTGTGACAAAGTTCCAAAGCATTCACAGTTTTTTGTAATGGTGAGATACTGGCTTATGAAGACATACCCACTCCCAGGGTGCTCCTGTCCTCTCTCTCTCTTTCCCTATCTTGGAAAGCTGGGAAATTAACTGTTCCATCTATGTGGAGAGATTGATGAGGTCACTATACGGTCCTTCTGGTATGGGACAATTTTTCATAAAGCCATAAACCTGGCCTGGCAGAATATCTGTTCTTGTGATTGCAGGAAGTAAATAATTGTCCTATACACACATACCAATGTAATATACTGATACACATGCATAAACAATTTATTCACTAATGATATGTACATGAACAATATATATGCACTCAGGGGCGTAACTACCGGGGTGGCAGTGGTAGCGACTGCCACAGGGCCCGGAACATTACGGGGCCCGGAGCCCTGTGGCAGTCGCTACCGCGAACCCCACAATCACTGCTATCGTTATACTCCGGGGTCTTTTGAGACCCCGGAGTATAACGATCGGGGGCCCAGGGGAGGTGAGTGCACATAAAAAACACTGTAACTCACCTATCCGCCGCTCCGCAGGCTTCGGGCCTTTTTGGTGACATCCCAGACGTCAGCCGACGTCATTATGCGTCGCGACGCCGGCCTGGATCGCGCGAGATCCGGTCCGACATTGAAGATGGCCGAAGTAGCGCACGGGAGTGCACCGGAGCGAGGAAGAGGTAAGTTGCAGTGTTTTCTATGTTTGTATCCTCCCCTGGGTCTCCGATCATTATACTCTGGGGTCTAAAAAGACCCCAGAGTATAATAATCGTTCATGGGTGGTCCACTATGGGGCATAATACTGTGTGCAGGGGCCACTATGGGGCAAACTACTGTGTGAGGGGCCACTATGGGGCAAACTACTGTGTGCAGGGGCTACTATGGGGCAAACTACTGTGTGCAGGGGCCACTATGGGGCAAACTACTGTGTGCAGGGGCCACTATGGGGCAAACTACTGTGTGCAGGGGCCACTATGGGGCAAACTACTGTGTGCAGGGGCTACTATGGGGCAAACTACTGTGTGCAGGGGCTACTATGGGGCAAACTACTGCGTGCAGGCGCCACTATGGGGCAAACTACTGTGTGCAGGGGCCACTATGGGGCATAATATTGTGTGCAGGGGCCACTATGCTGCATAATACTGTGTCCAGGGGCCACTATGGGGCATAATACCGTGTGCAGGGGCCACTATGGGGCATAATACCGTGTGCAGGGGCCACTATGGGGCATAATACCGTGTGCAGGGGCGACTATGGGGCATAATACCATGTGCAGGGGCCACTGTGGGACATAATACCGTGTGCAGGGGCCACTATGGGACATAATACTGTGTGCAGGGGCCACTATGGGGCATAATAGTGTGCGCAGGAATGCGGTTTGTGTGGGGGGGGGTTGGGGGGTGGCGGTTTGGGGGGGGTTGGGGGCGGCAGTTTGTGGGGGTTGGGGGCGGCGGCTTGGGGGGGCCCCATGTCAAATGTTCGCCTTGGGGCCCAGCCATTCCTAGTTACACCACTGTATGCACTGGTGGGCTTCTTTCATCACAGGGGCAATAATGGGTGAAGATCGGGAGAATGCTGAAGCCTTATGGGTAGAATTAGAAAAGACAGAAATGCTGAAAAATTATTTTTCTTTCCCCTTGAATTTATCACTAGGAGATTGTACTGTAGGTCAGCTGGACTGGGCTGATGTCATAGGCGGAACTTAGAGAAGAACCTGGGTAAGATCGTACATTATAGAGTAAATACCAGCAGAGGACAGCTTGTGTATACTCTGTATTGCACTTGTGGAGGATAATATGAGCAAACAGCGGAGCTGGATGGCAGATTGGTATGTAATCTGCTCACTGATAGGAGCCCAATCTGCAGAGTAAATGCCCCAAAAGCCCTTTTACTTTATTTGCATAATTTTAAAAGCCAGAATTGCTCTACAACGGAGCAACAGTCCACAATAAGAAAGGCATACTTTTTTTAATTTTTTATATTTCTGAACTCCTTTCTTATCTGATTTTTGTAGTGATACAACTAAGGAAGCTACAGGAAGGTTGTACTGTATCCATCACTGTACAACATATTACATGATATGGGGAAGAGGGATTCTACTCGACTCTGTTTCACCTTCAAACTCATGTCTGAATTGTCGGCTTTCCCGGTATGTGCCCCGGTGGTGGAGATATAAGTGCCGGAACGATATCTCCCCACTGTCAGAAAGGCAGACCTTACAACCTAGCGTCATTGCTGGTTGGTAAGGGACGCCCCCCCTGACACTACAAGTCTATGGAAGAATACTGTTGGGGGAAGGGGGGGTCGTTCCTTACTGTCCAGAAATGACGCTAGGCTGTAAGGCCTGTCCTTCTAACAGTGGAGAGACATTGGTGCCGAAATTAACAGCACTGATATTTCCATCTCTGGGGAACATACTGGTTAAGCTGAATTCAGCGCACTGTTGGCTTTCTAGTTGTATATAATACCATATCGAAGAGGACATGAAAGGTCCACTTTAAGCATTTACTTGTACTGCTGTGGATTTATGCTCTGGATATTATTACTTAATGATCGGAGGGGACCCAGCCTCTAGGACCCCCACCGATCCTGAGGTTGAAGCAACTACAGCACTCATTCATTGAGGCAGCTTCTTGACAGCCTTCCTATGCTGTGGCGTCCCACGTCCTAGCCCGTCAATGGAGCCACCTACAATTCCCAGTACAATCGCTCCAGTCCCATCATTCTCCGAATCGGTGAAGGTCCCAGAGGTTGCATTCACCAATCATAAAGGGATGGCATGTCTTAGTGCTGCGCCATCACTATACAAGACAAAAATACCACTTTAATAAAGAATGTTGATGGTCTTGTCATAAGTGAAGCGGACGACCATTGTCTTTCTACAACAGAAAATATTTCTTCCCCTGGAATGGATCGGATACAATTATGCCTGAACATATTAGCTCCATCCAAATGATGGTTATGTTTTGGTTGACAGAATTCATTCTGCAGCTAATAAATAACTCATTTTCAATAAAGAGTGAATTGTAGCTGCATATAATATGGAACTCAAGGGCATTCAAAGTTGTAAGTGTGAAAACTACAAAAAGATGATTGCGGAGACATTACATGATTATTATTATTATTATTACTATTGCCATCGCCTCTTCTCCTACAAATACAATTTCTTCAGAGAGCGCGCTCGGCGCTTCTCACATTTATCAGGTGTTAAATAAGCTTTCTTGTAAGTATTGTTTCTTTAATGTGTTTTTAGCTTCATTAGTTTGTCACCTTTATGTTAATGGTTTTCTGCTTTCCAATTATAGATGTCTCTTCAATCAATCTATTCCACCAGCTCAATGCTCATTTATATTCTCGCTGAATTCTAATGAAGGATTTTGGGAATATGGCAAAAGGTAAAAGCACAAAGATTTGGAGAAATATTCATATTTCCTGCTGCAGGGGCCATAAATGTCCTGGAGTAAAGTAATAGTAATGAAGTATCTATCCATCTATCTGCAATATCTATCTATCTATCTATCTATCTATCTATCTATCTATCTATCTATCATTTATCTAAAAGTATGATAAAGAACAATAATCATTATAGTCTTTACTAATAGGGAATTGCTTTTATATAGTAATCCCATGGTACAGGTGCATCTCAATAAAGTAGAATATCTTTGAAACGTTCATTCACTTCAGTGATTCAGTAATACAATCCATAATCAGCGTCTTCCATGATTGTGTGTCCTACTGAACCAGACTGAGGGACCATATAAAGGCTTAGGAAACCTTGGCAGGTGACACTGAATTTACAATACTGAACTGAACTTACAATATTCTAATTTTCTTAGATTTGGGTTTTCATTCCCTGTAATCCATAATCAACATTTACAGAAATAAAACACTTGAAATAGAAGACTCTGTGTGTAAAGAATCTAGAAAATATAGGAGGTCACTTTTTAGCTTAATTACTGAAATAAATGTTTCAAATATATTCTAATTTATTGAGATACACCTGTATATATGTATACTGCTAATTCCTTTATTGCTGACATTTTCACATGTGGCCTTGTGATGTTCACCTATGATCTAGTAACTTGGATCTTAGTGAGTCCAGAAAAAATTGATTTAGGTAAATGAGTCAAAACAGCAGACAAGGGTTGCCTTGAGGAGAGACAGTTCTGATATTTAGGCCACATAATGTTCTTTAGGCTAAGGCCCCATGTGGTGTCCCTCAGCAAAAAAGCAATGTGGGAAAAACTGCGATGCCAACACGTTCTTCCCGCAGCACTTTGCACAGGAAACCTCGGCAAACTTTCTGCTTCCATTATACCTACTGTAAGGAAACCGACGGAGTTTCCATAGATATAATTGACATGCTGCGATTTCTAAAACTGCGATGGTTTTGGAGATCGCAGCATGTCTGCTGCGCATATTTTACCGCAAAGTGGGGATGGAATTCGCTAGAATCCCATCCACTTTGCTGTGACTGTAAAACACCACGTTTTTAAATAAAAAAACGCGGTGTTTACGCCACATGAGACCCCGGTCTTAGAGCTGACTATAAGTCACATGTATGATTACGCAAATTCACTAACGAGAGTGACATCGATTGTAAGAGGATGTTCTGATGATGGGTCGCCAGAAATTTTGGGACACATGTTTTGGGACACATGCCAGACTTTTCTGCCCTATCAGAGGTCTCCGAGGTCTCCTTGTTCCGTCTGTTATCTCTACCTCTAAGGGTATGTTCACACAGAGTTTTTTGTAGACTGATTTTTTCAGCTAGAGGGGAAAAAAAAGCAACATGACCTAATCTACAGATTCTGACTTGAAAATCCCAATGAAATCAATGGGAGGCGGAAAAAACACAATGCATTTTTGGTCACAGTTTTTGATTTTTTATTTTTTTTGCAAAAACCACAAACATTTTTTTTTAACAGAAGTTTACAAGTCCATACAATGCGCTGGAGCAAAAACCATGGCAATAACCGCGACGAAAACCGCATCATGTAAAAAAAAAAGTGTCAAAAACCCTAGTTTCCTAATTCCTGAAGCAGATTTTTTCAGCCTGTAAAAAAACTCTGTGTGAACATTCCCTAATACTCTTTTTGCTGTAACCTCACTTCTAAATAAACTTCCATCTGTTTTATCCTCCTCAGAGACGGTTTATCTCTTGGTTTTCTGTAAAAGTTTCCACAATAAATAGAATATAGCAATAATAATTTTTTGCCTTCTTAGGGTAGGTTCATACGGAGGAATTTGCTGCGGATTTCGCCCCCAAATCCAGGGCAGATTTCTCCTGGAATCCGCCTCCCATTGTTTTCAATGGGACTCCATGGGGTCTGCGTGGAGTCCGCGGGTCGAAACTTTCTGCTGATTAGGCCCATTCATCTGGGCCTAATCAGCAGCGTTAAACCCATCGTGGCTAGACCGCGGGCGAAAATGCCGGCAGCAGAAAATGAAGATGTAACAGTGCTAGTTATCTGATCTGGAGTCCAATTGGTGAAGCAGTGGCACAGTACTTAAACAGTAGTAGATGATGAGTTAAATAGCAGGAATAGTACCTCAGGAGTACTATTCAGGAGAAGCAACCATGGTCAGACATATGCAGGATTCGGTACACAGGAGCAGTAAATAGCCGTAGTCAGACATATGCAGAAATCGGTACACAGGAGCAGTAGAGTAGCCGTAGACAGACATATGCAGAAATCGATACACAGGAGCAGTAACGTAATCATAGTCAGACGTATGCAAGAATCGGTACACAGGAGCAATAGATCAATCGTAGTCAGATGTATACATAGTTCGGTACACAGGAGCAGTAGAGTAGTGGTGAGGATCAGGGCAAACAGGAAGCAGATAGCCAGAATAATCAGGCACAGGATGGAGTAAGCTGTGGGTTTATATAGCGATAGATATACTGTGACTGGCCACAGAGCAGGTGAGATCCATAAGCTAATCATTCCAATAGAAAAGTCCAGGCTAAACAAGGCAAAGAACAAACAGGAATTCCTCTTCATTATCCGCCGTGTGAACAAACCTTTAAGGTATGTTCATACAGAGCAATTTGGTGCTGATTTTGCGGCGGATTCTGCCTCAAAATCAGCACCAAATTCTATCCCGAATCTGCCTCCCATTGGATCCAAATCATAGCAGGACTGAAAAAATAAGTGCCAGGTTCAAACTTGACACAGATTCAGCCGCACAATTATGCCGGCACTCCGGCTCTATTGCGTAGGCGCCGGCAGACGTGAAGAGGAGAAGGAGCTGGCAGCACAGAAGAAAGTGATCTCCAAAACAGGAAGACAGGTAAGTATGATGGGGTGGTGGACTGAGTTAGTTAGGAAGGGCTAGCAGTGGGAGGCCAGCTAGGGAAACAGGGAGGGGGAAGTAGTGAGAGGAGGATCTGAGTGAAGAGCAAGGCATCATGGTAGTTGTAGGATAGGAGAGCAGGAAGCTACATCATGTAAACAAATGCAGAGAATACCAGGAGCTGCCAGAAATCACTGAAAACACTGCTAAAGGTATTTGACTGCACTTATTAACCCATTAATTACACTAACAGACCTTTTTAAAAAAAAAAAAAAGTTTTTTTGCCCAGAAAACCCCTTTAATGCTTTCAAGCAGCCCTCATGACATGGGGACAGCCAATCATGAGGGTGTACTCAGACAGTAGTGGCAACTAATTGCCAGCATTGGGACGGTGGCAGTATGGCTGCTCCACTTCAGCCAACAGTACACTCCTATGTGACCAACATGCCACTATGTCTATCTTGTCTCCTCCGAAGCTGCTGCCCAGACATCGACCCATCCAAGTCATCTGAAGCTGCTTTTAGGCAATGAAGAACACAGGCACTCCGCCTCTCACTGAAGTTCTCTTTACTGAGGTAGATAATGAATTTACAAAGGGTGCAATTCTCCAGGGGCAAACAGTTTACAGATGACAAGTAGTAATAGTTGTAAGATAGGTCTAGTGTGTAAGATTGCAGGCCATGGTGATGAACAGCATGCTACTACTGTCACGGGGGATGCCCTGCTTGTCACTGGAGAATCCATCCTCTTACTACATAGTGTCCTTGGCTGAGGAGGCTTCCCTTATGAAGCTGTCCAAGCTGGTAATGTTTCAAACTATCCTCCACTTGTACATTCAGTCCTCCTTCCAAGATGTCCTCTAAGCTGACCCACTCATCGTGAACGCAGGAATGGCCCTTACATGTGGATTTCTTCCTGCCCTGGGTAACCTGGGCAATGCCAGATGTCAATAAATTGAACTACAGAGGAGCAACAAACAACTTCCTCCACGGTGCAACTCACAGATGCACCTTTGTTCCGTCTCTAAGGTTTCACCACAAGATAAAGCTTCCAGAATGGGTTTTTAAAACAATGCACGGCTGTACGATTTCACCCTCTGCGCCGCCAAGTTGTTTTTTTTAATCGGAAACAAAGTGGGACATGCAGGCCTTTGTGTCTGATGAGAAAAACCGGCATCGCGGTGCAGAGGGTGCAATCGGACACCCGGGCATTGCTTTAAAAACCCATAGAAGTGAATGAGTTTTTAAGCAATGCGTCTCAAACCTTTCCCAATCCTTTCCCTATCCTTTTTTCCGACATTTAGGTTGGATTCGCAGTAGACGGACTCCGGGCGCAAGTGTAAACCCACCCTGATTTGGGACTGGATTCCGCCAAGATTCTTCCTCCCATTGTTTTGAATGGGAGGCAGAGATCACAGTAGGACGCTGAAAAAATAAGCGTCCTGATCTTGCTGCGGATGCCATCCATGGAGTCTGCGGCTCGAAACTCCCTGCTGATTAGGCCCTTTCAACTGGGTGTAATCAGCAGCGGAAAGCTGTGACTGAATGGCGATGCCCTGCATCAACATCCCGTCGCTGGTAGCCGGCGGACAGATAATGACAATTGAAAATGAAGAAGAATTCCTCTTCATTTTCCATTGTGTGAACAGCCCCTAAGACATTTTCTGAAGGAGCTCGGCAGGGAGGTTGTTCCCGCCATCTTGGAGAACTAAGCACAAATTTTCTGTGGATGTAGGCTTGCTCCAATCCTTCTGTCTCTTCATGTCATCCCAGACAGACTGGATGATGTTGAGATCAGGGCTCTGTGGGGGCCGTATCATCACACCAAATATTGAAGGGATTTACATTTTTTTTTTTTCATTCATTTCATTTGGTTAATTGACAAAAATAAACACTTCTATTTCTGAAAGCATTCTTACTTTGCAGTATTATTTGCACAGATGCCTAAAACTTTTGCGCAGAACTGTATCTGACATACAGTGCCTTGCGAAAGTATTCGGCCCCCTTGAACCTTTTTCCACATTTCAGGCTTCAAACATAAAGATATAAAATTTTTATTTTTTGGTGAAGAATCAACAACAAGTGGGACAAAATTGTGAAGTGGAACGAAATTTATTGGTTATTTTAAACTTTTGTAAAAAAAAAAAAACTGAAAAGTAGGGCGTGTAATATTATTCGGCCCCTTTACTTTCAGTGCAGCAAACTCACTTCAGAAGTTCAGTGAGGATCTCTGAATGATCCAATGTTGTCCTAAATGACTGATGATGATAAATATAATCCACCTGTGTGTAATCAAGTCTCCGTATAAATTCACCTGCTCTGTGATACTCTCAGGGTTCTGTTTAAGGCGCAGAGAGCATCATGAAGACCAAGGAACACACCAGGCAGGTCCGTGATACTGTTGTGGAGAAGTTTAAAGCCGGATTTGGATACAAAAAGATTTCCCAAACTTTACACATCCCAAGGACACAGTGCAAGCGATCATATTGAAATAGAAGGAGTATCAGACCACTGCAAATCTACCAAGACCCGGCCGTCCCTCTAAACTTTCATCTCAAACAAGGAGAAGACTGATCAGAGATGCAGCCAAGAGGCCCATGATCACTCTGGATGAACTGCAGAGATCTACAGCTGAGGTGGGAGAGTCTGTCCATAGGACAACAATCAGTCGTACACTGCACAAATCTGGCCTTTATGGAAGAGTGGCAAGAAGAAAGCCATTTCTAAATGATATCCATAAAAAGTCTTATTTAAAGTTTGCCACAAGCCACCTGGGAGACACCAAACATGTGGAAGAAGGTGCTCTGGTCAGATGAAACCAAAATCCAACTTTTTGGCCACAATGCAAAACGATATGTTTGGCGTAAAAGCAACACAGCTCATGACCCTGAACACACCATCCCCACTGTCACACATGGTGGTGGCAGCATCATGGTTTGGGCCTGCTTTTCTTCACCAGGGACAGGGAAGATGGTTAAAATTGATGGGAAGATGAATGGAGCCAAATACAGGACCATTCTGGAAGAAAACCTGTTGGAGTCTGCAAAAGACCTGAGACTGGGACGGAGATTTATCTTCCAACAAGACAATGATCCCAAACATAAAGCAAAATCTACAATGGAATGGTTCACAAATAAACGTATCCAGGTGTTAGAATGGCCAAGTCAAAGTCCAGACCTGAATCCAATCGAGAATCTGTGGAAAGAGCTGAAAACTGCTGTTCACAAACGCTCTCCATCCAACCTCACTGAGCTCCAGCTGTTTTCCAAGGAAGAATGGGCAAGAATTTCAGTCTCTCGATGTGCAAAACTGATAGAGACATACCCCAAGCGACTTGCAGCTGTAATCGCAGCAAAAGGTGGCGCTACAAAGTATTAACTTAAGGGGGCCGAATAATTTGGCACGCCCCACTTTTCAGTTTTTTATTTTTTACAAAAGTTTAAAATATACAATAAATTTCATTCCACTTCACGATTGTGTCCCACTTGTTGATTCTTTACCAAAAAATTAAAATTTTATATCCTTATGTTTGAAGCCTGAAATGTGGCAAAAGGTTGAAAAGTTCAAGGGGGCCAAATACTTTCGCATAATATTATATATATAGCATATTATACTGTTTGGGGGCCACTGTGGAACATATATTGTGTGGAGGCCACTGTGGAGCATATTATACTTTGTGGGGGCCACTTTGGAGCCTATTACACTGTGTGGGGAGCCACTGTGAATCATATTATACTGTGTGGGTATTACTGTGGAGCATATACTGTGTGTGGGCCACTGTGGAGCATATTATACTGTGTGGCGCTACTGTGGAGCATATTATATTGTGTGGGTATTACTGTGGAGCATATTGCACTGTGTGGAGGCCACTGTAGAGCATATTATACTGTGTGAGTATTACTGTGGAGCATATTATACGGTGTGGGGGCCACTGTGGAGCATATTATACTGTGTGGGGGCCACTGTGGGGCATATTATATGGTGTGGGGTCCACTGTGCAGCATATTATACTGTTTGGGGGCCACTGTGGAACATATATTGTGTGGAGGCCACTGTGGAGCATATTATACTTTGTGGGGGCCACTTTGGAGCCTATTACACTGTGTGGGGAGCCACTGTGAAGCATATTATACTGTGTGGGTATTACTGTGGACCATATACTGTGTGTGGGCCACTGTGGAGCATATTATACTGTGTGGCGCTACTGTGGAGCATATTATATTGTGTGGGTATTACTGTGGAGCATATTGCACTGTGTGGAGGCCACTGTAGAGCATATTATACTGCTTTGGGACAATTGTGGAGCATATTATTCTGTTTGAGGTTCACTGTACAGCATATTCTACTGTGTGTGGGCCACTGTGGAGCATATTATACTGTGTGGAGCTACTGTGGAGCATATTATACTGTGTGGGTATTACTGTGGAGCATATTGTACTGTGTGTGGCTACTGTGGAGCATATTATACTGCCTGGGGGTAATTGTGGAGCATATTATTCTGTTTGAGGTCCCCCTGTGCAGCATATTCTACTGTGTGGGGGCCACTGTGGAGAATATTATACTGTGTGGTGGCCACTGTGCAGCATATTATACTGTGTGGGTATTACTGTGAAGCATATTGTACTGTGTGGGAGCCACTGTGGTGCATATTATACTGTGTGGGGGCCACTGTGAATCATATTATACTGTGTGGAGGCCACTGTGGAGCATATTATACTGTGTGGGGGCCACTGTGGTGCTTATTATACTGTGTGGGGGCCACTGTGGAGCATATTATACTGTGTGGGGGCCACTGTGCAGCATATTATACTTTTGGGGCCACTGTGGGGCATATTATATGTTGTGGGGTCCACTGTGCAGCATATTATACTGTTTGGGGGCCACTGTAGAACATATACTGTGTGGAAGCCACTGTGGAGCATATTATACTTTGTGGAGGCCACTGTGGAGCATATTATACTGTGTGGAGCTACTGTGGAGCATATTATACTGTGTGGGTATTACTTTGGATCATATTATACTGTGTGGGTATTACTTTGGAGCATAGTATACTGTGTGTTGGCCACTATGCAGTATATATCTGTTTTATAGCAGACATGTAATATTATTACAGGCTGTAATAACATTGCAGTGATTATAAAACAGATCCTGTGCCCCCACTGATCTTTTAGATTTCTTAGACTGTTAGGACCCTGAAGATTAGCTGTTTTCCACAGCACGCAGCTCCCAGTATTGTTTACATGTCGGGCACTGCGCTGCTCACTCACCATATTCTTGATAACTGCAGTTGTGGGTATTATCGTTGTTTCCCTTTCAAGTATCTGAGTTACCGCTGCAGCACCCATAACCGTCACTATCAAGAGTACGCTGTAGGGGGGGGGGCCCTGGTAATAGTTGAATACAAAGGAGCGGTGACCCATGGTATAATCAGATGACATCAGTTATCCAGTTTCACAATGTGGGCTGGAGGCACAGGATCCCAGCTTTCTGGGACATAGAAAAAGCAGTTATACTAACTATAAGTGAAAATGCCAAAAATTGCCTAAACAATCTTAACAGATTGCAGAGAGAAAGTGGAGCAGAGAATAAAGGCACAAGAGGAGAATCTATAAAGTCCAAGTAAATGCTGGGCTAAATCTAGGGCTAGTCCACAGAATGGTTTAAATCAGAAAGGGGCCAAATGGCCCTCCCAGTGATGTTAGCTGCATCACCGAAAGTCCCCACACATCACTTTGTGTCTGCGATTGGAAGTAAAAATAAAACAAAGGCAACTTTACCTATGGTGAGTATTACAACTGGAAGGAATAAACTGTGACACCATATGGACAAGGGCATAAGAGCTGGAAAAAAATGTTTATTTTTTTTGTTTATGTGTGATTTCAGATGTCTTATGAAGGTCATGAATTTGGTCTGGACTGTTAATAAAATTGGAGCTTGTTGCATCTCTATGACAGTGCTTTTTCGTATTGTTTGTATAGAGCGAATTGCTCTCCAGACAGCTCCCCATTTTTCGTTATACAAGTGCCATATCATTAGTATCTATTGTAGAAGGAGCATGTCTATGTATGTATCTGTGTAGTATTATGCAGGCATGTGGAAATAATCCAGAGAAACTGGACAAAATTTGTTGAGAAATCTCGTCCACATTGCTGTTACTGCTGCGAAATAATGTATCTGTGTTGAGAATCTGCAACATTTCCACTATTGTGTGCACTTACTGTAGTTGTTCCTAAAAAGCATGGAGTTGAGCTGCAATACCAGACACCGCCAGTGAAAAGGAGAGGCGCTGTTTTTGGAAAATAGCAGAACTATTTTTCCAATCTTGGTCAAATTCTTTGGGAAATTTCCTGAGTTGTGGGTTTATATATCCATATAGCTTTATATTAAACCGTTATATTAGTCTATAAGATTTTTAACTTGTTCCCATGTATCTCAATATCTCTGTACAGTTCTGGAAACTTTCATGACTATATTGTGTTGCAGTAGTCAGCCTATGAGTGATTGAAGACAGATTTTACCATCATTTTCTCTTCTTTTATATGTCTTCTGAGGACTGACATGTCTATGACTTGGCGCCCCACTCCCCCTGAAGCAATATGCCAATGGCCAAAATCTCATTTTGAAAGCTGTTGTTACTTCAGTAAACTTTCCGGAGAACGTCAGGAAAAGCAATCTGAGCGTTCTCCTTGGTCACATCCTTAATGAATCTGGAAGTGTAAATATGACAGCCGCCATAATAACACCACCAAAGATAATTAAAAGTAAAGAAAGTGAAAATGAGAAAGATAGAAACCCGGCATGGAGTCTTCCTAATCTGGATATATTTATAAGGCGGGTTTTGTCTCTGTACAGTATGTAGTGTATTTTCTGCTATTAAGACTTTATGTATTGATAGAGCCATACTAATGTCCTTTATGGATAATCTATTATTCTGAAGGCTTAAAGTGTTTTTCCAGAACTAACCTATTGATGACTTATCTTTAGGATAGTGAACACAAAAAGTTGCAACAGTGCACTATTTACACCAAGAGCATTACTGTAAATACCTACGGTATATAAAAATACATGAAAATTAGGTTATTGCTTAATATTTTTATCAAATTGTATAAGTCCATCTTCCAGTGAGAAGGTCACCTTAAGATAGGTCATCAACTTGAGATTTGAGGTGGTTGGACCCATGTATCTGCACACAGTTTCACAAGACCACAGCATTCAGATGGGCATGGCAGCCTCTTCCCTGCTAACAAAACACAGTGGTGTACATTGTATAGTGGCTGCGCTTGGTATTGCAGCTCAGCCCCATTCACTTGAATAGGACTAAGATATACACAGGCCACATGTCAGACTCCCATCAATCAGATATTGATGAGTAATCCTAAGGAGAGGTCATCAATATTTAAATTCCGGAAAGACTTTTTTAGGCTGAGGCTCCACGTTGCGGAAACGCAGCTTTTTTGTTGCAGATTTTGCTTCGGTTTTTTTTAGCAAAAGCCAAATATCTAGGAAGTTCTTATTCTTCTACCTTATGCTTAATCCACTCCTGGCTTTGGCTAAAAAAAAACCAAACCTGCAACAAATAAAGCTGTGTTTCTGCAACGTGGGGCCTAGCCTAACCAATTGTTAGGTTCTGGGTGGCTCCTTTAAAGGGAACTCTTCCTTCCAATGTTTTTCTGGTTGTTAAAGGGAATCTGTCAGGGCAATTTGGGATGCTAAAACACCCAGAAGTGAAGGAAGCTGGCTTTAGATGGGGTAAGTGTGTCATTATCAGACATGCTCAGTACAGTTAGTACTGTGTGCTGGGGCGGAGCTGAGCAGCAGTTAGGAGCAGCAGATAGTGAAGCCCTTTTCTGCTCATTTGTATAGGGATAAAATGATGATTTTTACAAGAATGGATCAGCGGTCCTGAATAAGAAATATGTCATTGTAAATTGCTCTTGTAGACGTCCCTACAAGGTACTTTCATTAATTTATATCTCAATTTTGTGCTGAAAGACTCTACGTCTTGCAGTGAGATGTGGTCATCTCCCATATGGAAGATTTATTTTGTACATTGCCAAGTGACAAATCAAGGTGCAAGATCTGTAAGCAGAAAATTTGCCATGGTCATGAAGGCACACATGTAGGAACTCACACGAAATGGCGTCACTAACTCATTTGGAAAAATAGAATTGGCAGTGGCAGGCAAAGTGAAGAAGACCGTCTTACTCCTTCTCCCCATGATCTTCAAGGTGGGCAGGCCACATCCACACCTAGCACATGGTTATCATCATTATCATTATCATCTCAGTCTGCTTTTCTGCCTTGCCCTCCACACCAACATCAGTCATATATAAGGGAATGTACATCCAGTAAACAGCAATATGTACCCAGTCGTCTGACTGGTCTGCAACTTTAACTTGCACCTGGCCAAGTTGCTTCCATGCCACTTAGTGGATTCCACTGCGTTTCGCCAATTGATGGCATGCATGCAGTCTTGATGTAGAATACCTAGCAGGCATTAGTTCTCTAGGAAAGCTGTTCCTGCTTGATACCACCATGTAGGCCTCTCCTTGGAAACGTCCATGTGGGGAAAGGTGCACTTCCCCGTCAACATGTGGAGCAGCAATTATGGGCAGGGAGAATACATAGCTTTCATGGCACACTGGGTCAATGTTTTGAGTGTCAGCAGCCACCGTCCACACAATGGGGCAGATAACAAAGAGAGGAAGAAGAATTACAACTTCTAGATCATGATCACTTTTGGAAGATAGTCCTTGCTCCCATAAAGGGATAGTCCTTGCTCCCATAAAGGGATAATTTTTTTTGTGTTTTTTTTAATAATCTTAATTCTTTATCACTTTTCATCTGGCACGCATGCAGACTGTGTGCCACAATTTTTTCTTGAAATTCTGTAAATTGTTACTCCACCAATGCTATGTTGCTGTGGCATTTAGAATATTTAACAAACTATACATAATACAGGCATAATACAGGGGTATAATACAGGCTGTAAGGATCAGTTAGAACCTCTGATGCAGATGTAAACATAGCCTAAGAATATTCTGACAAAGCATAGTCAAGGACAAGAATCTCTCACATTGAGGAGAGCACCAGTGAAGGTGTGTAGAGATTGAATTGCCTTTTGCCCTCTACTTAGCATCTACATATCACAAGACATTATGGGAAAGGAGCTGGGGAGCTCATACGCCCTCTGTTGGATGTAACAGATCCTCAACAGCACTGTATGCAGATAAGTGAAATTGGCTTGGCTAAAATCCGTTTTGCTGTCTCAAGACTCGGTGAGTCAAAAGCAAATTGAGGATCTGTTACATCCAACAGAGGGCGTATGAGCTCCCAGCTCCTTTCCCATAATGCCTTGTGAAAAGCAAAGTCAAAGCATATACTCACTGATGTGATATACTGCCAAAGTTACTCTTTTTATGTAAGTTCATTCTAAACAGTATGTCAATTCTAGTTCAGAAGTGGATATATGCTTGGTAAAGCAGAAGCGATGAAACCTAATGTAGTGGAGGGACAGTAATGATTTTGTGAGGGTTTGGCTTTGAAATTCTTTCTTTTTGGCAGATTTTACTGCTGAACTGAGTGAGCTTTTAGTATTGGAATATGGCTTCTGCAGTCAGTGAGGGGGAAGATTGGAAGCTTAAAGTGTCCCTAGAAAAATTCTAAGGCTGATGCCCCATGTTTTTTGTTGCAAATTTGCTGCTTTTTTGAGCCAAAGTCAGCGGTGTATTTAACAGAAGGGAGAAGTATAAGAGGTTCTTATATATTTCCCATCCTTTTCAAGCCACTCCTGACTTTGGCTCAAAAAAACGCAGCAAAATCTGCAACAAAAAATCCTGTGTTTCCGCAACGTGGGACCTTAGCCTAAAAGTGGCCCCATGTTATAGGTGGATTAAATTGGCATAGGATGGGGTCAACATAAGTAGGGGTTGAATTCAAAGAGAGTATTTTGTGTATAATCCCTTTATCCACGAAGAGCATGGGCTGCTTTTGTAGGACGGTGAAAGACTGTAACAATCTCTGTGTGTATGTGCACTAAGAGACTGGACTGTAATCTTGTAAGTGTGGCTTCACTACATGTGATCTGGCATGTGGGTGTTAGAATTATTATTATTATTAATGTGATAGTGTGTTATGGGAATGTAAGTCCAGGGCAGTAAACCTCACTGTGGGGACAATAATGTAGATGCTTAAATGCAAATTTGCAAAGTGCAAATCATTTTCATCACTTCATGAATGAATAAGAAAAATCCATGACAAAGCAATGAATAATATTTCCCATAATACACATAAATCTACTGTGGGAAATATCACCGTCCTCCTGCCACTGTATGCAAACCCTGGCATTAAAATCCACACATAGCCTCACCCACCCTTAACCTAAGACCCCAAGTTGTGGAAAAGCAGATTTTTTTGTTGCAGATTTTGCTGTGATTTTTTGAGCCCAAGCCAAGAATGTCTTCAAAAGGAATGGTAAATATATAGGAAGTTCTTATACTTCTATCTTCTGCTTTATCTAGTTTTGGCTTTGGCTCAAAAAAATGTAGCAAAATCTGCAAAAAAGCTGCTTTTCCTTAACGTGGGGCCTTAGCCTTAGGCTGGGTTTATACAGCGCTTTTTCCACAAAATTGAATGTTAAAACATGCATTTTATATTAAAAATTCATGTATTTGTACATGCGTTTTGTGGAAGAAAGCACTTTGTAAACACACCCTGACGCGAGGTTCACACTAGTGTTCGGGTTTTTTTCCATTAAAAAGCGGTTACCTGCAGAAACCCGTGGACCCTATAGACTATAATGGGGTCCACTGGTGTGTGTCGGTTTTATACTGAAACCGGAGGAGAGAAAAGTCCTCCTTGCATGACTTTTCTCTCTGCCAGTTTTATGCGGAATCTGTGGCGGAGTCTCGTACGAAGACTTCATCGGAGATGTGAACCTGGCCTTAGTCCCTGCAGCATATAGGATACCTGTACAGATTCCGGTATCACTCATATGTATACATGCAGTAGTGCTCTTTTAAGTAGGGATTTTAAAACATTACAATAAACATACACTGAAAAACCTATTTATTCTTTAAGGATAAGAGGTCCAAAATATATCTATGTCCCAAATATTGCACACTGCCAAGCTTCCTTTCCTGTCCACCTCAGCAGACCTCACCAGAAACCAGATCTTGAGATGGAAGACCAGGAGAAGTGTCTTAAAACAGTTGCACAGGGAAGGAGGTGCTGTGCGCCACTCAGAGGTCAGGGAGGTCTGTTATCTCTGTCTGGGGGGTCAGTGGGAGTCACTGGGAATGGAGAACAAAGTATTATGATTTATACGTGTTGAGAGGTGTCAGGATTACAGATCACTAACGTCAATGAGCCAACTCTTTTCCCATTTAACATATAAAAAATATATAAAAAATGTATGTATATCCCATACAACAAATACTGTAAAAAAAAACAAAAAACACAATTGTGATAATTGCCATTGTTCATCGTTCTTCCCAAAAAAATTGAATAACAAATGATAAATAAGTTATATATGTAAAACTACAGCTTGTCCAACAAAAAACAAGCCCTTCTATACCTTTGTAGATAGAAAAAATAAAAAATGTTATTCTGCTCATTCTAAGCTTAGAAATCCAGTGGGCAGTCCTACTAAGATTATGAGACCACCCAAGGGTCATCTAAGCCTAGAATGTGCAGAGAGATCAATGCTGAATCTTATCCCACAAAACTATATATCAATCTGCTCAGCTCCGCCATATCTATATAACCTGCTGCCTACAGATGGGATTGAATTCTCTTTATGATCAGTTCCCTTTAACATCTTGTCATAATGTCTTCATTCCCTTTATAGCACACAGTACAAGAAATTTCCGTTCATGGTTTTCATATTTTGTCGTCCATACTGATAAATTACTTGACTTTGCCACAAAACCCGATGTCTCGTATCCTTCAGACACAGCGCTCTTCAGCTCGGCTTCCTCCAGCTGTTAAAACCTGCCGTACTCAGGAACTAACTAATCCCACATGGCTGCTGCTCTGCTGCTCCGAAATCTTCCCTCTGTACAGGTGGTAATGGGTCAGGCCAAGAAGACACATTTCAACATGCGTTCAGATGTCCACCCGGGTCCCTATGTGTATTTTCTGTATGTATGAAAATGACCTAGAAATTTTTTTTTTTTTTGGAGCAAGACGTATAAAAATATAGAACAGTTCTGTCAGTGTGTGATTCTTGTCTCTTATCCTTTAGCTTCAGGTTTTTGTTTCCCACATGTTAGCGTCCCAGCTGGAACCTTGTTTTCTCTTATCTTCTTGTCAAGGTCAGATTCTATGAGGCTAGCTAAAGTAGCAGAGTGTGATGCGCGGCATGCAGATCATTGACTGCTGCCTGGATGGGCTCTCTGCTTAATGACTGTCAATGAGTGAATGCAAGGAATCTAATTTTATCCATCTACTTACTTAGATAAGCGATGATGTCATTGACTATACGTGAAATAGATGTTCTAAGTCCTTCACGGATAATCTGATATATCAATTCCATACATTACCCCATGCAAATACTTCATTTGCTATTAATAATGCTCGAATATTGCAGCTGTGCCAGAAAAATGTTCTCTGGTTGCAGAGTACAGTGGTGAATGATTCTGGGAAGGGGAAATAAATTAGTGGTATTATTTTTGTTACTTTATTGCAAAATAAAATTTTTAGTAATAAAAGTAATAAAATAAATTGTAATAGCATATTTCTATGTTGTGCAATTGAGGAGGAGCTCCGGTGGACACACAGGGTGGAATTTATTAACCCCTTCACACCGCAGCCATTTTTTGAATTTTCACTCCCCGCTTTCCAAAAGCCATAACTTTTTTTATTTTTGCGTTCCTAGAGCCAAATGAGGGCCTTAGTTTTGTGGGACAAATTGTACTTTGAAAACGTATCCTTTAATATTCCATACAATGTACTGGGAAGCTGGAAAAAAATTCAGAATGGGGTGGAATTCGAGAAAAATTGCAATTGCTCGACATTCTTACAGTCATCATTTATACGGCGTTCACTTTGCAGCCAAAATGACGTGTCAACTGTATTTTGTGAGCTGTTACAATTACGGCGGTACCACATTTGTATAGTTTTTTTTTTTTAATTTTTAACCCCTTAAAAAAATTAAAATCTTTGCAAAAGAAAACATTTCTTGAAGTCACCGTATTCGGACAACTGTAACTTTTTGTATTTCCGTTTATGGGGATGCATAAGGTGTCTTTTTTGCGGGGGCAGATGGACTTTTTATTTATACCATTTTGAGGTATATTATTTTTATCACTTTTTATGCAAATTTTTAAGGAGGCGAAGCAAAAAAAAATAAAGCGACAGTTTGGCTCTTTTTTTTTTTTTTTTCCCTGCAACAGCCTTCACTGTATGGCAAAATTATTCTTATAAGTTTGTAGACCAGGCATTATTGGACACAGGGATACCTAATGTGTACGTGTTTTACTTTATTTACTTACTTTTATATGTGTTCTTTTTTATTTTTATTTTTAGACCTCCTAGGGGTATTGAACCCCAGGGGTCTGATCACTAATACAATGCATTGAATGAGCGTCCGCCATATTTAAATACTAGTCATAGTTTGGCGAATATCAGGAAGACTGGCATTTTGTAGACCAGTCGTAAATCAACTCCCCTTCTGGAGAGCGAGATGCACTTGAATTGCTAAGTGGTTTTGTCAAACCCCCAAGTGCCAGAATTGAAAGATTTCTGGCTTGAGTTATAGTAAGTTTGGTTAGCCGAGGCGTTCACACCCAGCCCCCCTGCTCCATCCACTGACTTACAGGCTAGGGCTCCACATTGCGGAAAAGCTGCTTTTTTGTTGCAAATTTTGCTGCAGTTTTTTGAGCTAAAGCTAGGAATGGATTGACCAGAAGGTAGAAGTATAAGAACTTCCTAAATAATTCCCATTCCTCCTGTAGCCACAGCTAGGTTTGGCTCAAAAAAACCACAGCAAAATCTGCAACAAAAAAAGCAGCGTTTCCACAACGAGGGGCCTTAGCCATAAAGTGGCAAACAGGATGTAGGAAATGAGGTGCGACATTGTGTCCTGAAATTCTCCAATTTGAGGCACAGTTTCCAATAGTTTTCAGGTGAAGTGTTGTTAGTAAATCTGGGCCAGTATATGCTTAACACAGCCCAAGTTAGGCCCGGTTCACATCTGCATTCGGGTTTCTGTTCGAGGAGTCCGCTTGGTGACCCCCCCGAACGGAAACCTATACGCATAAAAAGAGGTCTACCTGGGAAACCCGCGGACCCCATAGACTATAATGGGGTCCTTGTGGTTTCTGCTCGGTTTCCGCATGAAACATGTGGAAATATACGGAGACCTTATTATAATCTATGGGGTCTGTGTGGTTTCTCAGGTAAACCACTTTTTATGCGTATAGGTTTCCGTTCATGGGGTCCCTAAGCGGACTCCACGAACAGAAACCTGAACTCAGATGTGAACCGGGCCTTATAAAAGTATTCTCGTATATGTCACCGATGCCACTTCTAACTTGCTTTGAAGAACAGAATAATTAGAATAATTATGTCCACCATCTTGATTGTAGAAATGGCCATCTACAGCCATTAGCCATAAATTGACATCTCAGTATGCCCTGCCAAGATATCACATTGGGATCAATGTGGCTGGATCATATATAGATATGTACATCAGCCATGAGGTGGTACAAGGAAGGGGAAAGTGTCTAACATGTTTAGTGTGTTGTGTTAAATTTGGTTGTATCATTCATCCTTGTTGTTTCAGATGCAATGGTGCTCCAGTAGCTTCACATTTTGCAACTATAGAGAATATTTCTTCAGGAATCTGCTTTTCTTGTATATTACATTGTATTTTTACATTGTAATTTTTAGAAATGCAAACACAAAAAGTTGCAGCAGTACTCTGCTAGCACTAACACTATTGATGTTATGTCTACTATATACAGTATATAGTTATGAAAATGAGGTTCTTAGCTCACACATTGATCAAATTGTGAGAGCCCATCTGCCATTCTCTAAGTTTGTTACATTGTATATTTAATTATCTTTATGCTCTTCTTTTGTTTAAATTGTTAAGCATTTTATTTTTTACATATAGTATTGATACAGTAGAAAAAATATCAAAATTACAAAGTGTCTGTGAACAATATTGGGTTGGTGGTTTGCTAGTACAGTATATTTCAAGGAAACCTGTCAGGACAATTTATGCATGACATGTATGCATTACAATAGGGTTATTTAGGACACTAAACCTCTGATCCATAAGGACCTGTTGATGGTTTAGTTTCCCAAATAGCCATATTGTAATACATATATGTCCATATTAAAAATAAAAAACCTTTATATTCACCCAACTCCTGTACTCCTGGCATTGGTGCAGTTTTTCAATGAACTGAGGTTTAGTGCATGCGCAATGAAGCCAGGGTGTGCTGGTTTGACTGTTCAACTGCGCGGGTGACGGGAGCACCAAAGATAAGTCCAAGGAGACTCATCGGATTCTTCTCTAAGTAAGTTTGTTTTTCTTAATGCTGGCATGATGCTAAGTCAAAGTGACCACTGAGGAGCTGAAGTTTTGGTGACCACTGAGGCTCAATCACAGGACTAGCGGGGGATGCCCCAGGCCAGAAGAGGCCTGAAGAAAATGCTGAGGGACTGCCAGATGCTGTGAGGATGCCCAGGAGAGGTGAGTATAACTGTTTGTTATTTTTACTCACCTGGTGTGGGCCTCCACATATTATACTCTGGGGTTTGCAGAGACTCCTGAATATAATAGTGTTTCATAGGTGATGGACTACAAAAGTTTTGAATTCGAGTCAAGCTGGAAACTCTTGGAAAATTCTAGTTCAATCCAAAATGGTTTGCTCATCCCTAGCCATGACATGTATAGCAGTGGTGAGCAGTAGAGGAGTTTATTGCCTTTTTTGCTTGTTAAGTTGCAGTTGTTCCATACGTTCTGTCAGACCACTTTAGCTCGTATGAGTTTAAGTATGTCAGTTTCTCATTAAATCAATTCAATGACGTGCTAGGAAGTCCCTTGAAAGACTGCAAATTCACAAGAAAACTTCCAGGTGACCACAGATAGACACATATAGGATACTGTAATAGCATATTGCAATTTGTTATGATATGTACAGTATATCTGGCCATGTCCAGCCAAGAGGAAAGGTAATGTAGGACACAAGGCATATCATATAGACTTCATAGAAGGGGGTCTTCCATGCCCTGTACAGTATGAGTTGCCTCCGTTTTGGCAGATTTTATCATTGTATGACATGGATTCCTATTCATCTGCATGGTAACCACGTAATACTACTGCCATCTTACTCTGGGAAAATCAGCTATGCAGCTAGAATATAGATGTGTCCTTCCTTACCTTTCCTCTTTGTTGAAAATGTCCAGAAATGTATGTCATGAGAAGATCATCTTTTAGTGATATACTATCACAAATGAATATGTTCTCTATCTATATCTATACTATATAATATTTATTGGAGATGGGCAAACCTCCCAAGATTCATTTTGTTTCAGGTTGTTTTGATAGAATTGGATGTGAAATTATTATACTCTGAGGTCTATTCTGACCCCAGAGTATAATAAGTGGAGGCCCATAGGAGGTTTAAAAAATAAAAAGAACATTTATACTCACCTTCCCCTCACCTCTTTCGTGCCTCCTCGCAGCGCCCGGCGTTCTGAGTCTTCCTTCTCCGGGTGTGTGACGTCATAGAAGAGCGCCAGAGCCAGTGTCTGGCGCTCTCCTGTGATGTCATACATCCAGGGTCACCACTGAGGCCTTTGATTGAACCTAAACTGTGACATGGGCACACTGAGCGTCATGACGTCATGATGCTCGCGTGTCCATATTACCACTGAGGCCCAATCACAGACCTCAACGGTGACCCTGGGCACATGACATCACAGAAGGGTGCCAAAGTGCCCAGAGGAGGAATACATAGATTGCTGGATGCTACAAGGAGCCTCGAAAGAGATGAGGGAAGGTGAGTATAAATGTTTTTTTTATTTTTTTACACCTCCCTCGGGCCTCCACCTATTATACTCCGGGGTCTGAAGAGACCCCGGAGTATAATAATTTACCGCAAATCATTTTGCGGTGGCCATTTTGGTTCTTCCGAGACAAATCCCAAATTATTTGGTTTAATTGAAAACCGAACAATTTGGAATATTCGGTTTAATCTGGTTCATTGTGAACGGATTTGCCTAACACTGGACAAAAGTTCTCTGCTCTGTCGATCACTGAGCGTCAGTAGTCGGACCACCACTGATCTGCAAGATGCAAGATAACATGCATTGATGTGAAATCCCCTGTAATGGTGGATATATCTATACTACGTCAAATTTTGTCAGGTACTTCAGGTACTTCAAGGGTTTGTAAACCTAATTGGAGCAAACACAAGAGGTATTTGGATTTAGATTTTTTCCTATCTCTCTTTTTCGGTTTCTTCATTAGATCTTGTTATTTCAGTATTGTTCACTGTAGAGAGTGAACACAACAGCAATATATCAAACAATATAACAAGTGACATTGATGATAGAAAAATATATCTTACCAATACAGAAGAAGAAAAGCAACCTGTAGCGATGAGACAAATTAACATAAACATGCACAAATAAAACTCATTATACTCCTTAAAAAGCCCATTATTATATAAAATGGGAGCGGAGGAATCTCCACGTAATGACATTATAAATGACTAATCAAAACTCTGCGAGGAGCGCTCTGTAAGAAGTGGATGGAAATACTTTATATTCACAGGTGGGTGTATAAAATACCTAATCCCGACTTTCAGATTAACAATTATTGTCTTGAAAAGTCAATGTGTGACACATTTGATATTTTACATTTATCTCATTGTCAAAACTGTCATATTAGTAACAAATTACACTTTTCTCGGTAAATGTACTTTCCAATCAAATATGTCCTTAAATGGGGTTAACTCTATCGTTGCTATTAAAGGTTCTGTATGTGAAAAGTTTTCTTTTTTGACAAAGCCATTGTAAAATTATAACTAAATTGTTACTTTAATTGTTCAAATTGATATTTTACTTCTCATCCTCCAGTGCCTGTCTTCTACCACGGCCCGGCTGCTTTGGGCTATGGGTCTCCTGCTCATACTGCAGAGCATTGTCAGTTTGCCAAAACAACCAGCAACCAGCACCCGAAGGTGATGGCAGACCTGGCAGACTATGTAAAGGGAAACCTTCCAGTTGATTGAGTTTTATACCAATTCCTTTCTTCTGATCCTGATATTGACTCGGTTCCTGATCCAAGCTTTGCTGCTTGATATCACTCTTGTCACATCTTTTTGGATTTTCGCCTGGTACTTTTTATCCTACCCCTGGCTCTGACACTACACCAGTGTTGGACTGGAGTACCTAGGGTCCACCAGTAGAATTCCATCTGGGGGCCCACTTGCTAAACGCAAATATTACCTGCCTCCCATTTTTTTCAATATTAGCCTGCTACCTACCTTTTATCTTAGACCAGGGCCCCCTTAGTTCTGAGATAGGGGCGTCACAGTGACAGTAAGGAGATGGGGCCAAGGAGGATAGTGCCTGGCTTGCCTCCTTGTGTTGCCTATGTCATCTATTCCACCCAATGCCTCTATATATAATAAACTGGAAAGTTTATAAACCACCCAGTTCATTATATGGGCACATAAACTGTATGAGATGTAGGTATGCTGCCTACCTGTATTTAGTGCAATGATTGTACTATGACATGCACCACTCAGGTAAGGTTGAAGGGACTAGTAGTCCGAGCCTGCACTACCCCCTTTACTAATCTTCTATCTCATCCTTTGGCATTTTGCATTCTGACCACTCTTCTGGCAACATCCTTTGGCCGCACTGTAGATTATATTAGCATTGCATGAGTGCTAGCGCTGCCCATCTGTAACTATTCAGGGGTGTTTCCTTTTTGTCAGGCCTGCAAAGATAGGAATTACTCCACCACTCATGTACAAGAGGATCCTGGTGGTTGGACTGTGCTGCATTAGCTACATTAGGTGGACATTCTGAGATGGCGTCATTAGAACACAAGGGGGCATCATAAGTAAATGGCAATGTTTGCCCAGAGTAACATTTTAGAAAAATGGTTTCAATATATATATATATATACAGTGCCTTGCAAAAGTATTCGGCCCCCTTGAACTTTTTAACCTTTTGCTGCATTTCAGGCTTCAAACATAAGGATATAAAATTTTAAATTTTTGGTGAAGAATCAACAACAAGTGGGACACAATCGTGAAGTGGAACGAAATTTATTGGATATTTTAAACTTTTGTAAAAAATAAAAAACTGAAAAGTGGGGCGTGCCAAATTATTCGGCCCCCTTAAGTTAATACTTTGTAGCGCCACCTTTTGCTGCGATTACAGCTGCAAGTCGCTTGGGGTATGTCTCTATCAGTTTTGCACATCGAGAGACTGAAATTCTTGCCCATTCTTCCTTGGAAAACAGCTGGAGCTCAGTGAGGTTGGATGGAGAGCGTTTGTGAACAGCAGTTTTCAGCTCTTTCCAGAGATTCTCGATTGGATTCAGGTCTGGACTTTGATTTGGCCATTCTAACACCTGGATACGTTTATTTGTGAACCATTCCATTGTAGATTTTGCTTTATGTTTGGGATCATTGTCTTGTTGGAAGATAAATCTCCGTCCCAGTCTCAGGTCTTTTGCAGACTCCAACAGGTTTTCTTCCAGAATGGTCCTGTATTTGGCTCCATCCATCTTCCCATCAATTTTAACCATCTTCCCTGTCCCTGCTGAAGAAAAGCAAGCCCAAACCATGATGCTGCCACCACCATGTTTGACAGTGGGGATGGTGTGTTCAGGGTGATGAGCTGTGTTGCTTTTACGCCAAACATATTGTTTTGCATTGTGGCCAAAAAGTTGGATTTTGGTTTCATCTGACCAGAGCACCTTCTTCCACATGTTTGGTGTGTCTCCCAGGTGGCTTGTGGCAAACTTTAAACCAGACTTTTTATGGATATCTTTGAGAAATGGCTTTCTTCTTGCCACTCTTCCATAAAGGCCAGATTTGTGCAGTGTACGACTGATTGTTGTCCTATGGACAGACTCTCCCCACCTCAGCTGTAGATCTCTGCAGTTCATCCAGAGTGATCATGGGCCTCTTGGCTGCATCTCTGATCAGTCTTCTTGTTTGAGATGAAAGTTTAGAGGGACAGCCGGGTCTTGGTAGATTTGCAGTGGTCTGATACTCCTTCCATTTCAATATGATCGCTTGCACAGTGCTCCTTGGGATGTTTAAAGTTTGGGAAATCTTTTTGTATCCAAATCCGGCTTTAAACTTCTCCACAACAGTATCATGGACCTGCCTGGTGTGTTCCTTGGTCTTCATGATGCTCTCTGCGCTTTAAACAGAACCCTGAGACTATCACAGAGCAGGTGCATTTATACGGAGACTTGATTACACACAGGTGGATTATATTTATCATCATCAGTCATTTAGGACATCATTGGATCATTCAGAGATCCTCACTGAACTTCTGGAGTGAGTTTGCTGCACTGAAAGTAAAGGGGCCGAATAATATTACACGCCCTACTTTTCAGTTTTTTATTTTTTACAAAAGTTTAAAATAACTAATAAATTTCGTTCCACTTCACAATTGTGTCCCACTTGTTGTTGATTCTTCAACAAAAATTTTTAATTTTATATCCTTATGTTTGAAGCCTGAAATGTGGCAAAAGGTTAAAAAGTTCAAGGGGGGCCGAATACTTTCGCAAGGCACTGTGTTATATATATATATATATATATATATATAATTATATATGGTTTCAGTGAGATAGAATTATGTCTTGCCTGATCTAACAGAGAAATGTAATTCATCGTGGGACATCCCCATTAAATCTGTTGCCACTGTAGCTATATCTGGGAAGAGCTGAAGGAAACGGGATAGAGGATATTGCCCCTTCTGCCCTTGCTTTTTTGCTGACCCTGCCATGCAAGGCTCATGTGCCGCCATCCCATCCCCACTTCATGATTTTTATAACATGTCCCCCATTATAGTACGTATGAGAATGCACTTGGATAAAGTAACATAACACATAAACTATAGTAGCAGAACAACCTACTAAAAATGTTTGTGTCAGAAACATAAACTGAAATAACTTGTGTTGCACGCCCACACATACTGTATCTTTATTTTGATATCAGGGATATTTCCATGGTAACCGCAGATTAGCAGCGTAAGTATTAAGTATCCTTGTAAATCCATAACAAAGGCTCAAATTAAGATAAACGCTCATTTGTATCCATTGACGAGATGTTTGGTTGGATATAAAGGGGATTAGGGAAAGATGGGGAATAGCGGGAAATTAATTTATAGGTTAAAAGTTTAATATTCAGAATAAATTAAGTAAAGGAAATTTATCTGGACGTTGCAATGGTGTAGCAAGCTCGTGACCGCATGGGGAACATGCATGAGTCTTGTCAGGAAGTGGTCTAAGACTTCAGGCACACGACCTTATCATAGACATCTATGGCCCATCTACTACCACAGTGTTCCTCTGATCTCAGGATCGCTGCCAGACCATAGAATTTACCACAGGGAATGCATTGAACACAAAGAAAAATTTGGAATCAGGCAGAATATAGAATCCGCAGGAATTGAAGGGGTATTCTGGTTATTTCAAGTAACCACCTATCTACATAATACTTTGCTTTCATGGGAGGCTTTACCGCTCCTGTGCAGCCATTTCATCCACTTCTATGGTACTGCTGAGTTCCATCCACTTCTATGGCTGGGGTTAGCGTAGCTCTGTACTTGGCTATCTTCAGCTATCCTATAGAGAATTAATGGAGTGATAGTGCATACAGTATGTTCACCCTGCCACTCCTTTCAGACAGAAGAGCATTCAAAACCCCACACTTGAGAAGGACTTAAAAAAAAAGGGTGTAATTTGGGAAAAAATATGAAATACCACTTGAAATCTCATGCATCTGTTTCAAGGTAACAGCTAACACCCTGCTCCATAACCGATCAGGGGTTTTAACACCTTGGATACAACGATCAAACACGACCATGGCATCCAAGGGGTTCCGCCATTTTGCCGTCCACCCGCCCACCCAGGTTCTCTGCAGCCAATAAATAGCTGTTTTTTTAAGGTGATTCACCGCGATTTCATTCGGATCGAATAGAATCGTATCGGAAAATTCGGCGAAGATGCCGAATCGAATTTTTGAATACTTCGCTCATCTCTAATCAGCACTCTGGACCCCATGGATCTTCAATTGATGACCTATCCTAAGGACAGCTCATCAATTAAAAAGTTCTGGCAAACCCCTTTCAGCATGAGATTTAATAGACTACACATGAGTCCACTTTTACTAGGACTTTAAGGACTCCAGTTTTTTATGAATCCAGTTGTGACATGTTAGCAAAGACCTTGAAAGATTGCAATGCACATCACAACCACTGGATGGCCATACAGAAACACATATAGGATAGATATCTTGTGACAGAGTGTTGTGAAATCATATTGTTTTGAAAAGCTGGTCATTTTGTGACACATATACCATATCTGGATATGTCCAGTGAAGGGGAAAGGTAAGGAAGGACACATCTATATCTGTGGTTGTTGCCTGTCATGCTGATGTTGCTTGATGAGTCATGTTGCATTAGGGGGCGTTCACACTACCGTTAGTAGTATCCGTCACTAGCATCCGTCAGAAAATATTAATAATGGACACTAACAGATCCATCAAAAATCCGTTAAAAATCCCATTGATTTCAGTGGTATTTGATCTGTTGTCCATTTTCACCAAATCTGTCACAGGTTTGTTATTTCGGCATAGATAGTAACGCGGGGTGCAGGACTTTTGGTTCCGTTCAAAATAACTTATGACAGATGTGAAGTGTTCAGTATTTTTTCAACGTTAATTTCTGTGGCTAACAGGCATATGACGGATAGTAAAGGGTGGCCGTCAGTTATACTGTCTGTTATTTATGTCTTTTTTTTTCTGCACATGCTCAGAAAGCAGAAAAAAAATTCCCCAAAAGGACAGTATAATAATGGACATTAATGGACACTAAGGGGGAGTTCACACTACCGCTGGTGATCATCAGTAGTGTCCATTGCTATTTTCTGTTACAAGATTTTAGCAACAGACACTAGCAGAACCATCACAAATCCGTTAAAATTTCCATTCATTTAAATGGGATTTTATCTGGTGTCCGTTAGTGACTGTTAGTGTCCGTTTTACACCCAATCTGTCATATGTCTGTTTTTTTTCACGGACAAAAAATCCTACATGCAGGACATTTATGTTCGTTAAAAAAAAAATGGTTTTATGTCGGACATCAAGCGTCCGTTATTTTTTAACATTAAAGTCTATGGGTAACGGGCAGTAATGGACGGGTATCCGTTATACTGTCTGTTATTACTGTACTTTTTTTTTTTTCTGCGCATGCTCAGAAAGCAGAAACAAAAAAAAAGCAAAACAAAAGTACAGTAAAAAAACGAACACTAAGTCATGCTAATGTGTCCATTAAATGGATCATTTAAAAAAAATGGACACATTTAGTGTCCGTTAATGTCTGTTAAGATAGGTATCTGTTAAGACACTATCATAACAGATATCCAATGGTCAGTGGCGTAACTAGGAATGGCTGGGCCCCAAGGCGAACATTTGACATGGGCCCCCCCCAAGCCGCCGCCCCTAACCCCCCCAAGCCGCCGCCCCCAACCCCCCCCACACAAACCGCATTCCTGCACACACTATTATGCCCCATAGTGGCCCCTGCATACGGTATTATGCCCCGTAGTGGTCCCTGCACACGGTATTATGCCCCATAGTGGCCCCTGGACACGGTATTATGCAGCATAGTGGCCCCTGCACACAATATTATGCCCTATAGTGGCCCCTGCACACAGTAGTTTGCCCCATAGTGGCCCCTGCACACAGTAGTTTGCCCCATAGTGGCCCCTGCACACAGTAGCTTGCCCCATAGTGGCGCCGCCGCAGTAGTTTGCCCCATAGTAGCCCCTGCACACAGTAGTTTGCCCCATAGTGGCCCCTGCACACAGTAGTTTGCCCCATAGTAGCCCCTGCACACAGTAGTTTGCCCCATAGTGGCCCCTGCACACAGTAGTTTGCCCCATAGTGGCCCCGCACACAGTGGTTGCCCCAAAAGGGCCCCGCCCACAGATTTGCCCCAAGGGCCCCCCCCCCCCTGCACACAGTAGTTTGCCCCATAGTAGGCCCCTGCACACAGTAGTTTGCCCCATAGTGGCCCCTGCACACAGTAGTTTGCCCCATAGTGGCCCCTGCACACAGTAGTTTGCCCCATAGTGGCCCCTGCACACAGTAGTTTGCCCCATAGTGGCCCCTGCACACAGTATTATGCCCCATAGTGGACCACCCATGAACGATTATTATACCCTGGGGTCTTTTCAGACCCCAGAGTATAATGATCGGAGACCCAGGAGAGGATAGAAACATAGAAAACACTGCAACTTACCTCTTCCTCGCTCCGGTGCACTCCCGTGCGCTACTTCGGCCATCTTCAAAGTCGGACCGGATCTCGTGCGATCCAGGTTGGCGTCGCGACGCATAATGACATCGGCTGACGTCTGGGACGTCACCAAACAGGCCCGAAGCCTGCGAAGCGGCGGAGAGGTGAGTTACAGTGTTTTTTATGTTCGCTCACCTCCCCTGGGCCCCCGATCGTTATACTCCGGGGTCTCAAAAGACCCTGGAGTATAACGATAGCAGTGATTGTGGGGTTCGCGGTAGCGACTGCCACAGGGCTCCGGGTCCCGTAATGTTCCGGGCCCTGTGGCAGTCGCTACCACTGCTACCCCGGTAGTTACGCCCCTGCCAATGGTAGTGTGAACCCAGCCTAACCGATTTCAATGTGTCCATTTTTTAACGGATCCATTAAATGAATCAGTAAAAAAAAAAAAACAAATTGACACCAGTTAGTGTTTGTTAATGTCCATTTTGATAGGCGTCCGTTTTTTTTTTTTTTGTTTTTTTTTAACGGACCCTATCATAACAAATCCCCCGAAGTTTGTTGCTATTGCTTGTGCACAACGTTCCAGATGCTCTGTTCAAACTATCCGTGTTCAAAGTCTTAAAACATGACTAGGGATTTTAGACATACCAGAGTCTCTTCCAAAACGAGGAAACACCCTTCTGCCCCTTGTCAGCGCAGGGCCGAGCACTGGATGGTTGAGTAAGAGGCCTTTGTCTTTGCTCTTGAGGGGTACTATTTCTCCTTGTGGAGACCTATTCCTTTTCACACACAACATTGCCTGGAAAACTTCCTATGTCAGGAAGGGTTCTTTAATTCCTTGTATCTTGCTTTGTCCACCTTAGACTGGAATTAGCATAGTGTGACAGTTTTACCAGGAGATCTCCTTTAAGAACCAAGTCATTAACTCAAACTCTTATCACAAGAAATTGACACCATAGTCAGCAGATAGGAAGTGGACGAGGTCTCTTGTTCCAATTGGAATCTTGAAAACTTAAATTCTTTGTTTTCTGAATTTGATGGTCTGTTAATATGTTTTTATTAGTAGCTGCTTATAAATGTATTGACATTTTATTTGAGTTACTGTAGTTGTTTCAGTACAGTGTTGTACACATTAGGTAGACTTATTAGAATATTTGTGCCTGTTCTTTGGCCAAACCTCAAATACCCGAAGCCCTTGCAGAGGTGTAACATGAAACTTCTGAGTGCAAAATCTGTAGCAACTATAATGTATCATTTATAGTACTGGTCTCCTCATTTTGGGCCCTCTAAGGTTCATGGACCTATGTGCAATTGCATCCTCTGCACCCCCTAAAGTTATTCCCCTGAGCACCTGCATCACACAACTCAGCGCTCTACTTCCATCTTTAAATTGTGTAAAGCCTAAAGCAAATTCCGGGTGTGAGCCATGGTGGTAAATCTGGTGCGCACTACACTGAGGGAGTGACTGGTACAAGAACTGTAGGTTGTGGAATTATTCATAAATTCACCCAAAAGTCTCTGGAATTGCAGCCAGCACAAAAAAAATCCATTTCAACTGGATTTCATATGGGAATGACTCACATTGTTACCTTCAATTTTTTTGTCATACTGTAGGAAACCATAGCGGTGGTATAGTCTTGTCGCTTCACATGTCTCCTATACTTGCTCTGCAGCCCAAGCCTTGGGGTATATTTAGCTGCTGATACAATTCCACACATTTTCAGCGCTCATTAAATGGTAATTCCTATTTCGGCAAATCGCTGCCAAGGAAATTGCTCCCAAGTCCCGACCCCTATGGCAGAACTTACAGTCAAGCAGTTTTGGTCTAAGCTGTTCCAATGACTCCCATAGAGGAGAATGGGAACTTCGGAAACAGTATGGCACAGCAAAGCTACATTGTATCTGTAGCTTCACATGGGAGTTACGGGGAAAGTGTAGAGCGGCATACCCTTGGGTACTCTGTGGATTTTCCATCCAGAAAATGTCACCCATTACACCGTAGGGTGAAATCCTCAGCAAATCCACATTTAAAACTTGTATAATTTGCCTTTGATTTTTTCATAAATTTTGGGGCCAATCTGCAATTTTTTTTCCAATGTAATTTGCCCCCCATGTGGACGTACCCTTAAAGTGTTCCCCGCACTGCTCTGAACTGCCTATCAGGGCAGAATACCCTCCACAGAAATTATGCAATAGGTTCCCTATTCAACAAATGAATATAGAGGAAGGAAGAAAAAAAAAGCCGGCATAGAAATTAAGCGACTCTGCTACAGTTGTTAGGTCAATTTAAAACTGTGCGATTACCATGGAAACCCAGTCTGCCGCACAGTTCAGAGAACATTTATCCTACAGATTTTATATACATGAGTTCAGAGCACCATCTGCATGCTGATCTGCTTGGCAATTCCTTCCCATTCATGTAGCATTGCTGTTCGTAAAATCCAAGAGCTGCTTTTCACCGCGTAATGAGACCACATCGGGCGCAGGACAAAGAGATTGCGTGCAGAGCTAAGGTTGTTTATGAGTTGTAAGTTCCAAGAAATGATTTAGTCACAAGTATCATATTATAAATGGGACAGGTATATCCCCATTAGTTTCTTTGCGGTTACGTAAATGCTGATCTTGGGATAATGTTTGTCTTAAAGGGGTTGTCCAGGACTATAACAGCGGGAAAGGCCATTATTGTGCATGTGTTGGAGAAAAAAATAAGCGGTATACAATGTAGGCATTGTGCCCTACCAACTTATATAGGACATGAGCTCAACCTACGGCATTTAAAGTGAACCTAACCACTTACAAACTCTGCATATATTAGTAGTACTGGGCTTACAAATTAGGATTAACACTACTTCTGACTTTTTTGTGTAGTTTTTAGCAGTTTCCCACCTGCAGGCTCTAACTTTAGTTTGCAGTTCTCTCTGAGCTGGTGGATGGACACTAGCGGTCATACACTGCACACTGGAGATAGAGAAGGAATGTACTATTAGTCCTCCTGTACATGGGAGATACAGTCTACAAAATCCAGTCCATATATTAGCCTTCCCAGCCAAAACCAGAGACCCAGACACCAAGCATCATAGTCACTTAGGATGTTAGGAGTTCCTGTCTCTGGTGCCTATACTGTGACATACAGATACAGCATATAGTATGGGCCAGTAATCCCACGGGGAGGCAGAGACTCTTAGTATCTTAGATAACTGTGATGCTTGGATTTCAGGTCTATGGACTGGGTTTGGACCAGAGATTTTGCAGACTGTGTTCTCCTGTGTTTAGGAGGCCTATCTATCTATCTATCTATCTATCTATCTATCTATCTATCTATCTATCTATCTATCACACAGAACAGCCCCAGGACCATGAAGGGCATATACAGCAAAATACTGACCTGTACTGGTGTCAATAAAGTACTTTGATAGCAATAGAAATCTCCTATTTAGCTCCAGCATCACTCTAAGTCTGTGTCTTACTCTCTACAGCTAAGTCACAGGGCACAGATAGAATTAAAGTCTACATCCATGGTGGTCTAAGGCAGTAATAGAGATTACAGGACTATAATACTGATTGCTGTGGGCTCTTCACTACTTACCAAGCGCTGTACCACATAGTTTATAGTGGCTGTGCTTGGTATTTCAGCTCAGCCCTATTAATTTGAATAGGACTGAGCTGCAGCATGGCCATGGGACTGCTGGGCATGATGTTACTGCCTAAGAAGAGGAAGGGTGCTCAATATTCCTGGAAAAACCTTTAATGTCTGCAACCCTGGTGGTCTGGAACGGTGGAAGAGTTACTATATGAATTGCTGGTAGTAGGACAGAGAATGGGTTAAAAAGTTTTGTCTTCAATGGGTGCTGTGTCCTCTATTCCTCTATGTTGTGCACATTGCTCTGTACATCCTACAATTTGGCTCTATGCCTTATTCACAATTCCGTTTTTTATGTATGTGTTCTGTCTATATTTTTATGGATGAAATACCAACATATTGAGTTCAATGTAATTCATCACGACTAACAAACAACACAAAAAATACAAAGACATCCTCTATTGTGGTCTGTTTTATGGATCACTGATGCCCATTAAAGTCTGTGGCTCATCTGTGTTCTGTCCATTTTTCACTGATCAAATCAATACAAAGTATAGCATTTTTTCTAAAAATGGTTGATCTGTTTTTGACCTACATGAAAAACAGACCAACCACTAACACAACACATTCAGGAAATCCACACTCCCTTGTGCTGCCAGTAGAAAACACACAGCATGCGTATGCGAAAAATTGTTGTGTGAATAAAGCCTTAGTAGCAACTGTGCAGAGACTGGCTAGGTTCACACCTGCACCCAGTCTCCATTCAGGGTTTACGCCCCCAAATCTGCTTAAAAAATGTGAAGAGAAAACTTTTCTCATTGCATTTTTCTGCCCTTTTCGGGCGGACCCCATTATAATTTATGGGGTCCGTGGGTTTCCGCGGGTAACCGCTTTTTTAAGTGGATTAGGTTTCCTTTTGTGGGGTCCCGAAGTGGAGCCCACGAACGGAAAACCGATGACAGGTGTGAACCTAGCGTCACGTGCACGATTCCCAAAGGCACTATGAGCACTATTATATTGAAATACTCAGCACTGGATTATTATGAGGGTACTGAACCTGTATACTGTAATAGCACCATTACTATGAATGAGGGCTATATTGTTCTGAAATATTGAAATAGCACTTTTAAAGCGTTAATAGTGTCACAAGCAGGTGTGTGTTTTATAGTACAGTTTATTGCTTAGTGAGCCATATTTGCACGTAACATAGCAGATTTGTGGTGGCTATGGCATGGCCATTTACAGAACACATGTTTTAACTGACCATCAAAAAGTAGAATATACACGTGGACAAAATTGTTGGTACCCCTCGTTTAATGAAAGAAAAACCCACAATGGTCACAGAAATAACTTGAATCTCACAAAAGTAATAATGTATAAAAATTCTATAAAAAGGAACAAATGAAAGTCAGACATTGCTTTTCAACCAGGCTTCAACAGAATTTTTTTAAAAAGAAAACTCATGAAACAGGCCTGGACAGAAATGATGGTTCCCTTAACTTAATATTTAGTTGCACAACCTTTTGAGGCAATCCCTGCAATCAAACGATTCCTGTAACTGTCAATGAGACTTCTGCACCTCTCAGCAGGTATTTTGGCCACTCCTCATGAGCAAACTGCTCCAGTTGTCTCGGGTGTGAAGGGCACCTTTTCCAGATGGCATGTTTCAGCTCCTTCCAAAGATGCTCAATAGGATTTAGGTCAGGACTCATAGAAGGCCACTTCCTCTTAGCCATTCTTGGGTATTTTTAGCTGTGTGTTTTGGGTCATTATCCTGTTGCAAGACCCATGACCTGCGACTAAGACCAAGCTTTCTGACACTGGGCAGCACATTTCTCTCTAGAATCCCTTGATAGTCTTGAGATTTCATTGTACCCTGCACAGATTCAAGACACCCTGTGCCAGATGCAGCAAAGCAGCCCCAGAACATAACAGAGCCTCCTCCATGTTTCACAGTAGGGACAGTGTTCTTTTCAAGATATGCTTCATTTTTCCATCTGTGAACATAGAGCTGATGTGCCTTGCCAAAAATTTTGATTTTTGTCTCATCTGTCCATAGGACATTCTCCCAGAAGCTTTGTGGCTTGTCAACATGTAGTTTGGCAAATTACTTTTGTCAGATTCAAGTTATTTCTGTGACCATTGTGGGTTTTTCTTTCATTAAACAAGGGGTACCAACAATTTTGTCCACTTGTGTATACCTATTGTTGTCCATTTTCATGGATCCCTCAATAGACCGAAGTCTATGCGTGATCTATAAAAATGGGTCTGCCGTGAAAAAAAACTGACCATTCCATCCATTTTCAAGATAATTTTTCACAGTGTTCACTGGAATATAGCCTTAATCTAGGTTCACATCTGCATTCTAGTCTCAATAAGGGACTCCTCCGCAGATTCCACCTAAAATCGGTGGAGAGAAAAGTCCTGCAAGGAGGACTTTTCTCTTCGCAGGTTTTATACTGAAATTATAGTCTATGGGGTCCGCTGACAGGCTCTCTGTCTCTCGTGTCCCCATGTGGACCCAAATGATGGAGACCCGAATGCTAGTGGGAAACCTAGTGTTATACCTTATTCACGTGGCAGTAAAAAATGATCATGTGACAACCATTTTAACAACAATAAGAGTGAATGAGTACGTTTTTTTTGACGGTCAGAAACATGCTCTATCTTTTTCCTTTTGACGGACACACAGACCCGATAAATATTAATGGAACCATTTTTAATGGATGTAATATGGATTGATATCCACGTTAAGTCCGATATAAATGGATCAGTGGATTGGGTCAAAAAAAGAAAGACCAAGGAAATTCATCAGTTTTGTTAACAGTCCATAAAAACGGATACAAAACAGATGCGGAATGGATGCAAATTGACCATTCAAAATGGACCAATTTGTCTGGTTTCTCGCCTGAATAATAAATATGGTCATGTGAATAAGACCTTAGTCTCAAAGGTAGTCTACTCGAACTCCACTGCTATACTTTACAGACTGGCTACAGATAATTGCTCGCTCATGTAGTCACCTTCTATGGGAATAATGAGTAAGACCTGGTGGAGATACCAGTAGACTGTACAGTACACGCAATGTGGTGGAACATGCAACAAGCATCAACATTCTATGGATAAGAGATCAATGCTGGACAAGTTCCATTATACTCCGTGATTAGAATCTCAGTGGGTTTGCTTTTCTCATACAGAAGTCTCTTTTTGTGTGTTTTTCTCCGTACTCTCAGTGCTACTGCTGAGAACTTTCCTAAAATAAAGATCTTTGAAAACACGACAAATACGAGAATAGCAGCAGCAGCAACGGCGTACACACGTACAGAGGCGTCACCGTGGACTCGGCAGAACACTCGGTTACTTGATCACGCTGATTCTATGTTGGAATTGATTGGAAGTTATTTAGCCGTTTGCTTGAGAAGATGTTAATGATGATACAATTAATGATGCGTGAAATTTAAGAAGTTGAAAATAGCCGAGTCATTCATGTGTTATTTCAAGCTGGATGCCTTCTGTGGGATGGAAAGGGAGACAAGTGAAGGGACAGATGATAAATGCAGATTTATTTACAAGGTCAGAACGAGACAATCTGAAAGACAACCAGTGGTAGTCAACCCACTGCTTTAGGAGGACCAAAAATGCAGCCCTTAACCCATTACATGCAATGTCCCTTGTCCCCAGGGACACTCTCCTTTAGGGTAAATAGGAGATATGGACTTGAATTCCCAAAATAAGTACAACCTCATGCCCCACATACATAGTGCAGTCATCTGTCCACCATGTAAAAATCAACGGTAAACCACATATAGTGCGTAGCTATATTACTCGTATACTCAGTGTAGCCTAAGGCCAGTAAAAAGTGTTAGGCAGATGTGGAAGAAATGCTACAAAATAAGAATGGCTTCAGAAATAGAAGTGTTAAAAGTTTTAACTAATGTTAGGTGTGAGCACCCCTAGGGAAGCCCTGACCTCAACATCGCTCAGTCTGTCTGGGATTACAGGAAGAGACAGAAGGATTGGAGCAAGCCTACATCCACAGAAGATCTGTGCTTAGTTCTCCAAGATGGTGGGAACAACCTCCCTGCTGAGTTCCTTCAAAAACTGTCTGCAAGTACTGATAAAAACTGATGGAAGGCAAAGGGTAAAGTTCAACCCAAATATCAATTTCATTTAGATTTCCTTCACTTTTCATTTTGTTAATTGATAAATATAAACTATTACTATTATTACTTGCCTAAAACTTTTACACAGTACTAATATACAGATAGACATGGGTTGTCTTCATTATATGTTACCCCTGCTAATACCCATAGTACTCATATCTGTTATGCTACCCATACTCCTGTTACCTATTCCCCTGTTATGTTACCCATACCCCTGTCACCCATACCCCTGTTATGTTACCCCTTCCTCTGTTACATATACCACTGTTATGTTACCCATAACCCTGTTATATTACCCATACCCCTGTTACCTATACCTCTGTTATGCTACCCATACTCCTGTTACCCATTCCCCCGTTATGTTACCCCTTCCCCTGTTACCTATACCCCTGTTATGTTACCAATAACCCTGTTACCTATACCCCTGTTATGTTACCCATAACCCTGTTATGTTACCCATACCCCCGTTACCTTTTCCCCTGTTATGTTACTCATATCCCTGTTACCTATACCTCTGTTATGTTATATTGCCCATACCTGTTATGTTACCCATTCCCCTGTTACCTATACCCCTGTTATTTTATGTTGCCCATTCCCCTGTTATGTTATGTTATGTTATGTTATGTTATGTTGCCCATACCCCTGTTATGTTATGTTACCCATACCCCTGTTATGTTGCCCATACCCCTGTTACCTATACTTCTGTTATGTTATATTGCCCATACCCGTTATGTTACCCATTCCCCTGTTACCCATACCCCTGTTATGTTGCCCATACCCCTGTTATGTTGCCTATACTCCTATTAAAACAGTCCAACTAATGATTAGCAAATTACAAGAAAAAGTTTGGCTTATTATTATCTTATTACCTGTTGTACTATGTTCAGAGACTTGATATGAGGGCTTGAGAGGTGATACTGACATCTCTGTGATTATTGTATATTCTGTACATTTTGTGACAGAAGCTTCTAGAAATAGCTGGGATCAATCACCGATGCCCCTAAAAATGTTCTTATTATTTGTAGTAAAAACTAGACATGTATATTTGACACTTAAAATAGGAATATCAGAGTCAGTGTCAATCACCTTCTAGACATACCTCATGTAAGATGCAGAGAATTTGTAAGCCTTGTCATATTATAGTAAAAAATGGAAAAGTTCAAATTATTTTAGGGAGATCATAGTATGTCAGTGTAGTTCACCAGTAACCTGAATATCGGATAAGTTTTGTAGATAGGGAGAGGAGACATAAACAGAACTTTTGGGGGTTACTGGCTAGTTAAACTGATCATAATAGGTGTCTAATCCACTGATACATGCTGAATGTGAGTTATGTGTGTCTAGAATGCTGCTGCTTTCCCTAGCTCTCATGCATTAGCACAACTTTTATCCTGTACTAATTTCTCCTATAGCCCATGGGTACAGCTCCTTCCTTGGCCTGACAGATAATGATGTTCTATGTGCCTTCCTCCAAATCAGCAGTACAGACTGCGTGATCTGCCCTCCCTGAAGCCTTGGGTGCTTCACCACCTCTCCACACTCTGGCATACTTTGACATCTTTCTACCCTTCCTTGTTGGTATCTCTAACACTGAGAAGCAGGAGCGGAAGACAACAGAATGCTAGAGATGAGTACTTTTCAAAATTTGTTTTGTGTTCACTGGTTCAGACCAAAGGTTTGGATCTGAAATGATTTGTTCCAAATAGAGGGGAGCAAATTGGTTCGTAACAAGCTGGGTTTGTTATTCATTATCCAAAATTTTTGTGGTTCGCCACCTTCAACTCACTATAATTATCCACTGGGGTCTGAAGAGACACCAGAGTATAAGCAGAGTCCCAGGGAAAGTGCGGAAACATAATAAACACTGACCCTGAGGTCTCGTCAGACCACATATAGTATAATAACTGGAGGCCCAGGGGAGATGCACTTACATAAATACTGATGATACTTCCCTATCCTCACCTCCCCCAGGCTCCTTTTGGATGTGCTCAATCATTGTTCTTTTCCAGCCCTATCACAGGCCTCAGCAGTCCCCTGGGACCCATGACTTTACTCAGGAGGTTGGAAAATTACTATGATAGAGCTGTACCCTGTCACAAGGGCTGCCTGCAAGCATTAAAGGGATGAGAACCACACCACAAAAAGTTTGTATTCATTCAAATCCAGAGTTTTTTGCAAAGTTCAGGTTGAATCTGGTTTGTTATGGACTGGTTCACTCATCTCTAGAGCTAACACAGCCACGAGCAGTGTGTTGTCAGATCTACAGATATTTCCTTCCTTCTTTTTCCTTTTTGCTCAGCATATGCCAAGATGTGTGGCAAAGGATGACCCGCTTTTCAAAAGACATGATTTTGCAATACAATAGATGTCTATCCTATGTGTTTCTATGTACATCCACTCAGTGACTTTGTTGTGTCTGGCAGTCTTTTAAAGGTCTTAGCAAGGCTTAGTAATATATTTAATTAGCTTAATAGAAAACTGGAGTCTTCAACTGTATATGGGATATGCTAAAGGTAGACACAAAATACAGGTGCATCTCAATAAATTAGAATAACTTTGAAACGTTTATTTCTTTCAGTAATTAAATTAAAAAGCGACCTCCTATATTTTCTAGATTCTTTACACACAGAGTCTTCTATTTCAAGTGTTTTATTTCTGTAAATGTTGATTATGGATTACAGGTAATGAAAACCAAAATCTAAGAAAATTAGAATATTGTGAAAAAGTTCAGTATTGTAAATTCAGTGTCACCTGCCAAGGTTTCCTAAGCCTTTAAATGGTCCCTCAGTCTGGTTCAGTAGGACACACAATCATGGAAGACGCTGATTATGGATTGTATTACTGAATTACTGAAATTAATGAACGTTTCAAAAATATTCTAATTTATTGAGATGAACCTGTAGAATAGTCATCTCTATAGACTCTATAACAACAAAATGGATATAGGAATTTTATTTGCTTTTGGTATGAGTGGCCCATTTGAGGCTATGGAGGAATTATAAAAAATAGACTTTTTTAGTTTAGTTTTGTCATTTTTTTTGCTCACCATTGAATCTAATGATCATCTCTGCTGTCTCAAATATAATGTCTTTGCTTTATCTGAAATTGGATTTCTCAAAGACTGAACTACTGCTGTTTACACCATTTAACAGACCTAACCCTAATCCTAGGCAGTATGCTCCGGGTTATGTTTGACTCAGACCTTTCCTTCATCCCCCATATCCAATCACTCGCACACTCATGTCATCTCCACCTCAAAAACATCTCCAGCCTTTCCTTACCATGGAAACATTAAAGACCCTTATTGTCGCACTGATACACTCTCGACTTGACTACTGTAGCTCATCTATCAGTCTAGACGCTACAGCGATGCCTCCAGTCTGTGTCAGTCACTACATTGGCTGCCTAGTCAATACAGAATACAATATAAACTTATCACCCTCATCCACAAGGCTTTCCATAATGCTGCACCTCCCTACATTTCCTCCCTCATCTCTGTCTATCGCCCAACCTGTGCTCTCCGTTCACTCAATGACCTAAGACTAACATCCTCTATTATCAGAACCTCCCACACTCGTATACAAGACTTCTCCCGAGTTGCACCACTTCTCTGGAATGCTCTATGCCAGACAATCAGATTAACCCCCAATTTCTACAGCTTCAAGCACAAACTAAAGACACATCTTTTCAGATAGGCCTATCACAATTCCTAACCTAAACCCTTTGTAGAAAGGCAGAAGGTAAAATAGTGGATGTTAGATACCTTCTGCTAAGGTGGCTGGTATCTGTGAGATAACTGGCTGGAGTCTGGGTCCGGGTTTTGGAAGTTGTTGCAGAACCGAGCCTATACTCCAGTCCGGGTCTTGCTGGGTGCAGCTTTGAAAAGCTAAAACTGCCCAAAAGGAAGGGGTGTGGTGGTCTCTTCTGTGTATAGCTGAAACACACACTGCCCTGTGTGGAGGACAGATGCCTAACATATCCTGTTGCAGTGGTGGGCTCTGTTGACCTGTTTGTACCTGAGAATAAGGATGGTTTATGTTTTCCTGATTTGTTCGTTTATGCTGAAGCTAGCTGTTTTTGAGTTGGACTGTATGAACTGTTGGCAAAAAAACTGCACGTGTGAACTGTTATCCCGCCTCCATGCTCCTGTCTAACATGGTAACAAGCCCGCTCTGAAGGTCCCATGTTTACACCTTATAGAGTTAGAATCCCTAAATCTAACCCTCCTCTGTTCACGCTCCCGCATTACTCCACAGAATATGATGCCGTATCGGACTGTAACATTATATGTCCTGGCACCATCTGCACAGTAAAGGACACGACTGGTGACGGCTCATACAGCTTTATATATGTGTAATGACAGTAACCTCTATCACAAAAATGTCTGAACCACTGTATAAGCAATGCTACCTCCAATGCCGCCCCTGCTACCTCTTGTGTCACCCCCTCTAACTCTTAGATTGTAAGCTCTTGTGAGCAGGGCCCTCAGTCCCAATGTGTGAATTGACTATTACTGCTCTGTAATATATCTTTTTGTCTGTACTTGAACCTTACAATGTGTAAAATGTTGCAGAATATGTTGGCGCTATAGAAATAAAATGTATTATTATTATTATTATTATTATTATTTTTATGTATCTTTTCTAAAATGTGTGAGTGGACTCAGCTAACCAACATGTAATTGTCAATCTGTCATCTGCTTCAAATTTTTTCATTGAAGAAGCAAGAAAGAGCAAGGAAATAGAATTTCTTCTGAAAATGTAAGATTGGTAAACCAGAATTTTGTAGCATCTGGCAACATTTGTTTATTTTCCTTATAGAAATATTGGGGCAGATTTAATATGCCTTGAAAGCCGGTTTTATGGCACGCAAGACATGAAAAAGTCATTTATGCCGAATACGAAATTTACCTAAAATGGGGTGTAGCAAGGGGTCATGGTGTGGGTGGGACCACCAGCTTCCCCATTTATGTTACTGACGTAATTGATGTCTGAAATCTACGTCAGCTTTGTGCTGGTGTAGATTTCAGTGCAGGCGCATGGTCCAGAGGAGGGTGCGCCTGATTTGGTGAAAAAAACAGTCTTTATAAATTTTTGAAAAAGTGAAAACATCAAGTTCAGCCATATTGTAAAATCCTGGAAAACTTCTCTTACAGGTTCTTCCATTGAGTGAGCTGCACAATTTTTAGTATGGGATTTCCACCTCTGGGTATAAACAAAAACATTGAGTAAGCTTTACATACATACTGTATTACTGGGAAATCCCTTTAAATGGTCACATGTCACATTAACTATTCAGCTTCTAGTACTTTAATTAAAAAATTATAACCTACAGTATAAACAGAAACATAACATTAGTGGGTCTTACTAAGAACATCAGAAATATTCTATTGTGCGATGAATTGTATGCCGCCTCATAGTGTCTGCTACACTTCTCTCTAGCTCTATGTGCAGTCACTATAACGACAGTTGCTAATTAGCTTGTATTGTAATATTAAACAGAATGAGACTTTGTCACAATACCTTCAGATCAGAACAACCTTGCTTTGTATGTCATAAAAAATCTAGCTCGCTCATGCCTGAATGACAGAGGCTGCTGAGCTTTGTGTTCTTTATAATCATTAACCCAGCATTTGACAGCAGATGGTAGACTAGATAACATATTTAAAGGGATTGCCTGGTTTAGAAAACTTGATTATGGACATTTTCAGTGTGACCCTCTTTCAGGAATATGTATCAAATAAGCCCAATGACATACTCCATCTGATCGGCGCTGTCACCCTGAGCATTTTGATGATTTGTTTTTCAAAATCTGTTCAGCCATTCCAAAGATATAAGCCCTTTTAGTGTTGATGATGTCATGCAGTGGGCGGTTACACTGAATGACATCATACAGCACACAGAGACCCTGCCCCCTAAGAAAGTAGAGTGCTGTACCTGTACGTCCTTGCAGTGTTAAGCGACTGCATGACATCGTGCAGCTGCAGAACAGCCGGGATGGTTTATTACTGTCCTTGCCTTCCCAATCACTGTGTACCCAGCACTCCTTGAGAGCTATGGGAGCCCCCATGATGCGGCTCCCCTCTGACCCAGCATTAGAGAGCCCAGATCAGATCTGAAGTTCAGGTTAGGAGGCTGCATTCTTCCTGTAACTGGGGCTAACTGTATCAGCCCCAGTTACCAGATAAATAAAATAAAATGAGAATAAAAGTACTTTTAAGATTCCCCCCAAAGGTCTATTATGACCGTATGGGGGGCACAATGTTAAAAAAAAAAAAAAAAAAAAAAGGCAAAACAATAAATAAATAAAAAAGGAGAAAAAAAAAGTTTAAACCACACCCACATCACAAGTTCTAGCCCCACCCCGTGACACAAACCTACATAAAAATTACCGTAACAGAGGAAAACAATTTAAAAACATTTTTTAGCAACATTTTATGCTATTAATAAAAAATAGGAAAAGAGACATGTTTTTCTCCTTTTTTTTGTTTACATTTTCCTGTATTCAAAAAAAAAGAAAAAACATGCAAAAATAAAAATAACATAGGAATAAATATAAAGCTCTATGTGTCAAAAACTATTTGAATAACCAGGATGAAAAAAAAGTTATAGTCCTCAAAACCACATGTACGAAAAACCAAAAAATGTATGTATGTGATAGGAAGATGACCCTTTATATAGGTTTATCTGGCCTGACATCATCCATCACCTGGCATAGTTATAATGGAGGTACAGGAGGCAGTGGAACCCGGCAAGGTAAGTAATAGTCTTACTTTTATATTCAAAAACATGAGGAGAGAAACCATTCCATGTGCCTAGTGTATATTCCTTGTCCATGGTGCTGAAATACGTCCATCCACCATGGTAGTAACATCATTTGTTATTTTAGTAGTTTTATCTATTTTTTTGGATTTTTGCAGTGATAATGGCAGTTTTTTTTTAACAAAAACACCATCTCAAAAAATAGTTCACAAGAAAATGAGATTTAGCACTGAAAGGTTGACCTGGCCAGTGAGTATTAGGCTAGAATACACCGTGTGTGTCAGCTTGTTTTTTTGCAGTGATTATGGCAGTTTTTCTGTATTTTTTAACAATAAACACTATTCCAAAAAAATAACCTTAACAAAATGAGATTTTTACGTCAGTAAAGTACGTGTTAGTCAAAACAATGTTTTCTGGGCAAAAAAAAAAAAAAAAATTCTGTTAGTGCTATTAATAGGTTAATAAGGGCACCCAAATACCTTTAGCAGTGTTTTGAGTGATTTCTGGGTTCCTCTGTGAGTTCCTGGCATCTTCTGCATTTGTTTACATGGGCATCTTTCTGATCTGTGTTTTCCTACAACTACCATGATGCCTTGGGCTTCACTCAGAGCTGACACACTACCACCTTCTCTCGCTCCCTCCCCCTTCCTTTCTCACTCCCTCCCCCTCCCTTTCTCACTCCCTCCCCCTCCCTGTTTCTCTAGCTAGACTTCCCACTACCAGCCTTTCCTAACTAACTCAACCTTCTGCCGGCCACCCACACCTGTGCAATAGAGCTGAGTGCCGGCTGCTACGCATGCTAGCACTCTGACTCTATTGCTCAGGTGTGGTTGGCCGGTATACGTCAAGAAGAGGAGGCGCCGCCCAGAAGAAGTGACGTAACGTGCCCAGAAGTTCCGGCCTGGAAGACAGGTAAGTATGATGGAGTGGGAGGAGTGTTAGTTTAGATGACGTTTCGTTTTTCCCTTCCCAAAACGGAAAGTCACCAGAAAATTGGAAAATTTACCTGGGTGGTCCCAGTGATCTAAGTAAGTATAGATTTTTGGTACACTAAGTAATTTAGAAGGTAGTCAGGGGGTTGTTTAGTTTAGATTAGAAATATCAATTTATCCCGGACAACCCCTTTAAACAGAGATAGAATGTCAGATGCAGATGGAGCAATCACTCTAATGTAACAAACGTGATGGAAGATTTGTCTGAATGCAGGACTGTTTTTCTGTTAGAAAATTAACAAACATGATAGAAAAAAACTTCTATCATGTTTTTTACATTACAGTGAATGGGAATGGACGCAGATGCAGGGGGCTCCGCCTGCATCCGTCACTCTATCGCTATTTAAGTCCATTGCTCTGGTTCTATGATGGATAAGAGCAATAGACTTTTACAGTAATCTGAATATACCCTCACTGTTATATGATCCTACACAGAGAAGCCACAAGAGCTGGTTAAGGGCGTGAATTTGTCATAAATATTTTTAAAAAAACTATCACGACATGCTAGCAAAACCCTTGAAGGGCTGAAATTCTCAAAAGAACCACTAGATTCATATAGCATATCATTTTGTGACGCAATATCTCAAAGCAGTATTGTATTGAAAAGCTAATCATTCAGTGACAGACATATCTGGGACATGTCCAGTCAAGAGGAAAGGTGAGAAAGGACACATCTGCAAAAACAACATGGTTTTTAGAGCTAAAAATTTTGGATTAAGGTTTGCATGACTATTTCTTGACAACAGCAGCATAATCCTGATTTATAGACTCCGTAAACCCAATGCTGTGATTTAGTATATTTCTAAAACTGTGTACGGCTGAGCCGATGAATAATTAATCTGTCAATCCGGCTGCCTGTCTCCACACTTTGCTTACACATAGCATATTTAATCCTGTAGCAGTGAAATATACAGTAATTTGAAGCTATTTTCCATGAAATTGAGGTTTTTTTTGCCTAATAACCGTCTCGTCCTTAAAATGGGGATTAAACAAGTATGACTACTTGTACTGACAAATATACAGCAAAATCAGGGCAGAATCCAACGGGTTAATATTCCTGATGGTATTCAAAAATATACAGTACCAAAGTAGCTGGAAACTGGTCAGTGGTCTTCATGTGGTTACCTAGAGTGTGGGGCCATGATATGAAGCAGGTCTGGAAATATTAATGCTTTGGCACTCAGTACAGGGTATATGAAGATTCTCGGAGAGGGGCTCAACCCGTCAATTCATATATGCAAAGAAGAATCCCGTACATCGTCCAGAAACAAATGAAGTTTCGGTCAATAAGACCTTCATGAGACATCGGACTGTAGGAAATGGAGTTAGACTGTAGATCAATGAGAAAGCAACAGGGAGGACGCTAACTCACTAGGACGATTTCTGGACGATACAATAAATTTGGAATTTTCTTTCACACATAATATGAGTAGAGATGAGCGAATAGAAGCTGACGAAGTGGAATTCGATCCAAATTTCAGCATATATTCAATTCGCATCGAATCCGGATTTCCTCACACTTCATGGTAACGAACCGCACAGCTCCGATCGGGGGTTTTAACCCCTTAGAAGCCAAGGGGTTCCGCCATGCTACATGTCCCCCTCGGCACCCCCCGCTGGGGACCCATGATAGCGGTCAGGAAAAGCCTGGTTCCCCGACTGCTATACCTACTGCTAATGGAGATGCGATTGCCAGGCCCCTTTTCATTAGATTCCAGGCCAGGGGAGGTGATTAAAAATAAAAAAATACTGATACTCACCTGTCCTGGGCTCAGCGTACAGGTCTTCCGGCTGGTGATTGAGGTCCTGCTCCCCAGGCCTTACTGCTGGCGTCTGTGATTGGGTCACGTGGAGCGCGCCAGCGTAATGATGTCATTTCCCCACATGACCGCTGAGGCCCAATCACAGGCCCCAGCAGTGACGTCTGGGGAGCAGGACTTCAGTCGCAAGGAAGAAGAGAAGTATGGAGGACGCTGCAGACTGCCGGATTCCCAGAAGAGGTGAGGTAAGGTGAGTATAAGTGTTTGCTATTTTTAATCTCTTCCCCTGGGCCTCTGATTAATATACTTTGGTGTCTGAGGAGATCCCAGAGTATAATAATAGCACCAGCTCTAGGGGAAGGGGGTTTTATTTTAAACTTTTTTTTTTTACATTTTTTCTTTTTGTCCCCATAGGGGATTGAAGGGGGCCAGACCGAAAACGTTGCAGGGGGGCGTTCGGGACCCCAATATATAATAAAACCCCTGAGATGCCGCAGTCAAACAGGGGTTAACACCCGTGATCAGAGCTCAGCTCCAACCAGGGGTATTAGAGGACAGTGTCAGCTGTTACATACAGTTTCTGTGATATGAAGCAGTGAAGCCATGGTACAAGATGTCTGCAGAGGCTGGATCAGTTCTGCAGGGGGCCTGATTATTAGACTTAATTACATGTCGATTTAGGTTGAGACACTCATCACATGACCAAAGATTGCTTATCCAGGGTAGGGCAACACTCCATATTCTATAGTTGGGTGCAGGTTATGTGTGGGGATGACCACCTCCCCTCTTCATATATAGTCAAAGAAACCAAAAATGTATACTCCAGAGCGGTTATGCTTCATGAAATTTATTGAAGCGATACTTGACTCGTCTATGTTCATAATTAATAATGCAATGTTTTGGGTTATTACCCTTCATATGTTATGTTTGGTATGGCTTCGAACACTGACATCCATAGACAAGAGATGTTATGGAGTGATTTCCCAGTCAATGGTTTGCAGTTCCAACTAAGATGAAAGTGTGGGCTCCTTCACAGTGAAAGGAGCTGGGGGGCCAATGAGCTTTAGAATAGGGGTTGTGAGCCCCTTATGCCTCCTCACCGCAAGACCACTGATAGGAGCAGATGTCACTCATGCAACCTAGCACTCCATTCAGTGTGTGTGGGACTGACAGAGAGCTGTACTCTGCTATGTCCATTAGTCCATGAACTTTGAATAGAGTGTGCATGTGTGACCACTGCTCCATTCAGGACTCCCCATTCTAATGATCAGCGGGGACCCCAGCAATCATACATTTAGAAAATAATGACTTTAGCCATGGTAGGCAGGGTCCAATGGAAAGGGCCACAGTTGCCCCAAAAGGTAATTTTTTGCTCAAGTGGTATAATGAGATGTCCAAAAAATTTCAATAGTAACTTTCACTCATTGACCTACTTTCAAGAGTAATCCAGACCACATTGTCTAAACCAGCAAATGACATCTGTAACATGATCAGAACTCTCACTGGCTGGTTCAGATTATGTGGTCCCAGTTACTCCCCATCACTGAAAGTAGGTCAATGACCTATTTTTTCTGACCAAACGTAAAGGCTGCCGTTTTGAGTCATCCAAAACGAATTTCCAAAGTTTTGGTTTCACTAGAATTTGAAACTTTTGGGAAGTTCGGAACAAATTTGATTTGTAACAAATCAGTTTGCTCATCTCTGTCTAACCCCTAATAAAGATATCTTCCTGTAACTAAAAAGCTGGAAAGAATTGCTTTTGGGAATCATTCACTGGGTACAGTATTATGCCCAACTATATTATTGTTGCTAGTATTATAGGGTAACACTATTTGGGCACTGTATGTCACTGTTGTTTAGATATTTATAGTAAGATTATTTAGGTAGTTTTACTTGGGCACTGTATGGCGGGTGTTTTCAGGCACTTTTATTCAGGAATTATAGTCTCATTCAGTATGAGATAGAATTACATTTTTAGGGCACTGTATGTCACTGTTGTTTAGATATTTATAGTAAGATTATTTAGGTAGTTTTATTTGAGCACTATATGGCAGGTGTTTTTCAGGCACTTTTATGCAGGGATTGTAGTCTCATTCAGTAGAATTAATTTTTCTTAATATGCAGAGGGTACCCCATATGGACATTTTATATTACATATCATGTAAAGTTTGACTGAGCATTCATTATTCAATAAGTGCAACTGTGAACAAGCTGTTAGCAGGATTTTTTTCAAGAATGAACCAATTATCTGTATCCAATGGTTTACGTGTAAGGAATAGGTAGCATTTCAGTAATAAATATACCATAATGAAGTTGGATGGTACTGAGAAATCATATGGCACCTTTAGGGTACAAGACATATGTCTTGTAAATTATATGTGTGTAAAATGCACTAAAAATAATTTGGATTAATATTCCAGCTAAGTATGAAATATACTGCAGTATACTTGGCCATATGTTTGTGCCCTGAACCATGAGTTGCTTGTAGTGTAAGGAGCTGTCTTCCAGATATCCCATATTACTGAATTTGTTTCACCCTGAATGGTTTCTGAATTTCTATTAAAATGTAATATTAGACAATCTGAGTATTGGAGAAAAAGTGCATGTGTGCGACTTTCATAGGAACTTCGTTTTTACGGTGTTCACTCTGCAGCCAAAATGACATGTCACTTGTATTCTATATTTCGGTACCATTATGGAGATACCAAATTTATATGGTTTTATTTGCATTTTACAAAAATCTAAAACTTTGCACAAAAATTTTTTTTTTCAAGTTGACATATTCTGACGCCCGTAAATTTTTTACATTTCTGTATATGGGGATGCATAGGGTGTCTTTTTTGTGGGGCCAGGTGTACTTTTTAGTAATACAATTTTGGGAAATGTCTATTGCTTTGATCACTTTTTATTCAAATTTTTATCAGAGGAGAAACAGTGAAAAAATGTCGGTTTGGAACTTATTTTTTTTTTCCCGCTTTGGTGTTCACCGTACGGGAAAAATATTTTTAGGATTAGGGTACCTAATGTGTATGAGTTTCACAGTAATTTTTAACTTTTATATGTATTCTAGGAAAAGGGTGGTGATTTAAACCTTTAGCTCTTTTTGGGGTTTTTTTAATATAGTTTTTATTTAACTTTTTTTTGTTATTGCATTTATTAGACCCCCCAGGGGGTTTGATCGCTAATGCATTCCAAAATATCGGCATTTCTATCACAGGTTGAATAGCTGCATAGCTGTAATAGCAAGGGGACGCTGGCCCCGGATCTCACTCTGGGCACGGCAGTCCCTGGCAAAATGGCACCTCGGTCATCTTGAGTCACTATCTGTAGCTTCATTGTACTGTGACATGGCTGTGTGTATTATCCCTGTACTGTGACATCACTGTGTTTATTATCCCTGTACTGTGACATCACTGTGTTTATTATCCCTGTACTGTGACATCACTGTTTATTATTCCTGTACTGTGACATCACTGTGTTTATTATCCCTGTACTGTGACATCACTGTGTTTATTATCCCTGTACTGTGACATCACTGTATTTATTATCTGTGTATTGTGACATCACTGTGTTTATTATCCCTGTACTGTGACATCACTGTGTTTATTATCCCTGTACTGTGACATCACTGTGTTTATTATTCCTGTACTGTGACATCACTGTGTTTATTATTCCTTTACTGTGACGGCTCTGTGTTTATTATCGCTGTACTGTGACATCACTGTATTTATTATCTGTGTATTGTGACATCACTGTGTTTATTATCCCTGTACTGTGACATCACTGTGTTTATTATCCCTGTACTGTGACATCACTGTGTTTATTATTCCTATACTGTGACATCACTGTGTTTATTATTCCTGTACTGTGACAGCTCTGTGTTTATTATCGCTGTACTGTGACATCACTGTGTTTATTATTCCTGTACTGTGACATCACTGTGTTTATTATCCCTGTACTGTGACATCACTGTATTTATTATCTGTGTATTGTGACATCACTGTGTTTATTATCCCTGTACTGTGACATCACTGTGTTTATTATCCCTGTACTGTGACATCACTGTGTTTATTATTCCTGTACTGTGACATCACTGTGTTTATTATTCCTGTACTGTGACGGCTCTGTGTTTATTATCGCTGTACTGTGACATCACTGTATTTATTATCTGTGTATTGTGACATCACTGTGTTTATTATCCCTGTACTGTGACATCACTGTGTTTATTATCCCTGTACTGTGACATCACTGTGTTTATTATTCCTGTACTGTGACATCACTGTGTTTATTATTCCTGTACTGTGACAGCTCTGTGTTTATTATCGCTGTACTGTGACATCACTGTGTATATTATCTCTGTACTGTGACATCACTGTGTGTGTATCATTCCTATATTGTGACATCAAATAAGTCCATTGGATCCCCCAGCTATGGACATACATCAATATCTAGTGTTGGAATAAGTATTTAAGTATTCCAAAATTTTTGTAAAACAATCCCCGCTACCTATTGTTGTGGATGAAGTAAAACAATTTTATAAACATTATTTTCCAGGTTTAGAGACAATTTGTTGGATAAGTAATGATTTCATGTTGTGAAACACTGTGGTAGTACACTGTGAATTCTGAGAGGCCCACTACAAGCTTTCATTGAAAACTCTCAGAGTCACCTTTTAATCACGGCACTTCAATAACTTGCAGTAACTGCGGCACAGCTAAATCCTCAGCAATTAAATTATATTACATGCTCTTCACTAATATTTATTTTTCCGTTTCAAATATGTATTCCCGCAGGGCATATTACTCTGCTCGCATCTGTTAGAGCTGCAGACTGCACCAGATGTAGCTGGAGTGATGGCACTTTTCTCTGCACTGTGTCTGGGTGTGACTTGACATTCAGAGGCAACATTAACATTAGTTCCTATGAGAAATCTGATGTTTGCTTAGGCGTTTAGATATAGACCTTACAAATAGAGATGAGCGAGTTTTGCCAAAATTCGATTCGACCGATTCTCCAAAGTTTCCAAAACAATTCTATTCGATCCAGATATCACTGTTTCAATCCCCCCCCTTAAAGCTGGTGCTATTATTATACTCTGGAGTCTCCTTAGACCCCAGAGTCTAATAATTATTATAATCAGAGGCTAAGGGGAAGTGATTAAAAATAACAAACACTTATACTCATCTTAACCTCACCTCTCCTGGGTACCCAGCTGTCTGACCGTCCTCCTCGCTCCTCTTCTTCCTTCCGAATGAAGTCCTGCTCCGCGGACGTCAGTTCTGGGGCCTGTGATTGGGCATGATGACGTCATTACACCGACGCCGACTTCATTACGCCCAATCACAGGACCCAGCAGTAAGGCGTTTGGAGGAAGAGCTCCAGAGTTACTGCGGAGTCCAGGACAGGTGAGTATCAGCATTTTTTTTTATTTTTAGTCACCACAGGGGGTGCCGAGAGGGACAAGTAGCATAGCAGAGCCCCCAATCGGAAATGTGTGATTCGATACATCGAAGTGTGAGAAAATCCGGAATCGATGGGAATCGAAGATTTCCTGAAATTTGGATCAAATTCCACTTCATCAGCTTTGATTCGTTCATCTCTACTTACAAATACTGTAGTAAATTCAGTACAGAGCCTTCCAGTATATCATAGGAAGACGTCTAAATCTTTTATGCATGGAAACTCCAAGATTATGTTTATATCCGTATATTGAGTGCTTTATTTTAGGGTGCTAGAGTAGGAAGGTGCTGGTATACTGTATCAAAGGAGTTTTCCCATGATAGACACTGATACTGGGGGGGTCTGATATCACCCCCTAGTGATCACAAAACTAGGGACCTGCAAGTGCATCTGAGAACCCCATGTGATTGGAGCCATGGTATGTACAGTATACTTGACCACTGGTCTACTCACTTTTGGGACAGCTAAGAGTGGAACCCTATTCCAAATGTAGCTAAATTGCCCCATTATTACTCTTTACATTCCTAGTAGTTAAATTATCAAATGGGTCCATTGGATCCCCAGGATATGGGATACATTTTAGATGACTATGGGTCACACTAATGGGAGCCGCAAGGATCAGGAAAATGGGGGATCAAAAGTCCCCCCGAAGCCTCCCTGTGAATGAAGCACCGGTAAGTTTGTGTGACTGGTGCACCATTCACTATACAAAAATGCTAATGGACTAGTTGGCCCAAGCTGGTTCACCAATATATCAAAATCCAAACTCCAAAATAATGAACAATAGGATGCAATGTTTAATAGTGACCTTCTAAAAATGAACTGCAGGAGTTCAAACTAAGTAGCAACAACGACAAAGGAATTAAAAACACCTGCAACCACCATGGTTGTAACCCACAGCCATACAGTGTATGAATAATATCACTATACATTACAGATTTAGTACAATTATACATGTCTGAATAATATCACTATACATTACAGAAATAATACAACTATACATGTCTGACTAACACTACACATTCAAAGAATAATAAAACTATAAGTGGTATGAATAATACCACTATAAATTACATAAATAATAAAACTATACAGTGTATGAATAATACGACTACAAATTAAAAGAATAATACAGCTATTCAGTGTGTGAATAATACAACTAAACATTAAAAGTATAGTAAACTATACTTTGAGTGGATAATACCATTGAACAATAACTGAATATCACTGTTATGATAGTGTTTTTGGAGCAAATATCAGAAGTTGCAGGAACTGATTTACAACAGAGAGCAGTAGAACTAACTGTTTAAAACTTACACAGCGCTGAGAGATAAATCCCAGGCACCCAAATGCCTTCACAAGTGCCAGCTGCGAAGCCAGATGGACTTGTGCTGAGTTTAGGGCCCAGGTTATTACTACAGAAACTGGTATAATAAGTAAACGCTCTAATCTGAAGACTAACCAGAAACCATACCATACCAGTAGGATAAATCAGGAGAGTTAATGTGTTCAAGCCAAAGATCAGTCTGAGAGGTAATGTCAGAGCCAAATTCAGAAGACAAGCAGATTTCCAATAACAAGCCAAAGGTCAGTCCAAGAGGTAACATCAGAGCCAAAATCAGAAGACAAGCGGATTTCCAGTAACAAGCCAAAGGTTAATATATAACAGTCCAGCACCAATGATCAGGATATGGAAGTCTCACTAAATACAGCCAAATAGCAGGCACCTGGCTGAGCAGGGATATGGTTTAAATATCCCTACTCAGCTGCTATTTGGATCAGCATAAGTGAGGCCTAAAGACTGCAGAAGCGTCACAGTTTGGCACAGCAACTTTAAAGCAACAGCAGCTAAACTGAGATTCCTGACAATCAACATACACTTGAAAAAGAAATACCACTATTAAGTCTTATTAACACCATACTTTAACACAATAATAACACCATACAATAATGTAATAACATATCATATAGTTATTGTGTAATATCACAATAGAATGATTGAAAAATACCACCATACAGTAATGCAATCATATTATGATTGAATAGTACCACATTTCAGTAATGAAATAATGCCGCCATACAGCGGAAGATTAATACCGCCATACAATGACACAATACTGTATTACTGCTGCTCTTACTGAATTACTAGTATATGGCCAGATTTTATATATTTTTATGCTATATATACTGGATCTATATGTGAAGTACATGTGACAAGGAGTCATTTTATCTGGGCCTCACAGCCTCCATTTCTAATCCGTTCTGGCATCTTGGGGCTTATAGTAAAGAAGAAAGATAAAGCCATTTCTCGCCAGCTTCATCCAGGCTTGACCTTGGAGCTCGCAAACCTAGGATAATATTTCTATAACAAGTTACAGAGAAATCTATTGAAACCGACAGGATTTTAGTCTGCAAACCAGAAGGGCCTGGGCTGGTGACATGTCATCTCATTCTACCATCAGGTTCAATATTGAATGCATTTGTAGTTTTATATATGTGAATACAACCTGCTATAAATAGAACCTCCAATAGTAATAACTTTTGATTTGTTTTTCAGACATTTTTCAATATCTTGAAAACTTTACATGTGAAAAAGATGTAATAGAATTATAACCCACCACAATACACCTTATAGATTTACATTTAAGATATATGTTTGGTATTTAATAAATGTTCACCATCTCAAGAACAAAAATTACTCACTGTTGCTGGTATGTTGGCCCATTCCTCCATGCAGATCTCCTATAGAGCAGTGATGTTTTGGGGCTGTCGCTGGGAAGCACGGACTTTCAACTCCCTCCAAAGGTTTTCTATGGGGTTGAGATCTGGAGACTGGCTAGGCCACTCCAGGACCTTGAAATGCTTCTTACGAAGCCGCTCCTTCGTTGCCCTGGCGGTGTGCTTGGGATCATTGTCATGCTGAAAGACCCAGCCACGTTTCATCTTCAGTGCCCTTGCTGATGGAAGGAGGTTTGCACTCAAAATCTCACGATACATGGCCCCATTCATTCTTTCATGTACACGGATCAGTCGTCCTGGTCCCTTTGCAGAGAAACAGCCCCAAAGCATGATGTTGCCACCCCCATGCTTCACAGTAGGTATGGTGTTCTTTGGATGTAACTCAGCATTCACTCTCCTCCAAACACCACGAGTTGTGTTTCTACCAAACAGTTCTACTTTGGTTTCATCTGACCATATGACATTCTCCCAATACTCTTCTGGAACATGCAAATGCTCTCTAGCAATCTTCAGACGGGCCCGGATATGTACTGGCTTAAGCAGGGGGACACGTCTGGCACTGCAGGATCTGAGTCCCTGGCGGCGTAGTGTGTTACTGACGGTAGCCTTTGTTACATTAGTTCCAGCTTTCTGCAGGTCATTCACTAGGTCCCCCGTGTGGTTCTGGGATTTTTGCTCACCATTCTTGTGATCATTTTGACCCCACGGGGTGAGATCTTGCATGGAGCCCCTGATCGAGGGAGATTATCAGTGGTCTTGTATGTCTTCCATTTTCTAATTATTGCTCCCACAGTTGATTTCTTCACACCAAGCTGCTTGCCTATTGCAGATTCAGTCTTCCCAGCCTGGTGCAGGTCTACAATTTTGTTTCTGGTGTCCTTCCACAGCTCTTTGGTCTTCACCATAGTGGAGTTTGGAGTGTGACTGTTTGAGGTTGTGGACAGGTGTCTTTTATACTGATAACAATGTCACACAGGAGCCATTACTACAGGTAATGAGTGGAGGACAGAGGAGCCTCTTAAAGAAGAAGTTACAGGTCTGTGAGAGCCAGAAATCTTGCTTGTTTGTAGGTGACCAAATACTTATTTTCCACCATAATTTGCAAATAAATTCTTAAAAAATCAGACAATGTGATTTTCTAGATATGTTTTCTCATTTTGTCTCTCATAGTTGAGGTCTACCTATGATGACAATTACAGGCCGGCCTCATCTTTTTAAGTGGGAGAACTTGTATAATTGGTGGCTGATTAAATACTTTTTTTCCCCACTGTATCTATCTATTAGGGAATTGCTAAATGAGCAATTCCCCAGCAACTGATGCTGGAGCCTGGGAGGAAGGGAAAGGACAGACAGTGAATCCTAATGCTGAACCCACCCCCTGTCCGTGCCTATTTGCCTCAATTACCCTAGGCAGTAGAGGACAACTGGGCGACAATCTCTTCCTATGATGCGAGTGAAAACACAGAACGCAGACAAGACAAACAACAACAAATGGGTGGTCAGGTTAGCCAAGGGGGTCGGAACCAGTTGAGCAGCAAAGAACAGAATCAGAATCCAAGAAAGTAGTCACAAGAAAAAGCCAAGGTCAGAAATATAAATATAAACAACAAAAGTAGTAGAGCCAGCAAGCACAGAAAGGCAATAGCAAGCATTAGGGAGTGGACTGGAAAAATATATAAAGGAATCCGCCCTAGACTTGATTAACCAGGAGGAATGTCAATCAAAAGCTACTAGCTTAACTCCAAAGTGACCAAAGCAACTAGAGCACTGGGTATACTGACACACAGCAATGAATCCTCAGCTGTGCTACAACAACAGGTGTAAAGGATCAAAAATGAACACGTCTCCTGCGCCGAAGCATGTGACCGGAGGATGGTGCAAACACCCGAACAGGCAAAGATGTTACATTATCTATCTATCTATCTATCTATCTATCTATCTATCTATCTATCAAATCTATATATGCTTTAATCTATCTATCATCTATTATCTATCTATTTATCTAATTATCATTCTATCTGTCTGTTTAGGCATTATGATAATAAGGAATAGGGACGTAATGTCTGACTGTACGACAGCATAATCATCATCACCATTTTGCTTATTAAAGCAGACCTGTCGCCTCTCCTGACACTTGCATTCCCCGTGAAATAATCATTTTGGAACCTCTTTTCTTATAAATCTGCAATGGGCCCACAGGTCACCTTCAACACACTAGGGCTAGATAAACTTTGGTCTTCTTTATGATTTCCTTTGATGGCTGGAAGTTTGTTTGTTGGATAATTATTTCCCCTGCCCTCTGGTGCACTGGAGTGAGAAGATTACTGATACACAGCCTTCCACTGTCAGAAAGGAGAAATATAATGGCAAAAATAGCAGCTGGTCAGCAGCATAAATGGGGGCACAAGTACTGTAAGGGCACCGATGGGCTGGTGAAGATAGGAAGCTTGTGTCTTAATGATAGTCTGGGACCAGGTAGAGAAGGAAAGGGAAATGTAAATGCTGCTGAAAGTTTTTATGAAAAGTTGAACTAGTGCCGTGATGGCGAACCTATGGCACGCGTGCCAGAGAGGGCACGCAGAGCCCTCTCAGTTGGCACACACGCCGTCGCCATGATCGCTCACTAATGGGGAATCCGGTACAGGATTCCCTGTTAGTGAGCGATTGCTTTTTTCAGCTGTATGTGCAAATGCACATACAACTGAAAACTGTCAGTGTAGGCCGCTGTCTGCAGGACCGCTGCTTACATAGTAGATGCTAAATCCTAGTGGGCTAAAGGACCTTTGATGACGTCATGACCATGTGATCAGACTCTTGCGTGGGCGGAGCTATTCTGGATACTACAGGACAGTGTGGTGTTACACAGAAAGAGGAAGTTGCTGGGAACGGAGACTGATGGAAGGTAAGGAGGAGAGAAGAGACAGCACGTGTGAGCAAGAGGGGGGAATGGGGGTGCAGGCTGTGTGTGAGCAAGAGGAGGGAATGGGGGATGCAGGCAGGCTGTATGTGAGCAAGGGGGGAATGGGGGTGCAGGCTGCGTGTGAGCAAGAGGGGGAATGGGGGTGTAGGCTGCGTGTGAGCAAGAGGGGGGAATGGGGGTGCAGGCTGTGTGTGAGCAAGAGGGGGGAATGGGGGATGCAGGGAAAGTAGGTTAATTTAAGGTTAAATTACCAAGTTGGCACTTTGCGAAAATTTAGTGGGCTTTGGGTTGCAGTTTGGGCACTAGGTCTCTAAAAGGTTCGCCATCACTGCACTAGAGAGTCAAAGGAGAGATTTTGCACCATGGACTGTGAGTCATTAGTTATGCCCCTGGCAAAACCAGCACTAATATATCCATGCCTTTCAGCAGCTACCTGACCTTAAGTTTGAACTTGAGACTTGATAACCCTGCAGGACTCGCAGATCTGTAGAATTAACAGGTACATTTTGTTGAATTATGTAGAACATCATGTGAAACAAATTGTTTAAATATGTTAATGGATAAAGTGTGTTTGGTGAAGGTCAGAAGACAAGGTACATACAGTATCTGGTTATTTGTACAGAAACATGGATTAGTCCTATCTGACTGACATCCGCAAACAGTCACCTTGTGTTTGTAGTGTATATCTCACTTTTATAAATCTCAGTCATATAGTACATAGAACATTTTAAAGGAGGTTTTTAAAATGATTAATTAAAGGGGTTTCCAGGAATTACCATATTTGGGCAGGAGATGAAAGTAACCATTGATGTCACTCACATATGTCACTGGTTCCTTTCCTGAGGTCACTGATTTGCCTCGGCGGTCACATCCTGTGAGGACTTCTGCTGGCACAATCTCCGAATAGCTGGATCAGACTACAGAGGGGGACTCCGGAGCATCGCGGACAGGTGAGTATGACTGTACTAAATACTGTAAATCCTGGACAACCCCTTTAAATATATCCAAAATTAACATTTCTTGAAATGGTAAATCCATATTTACTTATTTGTTTTTGGGGCAGTTAAATGACTACCAACTTGTCTGCTATTGTAGTTACCAAAGAGATTATCACCCTTTCAGTGGGACTTTTATATGGCAGACCATCTTACTTGTAATCAAGCTGTCCGGCTATGAAAATGTGTCCTTATATTTTCTCTTGATTGGAGATGTCCCAAGAGGCTCAAGACATCTAGCTTGTTACTCGTCACCACCCAGTCCTCGGTTGTGGTGATGTGCCACCTATTCCCTCTGGTTCATAGACTTCCTGGGGAAGTGCAGAGGTTAAGATGACCACTGTGGCCAATCACTGGCCTCAGCAGCCACATGTTGGGTACCGGTAGTGTTACTGATACCCAACATGTGACCACCAAGGCCAAAGCAGTCACCAAAGCCTCTACACTTTGACTCAGGCTACACTTCCATCGGAGGGAACGGTGACATGCTGTCAGAATTGAGGAACAGGAGTAGGTGAGTGTGGATTCTATTTTTTTATTTTGTACCTGGCCCCCAGTGAATTTTGCATTTAACAATTTAACAGAACTGGTGAGTCTTTATTTTGCTATAGATGGAAATGCTGTTACTAGTGGTTTTAGCTATTCATCTGGCATAGAATGGTGGGGATGGAGTAAAAATGGTTAATTCCAAAAAAAAAAAAAAAAAAGGTATGTAATTTGATGTCTTATCCTTCGAATTTTCCATTAATGAGAATCTGTCAGGTCAAGCTGGGACACTACACCACCCACAGGTCCTTATAGACCTGGGGTTTAGTGTCCCAGATCGCCCTGTTGTAATGCAATCTGCAGGCGCATTAAAAATAAAAAACCTTTATACTTACCTAGAGAAGGGTCCGATCGATGCTGTTCGGCGAGAACAGTCCGGCTTATTCATGAGGCTCGCCTCCCGGCGCCTGCGCTGTTCTTCAGTGAAGCCAAAGATGGACACCCCGGCTTCACTGCATAATTGCAGGGCATGCGCACTGAAACCGAGGTGTACTCCTCTGGCTTCATTGAAGAACTGCGCAGGCGCGGGGAATACAGCGGCAGGAGGAGTATAAAGCTTTTTTATTTTTAATGCGGCCATGGATTGCGTTATAACAGGGCGATTTGGGACACTAAATCCCAGGTCCATATGGACGTGTGGGTGGTTTAGTGTCCCAAATTGCCCTGACAGATTCCCTTTAGTATGTGTTTGTTGACTGTGTGATCCTCGAATCACCATTAGAGATGGTTTCGTCCTGGGTTTTTAATTTTTGTCATCTCCCCTGGGCCTCCATCTATTATAATCTCGGGTCTGAAGAGACCCCAGAGTATAATAATTTACTGCAATACATGTCACGGCGACCATCTTCGTTTGTCCGAGACAAATCCCAAATTGTTCAGTTTTGGAATATTCGGGTTGAATGCGGTTTGTTACGAAACGATTCGCCCATCTGCAATCACCATCTATCACACATCGATAGGTTTTTCTAAGTATAGGCCATCAAAGTGCTGCAAAACTCCAGATCTACAAATATCGAGTGAAGATTCCAGTCTGCAGAATGAATAATGATGATAAGGGTGTCTTATATTTGTGGCTACATTGGTCATACGGTATATTGCGGGGACAATACATGTTGACTCTTTGAACCTTGCCAGGGCTATCTGTTGAGTCTATGTTGCCTATATAAAAGCACAGTAAATGGTAACACATATAAAGATCTTCATTAATGCATGAAATCAAGTCAACAACATAAATAATGTAAAACATGGTGAATACATCACTCCGAGGCAGATCATTTTTCTTCACTATTGGGGCCCACAGGGGCTATAGTTTTCATCAAATAAACCATTTCATTTCTCAACGCCTGACTTACTGCTCCAATTGCATTTAATGAGTTCTATATTACAAAAGGAGACTTGATCAGAACTGCAGTCACTGTACGTTCCTGATCAGTCCAAAAAAAATAAAAAAATTGATATTACATATTAGCAAACTACCATAACAGAATAAACCAATGTAGGTCTCTTGTTTCTACCCACCTACTCCGAATGCTATATTTTATATCGCATGTTAAGAGGAAAGCATTGCCTAAGATGCAGGTGAGTTCTTCTTCACCTGTCCTGGTGACCGGACATGTCCAAGTTAAAGGGGTTTTCCAGGAAAAAATTGAAAAAAGGGTGAATGTAAAATAAAAAAAGTCATGCTTACCTATCCTCGGTGCTCCATTGTACAGCCATATTCCCCATTGTCTTTGTTTCAGTTCCAGTTGAAACCGACATTGGAGAGGCTCACATGACCGCTGCGTCCAATCACTGGATTCAGTGGTCACTGGTGAGGGACCTGTGACATAGAGTGGTGTCACCAGTCCCTCACCAGTGACTTCTGGGGCTAGTGATTGGCCACAGTGATCATGTGAGCCAACCCACGTCTCCTTGCACTGGAGTGAATGAGGAGTGGGGCTCTAAAACAGAGTGCCAAGGATAGGTAAGTACAACCTTTTTTTTCTACCACCCTCGCTGTCCCTTGGTTTAGAATTTTTCCTGGAAAACCCCTTGAAATTTTCTAAAAACAATTTGATTTCATGATGCCTCATCACACAATGATATGCTAACTAGCCTATATTCTCCTATAAGGTGAATCTCATGATTTTATTAGCATATCATAAAATGGTGTTGAATTGGTTTCATGAGAAATTGAAATCCTTAAAGAGGACGTTTCATGTCCTCATTAATGTGCAATTTTAAATACCATCAGTGCACTTTAAGCTTTCTCGGTATGTGCGCCGATGCTGGAGATATTGGTGCCGTTAATTTTGGCACTGATATCTCCCCACTGTCAGAAGGGCGGGCCTTACAGCCTAATGTTATCGCTGGGCGGTAAGGAACGTCCCTTCTGAGAGTACAAGGCTAAGAAAGAGTACAATCAGATGGGGCGTTCCTTACCACCCAGCGATGATGCTGAGTTGTATGGCCCGCCCTTCTGACAGTGGGGAGATATTGGTGCCAAAATTAACGGCACCGATATCTCCAGCACTGGGGCACACACCAAGAAAGCATGCAGGACACTCAATTCAGTGCACTGTCAGCTTTCTAGCAGTATATAATACCGCACATTGATGAGGACATGAAAGGTCCTCTGTAACGAAATTGGAGATCAAATAAGGATGGACACATCTGTAGGTGATTGCTGAGAGACCCATCACTGGGACCCCCTCAGATCATAAGAATGGGCATCTTGTGTCGCAGTGTAGGGTGCATTTGCCCAGTTTGAATGGAGCGGTAGTCACTCATAGTATCAGCCGCTCCATTCAAAGTCCATAGCATTCATGAATGTAGGTAATGTTTTGTCAATATGCAAATTACCTCTTTGGAGCAATGAGGGTGTTGCTGTGTACCTCTTTGGAGCAATGACAAAGCCCTCATTGCTCCAAAGAGCTAAACTCCATATTGACAAAAACAGTCATAGTCATATCTCGGCAACAGAGGCACCGATTCACAAGGGGCAAACACTGTATGATTCAGGTCACCCTAACCTATCTATCTGCAGGGCTGGGGTGATATGCGGGGTTCTGTTGACTCTAACCTATCTATCTGCAGGGCTGGGGTGATATGCGGGGTTCTGTTGATTCTAACCTATCTATCTGCGGGATTGGGGTGATATGCTGGTTCTGGTGACCCTAACCTATCTATCTGCGGGGCTGGGTTGATATGCTGGGTTCCGGTGACCCTAACCTATCTATCTGCAGGGCTGGGTTGATACGCTGGGTTCTGGTGACACTAACCTATCTATCAGCAGGGCTGGGTTGATATGCTGGGGTCTGGTGACACTAACCTATCTATCTGCAGGGCTGGGATGATATGCTGGGTTCTGGTGGCAGACTCCCTTTACATAACTTCAGCTCTATACAGTATTACCTGAATTCAACTCTCTTTATTAAAATACTTGGTCATCAGAGAGAGAACTTTTTCCTCTACACTTTTGCAGTTATAAACCTGTTTTGACATTTGTACAGATTGTTTCATTTTTGCCGGGGGCATTCATCTGTCCGTGAGAGGTAATAGTGCTCTGGGTATAGTTCTGTAAATCATTTATAATGCACTGTGGATTCATTTCCAAATGTACTACAAGGAATTGATAATTAAAGTTCTGATGTCTTCTGAAATACATATGTCCCGTCCCGTATCCCTCCTAGAATAGCTTAAATGAGGAGGTAGGACACGCTATTTTGGTGCCAAAGGCAAAGTACTTAAATCAAGGCCTCTCCGGGCAATGAGCGCACTTTGCTATTGACATTGCTGTTCGCTGTATACATAGACCGAAGACTGGCACAGTGATAATATAACAAACAGTGATGCCAATGTAAAATCACCAACATGGGTAAATACCAGCACATAGAAAGTGATATACAGTACTGGGCAAAGTCACTGGGGCGCTGACATCATGGCACTTTAAGACCCCAGGGTAGTTTGTACGTTAATGCTCGGCAACTTTTTTCATATTTTCTCTCCTGTCTTCCAAAATTCATAACTTTTTGGGGTACAAATAATGCTTTGATTAACTCTTATTTACGTTTTTTGGGGGTCCATGTGAAATAACACATAATTCTATCATTTTTTGCATTTGTTTTTGCGGAGTTCACTCTTCATTACAAATGACACAGCAGCTTTGGTCATTGCAATTACGACAATACCAGATTTATATTGGTTTTATTATTTTACCGCTTTTACAAATAAAAGGTCACTTTATGAAAATGAATGATTTTCCTGGGGTCACTGTATTCTGATCCTATAACTTTTTTTACTGTTTCAGGGCTCTTTATTTGCGGGGCAAGTTGTAATTTCTATTGGTACCAATACTGAAACAGGAAGTAATGCCACAGCGCGGCGTAATAATACTGCACTGAGTGGGAAGGGGTTAAAGCAAGCATTGGTGCACCCCATATGACCACTGAGGCCCTCTTGTGGCCTGTGACATCACCCAGAATGACAGAATAGGCAGAAAGATGACTGAAGATGACCGTGAGAGAGAGCCCAGATGAGGTGAGGGAAGGTGAGTATTAGTGTTTATTATGTTTCCGAACTTGCCCTTGGAGTCTGAATTGACCCCAGAATATAACAGTGATTTGTGGGTCGCAAACCCCAACAGGTCAAACCCAAATTTTTGGAGCATTCCTAACAAATCCCATTCATTCAGGGGCGCACCGCTAACGAGGCGACGTGAGGCGGCCGCCTCAGGCGGCACTGTCCAGGGGGGCGGCATTTTTACTATTTAATGTAAACCAGCCCAGGACAGGCCGCTTTAAAAAAAAACAAAAAACAAAGCTGAGCGGGGCCTGTCCTGGGCTGGTTTACAAGACGTCGCATGTCAGCGCAGGCGGCGATACAATGACGTCATCACGCCGCCTACGCTGAGACACAGACGTCGCGGACAAGAAGAGGAGGCGGCGGCGGCTGCATCAAGGCATCGCAGGTGAGTATATATAATCGGAGGCCTAGGGTTGGTGAGGGAACATAAAAACCAGTGTTACTCACCTCCTGCGATCCGATGTAACTCCGAGCAGGCTTGAGGCCTCTGGTGACGTCATCAGGTCGCGTCACCAGCCTGATCACGTGACGTGTGTGCGCAATTAAACAGGGCCGAAAGCTGCAAGAAGTGCACTGGTGTCCAGGATAGGTAAGTAACTCTGGTTTTTATGTTTGTATTCTCCCCTGGGTCTCCAATCATTATACTCTGGGGTCTGAAGACCCCAGAGTATAATAATAGTTCATGGGTCGGCCACTATGGGGCATAATACCCTGTGCAGGGACCACTGTAGAGCATAATACCCTGTGCAGGGACCACTGTAGAGCATAATACCCTGTGCAGGGGCCACTCTGGAGCATAATACCGAGTGCAGGGGCCACTATAGAGCATAATACCGGGTGCAGGGGCCACTGTAGAGCATAATACCCAGTGCAGGGGCCACTCTGGAGCATAATACAAGTGCAGGGGCCACTCTGGAGCATAATACCGAGTGCAGGGGCCACTATAGAGCATAATACCGGGTGCAGGGGTCACTATGGAGCATAATACCAATGCAAGGACATATATGGAGGATAATACCAGTGCAGGGGCCACTATGGAGCATAATACCAGTGCAAGGGCCACTATAGAGCATAATACCAGTGCAGGGGCCACTATGGAGCATAATACCGTGTGCTGGGGCCACTGTGGAGCATAATACCGTGTGCAGGGGCCAATATGGAGCATAATACCGTGTGCAGGGGCCAATATGGGGCATAAAACTGTGTGCAGGAGTTGCTGTGGAACATAATACCGTGTGCAGTGGCCAATGCGGGGCATAATACCGTGAGCAGGGGCCACTATGGAGCATAATACCGTGTGCAAGGGCCGCTGAGAGGCATAATACAGTGTGCAGGGGCCGCTGCGGGCCATAACACTGTGTAATACTGTGTGCAGGGGCTGCTGTGGAACATTATAGTGTGTGTAAATGGGGCGCTATAAACATGGGCTATGGCACCTGTTTATATTATACGCTGTCTGTTTATAGTGACCGTGTGATGTAATCGTAGCCTTGTCACATACTGTAGACGTGTACAGGACGAGGCTGCAGTTACATTACATGGCCGCTATGAGATGAATTACACTATGTAAACAGAGAAGCGGTCACGGCGCTTACACAGGTACCATTCAAACAGCTGATCAGTGGGGGTCCTGGGTTTTTGAACCCCACTGATTAGTTTATTAATGATCTGAAAAACCTTTTAATTAGTTAACACCTGGGGTATTATTAATAAGGGGCACTATTTATACAGGGTACACACGGACATTATTAATATAAAGATGCACTTGGGGGTATTATTCATTATGGGGGGTTATATCACATATTTTATAATTGGGGGTAGCAGCAGGATTGGTGTGTAGGTGAGGACAATGTGGGTTGGATGCCTGGAAAAGTGAGGAGCCAAAGATGTCTGTGCTGCAACCTTTACAGAGACAAGTCACAGCTGGAAGAAGTGGTCATGGCGGTCCAGAGGGAAGAGAAGGGAAATGTGACCGATTAGTCAGAGACGTCACCGGTAAGTCACAGAATGTTACTGCACTGTATTCACCTAAATGATAGAGGATAAATACCTGATTGATGGGGGTCTGTCTGCTGAGACCCCCACTGAGCCTGAGAATTGGTTTTTTTCCCCCCACTAGGTGGGAATCCAGCCTGGCTGCAGCCATATATATAGGTGTGTCACTTGGTGGATGGAGGAACCCGCGTGGCTCTCATTCACTTCAATGGGAGTGCCAAAGATAGCCGAAGTCCAGTACTCCCCCCGCTATCTGCGGGGCTCCTATTATAGAGAATGGGGGCCACGTGGGCTCGTCCATCCACCAAGCAGAAGATATGTGAAGTTACTTTCATTGTTAATGCCGTGTTGTTGATCTGATACTGAAGTAATACAGGAAGAAGAATTCTTATAAACTGTTTTATAACTTTGTGTATTGTGTATATTGTGCGACGATAACAGTGTGTTAAACTAGTAGCATGGAAACTCAGTTGTTTTTTTTTTTTTTTTTTTTTTGGGGGGGGGGGTGTCTTTCTATAGTCCGCCTCAGGCAGCAAAGAGGCTAGGTTCACAACTGCATTCATTAAGAACCAATTGACCCTTATGCTGCATGTTGGTCATATCCCCACAACACTTTCCCTTAGATACTCATATGTTTATTTTGGGATACAATATGGTGTACAGGAGATGTGGGACAATGCTCAGGGGACCTAAACAATTTGACATCATGTGGCCCAGATATTTTATAACTGTGGCTTTGCCCCTAGCCCTTCTAACCTGTGCATAGTGGAAGATTACACCTGGAGGTAGATAATGTTGGGACTGGTAGAATTGTAGAATACATGGATATGAGTAAAAATTCCATGTAAATTCTAGATAAAAATCATTTCTGCATTGCTTGTCAGAGATTTGCATCTGTATGGTGTATGTCGCAGTGCAGTGCTCTAATCATAGTAACAGTCTTGGCCTTGGTGATATACAGATCTGCCTGACATATCTTCCTCATCCCCAACTGTGAGAACAACACAACATGGAAGCAGCAGTTGATTTCTTATTCCAAGCCAATTTCCTGCATCTTTCACAAACTGCTTTATTTATAAGCTTGAGGCAAGAAGTGCCTTCCCTTAAAGGAACGAATCCACTGATACTTTTCATCTGATCTGTTAATATAGTTTGACAATACAAATAAACTAAATATGACAAAGTGCAGAAGTAATTTAATGTTATATCAGTTATTGAATTCATTCCTAGTATGATAAATTATTATAGTCAAGCTCCAATACGAGATGTGTAGAACACTGCACCAGAAATCCAGATTCCTAAGCTGTTAAAAGGGTTATTCCATATAGATCACCCCTTTTCTACGGGAAGACCCTTAAGTAATTGGATGTTTCCAGCAGGAGAAGGTGTAGGTGTCCAAACATTTGTCCTGCAGTGGCCACTTCAGGAGACATGGGGTATGACATGGTGTCAATTTAAGTGAGTGGTCAGCCAGGTAATACATTGTTAAGTTCTATGTTAGGAACCTACTTTCCTTGAACTCCAGTGAAACTTGTTTCTCCACTGAAAATTCACCACTCTGATCTGTGTAGAGAGTGTGTCAAAAGAACCCAACAGATAGATTAGGGTCACCTGAATTAAACAGTATTTTCCCCTTATGAATTGGTCCTTTCATTGCCAGAAATCGCCTTTTGTGTTAATATACAAATTAGCTCTTTGTGTTGTCACTGCTCTAAAGAGGTAAATAAAAAAATGCCCTCATTGCTCCAAAAAGCTAATTGGTAAACACTATTTGATTCAGCTGACCCTAACCTATCTATCTGCAGGGCTGGGATGAGATGCTGGGTTCTGGTGACAGACTCCCTTAAGATTGCCATTTCTACCAGTCAAACTCTGGTTCAACCAATCAGAGGCATGGTACACAGCCAATCAAGGTCAACAACCAATCCAGGGCTGAGGCAGGGTATTAAAATCTGACTCTGACAATGAATTTTTTCCTCTAATTTCTTTATGTGTCCTGACTCATTCTTTTTGCCTCGTCCAGTTTTCTATATTGATAATTCTTGTGTACTGACTTGAGTTTGTTTACTGGATAACAACTCACTTTCTGATTTGGCTGTATCTGAACCCTCCTTGACTTGACCTCGGCTTTATCTACAGGTAATTCTTTTGTTAATGATTTGGCCTTCTCCTTACCCTCCTGGTTTTGACTTTCACTAGCTTTACTACTTCTCTGTCTACCATTGGTCTTCTGGTCTAGTGTGCAGTTTGCAAATTCACGCCTATTTTCTGTCACCTTACTCTGCAGACTAGACCTGGGTCCCTAGCAGCCAAGTCCACCCTGCCTTGCAGTGGGCTCTGGTGAATAACTAGGGGTTACTTTAGACTCGCTACCCTCGGGGCTGTCTGATGATCGGTTGCTTGTTTGAGCTTGTAGACTATTCTTCCGACCAGTGACCTGTATTTCGTATATTAGGAAATTGCATAAATGGCAAGATGTCACACACCAAGGCAAGATGGCACACACTATTTGCATAAAGCATTGTAATCCTACTTGCTATTAAAAATATAGAAATATCAGGAGATCCCTCATGCAACCCACTAAAGTCAATGAGGTCTGCAGAGATTCACCAAAATCCAGTGTTCCAGAGGATCTCCTGGGGAGCCCAAGCGCTAATACAATAATGGTTCATTAGAAGACATGCAAATAAAGGATACTATGGTCTCTTTATTAGAGGTTGTTAGAGTATGGGCCCCCAGAATCCTTTTATCTGGAGGGTCCAAGGAACCTCAATCCGACACTACCGATATCTGTTTGAAAGCAAATCCATCACAGCCCTGTTATTAACTGTAGCCATGATATCCATGTGAGTAGAGTCTAAAAATATGACTGCTACAGGATATATCATTTGCTAGTTCTAATGAAGATGTCTAGAAATCTGCCTAAAGAATTCCAATAATCCTCTCTTTCTTCTCTTAATCCCTTTTCATCCTCCCAAAGATCTCCCGTCACTCTTTTAGATGTGCTAAAATCCCCCCACAATATATTAGCTTGGTGTAATAATCCCTTCATACTATGTCTATCTCTATTATTTTAAGGTTTTTAACTGTTTCAATTACATTTTCAATGATTCAGCTCTTGGCAGTAGAAATGTTATGTGTGTCATAGAAATCACATTGGAAAAACTTGCATAAGGATAACTACAGCTAAGCCAGGGAACAGAGTCTACGAGATTGTGAGATCTTCACAAGAAAGGTGGTATGGATTTTCCCACATGGAATCCCCAGGTCACTAATCCTGAGTAGTACATGTTAGCATAGTAACTAATACAGTATGTTAATAGGAAAGCATGACTTATGGATATGGGATGGAGCCCCACTCACTAATATAGTGACCCAAACTATGATCCAAATAAAGACAGTGAGGACCAACTCACACTGGATCCAAGATATTCATTTAAATAAGAATAAAAGTACATTTTCTATGCATCCCTGGGGCTCTGAAACATAAGAAAGGTATGGTTTTTATTCTGTTAACAGTATCTACAGCACTATGGGAGTGGTTTAAAGTAGCTGGGGCAGTGATAGACTCCCTTTAAATATACAGAATAATTACTTTGGAAGTTACTATTTTTGGGGCATAGATGGGTGATAGAGTTCTGTACTGAGCAGACCACAGGCAGGGGTCAGGACTGGCATCAGACAGGAGAATGTAGTCAGGATAACAAGCTCAATTGTAAATGTAGACAGCAAGAACAAGTAAAAATTAACTGAGATAGGAACCAATAGGAGCTCATTGCTCAGGCACAGAGCACTGCGTGGAGAATTCCTACTAAATCTGTGGCACATTGGAATTGGCTGGCATCACAAGCAATGACTTATGGCCTGGGCATTGTGAAGGGAGAAAAAAGCTGGGCATCTACAGAGGTGAACCTGTGGATAGTTACAGGACTACTCCATCCACACCTTTACTGAGTACACCATTTTGGCCAGGTCTCTTTTTAGGTCCTACAGTAGGTGTATGGCCCTTGTAGGTGAGTGAAGGCCAGCCTCTCTGAAGAGCAAACTTAGGTGAATGACTTTTAGTGGCCAAATACAGTGACTCTACCTAGGACAGGTTAGCATCCCCTATGTGGCAAGTTATGTTTGGTTTTATGTTTGTTATACTGATCAATGGTTGTCACAATGTGGATTTGCTCAAGCGCTGTGTGACTGTTTGAGCTGTTAGGCAATATGTAATTTCTCTGTTTATGTTGAGATGTGCAAGTAAAAGAAGTGTAATGTTGGTTGTACCTAGATGTTGTACTACATGGGGAGTTATTTCGCCATGTCCAGTGGTATGACCCCCTACTAGCTGGCTCAGGTTAAGTCTAAGTGAGGACATTCTATAGAAGGTAAGAGTCTTTGCATCTTTTCAGTAGATCATAGGGAAAGTTCAGTAATCTGGTCGCATACTGTGTCTGATTAATATCATCCCGAGAAGCAGCCAGTGGCATCATGAAAATTTGGGAAAGTTGAGCCTGTCAGTGTGTGAGAAAAGGAAGGTTGCCAGTTGCCTTGTAAACTCCGGGTGATAGTGTTGTGACATTATAGTATTGTGACATCTATATGTGTGAACCCTGATTTGTATTTCTACAACCAAGATCAGTAATCTTTAGCTCAGGTATACGAGTGTTGGGTGATTACTGTGATGCGACTACACTACACTACGCACTCTTATTGTGTCACCCAACCTGTGCGGGTTTTTATACCCTGATACTATGGATTACTAACTAGCATTTATCATCTTCTTAATTACATCTTCTACAAACATTAAGATTGAGGTTTGGTCAGCCACATCCTACACCAATGAAACTCAGCCAATGCCAAATTTCCAAACACTGGAATAAGGAGTGGAGCTACTATAGTACATTTGTAGACACACAGTGCTTGTAGGATGGCAAATCTATGGTTCCATCCCTCGACTTCTTCAGAAAATACATTAAATGTCAAGAGTTAACTATGTCCAATGGGTCTTATGATTTAAAGGGTTGCCTGCAATGGTATTTTATCACTTGTCCACAGGTAGGTGGCGCTCCCAAACCTGATGTCCCTCCTCACTGCATGATCAGAGGAGATTAAATGTTGTGGTGGACAAATGTGCCCTGTCTGTCTATCTCTGGCAGACTTGGGCAAATGACAGCTTAGCTCTGCTATATTGTATAGTTAATATACTAGATATACTACACTGTGGCTCATACTTTTACATAGGTTATCTACCTATTCAAAATTGATAGAGCATCAATTTTAGATTGGTAGAGGTCCAACTGTCAGAACCCCATGTTAGCTGTTTACCCAGGTGCATAGCTTCTGGCATTGTTTACATCACAGGTGCTGCTCACTCATAGAGATGGGCAGAGATAGAGATCGGGTTCAGGTGCAAGATTTGTTTCGAGTTAAACAAATTAGGTAAGAATCACTCCTTAAACTGGCTTAAAACATAGTGTAAAATACTTTTAGGGCTCCTAGGAACCTATCTATAAAACATAGTGTAAAACACTGTCAGGGCTCCTAGGATCCTATGTATAAAACATAGTGTAGGACACTGTCAGGGCTCCAAGAAACCTATCTATAGAACATAGCGTAGAACACTGTCAGGGCTCCTAGGAACCTATCTATAAAACATAGGTTCCTAGGAGCCCTGACAGTGTTCTACACTATGTTTTATAGATAGGTTTCTTGGAGCCCTAAGAGTGTTTTACACTATGTTTTATAGACAGGCTCCTAGGAGCCCTGAAAGTGTTCTACATTATGTTTTATAGATAGGCTCCTAGGAGCCCTGACAGTGTTCTACACTATGTTTCATAGATAGGTTCCTAGGAGCCCTGACAGTGTCATACACTATTTTTTATAGTTATTTTCCTAGGAGCCCTGACAGTGTTATACACTGTTTTATAGATAGGTTCCTAGGAGCCCTGACAGTGTTCTACACTATGTTTTATAGATAGGTTCCTAGGAGCCCTGACAGTGTTCTACACTATCTATAAAACATAGTGTAGAACACTGTCAGGGCTCCTAGAAATCTATGTATCAAACATAGTATAGAATACTGTCATAGCTCCTAGTAATCTATTCAATTTCTAGCTCTCTAAGGCAAACACAGCTGAAGTTATGTCAAAATGAAAGTGACATTATTATACTCTGGAGTCTCTTTAGACCCCAGAGTATAATAGGTGAAGGCCCAGGGGATGTATAAAAACTCCTTGTGGCATCCCTTGTGGCCTCTCTCTGCCTGCTTAGTGGGTCACGACTAAGGTTTATGATGATGTCATGATGCTCATTGTGCCCATGTGACCGCTGGTGGCCCATTCACAGACCTTAGCTGTGATCCCGGCCACATGGCATCACCAGGAGAGTGCCAGATGCTGCGAGGAGACCCCAAAGGTTAAAGGAAGGTGAGTATGAATGTTTTTTTTTTTCATCTCCCGGAACAATTTTGAATATTCAGATTGAACCTGGCTCCGTGCGAGTCGGTTCTCCCGTCTCTTATAACTCACCATATTCTTTATAACAACAGTTGTGGGTACTGCTGTAGTGTGGGACTTCATTGTAGTACCAATAACTGTCACTAACAAGAATACAATGAGTAAGCAATGCACCGCCCGGTATGTCAACAATACCAGGATCTATGTACCAGAGAAACAGCTGATCTGCGGGGATCCTTGACAGTTGGACAGCATTGTCAAGTTAAACTTTGCTACATCTGTACCATACATTTAGTATGAATTTTGTTGTCATTTTTTTATTAATATTTCAAATGAATAAGCAACATTCTCTGGCTTATAAAATAGCAGAGCCCGAGGGACCTAATTTATTATTATGGGGTCTGTTCTCTTGAAATGAAATCGCCAGATGAAAAAGTCAGGCTTGTAGGACTTATTCGCCTGGCTGTTTATGACGGATCTGTACCGGACAGACACTTAACGCAGATGTCAACCCAGCCTTAAATATGCTTGACATTTACACAAGGAAGTGAATGTCTCCGGATTATTTTGACAAGTTTTCCTCCTGTTTGCTTCCTTTCCTATAGCTATTCTTATGTTTGTGCAGAGAAGGTTCAGTGTCTGCATCATCCACCGTTATTGTTTCTAACAAGAATAATCATGTTCTGTTACACGGATTGTAAAACTAATATTACATAATAATGATATAGTTTTTAAGACATGCACTTTATTATATCGGCATCACTATATATGATGCTTCCTTTTCTATGGCAATGACGACTAAATATAGGTTGTCTTGGAAATCGACATGTTACTTTGGTATCCATGGTGAAAATGTAAAAATATCAACACTGCCACAGTAATCCAGAAAATCAGCAGTCTCATGGATCATCAAAGCTCTTATGCAACAGCTTATAGTACCTGCTGCAGCAAAAATCAGGTATTTCTACATTTTATTTATGCGCATTTTTGCCACCAGATGCATAATTTATAGCTTTATATAAATGTACACACAACATGTCAAATAATCAATTGATTTATGTCAAACAAAAAATATTTAATATTTTAAAAGTTTTTTAAGGAGAACACCCATAAAAAGTGAGAGCCAATATCTCCACAATAAAGAACATTTAAAAACGTGGAGTGTCCTTTTTTTTTTATAATGGGAATGCTTTTTTTAATTGCGTTGTATCAACAGATATTTTAAATATATTTGATATATATTTATTTAGAATATATTTTTAATATATTTGATATATATTTATTTAGAATATATTTTTAATATATTTTGATATATATTTATTTAGATATATTTTTAATATATTTTGATATATATTTATTTAGAATATATTTTTAATATATTTTGATATATATTTATTTAGAATATATGTTTAATATATTTTAATATATATTTATTTAGAATATATTTTTAATTTATTTTGATATATATTTTTTAGAATATATTTTATATATATGTAGCCCTATTTGGGGGGGGGGGGGTATGAGTATTATCCCTCCCGCAACAGACTCTGGCGCTGACCTGTGTGTATAATGGGACCTGAAGCCTTCGCTGAAGGGAAGAGTGGGAACATATATGAAATATATCAGTGCCTCCACCCAGGATAGAGCCTCTGTATTACAGGGAGGATCTCTTCCTGGGACTTACCCATGAAGTACAGTTAGTAGCCTTAACAAGGATCACTGTACTAATCTCACAGTCTGAAGAATACATACAGATACCACATAAGGTTATAACAGTAGCTTTATAAGAATCAACAGGGTAATAATACATACATAAAATATACTCAGAACACAGCAATACTACAACAACCAGCAAGTCCTCAACCGTCTTAGGTTATATACCCGGGTATATATATAGATATATAGCAAGAGTCCAGTGCACAATACCTCCAGGCAACAGAAGAGATGCAGGGGCCCCTGTGGATGACTGTGGATCCTCGGATTCTTCCAGGAGATGACAGACAGCCGATCAGATGATGATGATGGTGAGATTCTTCACAGGCAGCAAACAGGGCGACGGTGACGGCAGTAGATGCAGGCCTGACTACCCTAACACTGAGTCCTTAACCTGCCAGCTAAACTACTAGTGCCACCGGGCCTCTAACTAGCTAGTTGGCCTTCGGAAGCCTAACCTATCACTGCCCTGAACTATATATATATATGGATCCCTAACTACGGTTACTAGCTAGGTCCTGTGAGTATATAGGGGGTAACACATACCTAACTATATACTGTGAAGTAAAGAGGAACAAGTGGCTCTTAGACTCCCCCAGACATAACATGTCTGTCTCAGCAGCTCTGCTCACATCTCTCCCCCCCCAGCAGCTCTGCCTCACATGTGTCTGACTCACAGTATTTACAAAACAAAACTTGCACTGAATGCCTGGGGTCTCTGAAGCCAAACTGCAGGGGCAAAGAAGCCAGATACATTATATACTAGTAGAAATGGCAGTTCCCTACATATATATAAAAATAAGCATCCTGCTCGATCTTGCTGCAGATTCTGAGACTGATTCAGTACAGACTCTGCGTCTCAAGACTCCCTGCTGATTAGACCTAGTCATCTGGGTCTAATCAGCGGTGGAAAACCGCGAGGGAATGCCGAAGGCAGGGGCAGAAAATGAAGAGGAATCTCAGGCAGATGTCCAGCTTAAATTCCTCTTCACTTTCTGAAACATGAACGTGGACTTTAGTTGACACCAGAAGTCAAAATCAACTCAATGGTGGAAAATATAATAATAATACTAAAAGTTAAAGGGTACCTGAGTTTTCATCACAAGTTTAAATATGTACTGTGATAAAGTGCTGGATGGGGTGTATATCTCGCCTGGTTTCCTTAGCCAGACGAGGTAACGGAAATCCAGAAAGATACATGTTGCCTTAGCAGAACGTAGTCTGCTAGGGATTTTCTTTAAATTACATGGGCTGGATTTTCTGGACTGGAGGACAGGTTGGCAGTGGGAGTCCCCCAGTCCACACCCCTGGTCCGCTATTGGGTTTCCCCTATTCCCAGGTGCTCTCAGCTGAGGCTTCCTGTGAGTGATTACTGAGGAAGGAATCCTGGCAAAAGGAGGGCTGACAAGTGGCAGGCTGAGAGAGAGACAGAGCACCCCTGAAGTGGAGGTTTGCACACTTTACACTGTGTTTGCTGATATGTATTTGCCTGCACTAGGCTAGTGAGGGGCCTGATACTGTTTCGTAAGAGCCGGACAGGCTTAGGCTTTTTGTTTTGTTTATACAATGTTGTTTTGTGCCGAAGCGCCTAAATAAAGCACCGTTGGAGTTTTAAAACCCGCTGCCTCTGTGAACTTGGTCATTGCCGACCCCACCGTGTGAGCTGTTCCCTATAGTGCAGAGTCTTACCGGGCAGTCTGTTCTCTGGCTTTATAAGCCTCCATACATGACATCCTATGATTTTTTTATGCTGCTAATAATCACATTATGGCTGCAGCACATTTTAATTTTCTCCCAGAGGCTGAGGGAGTGTACAACAAGAAGCACCTCCTCTGCTATCCATTCCTACTACTACTGGTAGTAACTAGTTTCTTTACATGTAAATCTGCTAGGAATAACTGTAACACAGCAAATTAATAGCTGAGAAAAGCCCAAGAGAACATACTATAGGAGATCCAAGAACACTGAACTGCAAATACAGAGCATGATGTAGCAAAAAAGATCCCTGACACAGAAGAAGGACAATTTGGGAAAGTTGTGTGTCCATTCATGGTGGATGCAACAATGAAGTGGGTGAAATCAGGTGCTGCCTGGTATACTGTGGATCCAATAGCTGGTGCTGCATCATGTGACTGATAGTATGAGGCGCTACCTACACCACACCAAACCAAGTGGGTTAGGGTTGCATATAGGAGGGGTATAGTTAGCCTTTACTTCAACAAGCGCCACCTATTGGATCCACAAAACACCTGATTTAAACCACTCTATTCTAGACTCAACTGTCCATTTACTATGTGAAGAAAGTGCAGCCCCTCCTTCCTGCACTCACTGTGAATCTGTCTTGCTTTTGAATGGTATCTATTGATGGACCTTCCCTAGTAACAGAGAGTGGACAGCAAATTTGCTAGAAGGGAGATGCCTAGTGGCAACAACTTTAGACTGGGGCCTAACATGGTGTAGTCTCTGCAAAGTGGATGGATGGATGCAATGTGTGGATGGATTCTAGCGAATCTCATCCACACATTGAGGAAAAAGACATGCAGCGGATACCCTGCAATTTCCAGAACTGTTGCAGTTTTGAAAATCACAGCATGCCAATTATACGTATGGAAATGCTGGCGATTTCCCTATAGGTATAATGGAAGCAGAAAGTCCGCAGAGGAAACCTCTGTGGACTTTCTGTGAAAAGCGATGCGGGAAAATCCATGATTCGTTGCTGCCATGGTTTTTCCCACATTTCTTTTTTTGCTGAGCCCATTACATGGGGCCTTAGAGTGGTTTTTCAGGCCGAAAATAGCAACAATTTTAGCAAATGCATTACAATATGGCCCAGAATCACATGCTCTACTACAGTATATGAAACTAAATTGTCTGCAAAGTTAGTGAACATTTGAGAATATTTTTGAAAGCAATTGGCACCAGTCCAAACAACATAAAAATGTTGAAAATTTGGAGCAAATTATGGAATATGACACTATATCAAAAAACCATACATGATATCAATGTCAAAGAGACAATGGGAGAAGCTCATTTGTAATGGAGGTGTTTTATTCTAATGATAAAAGTTTTACCAATCAGCTTCAATTACTTTGGGAATATAATGAGTTTTGTGTTCCATTTGCAGCTTTGTTACAGCTGTCAGCTTCTAATCATTTTTTGCTTTCTTCTCCCATGAAAGGTTTATCATTTCTAAATTCTGATTTATTAATGCTGGCAAGATAATGTACTGCATTCAGTCAACAGGACCGGTGTACTCCAGAATATTAACTGCTCAATGAATATACGTGAGGGATCTAGAATGCAAATGTAACGCTGAATTTATCAACCTCCAGATTTTGTGTCTACAAACAAAGCAGATTAACCAGCAGAGACATGTAATTAATGGGCAATGGCTGCAGACTGTTCTACAAGTCACCAGTCACCATGAGGCAATGTCATTGGAAGCAAATACTTAATAATAATATTTTGTGACTGTATCAGTGCTGTGATCGGGACTATTATTCACAAGAGTTTACAAGTTTCAGTAAGTTTCATTACGTTTAATAGAGATAGATGAACCTCGCGAGATTTGTTTTGCATTGTGTTTCATTGTTCGGAAGTTCTGGAAGTGCTATCTATTATTGTACTCTGGGCTCTCTTCAAATCCCAGACCTGGGCCATTGTAACACATTTGGGGGCCCAATGCAAAGATTTTATAAAAGGCCCCACACCACTTAAGCAACATATCCTGACTTTTAGAGGAGAGAAAGAGTGACAAATCTGTAAAAAATTTTGTGTTAAGTCATACCCTTAACTCTGTCCATGCCCGATTTGTCCCTGGCCATTCCCTTTCTGCTACCACACAGTAATAATGTATAACAGAGTGATAATGCCTCCTTAGTTACTCCCACAGTATATTGCCCCCTTTGTGTCCCCCACAGTATAATGCCCATTTAGTTTTCCCCATAAAGTATAATGCCCCATTAGTGACCCCCAACCAATATAATGCTCCATTAATGGCCCCACACAGTGTAATGCCCCCTTAATGGCTCACCACACTGAAGTCTTGTCACTCTTAAATATTAAAAAAAAATACTCACCTTGCCCTATTCCCACAGAGGTGTCTGCACCTTTTCAAACTACATTCTTATAAGCGTCAAGCATCATCAAAAGTATCTGACCTTATAGAAAATCCAGCAAATGCAAAAAAATCTAGCAGTTGCAAATAAAAACAAAGAGTTGATATCCCACAGAGCTCCATGGTCACACAGTGATATCACAGTATCAGAGTAGTGCACATAGTGATGTCACAATATTGGGATAAGACACACAATGATGTTACAGTACAGTGATAATAAAAACAGTGATGTCACAGTACGCGGATAATAAACACAGTGATGTCACAGTACAGAGATAATACACACAGCAATGTCACAGTACAGGAATAATGCACATGGAATTCAATACCATTATACATAAGACTGCCCCACAATCACAGCCTTCAATCACAATCTAAAGAATCATCTCTTTAAAATAGTATACAACACACATAATCTTTTACCCTCACCTATTGTGTCCAATTATCTTGCCATATAGATTGTAATCCTGTGGGCAGGGTCCTCTTTCCTACTTGTATTTTGTTGGTCATCTGGTTAGTTTTGTGGTTATTGTACTTGTTATTTGTACTAAGTTTTAAACCCCTTCGCAAATGTACTGCACCATGGAATTAATGGCACTATATAAAGAATAATAATAATAGTAATAGTGATGTCACAGTACAGAGAAAATAAACAGTGATGTTACAGTACAATGATAATACACACAGTGATGTCACAGTACAGAGAAAATAAGTACAGTGATGTCACAGTACAGGGATAATACACACAGTGATGTCACAGTACAGAGAAAATAAATACATTGATGTCACAGTACAGGGATAATACACACAGTGATGTCACAGTACAGAGAAAATAAATACATTGATGTCACAGTACAGTGATAATACACACAGTGATGTCACAGTACAGGGATAAAACACACAGTGATGTCACAGTACAGGGATAATAAACACAGTGATGCCACAGTACATGGATAATAAATACAGAGATGTCACAGTACAGGGATAATACACACAGTGATGTCACAGTACATGGATAATAAATACAGAGATGTCACAGTACAGGGATAATACACACACAGTGATGTCACAGTACAGGGATAATAAATACAGAGATGTCACAATACAGGGATAATCAATACAGATATGTCACAGTACACGGATAACTCTCACTATAACATCATAACACAGGGATAATTCACTCAGAAAGAGATCACTGTGTACACTGTGACATCATAGCACATAAAGAAAGTAATTATAACAATGTCACATGCAGGCATTATGATGTCCCAGTAAAGTAATGTAGGTGCAGTCAGTTTTCCACATCCCCTTCCATAATTATAACTTATTGCACCCTAAGTCTCAGAGGAAATGGACCCATTATTTGTTGGGCCACATAGAAGTTGCCATGTCTGCTACCCTGGTAATTACACCCATAGTTCATCACACACAGTGAGTCTATCAAGAGCGTGACAAGGTCTTGATCCCACAATTTGCTGAGGGCATACAGTATGTTCTAAAATTCTAAACATTACAGGCACTTAATATGATTGATAGAAATTAAATAATTTCACCGATCCCCAGGCAGTAATAACATCTGGGCTGGTGATTTACCAGTCTAGTAACAACCATACTAGTATCCCAACCAATCTATTTGCCATCTACCCAGTGGATTGTTAAAGTTATAAGCAACTTTTCATAAATGGATAGTACAGGTAAATTTATAATATATCTTATTAAAAAAATATGTTTTCTTCTCAACATTTCAGGCAGTTACTTTCTCCATATTAGCCTATAAGGGGAGGGAGGTAGAAAAGACACTCAAATAATTGCTGACTTTATACTCAGTTATTGTAAACTATTTTAACACTGCTAGGTTTTAGATTAAAGGCTGTGAGTGCACAGGATGAGACAATAAATCAACCAGCCAACAGGAGAATCTCACTCCACCCCCCCACATAGAGGTCTATGTATTAAGCTGAATATTGAGATGAATATTATGTAAACAACAGTCAGATTGAATGTAAGGAGCAGGAGAACTGCTTAATAAGTGGACAAAGAAACAGAAATAATTAATAAGATATATTACAAAGTTTCTTATATTCACCTGTACTATTCATTTATGAAAAGTTGTTTATACCTGGAGGTATGTTTTAAACTCTGTGGTAGTGAATGGTGCACTAGTCATGCAAGCTTACTGGTTCTTCATTGACAGGGAGGCTTCAAGGGGACTTTTCGGCCCATGTTTTTCTGATCGCTGGGGTTCCCATTGGTGGGACCCACAGCCATCTGATACTTATCCACTATCTTGGGGGTCCAATGGACTCATTTGGGAATTTAAAGTGGCATGCATCTGCTAGGAATTTAAAAAGTAATAATGGGACCATTGGATTTAAAATGGGGTTCCACTCCACTATTATCTAGTGGTAAATATGGCCCTGCCCCTTAGCTGTTTTGAAAGTGAATAGACCAGTGGTCAAGCAGCCCTGACTGTATTCTATACTATGTTTTATAGATAGATTCCTAGGAGCCCTGACAGTGTCCTACATTATGTTTTATAGATAAGTTCCTAGGTGTCCTAAGAGTGTTCTACACTATGTTTTATAGATAGGTTCCTAGGAGCCCTGACAGTATTCTACACTATGTTTTATAGATAGGTTTCTCAGAGCATTAAGAGTGTTCTACACTATGTTTTAAGCCAATTAAAAGTGTGGTTCATACTGAACTTTTTCGTCTCAAAGCAAACCGGAGACCTAAGCTGCCGGGCCCAAACACAAAACAAATCTTGAGAGGTTCGCCAAACCATGTCCTATTCTGCAATCTGCTTCATACATCTGAGAATGAAGATAGAGTTGAAGTTGGGACATGTCATCTGGGATGATTTTGCTAGATCTGGAACAGCTGACATAGCCCCCACTGCTATAGGCCTTAGTTCAAGTGCACCATTTGACCTGTGGTTAAAGAAGCCCTGGCCCACGGTATAATAAGTGGAGTTCTATTGAGGTATGGATAAAAATTGATACCTTCCCTCACCTCTCCTGGGCATCATGGTCTTCTCCGGTCATCTTTCAGCCTACTCTGTCCTCCTGGGTTATGTAATGGGGCCTGGGAAATCGCAATTTTCATGATGTTAACACACCCCACATGACCACCAGTCATAGATCTCAGTCTGGAAAAGGCCGGAAGATCATCCAAGAGGACTGAGAGGTAGCCCAGTGGCTGAGATAGTGTTTATTATGCCCTTTCTAGAGCCACCAATTCCAAATCTCAGGATATGTTGAACCAAGGGGAAAAGTAAGCAAAGACACACCTTGAAGTATAGAATTTGCACAGTACTAAGGATGAGCAAAGCTCTAAAGATTTCTTTAGTTTCAAGGTTTGAATTGTTTGGCCCAAAGATTTGTTTCGGGTTGAACAAATTCACCCACCTTCTCTCTACTCTTCTGGACCTCCTTGTGGTGTCCTCTTCCAGGCTTCTGGGTGATGAGAATGCTGTGGATGCCATGAGGAGGCCCAGAAAATGTGAGGGAAGGTGAGCATAATAGTTTGGTTGTTTTACACCTCCCCTGGACCTCCACCTATCATACGCTGGAGTCTGAAGAGATCCCAGAGTATAATAATTTCACTTTTGGTTCATGGGTGACAAACCCCCAAACGTTTGTAATATTTCGGGCGAAACAGGTTTATTACAAACCAATGCGTCCATCTCTTCACAGTACCTCCGATTGTTGTAGAACTGAACTGCAGAATATTGTTTAAAATTGTGATTTCCTTGAAATGACTACAACGGTAAATCTGCTCATCCAGATTCTTTGTTAGTATTGCGTATTTGTAGGATAACTTAGACTCATGTCAGAAATAAATACTATTATATGTACAGCAGATTGCATCTCTGCCTCTGAGGTAAACCATATTGTCGAAAAGAGAGAACACAAAAAACTGAATCAATATTACACCCGGAGCGCAGAATATGCATGTCAGGAGAGCAAAATGCTGAAATATAGATGAGAAAACTGGATGAAAGAGAAGCAGACACGATTATAAAAGATAGATACATACATAAGATAGATAGATAGATAGATAGATAGATAGATAGATAGATAGATAGTGACAACCATCAATCATATAGTACATGGGTAGGTAACCTTTTTTGTATGGTGTACCGATTTTAATTAAAAAATCAAGGGTGAGGTAGTCAGTGTGCCGTACAATAATAAGTGTTGTCGCCCCTACATAAAAGTCATTATGATGGGACTTGTAGCTGTAACACAGACAGTAGGTTACCTCAGTATTACAGCCGGGTGAACCTGGCCAAATTTGTGTTCATATGTGCGTTGGATGCTCGGATGATGTTAGAAGCTTCCAATACAGGTAAAAAAGAATTCTAATGCAATTGCGAAGCATGAATGTAGTGTCCCTGCCTTGTCCACAATAAGGACATCATGGCTGGGTTTCAGACAAGTCCCAGACCATAGAAAGTTCCTGCATTCATGGGCGTATCCATTGCCAACCAATCAAGACAAAAGATGCCACCACTAAGATGGTTAAAGAAAACTTTAAAACTCAGGAAAATTTTTAGTTATTTATAGCATAGGTACAATAATGGATCACAGATTGGAATAGTGAAACTAAAAATAAATAAAACTTAGCGCTTATTAATACTCATAAAAAGTGGATATACCACCAAAAGTGTGAGCTAATCACAGATAAATCGGCCCTGGGTGTAGGTAAAAATGTGTGTACCGGACTTCAGAACAAACAGGATGTCCCATTGTCTCGGGCATTGATGGCATCACATAGGGCGTTAGTACATATATAGATCAAGTACTGCGTCCATTTGTAACATCTTTGCTGTCATAAGTTCGAGACACAATGGACGCCCTCAGGCATTTGGAGGACATTTCTGTACCACCAGGCACTCTGTTGGCATCCTTGGATGTTGAGACGCTATACAGCTCCATACCCCATAATAAGGGGTTTGGGGCTGTGGCACATTTTCTACAGACTAGGGCTCTTCATTTAAATTCCCATAATGAGCTTATTATGACCCTTTTATGATTTATCTTGATGCATAATTTTGTGTTTGACTGGCACTTCTTCCACCAGCTGCAGGGTACTGACATGGGCAGCCCTGAAGCGTCCACTTATGCAAATCTGTTTTTGGGGTGGTGGGAGGAGCACCAGGTCTTCACGGTGACACACGGGGAATGGACCACCAACATCCTCGTTTGGCTCAGATATATAGATGACATCCTTATCCTTGGACGGGAACCACTGTGTCCTTCTGGGAATTTGTTGAAATATTAAACCATAATAATCTCAATTTGAAACTAACAGCATATATTGACGCCTGTTCAATAATATTCTTGGACCTGAAAATCTCTATGGGGGGGGTTAATTGAGACTACGCTATTCCGGAAGGATACAGCAACTAATAGTCTCTTGAGGTGGGATAGTGCACACCCTGCCCCCCTCAAAAGAGGCTTCCCCAAAGGTCAGTTCCTGCGGGTACGCAGGAACTGTTCCACACCGACAGACTTCCAAACTCAGGCTCACGCCTTGGAATTGCGGTTTGTAAACCGGGGTTACCCCAGGGAAGTTCTAAATCAAGCATGGGAATTTGCCACCAGATGCGACAGAAAACCTTTGTTGGTACCTAAACCAAAGAATGAGGACAAGGGTTTGATAAGGATGATTGGCACATTTGATCAAGCATTGGTGGAAGTGAACAAAGCACTTCTGGGATATTTTGAGGTAGGACCCAATGATCAAGGATGTCATTACAACACGGGCATCGATCACCTATCGTTGGGGCCGTAATTTAAGAGATAGACTCATCCATAGTCATCTGAATCCCCCGAAAGCCACCCTAACATGGTTAGGGAGCAATCGACCAGTAGGCACACATAAATGTGGGGATTGTAGAGCGTGCGACTACATTCAAGGGGGCAAAGAAGTGTTAGTGGCAGCTACTGGGACAAAATTCCAAATTAGGGACTTTGCTAATTGTAGGACTACCAGGGTAGTATATGTTGCTACATGTACATGCCCACTTAATTACGTGGGGAAGACCAAGATGGAGCTACGGCGGAGAATTCTCGATCATATCGGGAATATCACACGTAGGGAAGATCGCCCTCTTAGTCTCCACATTTGGCAACAACATGAGGGTGATCCAATAGCACTGAAGTTCCAAGTTATAGAAGTGATTCGGAAGCCATGTCGGGGAGGGAATTGGGATTGCAGTATTTTACAAAAGGAGTCGCAATGGATTTTCCGTTTTAATAGCATCAAGCCCCTTGGATTAAATGATGGGATATCCTTCGCCTCTTTTATTTGATCCAGAGATGTTGTCCTTTGTAAGGACACGTATGAAGATGTTCCCTCTACTAAGATTATTTATATGGGAAGGTATTCATTTAGTAGATACTGTGCCTTTTTTTTTTTTTTTTTTTTTTCTTCCCCTAGCATTTCCTCTTTTGTTTATGTTGTTCCAGATTTGTAGTATTTGGGGACGGTATGTGGCGGGCATAGCGAGTATATTATCTATCCTTTATATGGATGCATTGATAGGTGCTATCCACTAGCATTAGCAGATACACGATGTGCGCTGATAGGCGGGTATGTTAGCAGTTTTTAACTCTCTTCAGACCCCAGAGTATAATGCGGTGGCATTTTAGTTTGCCTCAGACAAATCTCCATTTGTTCAGTTTTTTTAAAAACATAACAATTTGGTCAAACCCAGCTCAGTTTGACTTGGTTCATCCAGCTCTAGTGGAAAGTGTAGTTTTCACAGTTTGTCTGCCAAAGACACTGCAGTACAGGAAGAGTTAATCACACCACTTTTTTGGGTTGTTTGCCGCCATTCCACCTACATCCTACAGACTGATGAAAACTTGGGTTTTGTTCTAGTTTTAAAGAATTTCCATACAATTTCCAGAGGTTTGTTCTCCAGAACTGAAGCGTCTTCACAGTCTCCGTAACTTTTCTCATTGTTTCTTCTCAGATTAGCATTCGCTGTCACCGAGCTGCTCGTAATGCAGGCTTTATATTATATTATATAGAGAACGCCATAATGACATTTCTTGCATGTAATAATCACTTTAAATTGCACTTGAAATTAATATGAGACAGAACTATGTAAATTCTAATGATTTCAATTAAAATCGATGTCGGATGTGTAATGAGTTTATGAACTTTGCTTGAGTCATTACAGGCTCAGAGAGTTTTTAATTCCAGTTAATTAATCTGCCGGTCTCTAATCTATTCACAGACACACAGGCCGCTCTGATCAATTTGGGGGGTGTGAAGAGGTAATGTAATTGTATACATATGGACACTGCTAGAACGCTACACTCCCACCCCAACCACAATCTAATCTTATTAGATGTTATATGATGATACTTTATTCTTCATAAATACTGAAATAACAAGATCAAGTTTATGAATGACCCTTTACAAAATTCACTATTTTGCCAAAACCTTGGATGATCAGAGAGAAGTGACCAGATCTTCTATTAGGTACCATGCTCAATGGCTCTCGTTCATTGAAATTCCTCCTCACTATGGACATGCAGTAAGGGGGAAAGGAGACTCAGCACCCTGCTCCTAGCAGGTTGTTAGGATCCAAGCGATGGGACACCCAGAAATCCCGCACCTTTTCTGTGGATGAGCGGCATATCAAGTAACCATAGAGCCTCATAGCAAAACTTGTGATGGGGTCAACCATGATTATCATAAACAGCAAGATCAGAACTTGAAAATTGTACCATTATTTTGGTCTTCTTTATACACAGGGCTAATGCACATAGTGATTTTAGAGTACAGATAATGCACACGGTGATGTCACTGTTCAGGGATAGTATACACAGTGATGTCAAAGTACATGAATAATATACACAGTGATGTCACAGTACAGTGATAATAAACACAGTGATGTCACAGTACAGAAATAATATACACACCGTGATGTCACAGAACAGAGAGAATAAACACGGTGATGTCACAGTACAAGGATAATAAACACAGTGATGTCACAGTACAGGGATACTATACACACCGTGATGTCACAGTACAGGGATAATAAACATAGTGATGTCACAGTACAGGGATAATAGACACAGTGACACAACAGTACAGGGATAATGTACACAGTGATGTCACAGTGCAGGGATAATAAACACAGTGATATCACAGTACACGGATAATATACACAATGATGTCACAGCACAGGAATAATAAGCACAGTGATGTCAAAATACATGAATAATATACACAGTGACGTCATAGTACAGGGATAATAAACACAGTGATGTCACAGTACAGAGATAATACACACAGTGATGTCACAGTACAGGGATAATAAGCACAGTGATGTCACAGTGCAGATATAATATACACTGTGATGTCACAGCACAGGAATAATATTCACAGTGTTGTCACAGTACAGGGATAATAAACACAGCAATGTCATAGTACATGGATAATAAATACAGTGATGTCACAGTACAGGGATAATACACACAGTAATGTCACAGTGCAGTTATAATATTCACTGTGATGTCACAGCACAGGAATAATATTCACAGTGATGTCACAGTATAGAGATAATACACACAGTTATGTCACAGTACAGGGATAAAAAGAACGTGATGTGACAATACTAGCTCTTATGGATGTTTTCAATATGAGGTGTGTCCTGCACTGGTGGGTTTACATAGAAAGAAAATTTGTCTTAAAAATGTACTTATAAGTTGGCATAAATAAATGTAAGGCTCCATGCATATGAACATGAGCATTGTCACGGGAAATGTGGGAGTAGCCTTTATAAGGGGCGTGGCTTTTATAAAAGGGCATAATTGCATATATCCAGACCCCATATAATAAGACCCCAGATTGTTACTAGTTGCCCCAGGACTGGCAGGATGAGATGGTACTGTGGATCATGGCAGGTTAAATATTTTATTACAGTACCTCTACAGTCAGACAAATGGCACAAAACACAATGTAATAAAATAAATCCAAAATCTCCATTAGTGTGATGCATCCCCTCCGCCTGGCATTGTCTTTTATATTACAATCCCCTTTGATGGACTGCTGGGTGTAACCCTATTAACCATTGTCCTGATAATTATTTATGAGTGTCCATGAATACAATGATATTGTTCTCATTGCCATGTGCTATATTATGAAGAAAGCGATTCAGTACACTAGACAATGATGGAGCAGTAGCTGTCGAATAGCAGCTGTTCACAGCTGACAGGTGATACCTCTACTGTGCAAAAAGAGATTAATGGGGCTATTAAAATCTCTCTTATAAATACTTGGAAAATGTCAGATATTGTGATGGAGAGTCCCAAATTGCAAGTGGCTTATTATTTATCTGACCCACCTATGACGCTAATTCCATTTGTGCTGGTTTTACTATCAATTACTTGCTATGTATAGGAATTATTTCCCATGTGACTGCTGGAAATATTACCCAGATACCGCAAATCAGTATGGGGGATAAAGTATTCATATTCATATATCATTGTCTCATCGGGACTGGACTGGTCCAGAGGATCGTCCAATAATGACCCACAAAGGTCTAGCAGAAGATAAACTGGTTCTGTTTTCCTAAAAAAGCATGCAATCCCGACTTGATTGACATCTGACAGACCATGGTACAGTTTTACAAGCCAGTTTCTGTAGCATCTGGTGCACCTGCAGATGTATGGCCAATGGTCTGTAGGATGTCTGTCAATCCGGAATTGCCTGACTCCTCAAGAGAATGAGGCAACGCCGAGACTCTCAGGGCTGTGAAATCAGAGTCAGAGTTGGAGTTGGTTCCAGTTTTTGGTGGAGTCGGAGTTGTAAAAAAGAATGGTTATTGTTTTAAATGATATTATACAATTATTAGTATTATATAATTAATTATATGTATAGATTGTTACGTATTTACATTAATAGGAAATCAATCACAAGCTATTTTTGTGAATCAGTGGAGTTTCACTGCTTGTGTCTGACCATGACTGTCAGCCGTTCAGGATGAAGTCAGAACCGAAGACGGACTATCAAAAAAGAGGAGTTGGAATCGGTGGTTTGGCACAGGTAACCAACCGTTCATGTGAGTAATCGTTTACCATTGTGTAAGGGGTGTTACAATTTTTTTTTCCCTTTCAGAGGTTTGCAGTAAAAAAATATGCATACTCATGTCTTGGCTCAGCCGGAGATGCAATGGAGAGTCTCCGTTCAATCCCCAGTGACCTTCTGCCCCCATGTGAGTGCACCCTTCAAGCAGCGACTGAGCGTTGATGCTCCATTCATCAGAACATCACTGCTCAACCAATTACTGGCTGTATCAATTACATATGGACGGAAAGATCTGGAAGCCAAAAGGAGACTCTCCACTGGATCCACCAAACAGAGAGGGGAGTATGAACTTATTTTTATTTTAAGCCTCTAAAGGGAAATAGATGACTTGGAAACCCCTTTAAGGGGATGAAAATGTGATGATTATGGTAGGGTGAGTATTATATTAAATTAATATTGCAGACAAATGGCACAAGAACAATACTGTTTGTGACACAAAAGACAAAGTGAAGACCAAAATAGTTAAAAACATGGAGTGGAGCCCCATGAAGGTGGTCATACATATTAGATTGGAGTAGGTTGAGTAATGATGGTGAATGATCATTCCAATAATGTAGTCATACACATTTAGGTCATACTGGCCATCAAACCGGCCATAAATGTTTAAGGAACCAGACAAAGAATGAACCGTCTTTCTAGGAAAGTTCTGTGAATAATCGTCCATGGAGTAGCAACTATTGGATGAAAATTTTGAACACGGCCATATTCTTTCAGGACAATGATGGAGTGTCATTGGTCAGATAAAACAATTGATCTTTCTTACAATCGTTTTCAGTTGAAATGATCTGTTTTGATCAACTTTAGACTAAAATTGGCTATATACTGTACATTAGGTAAATTATGGCCCAATCCACCTATCTATTTTAACAGAAAGGATATAATATGTGTGGGGGTCTCCTGGCACTGTTCAACAGCAAATGTCAGAAAGAGAAGGACTGAGTAGTCGGATTTCAGATGCCCTATCCTTTAGGTCTTTGGTAGATAAGGCAACACTAAAGCTTTTTTACAGTAGCTTATTTCCATCTTCTTACTAATAATGCACAGGGGCGTAACTTGAGGGGGTGAAGTTGCACCGGGGCCCAGGAGCCTTAGGGGGCCCATAAGCACTGGCATCAGTATTGAGATTGCAGCTTCCATCTGGCCAATAAGCCAAGGAGACCCACAGATTACCCTAACCACACTAAGGTTGATTAATCTCCTTAGGAGTCGTAACCATCACTATCAAGAAATCACTGTAGGGATGAGGTAGAGGGCCCCAGACAAAAGATTGCACCGGGGCCCACAAGACTTTAGTTACGCCACTGATAATGCACATATGCTTGGCCAAGCTGAGCATACACATGTTTTGGGGTTCGACCATGGATAACTGTTGGCCAAATGAGCATTCAGTGACAGCTATCTAATGTGTATGGCCACCTTAACAATGAATGAGTGTGCCAGATCTAACCCTTGAGGGTGGAGGGATGTCAGCCGTGGCCCACCTTCTCCAAAAACTTTTTAAACAATACAAGTATTTAATACCGCATTATACCAAATAATACCGAAGTTTTTATACAGTGAATAATAAGTACTAGTAATTATATTCCAATTCTTCCTTCGCACCCAATGAATTATTGATGTTCTCGCCGTCCATGGCCAGCTCAGTTTTCTTCCTTCCTAAGTTCTCTTGTACTTGCTGCATGCAGTTATTTATTTATTTGCCGGCTCTCCAGTACAGAAGTTCCCAGCGGGTAGTAAAGCACACAAAGAGGCTTTCTCTTACTGTATTCCATTCTGGTTCCACTTCACCGAATAATGCATTTTCCATTTGGGAGAGTGGATCATGGCAAACAGTGTAGTGTAATATCATCATTTACTGGTGCGATGAATGCCGTATCTGAGGGACAGCTAATTGTAGAAAGAAATCTGTTCACCAATTTACACATTGTTCCCATATATAAGCTCTGACTAAAGGCGAATGTTGCAGAGAATTCTCCTTTAATTTACAAGAAAAACTAAATGAATACCGTCCATCTGAAATTTAGTGAATTGTGCAACATACAATTGAAAGATAAGGACTGGGTTAAAGGTGCGTTTCAGTACTTTTTTTTTAACACAGAGGAAGACCTTAAAGGCCTGAGCTTTGGCCACACAAAAGCGAGTTGGCCATTTATGGCTGAGCACTTCTGTTTTGTTTACATGGACCATCAGCGCCCACCTACTGATTGGCTGAGACGTTCAGTAGGAGACTCTCAGCTGGATCCCAGGCCCAACGGATAGGTGAGTATATACTGTTTGTCAGGGCAGGTTATTTCTGGAGAACACACAAATCAACAGAGGGAGCAAGGACGGGACAGGGCAATGATGTTATTCCACATAACAGATGGCACATAAGGTAGCATGCCTTACTGGAACCGAACACAGTCCCTACTAAAGCACATTCCGTAACCAAAAACAGTCCCTAGTAGGGCACCCAGCGAATAAATGGCAGTCTGCTGACTCTCCAGGCTGCTCTCTCGGGGGTTGTAGACAGCAAAGAAGACACCCTGACCCCATAGGCTTTAACATGCACACATAATCTTTCAGACTCCCTCTCGATTTCTCAGGATCTTCTCCTTGTGTGCCTTTGAGTGCTGACCTCAACACAACCGCCCAACAGACAGTGCATCCAGAACCAACTCTCACTGGAACTCTCTATCTTACCCCTTCTTATATCTCTGACAACTCAAACAGTTTCCAGTCTCCCTCAGACCAGAGGAGGATGTAAGCCCTGCAGGGGGAGTCTCTAGCATATGGAGAGTCAGACATGTCATAAATGTGGATGTCCACAGGTGGCCCTCAAGGGGACCAGACACAATTCAGCTAGGGTGTATATGTTCACACAAAGCTGATTCAATTACCTTCCCCCTTGTGTTCAGTTCCTGGTGTGGCAGACCGGACATGGAATAATATACATAGCAATACAAATGAACAAAAGTTACACAAAACACAAGAGATACATGGACACCAAAGAAATATCACAAGAAGGAACATGAATATAAGAAACCATTAGACTGTTTGTTCATTCCGGCCTCCTTATGTGTTGAAGAAATGTAGTAGAAATATGCGCTATGCAACCGAAGCTCTGTGTAAAACTGAACTGAATGAATATACACATGTGGACAAAAATTGTTGTTACCCCTCGTTTAATGAAAGAAAAACCCACAATGGTCACAGAAATAACTTGAATCTGAAAAAGTAATAATATATAAAAATTCAATGAAAATGAACAAATGTAAGTCAGACATTGCTTTTCAACCATGCTTCAGCAGAATTTTTAAAAAAAGAAAACTCATGAAACAGGCCTGGACAGAAATGATGGTTCCCTTAGCTTAATATTTTGTTGCACAACCTTTTGAGGCAATCACTGCAATCAAACGATTCCTGTAACTGTCAATGAGACTTCTGCACCTCTCAGCAGGTATTTTGGCCACTCCTCATGAGCAAACTGCTCCAGTTGTCTCGGGTTTGAAGGGTGCCTTTTCCAGACAGCATGTTTCAGCTCCTTCCAAAGATGCTCAATAGGATTTAGGTCAGGGCTCATAGAAGGCCACTTCAGAATAGTCCAATGTTTTCCTCTTAGCCATTCTTGGGTGTGTTTAGCTGTGTGTTTTGGGTCATTATCCTGTTCCAAGACCCATGACCTGCGACTGAGACCAAGCTTTCTGACACTGGGCAGCACATTTCTCTCTAGAATCCCTTGATAGTCTTGAGATTTCATTGTACCCTGCACAGATTCAAGACACTCTGTGCCAGATGCAGCAAAGCAGCCCCAGAGCCTCCTCCATGTTTCACAGTAGGGACAGTGTTATTTTCAAGATATGCTTCATTTTTCCGTCTGTGAACATAGAGCTGATGTGTCTTGCCAAAAATTTCGATTTTTGTCTCATCTGTCCATAGGACATTCTCCCAGAAGCTTTGTGGCTTGTCAACATGTAGTTTGGCGAATTCCAGTTTTGTCAGATTCAAGTTATTTCTGTGACCATTGTGGGTTTTTCTTTCATTAAACGAGGGGTACCAACAATTTTGTCCACGTGTAAAACTGCACCCCCTTTTCGGACCTCAATTTGCAGGCATTTTTTTCCAACAATTCAGTACCATTCTGGTAAATTTGGCAACTATTATGTGTTTTCCAATTGACAGACATGTCATCTCATCCGGGATTCCCAGGAGTCTCCTGGTGTTAAAACCCCCTCACTCGGTCAATAGCTGCCAGCTCATTAGTATTCACTGCACTGTGAGGTCACCTCATTACAGTGAATATTAATGAGGATGAGGTGCAGTGAATATTAATGAGGAGGTTGCCGGGAGATCCTCCATCAATTTGACTTCATTCATTTTTTTCATTAGATGTGAGCCACACTTGAACCCAGGAAGCAAAGTAGGCAGTAACTGTTAAGCTACTGACTGAGCCACAGGCTCTATTAGTTTCAATAGAGGATTTTTCCTTATACCAAACTGCTATAGTAATGTACTGTGCCTACATAATGTATTGGTATATATAGATATCTCTATATACAAGTATGTTGTATAGACATGGGTGGACCTCTCAAGATTTGTTTAGTTTAGGGTGGTATTCTCCATTGAGACTGCCTCTAGTTGGATTCCACTAAGTGGCATGACAGTGACTGCACCACCAGTAACTTGGCCAGGTGGGAGTTAAAGTTGCAGACCAGCCGGATCACTGGGTACAGATTGTTGTTTACTGGACACACATTTTAGTTCACCTGAAATGAATCTCCATTTGTTCAGTTCCATAAAATACCGAACAGTTTGGAATAACCGGGTCGAACCAATTCGCCCATCTCTAATTGTCATTTGTTTGGTTTTGTTATAAACCGAACAATTTGGAATATTTGGATCAAATCTGGTTCGTGGCAAAGTGGTTCGCCCCTTTTTATAAAGGCCACTCCTACTTTTTACATGACTTGCCATTTTCTTGCCTCAACTTGCCTCTCCCAGCTTGACGTCTGCATTAATTTGAAAAAGTCCTTTGTAGGACCATATTGGGAGAAATGTGTGACCAGCTGCCTGCTATCGCCAGATGTTACAGGAGCAGGAGCTGCGGTATTCATAATAATAATAATTAATAATAATCCTTTAATAGTCCCACCATGGGGGAAATTCAGTTTGTTACAGCAGCAAAGATAAACAATACAAATACAACATATGCAAGTATGTTCCAAGGTAAGAGGCATTACATTGATAGTAGATAGATAAGTAGCAGGGGGGGGGGGGATTTCCCAAACAGAAAGATATTTCAGTTCTCTGTGTGTAATGATCTCCGCTTAGGTCGGTGTTGGTTGTACAGCCTAACCATGGTGGGGAGGAAAGACTTCCGATAGCGCTCTTTCTCACACTTAGGGTAAAGTAGTTGGTCACTGACAGTACTGCCCAGCGCCATCACGGTCTGGGATGCATGGGATGGGACTTCTTCTCCCGCGTGAAGTTCACCACGGTCAGTATCCTTCTGTCACCCACTGCCTGCACTGGGTCCAGGGGAGTCCCCAGGACAGAGCTGGCCCTTCTAATCAGCTTGTCGAGCTTCATCAGATCCCAGATAGCTTTTTGAAAAAAATATTGCCTTGTTTAGAGAACCCCTTTAAAGGTTTTGTCCAGGATTAACCAATCTTTCTTATCTAACCTAACTACCCCCCTTCCTACCTTTTAAATTACTTACTGTGCCAAAAGGCTTTAATTACCTAGATCGACGGTGCGGTCATGTGATTGTCCCAGGCACATTTTCCAATTTTCCGACGACATTCCATTTCCCCCTTAACGGAAATGGAATGTCACCAATACTACCCCCCTCCCACCCCAACATATTTACCTGTCTTCTGGGCATGGGATGTCACTTGTTTTGGACACTCCAGCTCTATTGCGCAGGCGTGGACGGCCGAAATGCCGGCCGCCCAGAACAACAAGTGAAGTCCTGTGCCCAGAAGGTCCTGCCCCAAAGACAGGCAAGTATGATGGGGTGGGGGGTGAGTTAGCTAGGAAGGGCTACTAGTGGGTGGGCTAGCTAGGGAAACAGGGAGAAGGTGCGAGTGAGAAAGGGAGGGGGAAAGAGGGAGTCAGCTCTGAGAGAAGCGCAAGGCATCATGGTAGTTGTAGGAAAACAGAATAGGAAGATACCCATGTAAACAAATGCAGAAGGAGCTCCCAGAGAAACCCACTGCTAAAGGTATCTGGGTGCACTTATTAACCCATTAATAGCAGAAACAGACCTTTTTAGAAAAATGTTTTTTTTTTTTTGCCCAGAAAAACCCTTTAAGTTACCAACTCACCTCTGCTACATCTACAGATGTAAATCTACAGATGTTAACTTGAACTTCTGCAATTGGTTAAACTGCTGCAGCGTCATATCTTATCACAGAAGACAACAAAAACCAGTAAGTCATTAAAAATGTTTTTCCAATGGCTTTTGTTGTCTTCTGTGATAAGATGTGACGCTGCAGCAGTGTAACCAATTGCAGAAGTTCAGGTTATCTCTGCTATATATAACGCTGGATATCTGTAGTATACAAGCACTAAAATTTTAATGTATTGAAGAACCAGAATCCTGTCAGAATCAGTTTAAGAATTTAAGTAAGATTTTACATATTTCTGAATTTAAAAGTCTGAACCAGGGTTGTAAAGAATGGAAAGCACTTAAAGACAGAATTATGTATTATCTAAGATGGTCCCCGGACTCCTTATTGCTAGGAAGACTGTTATAAATAATTTAGACAAGAATGCGGAATGTGTGAAAATGGAGAATATCTGTGGCTAATGTATTATTCTCTAATATTCTTTGTGAATTTCATCACACAGCATTTTTTTACAATTACTATAATATGCCATAAGATGTGTAGAGCTGAATGTGTTATGTAAAGCATGTTTAACCTTTCCACCAACTTCGGATAAATCAATAGTACAATGTGTACATAAGGAGCCAATACATATTTTGCATTATTTAGCAGATTTCTTTTCTACAGTCTCAGTACCATACACTGCACACAGTAAGTAGTGGAGAGTCTGCTCCATAATTCTCATAGAAACAACCCAGAACCAGCAGGACGTATATAGAGAAGTATTGACATGTACTGATGTAAGTAAAGTGCTTTGGTTGTGATAAAAAAGCTCCTATTTGCAGAGGCTCCAGCATCAGACTGAGTCAGTCTTTCTTCTCTTATTTCCTGCACTTCCTACTCAGTAATCCCCCTACTCCTCTTCATAGGATTGTTTATTCTGAGTCATTTGGCTTACAGTCTATCTTAAAACAGATATAACAGAGGTTAGTATGGTATGTAGTCTTTTGCCCCGCCTCAAAGTAGAGGTGATAGGATGCTCTTGTCTTGGGGATTTAACTTCCGGTCAGGGGCATTGATTATGCCAAGGGGTTTCAACATTGCAGCTGCTGACTTTTGGCTCTGCTGCAGGTAGCTTGGCACTTATTTCTCTTCTTCACACTAGATTCCTCTGAATGTCTCTGGTTGTTATACAAAGTTTTCTATGGAGCACTACTTGATTTCACCAGTCCAACCTCTCACATAGAATAGAAACTCTCTACACCCAATTAAAAAGGGCCTCCCATGTCATGGCAATACTGGACGCCATTGTCATGACATTGCAGTCACTCCATGACCTCATGATGTTTCCATCTACGGGCTATGAGGTCCTTCGGCAACCCATAACATCTTTACCAGGACACCATAGAGACCAGAAAGGACCCCTAGGGAGCCCTGGAGAGATGAGGCAAGGTGAGTATGAGTTTATTATTTTTCTGCAACTCCCTTGAACCTCCAATTATTAGATTTTCAGGTCTAAAGAGACCCCAGAATATGATAAAAACAATTCCAGTTTGAACTGAACAACATTGGTCCAAAACAAAACAGGCAAACGAATATTCCGCAAAACAAAACTTTTGTGGTTTCCCATTTCTAGTCTGGGTGTTGCAGCCATAATACAGATGCCAAATTATAGGCCAATGCAGCCACTTACCGGTATACCGGTACAACTACAGTAGACTGGGAGTATGACTGTGTAAATGATGAGGTTTCAGACGTGAGATTATACTTTTATTTGCAGGAATATTCAACGTATTCTAGAAATATAGATATTAAAATGTTCATTATATTTTGTTTATCTGTAAAGCCAAGTTTTGTGTGACTTCTCAGTGTAAACCAAGATTAATCTATTTGCTCTCGACTTAATCAGGTAAATATGAAGAGGCTCCATAATAGAATTACTGAAAGATAAATGCCTTCTAAATAGGTTTGAAGGATATACATCAAACCTGGATTTCATCCGCTACGTGCAGCTCTCTTCTCGACAAGATTTTATCGGAGGGAATGGGAAATGATTTTTTTTAATCAGAAATTCAATTCAATTATTTCTTACATTAGTTGTGGATCCTTGGTAAAGATACTCGACAGTCTTCATGGTGACTATATGTTAGTATCTACTGCAGTGTCCACTCAGTAGTCAGACCGGATCACCTGACTGCCATAGACACTATAACATTAAAGGGGATGTCTGTGATGAGAACACATTTTTATGTTACTTTTCCTCAAAATTAGTCAAAGGGGTTTTCCGAAAGAAATGAGCAAATCAGTTCATAATGAGCCAACTTCCTTGCAAGTTTTCCAAAAATTTCAGGTTTGGCTGGACCCGTTTTTCAGATTCGCCACCCACAAATTGTTATTATGCTCTGGTGTCTCCACAGACTCTCAGAGTATAATAAACAGAGGCCCAGAATAGGTTGGCAAAATAAAAAAAAACACTGATTCTCACCTTTCCTCGCCTGGATGTCGGTCTTCTTTTCTGGCCATCGGTCTTCAACAGCATTCTTTCCGAGCTTCTTCTCAAACATTGTATGCCTTGTTGTCATCGATTTGACTGGGCCTTATTGAGGGGCGCCAACATCACAATGCTCGGGTGAAGACCAGATACCCAGGTGAGGTGAGGAAAGGTGAGCATCAGTGTTTTGTTTTGTTTTTTTTATTTTGTCCGCACCTCTGCTGGGCCTCCATTTGTTACAAACTTGGGTCCGAAGAGACTTCACAGTGTAATAATAGTACTTCCATTTTGGAATGAACAAGTTTGGTTGGACTCAAAACTTCCAGGCAAACCTTGTGAATTTTCACAAAGCAAATTTCATGAGATCAGCCCATCACTAGTCATCAGTATCTTATTGGGAGAGGGACATAGATTCCTGTAAGACAAGGCGTGACTTATGATTCTCAAAACTGCTCCTAAAAGTGACAAAAAAATTTGACACAAATTAAGGAAACCATTAGGTGGCAATATATGACACAAATGTTGCCCATAGATTTTTTGCACCAAAGTCAAAACTATTACAGCTTGAAGTTTGCATCCACATATACTTTACTGTAATATATAGATTTCAATGTTCTTTTTGGACTGCAGTAGCTTTTTTCATGCACAACACTGAGGATGGAGGAAAAAGAACACCACATCAAAACTAAAACTTCATCCCAACTGTGAAACATGGTGGAGGAATCATCATGGTTTGGGGCTGCTTTGCTGCCTCAGGTTCTGGACAATTTGTGATCATTGAGGGAAAACGGAATTCTAAGATGGTGTCTAAACATTTTATAGGAGAATGTGATGGCAGTTATTCATGATCTCAAGTTGAAGAGATGTTGGGCGATAGAACAAGACAATGATCCATAGCACTCAAGTAAAGATATGTATTTTGGAATGGCCAAATCCTGACGTATGACTAAATGTACAGTATAAGGCCATAGACTATAAAGATCTACAATTTGGGTTTGTGTGCATAAGGTTTTACAGTGATAGTGATGGACATTTTGCTATTCAACTGCGGCTACCATTCTTTTATAAACAAGATCCAGCACCATATTGGAAGTTACTTCTGGCTTTGCTTTTCAGAGACTGACAGCAAACTGGTTTCTCAGCAGGGTCTCTTAATAACAATATGACAGTCTTTCATCGTAAGTTGCTGTGAAGTGACACCAATATGGAGTCATCAGATTTTGCAGAGTAGAAAAAAATAATATTAAAAGTGTATCTGCATAAGAAAAATATAATAATATTAACTAATTATGATTATTAGAATTTTGATTTAAATCTTCCCATCTAGACCAATTTTTACCTTCAAAAAGGACCTTTCACCACCTCCATACAAATACAACTCTTGTATCCCCTTATAGGTGCTGCTCCACTGATTCCAGTGCAGTTGGAATTTATTCTTTAGCCCCAACTGTATCTTTATTGTTATTGTTGTTATTATTGATATTAATTCCATGGTGTTGTACATTATTATATTAATTCCATGGTACTGTGTATTATTATTATTATTATATTAATTTCATAGTGCTGTATATTATTATATTAATTCCACGGTGCTGCATATTATCATATTAATTCCATGGTGCTGTATATTATTATATTAATTCCATGGTGTTTTACATTATTATATTAATTCCATAGTGCTGTATATTATTATATTAATTACACGGTGCTGTATATTATTAGATTAGTTCCATGGTGCTGTACATTATTATATTATATCCATGGTGCTGTATATTATTATATTAATTCCATAGTGCTGTATATTATTATATTAATTACACGGTGCTGTATATTATTAGATTAGTTCCATGGTGCTGTACAGTATTATATTATTTCCATGGTGCGCTGTACATTATTATATTAATTCCATGGTGCTGTAGAGTATTATATTATTTCCACAGTGCTGGACATTATTATATTAATTCCATGGTGCTTTACATTATATTAATTCCATGGTTCTGTACATTTGAGGGTTTACATACAATAAATAGAGTGCACAAAACAAGTACAATACTAACAGTGACCAACTGGAACAGTGGGATAGAGGACCCTGCCTACAAGGGCTTACAATGTATGAGAAAAGGGGGATAGAGACAGTAGGTGAGGGAAGAAGCTGTTTAGATGGTGGTGTGGTGGCAGTAGTGTTATTGAAGGTTGTAGGCTTTCCTGAAGAGATGAATTTTCAGGATTCTCTTGAAGATTGTGAGGGACAAGCTTATGTGTCATGGTAATAAGTTCCAGAGTTTGGGGGATGCACAGGAGGAGTCATGAAGGTGGTTATGGCAAGAATAATAGTAGAGTGGAGTAGGAGGTTTTGAGCGGATCTGAGGTGGATAGGTTAGGTCAAGGATGTATGGAGTGGACAGGTTGTATGGAGTGGACAGGTTGTGGATGGCTTTGTATGTCAGCATTTTAAATTGTATTTGCAGGGTGATAGTTATCCAGTGAAGGGATTGGTAGAGGGAAATGGATGATGAAAAACGGGTGGGAAATTATGAGGGTGTGGACTAACCTTTTTGTAGTTTCAGATGTGAGGAAGGAGCAGATTCAATGAATGTTCTTCAGTTGGAGGCGGCAAGAGGTGTTGAGGACTTGGATGTGAGGCTTGAAGAATAAGTCAGAATCAAAGGTTGCCCCAAGGCAATGGACCCGTGGGACTGAGATAAGTATGGCACCATTAACTTTGATAGATGAGTCAGGTAGGGGGGCTGCATGAGGTGGGCCAAAGGATGATGAACTCTGTTTTCTCCATGTAGAGTTTGAGAAGGCGGGAGGAGAGGAAGGAGGCTATGGCTACTAGACACACAGAATGGGAGAATGTCTGGGCTGGAGAAATATATTTGAGAGTAATATCTTGAGCAATTTGTGCTGTTAATATCACCAAGCAATATGTTAATTATGCTCTCTACTGTCAGATAGGCGGACCCAGACTTTCCGCTCCTGCCCAGGACCACCTACCTCTCAGTAGAGACTATAATCAAAATATTGGGTGCTGAAACTAACAACACTGATTGCTCAGGAAGGGTGGAGATTAGAGAAAAAATTCCAACTGTGCCAGAATCAGTGGAGCTGCACCTTTTGAATAAATTATGGTCAAAGCAATAGACATTCCCCAAAATGTTATAACTAAAAAGTACACCGAAAAAAAGATGTCCTATGCATCCCCGTATATGTAAATATAAAAAAGTTATTACTGTCAGAATATGGCGACCTTTAGAAAAAAATTTTTTTTTAAGTTTTAGATTTTTTTTAAGGGGTTAAAATGTAAATAAAACTATATAAATTTGGTATCCCCGGAATCATATGAAAACATAGAATACAGGTGACATGTCATTTTGGCTGCACAATGAACGTAGTAAAAACGAAGCCCGTAAGAAAGTCGCACAAATGCAGTTTTTCTCCAATTCCACCCCATTCAGATTTCTTTTCCAGCTTCCCAGTACGTCGTACAGAATAATAAATGGTACCATTATGAAGAACAATATGTCTCACAAACATTACGTCCTCATATGGCTCTGAATAAAAGAATAAAAAAGTTTTGGGGTTTGAAAGGCGGGGAGTCAAAAATCGAAAAATGTCAGTGGCGGAAAGGGGTTAAGGGAGTTGAAAAGAAGTCCTCTTTAAGGAAAATAAATAAATAAATAAATAAATAACCATACACCCAAGTGTTCTAAAGGAGTTTAGACTTGAAATAGATAAACTTTTTATTCCTGCCCCTTGTAAGTTCTGTTACTAAAATTACTAGAATTGCAATGAAGGATATATAGTACCTGAAGTTAATAACAAATATTAATTCACTAAGAAAAACAGCCAACTAGAAGAGATGTGAGATATTAGGGTCTTAGCTTTAGACAACACAAAAAGAGATGGTTCCTTTTGTGTTGTCTATGAAAAAGAAAATTTACCCTCAAAGAAAAAAAAAAAAATCTACATATAGTTCATATCTTCGTCTTAGAAGGTTTATTGTAAGATATTGTTTTGAAGTTTAGATCCCCTTTAAATGTTTCAGAGGGAAAATTAGAACAAACTATACATTGAGTACTGTATATAGTATATTATAGTATAATAATTCTATATTATGTACACAATATTGTGTTCATTGTTTCTTCCTCTCAGCAGAGCACTGGCTATGAAATATGAGGATGACAGCAATGTTTGTGTCCATGTAACCTGATAGAATACAGGTTTATATTAGGTCTTTGTCACTTACATGGCTGTTTGCATGTTTAACTCTTGAAGTATTGCGACACTGACATTTACTCTTATGGGAAGTTAAGTTGACACGTTTTATTTGGCTCAGTGACTCTCAGACTATGCAAGGTAATGAAGTAATATTGTAGAGGTTGACACTAAAGCCTTGTGTAAACCATGGATATGACAATCACATTGATGCTTATCAGACTGTTATCAGGACAAGCTTATCCTATAGCAGGGGTAGGCAACCTTTTTTTTTGTACAGCATGCCAATTTCTCGACCCCTACATGAAAGTAATATAATGGGACTGATGACTGTAATACAGAGCATAGAATATGTCAGTATCACAGCTGTATGAGCCCTGTATGAGCCATGTTCATATCTGCACTGGATGTTCTGTTAGAAGCTTCTGTTATTTGGTTAAAAAAAAATTCTGACAGATAAGCGCAGCATGCTGCACGTTTTAGAGTGGTGAAGTTCTATGCTCCCTATGCTGCACTGTACCCCTCCATACTTTACACAGGACTGCTGCACCCACTTTATTCCTGATGTGTAATGAAGGAAGGGGATAGAGCATTGCTATGTGAAGAATGAAGAGATGGTGGCTGCAGCAGTCCTGCACAAGAAAAGAAGAAAGTCTAGACTCCTGGCTGCAGCAGTCCTGTGTAAATTATGATATTTAACACAAGACTGCTGCAGCCACCAGTCAAAGCCACCTTCTTTGCTTACACAGGACTGCTGTGGATCCCTCCATACTGCATATTCCCCCAAACAAGAAAAAAAAAAGTCTCTCTCTCTCTATCTCTATCTGGAGGACCGAGCATGTCCATGTATTACACAGATGGCTTACTGATTTCAGTGAGGACCATGTATATTGCTTTGTTTGGCCTGAGGTGGTGCTGTAGGGAAACTAATCGCTTGCTGTCAAGTTTCCCTGCAGAAAACAACACATTGCTTAAGGTCCAAGTAGCAGAAGACATTTTTTTGGAGAACCTTTCAAAAAAAAGGGATGATCCTTTTTTGTTGTTGCAGATTTTATTGCATTTTTTTAGGTCAATTTAGCAGAAGGGAAATTATACATGCTTCCTCTGTATTTTCCATTCCTTTTGAAACCACTCCTGTTTTTTGCACAGTACACTCATCATACAACATCTTAACTAGGTTATGCATCGGCATAATATACTAGGTAGATTATTTAATAAACTACTCAGTTCATTTTCGATACACTGTAGACCTACTAGGCAGCTGAGGTGACATCTAGGTGCAGAGTAAGGACAACCAATTTCCTGGGCCCTATCTTCTCCATCGTACTACAGGGGTCCAAATTACCAATCGTCTTGCTGTGTGGGGCACATATCTATGACTCACAGAGCTAAGAGGGTCCTAGTTCAAGGCAAGAGCCAGGCAGCAAGGCACTGACAAGACCCCAGGACAGAAACAATCAGTGGTGAGGGATAGACAGCAAGCTACTACTGGTAACTGAATTTATATTGGTGACATTTTAGGAAATTGTGAACATGTGTCAGGTAATATTTGTATGTAGCTGTATGGTATGGCCTCAGGATGAATTTTATTGGTGGTGCCTAGACACTTCAGTCGGACACTGACCTCACTTCCAAGTCATATACAATAATCTAGGCTTTTCAGCTTAATTTACACACTGCCCCACAGGCACAGGATCACAACAATGACAGCCGCCATGTAGCACCGCACTATGTGAACAGATCTCAAAAAGTTCACTTTACCATATTGTCTCAGTCAAAGCACTGAAAGCTAGAATGTAGATCCCTTATGCAGTCTCCTGCATCTGGGTAAATAATACATTTAATAATAATACATTTTATTTATATAGCGCCAACATATTCCGCAGCACTGTACAATTTGTAGGGTTCAATTACAGACAAAAAAGATACGTTACAAAGAAATAGTCAATTCACACACTGGGACTGAGGGCCCTGCTCGCAAGAGCTTACAATCTATGAGGTAGAGGGGGTGACACAAGAGGTAGCAGGGGGAGGCATCAGAGGTAGCATTGCTTGTACAATGGTCAGACTATTGTGTAATAAAAGTTACTGTCATTACACATATATAAAGCTGTATGAGCCGTCACCAGTCGTTTCCTTTAACGTGCAGATGGTGCCTGGACATATAAAGCTAGTCTGTTACGGCATCATATCCTGTGAGGTAATGCAGGAGAATGAACAGAGGAGGGTATGTTTTAGGGATTCTAACTACAGAAGGGTTTACATTAGGACTTGTGATAGGCCTGTCTGAAAAGATATGTCTTTAGTTTACGCTTGAAGCTGTGGAAATTGGGGGTTAATCTGATAGTCTGGGATAGAGCATTCCAGAGAAGTGGTGCAACTCGGGAGAAGTCTTGTATACGAGCGTGGGAAGTTCTGATAATAGAGTAAAGTGAGTGGAGGGTAATGTGAGTGGAGTGGTGACACCAAGGAAAACAAAAAAAAAATCTCCAGGGTGTTGGACGTTGGGAGCTTAGCTTGGCAACATGGCTTCTGTTGGGCTGCTTGTTGCTGCCCCTGTGGGCGCCATGCTTCAGCGGTGGTGGTCACCAGGTAGTACTTCATCCAACAGAGCAGGGACCCACTATATAGAGGTCACCATGTAGTACTTCATCCAACAGAGCAGGGACCCACTATATAGAGGTCACCATGTAGTATTACATCCAACAGAGCAAGGACCCACTATATAGAGGTCACCAGGTAGTACTACACCCAACAGAGCAGTGACCCACTATATAGAGGTCACCAGGTAGTACTACACCCAACAGAGCAGTGACCCACTATATAGAGGTCACCAGGTAGTACTGCGCCCAACAGAGCAGGGACCCACTATATAGAGGTCACCAGGTAGTACTACGCCCAACAGAGCAGTGACCCACTATATTGAGGTCACCAGGTAGTACTACACCCAACAGAGTAGTGACCCACTATATAGTGGTCACCAGGTAGTACTACACCCAACAGAGCAGTGACCCACTATATAGAGGTCACCAGGTAGTACTACATCCAACAGAGCAGGGACCCACTATATAGAGGTCACCAGGTAGTACTACATCCAACAGAGCAGGGACCCACTATATTGAGGTCACCAGGTAGTACTACATCCAACAGAGCAGGGACCCACTATATAGAGGTCACCAGGTAGTACTACGCCCAACAGAGCAGGGACCCACTATATAGAGGTCACCACGTAGTACTACGCCCAACAGAGCAGGGACCCACTATATAGAGGTCACCAGGTAGTACTACACCCAACAGAGCAGGGACCCACTATATAGAGGTCACCAGGTAGTACTACATCCAACAGAGCAGTGACTGACTATATAGAGGTCACCAGGTAGTACTACATCCAACAGAGCAGGGACCCACTATATAGAGGTCACCAGGTAGTACTACACCCAACAGAGCAGTGACCCACTATATAGGGCACCCCAACCAACAGCCCAAGGTCACCAGGTAGTACTACATCCAACAGAGCAGGGACCCACTATATAGAGGTCACCAGGTAGTACTACATCCAACAGAGCAGGGACCCACTATATAGAGGTCACCAGGTAGTACTACGCCCAACAGAGCAGGGACCCACTATATAGAGGTCACCAGGTAGTACATCCCAACAGAGCAGGGACCCCATAAGGGCCCCACGGGAAACAAACCCAACAGAGCAGGGACCCACTATATAGAGGTCACCAGGTAGTACTACATCCAACAGAGCAGTGACTGACTATATAGAGGTCACCAGGTAGTACTACATCCAACAGAGCAGGGACCCACTATATTGAGGTCACCAGGTAGTACTACACCCAACAGAGCAGGGACCCACTATATAGAGGTCACCATGTAGTATTACATCCAACAGAGCAAGGACCCACTATATAGAGGTCACCAGGTAGTACTACACCCAACAGAGCAGTGACCCACTATATAGAGGTCACCAGGTATACTACATCCAACAAACCCCGCCCCTTGGCCTACTACATCCAACAGAGCAGGGACCCACTATATAGAGGTCACCAGGTAGTACTACACCCAACAGAGCAGGGACCCACTATAAAGGGCCCCCCCCCCCCACAGGCCCCCCCTGTCACCAGGTAGTACTACATCCAACAGAGCAGGGACCCACTATATAGAGGTCACCAGGTCCCCCAAAAGTTACACCAAAGACCCACTATAGAGGTCACCAGGTAGTACTACCCCAACAGAGCAGGGACCCACTATATAGAGGTCACCACGTAGTACTACGCCCAACAGAGCAGGGACCCACTATATAGAGGTCACCAGGTAGTACTACACCCAACAGAGCAGGGACCCACTATATAGAGGTCACCAGGTAGTACTACATCCAACAGAGCAGGGACCCACTATATAGAGGTCACCATGTAGTATTACATCCAACAGAGCAAGGACCCACTATATAGAGGTCACCAGGTAGTACTACACCCAACAGAGCAGTGACACACTATATAGAGGTCACCAGGTAGTACTACATCCAACAGAGCAGGGACCCACTATATAGAGGTCACCATAGTGGGCTTATAACTCGACCTATAGTACTTGGATGTACTGCCCATTTTTTTTTTCAAAAATGTTGGATTCTTTAAATTTAGTTCCACATTGACTGTAAGCATCCACAAGTTGTAATCTACAGGTGCTTCACAGCTGTACTTCATTACCCAGCTTTACATGTATGCAAATTGTTCTGAAACGCTCTGTCCACAAATAACGAGGATGAACAGCTCCAAAGACGACTTTAATGTACCGGAATTGCTTGCTTTGGTTGACGTTTTTCCCTCTTACACTCATTTTGATGGAAGAATAAAGAAAGTAATTGGACTTTATAAAAATTTAAATAGCATTAAAAATGTAATTGCAGGTTTAGACAATTTGTGATGTACTGTATAATTATCAAAGACAAATTATCCCGGCAATATGAAATATGCAAGAGCAATTCTTTCATCGAATTTCTTTTTAGGAAAAAAATAAAAAAGATCAGCAAGTCACACTGTGGCCTGGAATGTATGCTGAGTTAAACGTGCTTTTCTTCTTTTTTACACACGCAAAATCAAGCAATTTGGGATTATCCTACATTTTTAATTTCATAATATCATAATTACTATTTTTCCCCTTTTACAAAAAGGTCTTGTAGGTGTTTCAAGTAGGTAAAAAGGAACATAACTTTGGAAAGTTCCCCTTGAAGAAAATATACAAAATCCATTACTTGTTGTAAAAATCCTTAAATTTTACAGTAGATTTAACTATTTTTGCCAAGAAGGAGCCATGTGCACACCTCTGTGCCTAAGGGTTAAGCCTCCATGCTACCTTTGTTCAGACTAGGCGATGAGCTGCCCCATAATTTTGCATTTTTGATAAAAAATTGTCAGCTGATCTGGAAGACACTTAGGCTAAGGCCTCATGTAGCGGGTCGCAGCAAAAAAGCGCTGCGGGAAAAACCGCGGCAGCAATGCATTGTGGTTTTTTTACCCAGCACATAAAGTCTGCAGAGGTTTTCTTGCGGACTTTCTGCTTCCATTATACCTATAGGGAAACTGCCGGCATTCCATAGGTATAATTCACATGCTGTGATTTTCAAAATGGTTTTAGAAATTGTAGCGTGTCCGCTGCACATATTTTTCCGCAATGTGTGGATGGATTTGCTAGAATCCCATTGCAGGAACTGTAAAACATCGCGGTTCCAAACTGCGGCATTTACACAACATTGGGCCATGGCCTTAGGGTATTTTTGCACGGCAGAAGTTGAAAAATTCAGCTTCGTGAATTCGAAGCTGATTTTTTTTCTGCGTGGCCAAATTCAGCCATGGAATATACCGCCAAATTTGCAAATTACGCTTCAGCCAGGTGGAATTTTTCTGCCTCATATCAATGTGAGTTATCAGGCAGAAAAAAAATCAGCTGGGCGAAAAAAAAATCAGCTAGTGAAAAAAAAAAATTTATGTTTGGCTCCCACTTAAATTCAGCTCCAAATTCAGCCATGTGAACCTACCCTTAAAGTTAATGTGTCACCAGAATATGGCCTATTGTTTAAATTAAGTTTTTTTTATTAAACATATTTTTTAAATAATTTTTTTTTTTTTTTTTTTTAATTTTCAGTGTTATTATTAGAGATGGGCAAATTGGTTTGTACTAAGCTGGGTTTGACCAGAATATTCCAAATTGCTAGTTTTTTTTTTTTTTAGGAAACCTAACAAATGGAGATTATTCTCGGATTAACTAAAATCTGTGTCTGCGGCATCACCTTCAGCACTCGGCTGTGTTATACTATGTATTGCAGTATATTGCACTGGGAAATATTTTTGTCATTTCACTATTCCCAAAAAATAACTATAAAAGTAATCAAAAAGGTCAAACATACTAAACATTTGTTCCACTAAAAAGTACAACATGTCCACAAATACAAAGCCCTGACATATCAGGCATCAGAATACGGTGACCCCAGGAAAAATCGTTCATTTTCAAAAAGTGATGTTTTATTTGTAAAATTGGTAAAACATAATAGAACCAATATAAATATGGTATCGCCGTAATCGTAATGACCCGCCAGACAAAGTTGCCATGTCATTTTTAATGCAGAGTGAACGCCGTAAAAACAAAATGCAAAAAATTATGATAGAATTGTGTTTTTTTTTTAACATGGATCACCAAAAAACTTTAATAAAAGCTAATCAAAACATTATATGTACCCCAAAATAGTAGCAACTGAAAGTAAAACTCGTCATGCAAAAAATAAGCCCTCACATAGCTATGGCAACAGAAAAATAAAAAAAGTTATGAATTTTGGAAGGCGGCGAAGGAAAATATGAAAAAGGTCACAGAGCATTAACGTACAAACTACCCTGCGTCCTTAAGGGGTTAAAGAGAACCTTTTACCACCTTCAACTCCATCTATTAAAGGGTGCAAAGAACTGGAGTTGGTGGTAGAAGGTCTATTATCAAGCTTTCCTCATAAAGGGCCCAATAGTAGGGTCATGTAAAGGGGCCTTAAGTATACACAGCTAAGGAATTATATGGAGGGCTCAGACTCTTATATAATAAAGAAACCCAAAGGTTTAGGAGAAGAGAATTTAGCGCTGATTCCGAAGACAATAACTTACCACTAGGGACCTATTGGATATTATTGGTAAATGTTCTGTATAGATGGGGGTTGGATCCAAGGAAACTGACACTGGCACCAATACACACTTATCATCAGATGAGTTATATGTATGTAGACTGCATGCACTCACAGTCTCATCTCTGCCACTTTGTCTATTGGTCCTCCTATGTTCCCACTATGTTTGACTTAGATGTGTACTTTTGAAGACAAACTATAACATACACTGTATAGCCAAATTATGTGGATACTTGACTATCACACCTACTATACCACACTCACCTCTCCTAGGTTTCGTCATGGCTACCGTCATGGGTCCCAGTCCTTTTTGAGTGACGTCAATGGGGACCACAGAGGCCACTGATGACATTCAGGAGGCCCAAAATTCTGCGCTGCACACTGTGCTGGAGCCTAGGAGAGGCGAGTATGATTGTTTGTTAAGTTTATGCACCTTCCCTGATCCACAAATTTTCAAAAATCTTTGCATTTAGTTGAACCCGAGATTTTTGGGGTTTGTGACTCATGAACCACTATCAAACTCTGGGGTCTCTCAGAACCCAGAATATAATGGCTCTGGGTTCTGAGAGACCTCAGAATATGATAGTGATTCATGAGTCACAAACCCCAAAAATCTCGGGTTCAACCAAATGCAAAGATTTTTGAAAATTTGTTATGAACTTGTTCATTCATCCCTAGCAGTGGTGTTGGATGAGAAGGTCTGGATTGCAATCTGTGTTCCGGTTCATCCCAAAAGTGTTGGATGGGGTTGTGGTGGACAGGGCTCTATGCAGCCACTTGAGTTCTACCACACCAAACTCATCACACAGCATGCTCAGTCCAAGTTTATTAGTTGGACAGCCATATAGTAAAACATGATTCATGACTTCTGGGAATAGAGTAGCCTGGAGGAGGTGGGTTAAGACAGGGGCCTGTGGCTGACATGGTTATGGTGCAAAATTTGGTAAAATTTTGGAGCTATGGTATTCATAAATAAGTCAGATTCTCTGTAAATATAGTGGGATAGCGGAGGGATCGCTACTTTGGTTCACTTAGAATTTTCTACATGATTTGTAGCAAACAAACAGCTAGACTACAGAGAATTCCCAGAGTCAAGGAAGAGTTAGTTTTAATTCTGTGGCTCAGTGAACTGAACCGGAGAGCGTGATGTGTATTACTATAGACTCAATAAACAATATAGAAGTAAATGCCAGTAGGATGCAATGGGCTTACTGGGCACCAGGCTTCTGACTTCGCTAAGCTTCATTTCACTTTTGGGCACTTCAAACACTATTTAATACAAGGAATTGCTTATAAAAAAAGAATCACATCTGATAATTGAAATGAATCTGTGGTTTTGTTTGTCCCTTACCAAAATTGTTGAATTTATGCAAATAAAGATGTTTTCACATGGTGCAACCCAGCCGCATCTGCTATGCGCTAATTTATGGGACCTGCCTGTAGTGTTGCTATTGCTTTGTATGGAAGGCACAGGTACTACCCGGCAATTAGCACAAAAAGGGCATATGGCTGCCATGTACCATGTAAGGACACTCTTGGGCCTATTTTACACATTAATGGTTTGAAAGTCAAAAACAGGAGTGGAAACTGAATTCAGGTAAGCTATGATGAAAAGATTTATACTTGTTTCGTGTTTTCAACCCTTTCCTAGCTTTGGCTTACAAATACTTACTTGTACATAAAACAATGACCAAAACATGGACATGTGAATAATACCTTACGATAGTCTCAATTCGGCATCATTCTCCCCATTCTTCTGGTCAGGACGAGAAGACCTGAAAAACAGTACATCAAATGACAGACAGCAACCGAACTCGAGGGACCCCATTGACTGTATTGTGGTCTATCGGGTGTGTATTATTTTTTAACAGACATCACCAGGTGACATCACAAGAGGACTTTTTCATCTGGGATTTCTACCGGATTCTATGACGGAAACTCTGATCAGAGATTCTGATTCAGATGTGGAGGTAGCCTTAATGAGTACTTGGTCTTATGGGACACTAATACCAGCACAATGATGACCTGTAACAGGGTAGGACCCTGCCTGTCATAGCCGTAGTCCACACAAATGTATGGAGATGGCTCCCACCGTGCACCACCGGTCTACCAAAGGACAGGGCAGCCAGGTCCCCGCTTACTTGGTGCCTTCGAAGTTGACCATAGGTAACACACTTTTGCTTTCAGGTCTTGTTATCAGCAGTTATTTAGGTAGTAATTTGGCAAAGCAAGGGTTAATGTCAGTTGCTTGACTTATCTCTTGGTCTTGTGGTTAGTTGAGCAACCTTCTAACAACAAAAAATAAAAAGCCTAGCTGGATTGAGAAATAGAAGGGCAATTGCCCCTTGGTGGAACCCATACGATACAGGAGATTTATCCAGAATGATATTTCATACACCAATCGGACTCATACACCAATCTTCTGTGCGTTGGAGTGAGATGTGCCAAATTTATTTATTACTCTTAATAAAGTAGGCATATCTTTGGATCTCCATGTCTCAGAATCTTAAATTTTCACCAGCTACTATAAGTGCTAGATAGATAAGAGAGAACCAATTCGTAACAAACAGGTTTCAACCCAAGGTTTCCAAAAGTCTCACATTTTACCAAAACCAAAACCTCTGCAACTCGTCTTGGGGCGAAATGAAATGTCCAACATATTATACACAGTTAACACACAGAGGAGAAGGAGGATCACGTGGTCTGTGTGACATAGGTGGGCTTCTGACAACACCCGACAGCCTCTCAGCCAATTATGAGTGGTAGGAGAGGTTATAGTGCTGATGTCACATACAGAATAAAATGTTCTTTGCAGCACGGAGAAGACTGAGCCATTTTTTTTTTTTATATTTCAAGCTACGGGCAGACGTGTTATCATCACTGCATGGTCCAAAGCAATTGCTGCTTTTGCTACTGGGAAAACATCACCACATTGCAATACAGAATTATAGGAGGAGGACTAGTGGAGCGCAGTTTAGTTAGATTTAATCAATTTTAGACAGGCAGAAAAATCATAGGAGTGGGAGAAGGGAGAATTTCTTCACTGTATGCTGTGTGACTGCACATACACTGGACAGTTCATCCTTTCATTGGCAGTCATCTCATTTTGTTAAACCTCTTTTACATTAGAACAATTTTTGCCCTTACTATCATTTAAAGCTATCTAACATAGCAACCAATCACATTGCAGCTTTCACTTTCAATGAAAATTGTGCTGTGAGTGGTTGCTAGGGGCAACCAAACTTTTTATTAATATTATTATTATTATAGACAGTTTTCATAAATGTCCAGTCCCACAACATCTTATAATATATAGTTGTATGAGAAGATTGATAGGCTTCTTTTTTATGACTGCCAATACAGAGATAGGCTAGGTTCACATCTGCGTCGGAGTCTGCATCGCAGAATCTGTCAAAAATCGGTGGAGAGAAAAGTCCTGCACAGAGGACTTTTCTCTCCACCGGTGTCAATATAAAAACGTCGGAAACTCAACGGACACTCAGCGGACCCCATTATAGTCTATGGGGTCTATGGGTGTCCGCGGGTCCACTGGTTTAGAGGATGGGCTCGCCATCAATGACAGAGAGCCTGGTGCAAGTTTGAACCTAGCCATAGCTGTCAATCATTGAGTAGGACTGCCCACTGGACTCCTACGACCCAGAAAGTACTAAAATACTTGTTATGCTGAATCAACTCTATATCAGGTTACTCAGCTCCTCCTGATCTATAAAATGCAGCCCACTGAATGTTCAATGTGAACAGAGACTTATATGCATAATCTATGTCTTCATTAGAGCAGATTAACATTCTGTATCTCGCTATGAACATACTGTTTACAGCGTACTTTAATACATGTGGTGTTTTTGGCTTGCTGATTTATTCATAAAAGACGTCATCGTTTCCATGGCAACCTTAACCGACATCTTTTGTCTTCGATTATAAATTACTTGAAATAAGCCTGAAGGCTGAAACTTCTGTTGCGCAGGTAATGGATCCCTGAATATTTTACTTTAACTTCCAAGGATTAAGGTTTTTTTTTTTTTTTTCGCCACAACACTAAACAGACGACAGAAACATTGCAATCCGTTTTTTTCTGTTTCTGCTAATGTAATCTTATTTTTTCCTCAATGGATTCATTAACCTCATATTTTGCCGTGCAGCAGGCAGGCTGCTAAATATAGCTCCAGAAAATTGATATTTAATTGACCGCTGTCTGAAAAGCAGCGTGAACAGCGGCGAAGCAGCCGTAAGCATTGATCTAATAGCGATTATAGAAAATGTCACATGCTGCCAGTATGGGCTACTGGAAAAGCTATAGAAGGCTCAGGGTCAACTAGTAAGGCCGAGGTCATCCACTGGTGGGCCAGACATGACATTGCATTTAGCAGCCAACAGCGTCTCATACAATATCAGTGTTTTATCCGCTGGTCGGTGACTAATGATACCATTAGCTAAAGTGCATAAGTGATTGTATCCTCCATAGCCATGTTTACATTGGACAGCAGAATTCACGTTGTTTTTAGATTATGGCCTGCTGGGCCCTTTCATCATTTACAGCAAATAGTAATTGTTTTTGAGTATAATGTTAAAGGGGTTGTCCAACATTTTTTAATGTTTAACAGTGCTGCTGAAGGGCAAAGAATATAAAAGACATTACTCACCTCTCCCTAGTCCTCCATCTCTGCCAGCGGCAGGTCCAGTCTTCCATTTACAGATTCTGTTTGTGCCAGGTGACCACCACAGCCAATCACAGGCCTTAGAAGTGACCAACAATGGCATGTGATGGCTGTGACGTGGCTTCAGGGGTCATCTAGCATCACTGCCACCACTGGAAATAGAGGACCAGAGAGAGGCGAGTAAAAAATTTTTTTATGTTTTCGACTCCTTCAACAGCACCTTTTAAACATTGAAAAAATATGTCAGACAACCCCCTTAAAGTTTAGGGCAATCTAAATAAACATTGGGTAGCTAAATTGTTAAATTAACGGTATACCCTTTATACCCCTTATAATGGAATATAGCATTTAAAGGGGTATCCCATTAATAATATTCATACCAAAAGTCCTAAAATGATTTTAATAGGTGATATTCAGTAATATGTAGAGTTTGTAGCATAAAAAATACTTTTTTCACTATTTGACTTTTTTTTTTATTTTATTGTGCTGCCATGTGTCCTCCACGGTACTGCTGCTAATCTGTGCTGCTGTAGACCAGGTCTGATGGAATCAGTCCTCTGCCCCCTCTGGCAGTCACTTCTTACTTTCCCTGCAGAAGTAGTCTTCTCTGCTATACTGCCATGCTACTGCAGAGGCCCTGCTGCTTCCCTATAGAAGAAGTCTACAGTGTTTATATTGGTCGATTTGTAATGAACATTGTATCACTATGCAGAGACCTGGCTATAGAGAGAGTGACTGAGCATGTGTGACCACTAACTCTTTCTGTGGACATGCACATTGCTATATATTTTCAACACCAGATGGTGCAATACTGTAAGCACTGTAAATGTTAACTTTTTTATGATCTATGCAGAGATTATAATAGTTAACATTCAACATATTTTTTAATTAGGTCAGGGGAGGTGAAAAAAAAACAAAAAAAACATACTCACCTCTCCTCCCAGTACGGACAGGTCATGCAGCTTTGTTGTTTTCTTCTGGTGGAAGTCCCCTCTTCCAATCAGCGGCCTAAGGGAAGGGACCTGGGATGTCACAGCCGGCAAAAGAACACAGCCGAGCGGCAGGACTTGAGCGCGCTGGGAGGACACCAGAGCATCAGGGACAGGTGAGTATGTTTTTTATTTTTGTTTTTTTTTCACCTCCCCTGGCCTAATTAAAAAAAAAATATGCTGGACAACCTCTTTAATAGTTGGACATCAGATAAAGTAGAGTCTAACAGAAGTGCTTTGAAGAAGTGAAGCTTGCAACTAGAGATGGGCAAACGCTTCGTCACGAACTGGATTCGACCCATATATTCAAATTATTTATTTTTTAATGAAAGCGAACAAATGGTGATTTGCTTCATAGGAACAAAAATGCCACTGCATATTACTCTGGAGTCTCTTCAGATCCCAGAGTGTAATAGGTGGAGGCCTAGGGGAAGTTCAAACGATACAAACTAGAAAAACATTCATACTCACCATCCATTAACTCTTTTGGTCCTCCTCGCAGCATCTGGTGCTCTCCTGTAACGTCTTGCGACCAGGGTCAATGCTGAGGCATGTGATTGGGCCACCAGTGGTCACATGAGCATGCCGAGTGTCAGGACGCCACAGGAGAGCACCAGACATACCAAACTTGTTAAAGTCAAAGTGCATCTTGGTCCCTAACCACCTGAACTCATTACTAATATTGATAGGTTCCCCCATCTCTACTTGCAACCTTGGTCAATGTTCAGGCATCTACTCTGAATTTACATATGATCTACCCATAGGTACAAAATGCATAGCACCATAGGCCCATCATGTCCATAGTGAATTGACATTTTTGAAATTTAGCATGTAAAATATGCACTCTTCTCTTTCCACAAAATAATCCAACGTAAAGGACCGGTGCCAGGAGATACTTGGTAAAATACCAGCTATTGTGTAATAATACTTCAGCACTCCAAATCTTATTTTAATAGTATTAAATACTATGTTTGAAGTAAAGATTTTTGATACATGAATTTTTTCAAGATGTGGAGTGCTGAAGTATTATTACACACATAGTGAATTGACACTCATTTGGGAACTAGGGGCCCATAACATGAGGCTCTATTCACATGACTAATATTAATGGCCACCACACTGCTGCATTACATGATCATTTTTTTGACTGTCTATTTTAACGGGCCATCAAAAAATAGAACCCATACACTTGAATGAATGGATTGAACTGCAAAAACGGACAAGCATAGAACCTGATTCATGCTTTGCAACTCATTTCTACAGCCCGGACACTGAACCATGATAACTGAAGACATGTATAAGGTCATAGAAGTGAATGGATTGGCTTGTTATATATTTTCACTGGTCCATAAAAATGGATTGCATGGACCAAAACTACGGTTGTGTGCATGAAGCCTAGGAGACAATGTTTGAGACTTATAAACCTTAGTTTCATAAGCCAACCACACTCACTTCCCAACACACTTTACAAAAGCAGAGTGAGCTGCGCAAAAAATGCAAAATGTTGCAAACTTTTTGAACAAAACGCTATTTGGCAACTTTCTGACAGGGGCTTTATAAATTCCCCCTAATTTTCTCAAAGTACTTAAGATCAGTCAACAGCAGCTGTTGGCAGATTGCAACAATAGACTTTTAAATACTGTCCTGGGACCTGCTATATCGATGGGGTAGGTTGTGGTAAGACAGTCTTGGGGCCAGTAGTCTATAGTACTAAGGCCAAGACTGGACCTAAGGGAATGAAGAGGCACACAGATAAAATGCATGATTTGGTTTAAAGGGAAAGTGTCTTGGCACTAAACCATCAGCAGACTATTAGAATCAGCTGTTGATACCCAATGGTTTCATAACCCTTAAAAAATTTGTCCAGGAATTTTTATGTATGGACAATCCTTAGATTAGGCTATAAATATTTGATCGATGGATATCTGATAGGCAGCCAAGCACAGATGACCTGTTTGGGGCCAATTTTGACGCCCATACTATACACTGCACAGAGCTGGAAGTATTTGGCTCTGTGCCCTATATAGTGTCCAGGTGAAGTCAATGGGAGCTGAGTTGCAGTACCGGTTCCTGGCCACTATACGGGGACTGGAGCTAAATCAATCTGGCTCCATGGAATGTATAGTTAGAGGGGGTCAGTACCGGGATCAAACAACTGATCCATGATATTTATGGACTATCCTAAGAATCCTGGCCAACCCCTTTAACACTCATTGATTGATTTGCACCTGGAACCATACACCTTGGCTTCACTGCACAGGCACCCAATGTCCGGCACATGAGCAGTGAAGCCAATGTGTACTATCCCGAAAAAAGTGCAAGCAACAGGAGCATCAGAGATGGGTCCAATGTGGCCATCTCTGGGTAAGTAGTAGGATTTTCTCTAACCCTCCAGGAGGACAGGCTCACTATAGACATATCTGGGTTGCTAAACCACCCACCCATAAGGACATGCTGGTGGTTCATCTAGATCAGCGGTCCCCAACCTTTTCTTCTCCACGGCCCGGCAAGGGGGGGCGGAACAGAGAGCAGGGGCGGGTGGTTTAGTGGTGGGGCTTTGGTCATATGGGGGCGGTGTTATACACTAAACAGCGCTGTAGACCGGAGTGTGCTGGCGGGACCTCGGTCTACAGCGCTGTAGGGCCATTAGCTAGGCTAGGAGAATCAATACTGTGGCCAGATCGCCAATCCGCCCCACATAATATGCTGGGAGCCGCGTTTACCGAGGCCAGCCCGCCGCCGCGTGGACCGGCAGAAGACCCCTAAGGGCCCGGTCCCATCCCGCGGACTGGTGGTTGGGGACCCCTGATCTAGATACCTTTGACCTGAATCTGCAGAATGATGACCCATATTGAAAGCTCTGATACGTGTATGTAGAATAACTGCAACAATGATAGAAAAGAGTTATGAACCATATATCTTCAGCTTTTATTTATGTAAGCAAATGGTTACATTCATAGATATTTTAGTGCATGTTAGGAAAGACAAGACTTTATATTTCAGACCAAAATAAGTTGTTAGTGTGTAATATTTTGGTCACCTCTTGGCAATTATTATTATTTTTATTTAGTTGTGATGAGTTGAACAAATGACATAATTCTGAATAAAATGAGAGTTCTAACTCCATCGTCTAAGAAAAATCGTACATTGTATCAATCATACATCTTTTACAGCCTTAAAGTGCCTATATAGATGAAACTGTATATACAGTAATGGTATAATAAGATGTCGGGACTCATGGAACATACAAAGACCCTAAAATAAAATCATATCCATACATAATAAACCGGATAATTAACAAATAATAACACTTATAGATTATTTCCAAGTAGCCAGCTCCTATGACAATATCTTACCATGCAATTGTCGTATTTCTTGTTAAACATATATTTGTATAGATATATATATATATATATGTATATAAATAGAAAATATATAAGACGTACCATATACACAACATACACAAAGTTATCTAAAGGGGGGATGGTCTCTCATCATGGAGGAGAGGCAGTTCATGAGGTTCACTTTACAATATGCTGTATAAAAGTTAGTTACAGTATATATGATTAGGATGAGCGTCTTTCTTCTTTTTTTGGGGGTAGCCCCTTTGAGGATCTTGCTATTACCGATTAAGGAGAATCTGATGTTTGCACAAATGCGGTCACAGATGAAGCAGAGGGGAATATGTTTTTGATTTTACATAGGACTGCAGGTGAAACTAGCATACAGATCTTATAAGGGCTTGAACAGGATAAGGGACTGCTAAAATTTTACAATTATTATTGACTTCAAAGGGGTTATCCAGTTTTATGGGCCAAACAACAGGATGTATCAATACAAAGCACTTTATAATATATATCTTGTTTAAATTTGGCACGTTTTATATGATTTATTTTCACCATAGCTGTGACATTTAGTTTACAAGCTCACTACTCCTCCCTGTGAGCAGTTCAGCCAGCAAACAAAATGTCACAGCAGCATGTGGCCTCCTTGCCCCTTGAAGGCACTCATGGGAGTGATTTATTGCCTGGTCAGATATACAGAGGAGAGCAATGCTGCACTGACTGAGGGACTGCTGGGGTTGCTTTGCAGTTACTTTTTGGACCCTGGATAACCCCTTTAATGGGGCTCTCTGGGCTAGCCAAGAAACCTATTGGTGACTGGGGGAGGTGTAAAATAAAAAAAACTATGATACGACTAATGATACATATCTCCTATCTGCTAGACAGGGAATAGGTGTCTTAGAACTAGGTGTCTAACCAATGGGACTCCCAGAGATCAAGAGAGCAGTGTACTATCTCCATTAGTCTTATAGAAGTGAATGAAGTGGTGGTCGCACCTGCACACTAACATTCAGTTAAGGTGCTCAGTGAACTCCATGCTGTCTCAGCAGTTAGACCCCCAGTTTTAGGCCACATCATCACATATGTTGTAGATGGAGATAAGAGTCATTAGTGGGAAGACTCCTTAAAAGATTTTTTTTTTTTTGCCTGCAGCCACCACTAGGGGGAGCTTAGGAGTCTATGGTATACTGTGTTATTATTGAGTTCAACGTATAAAACATGTGCAATAAACAGCTTACCTCCCTATAGTGTTGGTTTAAGGTAGCCAGAATGGCTATGTGGGTAATTTATTAAGAGATTAAAAACTTAAAAAAATAAAATAAAATATTTTTAAAAATGTATGTAATTTAAAATTTAAAAAAACTAATAAAAAAATGTTAATTAAATTTAAATTAAATTATTTTTTACATTAAATAATATTTGGCCTATCATTCTTGCCAGTTTCTAGTCCCACTTCCTTCCACTAAGTGCTACCCATGATTCTTGACGTTTAGATGTGGTGACAGAAAGCAAAAGTGCAAAAATTTGCAAATTTTTGTGCAAAATGGTGCCCATCCAAAATTGTAACATTTTATGGCAGAAAACTAAAGTTCTCAAACAATGACCCCCTATGTCTACAGATTGGAACTCTGTATGAGAAAAGCAGGGCTCTAAAAACTACTGTAGAAATATATTCTAAAAATGAATCAACCTAACTTTTCTCAAGTGTGGACATTCACCGAATGTTAACATAATGTACAAATAATTCAGCCCCAAAGGGTAAATGACAAATTCGCCTCTGCTCCACGTGTATCACTAGTTTATTGAGTAGCAGATTATTCACTCTAATACTCTAGTATTTTAGCATCATGGGCATATGACTGGTTCATGGAAATGATAGAATATTTCAGATACAATGTGGCATATAGTACCTGCACCATATAGATAAGGTCACATACAGAAAACTCACAAGTGACATTAATATGTATACTGTACAAATCCATGTAGTGTAAATAGTGCTTTGTAATATTAAAATAGACTCTACGTTCCAACATTTTAACAATTTCGAAGGGAAAACATGTAAGATTAGATACTTTGTGCCGATAAAGAAGACATACATGTATGAACAGGTTCTTAGAAATATACATAGTGGATATAGGTATAGAAAACCATAAAACTGAACTTGTCATAACCACGAACAAGCACCATAGAAAGGTGGAACAGAAGAAGAAACATGGACGCTGCTATGGACTAGTTTGGTGACATAGACTATTGCAGTGTAAGAAGTGATCTACCATAGATGCTACGGCCATAGAGGTGACTTTTGTCTGTCTGAAGACCAATGCTTAAAGGGATCCTGTCATCATGAAAAGGCTGCTTTACTGCCAGGCATCATGTTATCAAGCAAGAAGAGGTAATGGCATGTTCACATCTGCGTCCTGAGGGACCCCATTGACTATAAAAGGGTCCATTGCTATTTTCGTTCTGACATCACCGGACAACAGTGTCGGTTAACAGGACTTTTTCATCTGTAATTTCTAGAACAGACTCTGTACCTAAGCAAATTTTATAATTGTATGCTTGTACAGATGTATTCCTCCTTACCTTCCTCCTGCCTGGACACATCCAGATATGTGTGTCACAAGATGATTAGCTTATCGAGACAATATTGTTTTGTGATATTGTGTCACAAGATGCTATGCTATAAATGTCTATTTGTGGTCTCCCATTGTCTATTTTGTGACCTGCAACCTGATATGCTAACAGATCATGATATTGTATTGAATTGGCTTGAAGAAAAATTGTAGGTTTTTGCCAAATTCAAAGTAAGTTTGAGTTTGAGTTTGAATTGGAAGGGACCTCAAGGGCCATCGAGTCCAACCCCCTGCAAAAGCAGGAATTCCTAAAACATCCCAGCTATATACCTATCCAGTAAGGGTGAAAAAAATCTCTAACGTCTTAATTCAAATCCCTTTAGGATACAGTGGATTGTCCCAGTCAATGACTGACACCCTTTCTTGCATGAGCATGCATATAGAGGTAGTTGTCAATCACTTATTCAGATGACCCACTGGACTCAACGTCATCAACATATCACAAATCAACATATCAGCTTCTTCTTTTCTGTTGTCAACATGACAGGCTCCCTTTATAGGGAGTCTGTCACCAGAACTCAACATATCAACTCATAGGTTAGGGTCGTCTTAATCAAACAGTGTTTTCCCCTTGTGAATCGCTGCCTCCATGCCAAGATATCGCTGTTTATGTCAATATGCAAATGAGCAGTTTGAAGCAATGAGGGTGTTGCCATTGCTCCAAAGAGCTAATTGGCATATTAACAAAAACTCTCTCAGTAATGGAGGCAGCAACTCACAAGGGGAAAATACAGAATGATTCTGGTGACCCTAACCTATCTGCGGGGCTAGATATACTGGGTTCTGGTGACAAACTCCCTTTAACAAACAGGAAGAATGAAATTTGGTTTTGATATATTTAATGATTATATTGCAAACTTTTGTAGTGACTTTTATTATAATTAGATATTATTTGGGTAGAACATGTGAATCACTTTGGCCTCTAAATAATGTCCTAAAAATTATTATACTAAGACTCCATTCAGATCACATTATCCACATACATTTAGCAGATCCGTTTAACGAATTAAAAAAAGGATGCAAAACGGATGCAATAGGGGACCGTTAAAAACAAAATGGATAGAAACGGATCCTGGTTTTTTTTTACCATTGATCTCTATGTAAACAGATGGCTATTCATTTGCAGCCATTTTTTGTATCTGTCCAACAGATCTGCTACACAGAAGTGAAAAATGTGATATAAATGGAGCCTATTCCATAAATATCTATCTCACCTACCAGTCTTTCTCTCTATTTATCTATCTATCTATCTATCTATCTATCTATCTACAGTGCCTTGCGATCAGTCTGAGAGGTAATGTCAGAGCCAAAATCAGACAAGCAGATTTCCAATAACAAGTCAAAGATCAATATACAGTGCCTTGTGAAAGTATTCGGCCCCCTTGAACTTTTCAACCTTTTGCCACATTTCAGGTTTCAAACATAAAGATATAAAATTTTTATTTTTTGGTGAAGAATCAACAAGAAGTGGGATACAATTGTGAAGTGAAACAAAATTTATTGGTTATTTTAAACTTTTGTAAAAAATAAAAAACTGAAAAGTGGGGCGTGCAATATTATTCGGCCCCTTTACTTTCAGTGCAGCAAACTCACTCCAGAAGTTCAGTGAGGATCTCTGAATAATCCAATGTTGTCCTAAATGACTGATGATGATAAATATAATCCACCTGTGTGTAATCAGGTCTCCGTATAAATGCACCTGCTCTGTGATACTCTCAGGGTTCTGTTTAAAGCGCAGAGAGCATCATGAAGACCAAGGAACACACCAAGCAGGTCCGTGATACTGTTGTGGAGAAATTTAAAGCCGGATTTGGATACAAAAAGATTTCCCAAACTTTAAACATCCCAAGGAGCACTGTGCAAGCGATCATATTGAAATGGAAGGAGTATCAGACCACTGCAAATCTACCAAGACCCGGCTGTCCCTCTAAACTTTCATCTCAAACAAGGAGAAGACTGATCAGAGATGCAGCCAAGAGGCCCATGATCACTCTGGATGAACTGCAGAGATCTACAGCTAAGGTGGGAGAGTCTGTCCATAGGACAACAATCAGTCGTACACTGCACAAATCTGGCCTTTATGGAAGAGTGGCAAGAAGAAAGCCATTTCTCAAAGATATCCATAAAAAGTCTCGTTTAAAGTTTGCCACAAGCCACCTGGGAGACACACCAAACATGTGGAAGAAGGTGCTCTGGTCAGATGAAACCTAAATCGAACTTTTTGGCCACAATGCAAAACAATATGTTTGGCATAAAAGCAACACAGCTCATCACCCTGAACACACCATCCCCACTGTCAGACATGGTGGTGGCAGCATCATGGTTTGGGCCTGCTTTTCTTCAGCAGGGACAGGGAAGATGGTTAAAATTGATGGGAAGATGGATGGAGCCAAATACAGAACCATTCCGGAAGAAAACCTGTTGGAGTCTGCAAAAGACCTGAGACTGGGACGGAGATTTATCTTCCAACAAGACAATGATCCCAAACGTAAAGCAAAATCTACAATGGAATGGTTCACAAATAAACGTATCCAGGTGTTAGAATGGCCAAGTCAAAGTCCAGACCTGAATCCAATCGAGAATCTGTGGAAAGAGCTGAAAACTGCTGTTCACAAACGCTCTCCATCCAACCTCACTGAGCTCCAGCTGTTTTCCAAGGAAGAATGGGCAAGAATTTCAGTCTCTCGATGTACAAAACTGATAGAGACATACCCCAAGCGACTTGCAGCTGTAATCGCAGCAAAAGGTGGCGCTACAAAGTATTAACTTAAGGGGGCCGAATAATTTGGCACGCTCCACTTTTCAGTTGTTTATTTTTTACAAAAGTTTAAATTAGCCAATAAATTTCATTCCACTTCACAATTGTGTCCCACTTGTTGTTGATTCTTCACCAAAAAATTTAAATTTTATATCTTTATGTTTGAAGCCTGAAATGAGGCAAAAGGTTGAAAAGTTCAAGGGGGCCGAATACTTTCGCAAGGCACTGTATCTATCTACCTTTCTGTCCACTTTCTACTCATCCTATCTTTCTGATCCTCATTGTTGGGAACAACTTTGCTATTTTGTCACATGCTGCAGCATGGATCACTTGCAGATAGTCAAGTTGTAGAAATGATGACAACAGTGTGTTGATCTTGTGGGATGCAGTGACCTGTTCAGTAATGTAGTTTTGTCAATGAGGACAGAGCTACATAAGACTTCTTTAGGTGGTAGGTAGGGACAAATTCACATAATCAATTAGTACAGCAGCAGAAGAAGAATGTGTTTATCTTGTATGGGGCAGTGACTTGTCTATTTGTGATTATATTTGTGAGGGGAAAGGTTGGATTTTGCCAGGTACAGTGTTGTCAAGTGGGTGGGGACAGGACTTCTAGTAGCCAATTATTGCACAGGAGTAATGACAACAGCTGGGGAGGAGTGTGCTGACCATGCGGAAGGAAGTGACCTTTACTTAAAGCAAATCTGTCAGGGATTTATGGGGCACTATGTGGAAGCAGCATATGTAAGAGATGGAGAAGCTGAGTTTTGTGATATATGACAATGACAAATATTTGTAATGCGCTCTTCTCACCAAGGGACTCAATGTACAGGGAGTCTTGTGGAGAAGGGGAGTCAGTGGCTGCATAAAGGTGCTCATCCCCAACACCCACAAGGGTCAGTTGTTATAAACGAAGCTAATTTACCTATCAGTATAGTTTTGGCATGTGGGAGGAAACTGGTTTACCAGAAGGAAACCCAGGCAACTTCAGGAAGAACATACCAACTCCATGTAGATGTTGCCCTTGGTCCGATTTGAACCCAGGACTCCAGAGCTGCAAGGAAACAGTGCTAACTTTTTTCTGGAGCAGGATTTCTCAATAAAAAGTTAATGTGGCCTGACAAGACTCCTAGGAAAGAGTCATGCATACCCTGCCCTCATAGACAGATTGACAGACACACTGGACACAGGACAATCTGTCAACTAGCCTGTGTGGGCAGTTTAATCAGGACTCTCTCTGTCTCTCCTAAGAGTCCGGCTGAGATTTACTCTACTTTTTACTAAGAAATCCTACTCTAAAACCCTTCACTGGCTACCCGTTGCCCAGTGAATAGAGTTCAAACTACTAACGCTGACATACAAAGCCATCCACAACCTGTCCCCTTCATATATCTCCGACCTAATCTCCCGCTAGCTGCCCACACGTAACCTTCGATCCTCCAAAGACCTCCTACTCCGCTCTGCTCTTATCCGCTCTTCACACAACCTTCTCCAAGAGTTCTCCCGTGCATCCCCCATACTCTGGAACTCATTACCAAGACACATAAGACTGACCCCCACAATCACAAGTTTCAAGAAGGCCCTGAAGACTCACCTATTCAGGAAGGCCTACAACTTCCAATAACACTACTGTCACCACACACATAATAATAAAAAAAATAATAACATATAACCCTATATATCACAGAGCTCCACATCTCCAAACCTATGATCTCCTTCCTTCAAAAAAAGGCACCAAAAATGACCTGATAGATTAATATATTTGTAAGAAGTAAGTACACTAGGGCCAGTATACCCTTTTGGCCAATGGGTAAGGATAATACATGTTTTATTCATTCAGGTTGTGTAAACGATGATATCAGCAGCAGATGTGTACTGACTTTGTGGGAGGCAGTGACCTATGTAAGGTGAGGACAATGCTGCATATGATGGGACAGCATCATGACCGAGCAGGGATAGAACATGAATCCGATTCTTTGAATGATGACAACAGTGACAACAGCGTAAAAGGATTGTGTTGACCTTGTATAAGAAAGTGACCTGTTCATGCATTTTAAAGGCTACATTTGACAAGAAGAAATAGGGAAGTCAAATTTTTTGAGGACCTTGGCAAAAGATTACAATATCCAGATAACTTTGTAGAAGACTTTATATTGTCTTATATATCTTTCCATGGATCAGTATGTACAATATGAGTCAATATTAAATGTCACTTTGACTATTAACATTTTTATGAAAGGATGTAAGATATGAGTTTGTCTAAAATTGTAAAAATGTATCTTTATATATTTATATACATTGATGAACTTATGAAAGGTTAAATATCCTATTATAAATGGTCAGAAAAATGTTTCCTGTTAATTGTAGAACAGCATTTAGAAATTACATTCAGATGCTATGGTGGTCAGTTATCTCCTTACCGTCTATACTCTATGTGTGATGGCGCATATTGACGTGAACGTAAGTAAAATATACACTGTTTTACATGCTGTTAAAAATCTTACTTACATATAGAAAAATAAATACAACCAGAAAGCTAAACTCCACATTGAAAACAATCACATGGGCCCAATGGGTCATGACAGCTTGGTATTGCACAAAACTATGATGTTATGATTTTTTTTACCATTTTTTGCTACTTATATGGATGTAGCAGAGCTCAGCTTGTCAACATAGTAGAGCACAATTTGTAATTTCATGTAAATTCTAATTGTATCTTGCTGCATAATCTATGGTTTTCCATTGGAATGTGGATAAACTTTTTGAGTTATTTTTAGTGAATTTCAACTTTTTGGGTACAAAATTTGGGCTAATTATTTCAAATAATTTTATAGGGGTTGCGCTCATTTTTTATTTTTTTTATCCATTCAGCCGTAATCAGCCAGGCTTTTCCCCTATAGTGGCCACTACAGGGGAAACACAGTATTACATGGAGGCCATTAAGATGAAGGAATGGCTTGTGTCCACCAGGTTTATAGCCACTCCTGCAGACTAGCTCTCCACTCTAGCTCATAGTGGGGGCTTCTTTGACGTTCATATGTCTTACAGTCTCTCATAGAGAATGAATGGAAAGGAAGTGCACAAGTTTGGTTTTTCGCTCCACCAGAAAAGGAGAACGGGACCCCTTTTTGGGGATTAAGCAGGAGTCCCACTCACTGACCATGAAGTTATCCCCTAACCTATCAATAGGGGATAACATCATAAGTTGGTAAAACCCCTTGAATTAATTATATCCACACACCTTAGTTGAGCATATGGACCCTGCTCCTCTTATTGTGACATCCCCTTTAAATGAGACATTTACATGCAATGCTACCTGTAGTGCCGACTGTTGGCAGCCAATACTTTAGAGTTTTGGCATAATACAAAGTATCAAAATAAAGTTTTGTAATTTGTTTTAGCTTATTTGCACAAACATTTGGCAACTTTTTGCATTTTTACAGTACTTTGAAAAGTGGTTGTGGTAAGCCTGTCTAGTTGTATGTACACCAGATTTATCAAAATCTCACACCAGTAAGCAGGTGGTATAGAAAGTGGAGTTACATCTCAGGAGTCAGATAGAAGTGTTAGACTAAGGCTACATTCACATGACCTAGCTGCAAAACGGCCATGAAAAATGGCCATTTTTCATGGCCGTCTTGCATTCGAGGGACACCCATTATCATGGATCCCCCATACCCTTGAGTGTATGGAATGAGCCGTGAAAATGGCCAAAAACAGGACATGACCTATATTTTGACGGATGTCACACAGCCATTAATAAATGTCTGAATGTAGCTTTAGGTTACGTTCACATCTGCATCAGAGTCTGTCTGGCACAAATTTTATCTGAAGTAGAAGACCAGACTTTTTCATCCAGTGATATCACAAGCGGGATTTTTTCATCCAGCGATCAGAGAGAATCTGAAGGATACCCAGCGGGTCCTATTATAGTCATTAAACAGGCCATTTTTAATTGTTTAATCCATTCTGCAAAGGACCAGAACAACGGATTAAGCAACACAAATGTGAACGCACCCTTATAGATGTGCAAAATGTATCATAAATTGGTGCAAATTACGACAATGCAGACTGGGCCTTAAGAATTCTCATGATAAATTCCAGGCATTGGCTGTGTAAAGGGATTCAGGGTACTAGAAGTTCTCTAACTGAAAATTTGAGACACAACCCCATTAGTCAGTGCAAAAGTAGTCGGACATTGAATTGGCACCCAAAAGGAACAGTTCCAAGACAAAATCAGCTCTGCTACATCACAATATTGGACATGATTCCATGGTATTATTCCAAATCGAAATATATAACTACAGGTCACTTAACAGTTAACAATTGCACGTCACTGTGGAGTTTGGCCATGACATTTGGACGGGGTACATAGCTGCCATTCACATTGTGAATGTTCATAGTGTCTACAAGCAGATGGGTGTGTACAAACACTGTAACAAATAGAACCTAAAATGTAAAGTCTATCATTAGAAGTATATGAAGAGAGTGAAAATTTTGTTGACTCCTAGATCGAATATTTTGGGGTGAGATGGTTTATTGTTCAAATGGAAACACCAGGGAAGGAATTCGGGGTTCTTTCCTCCGTGCTGGGTTCCCGACACCCGTGACTCACCGCCAAAATAAGTAATTATTGCCTGGCTTGATGCAGAGTTCTCACTGTTGTGTTCTTTGCAGTTAATGGCACAGTAGATTCTCTACACTCCTGTCTTGACCCACTTAAGGGCTTGTGCTTTTTTTTTTTCTTTTTGTAATAGTCTTTGATCTATAGAAGGTTTCATACGCTCGTTTCCCTAAGGTACATAGTGCCAATGTTGTAGGAAACCTTTCTCATTCTGACAGTTGTTAAGGGATGCTTTGGCTGTTTTTGGCCTTTATCCATCTCCAAGAAATAACAGATTCCAGAGATTTCCTTTGGAAAGTTGTCTGGAAGCTCCTCACGTGACCGAGGAATAAATTGAAAAGATTCTTCCCCCTTTAAAAGCCTGTATAGAAAAGAGAGGACAAGTATTAATGACTGACATACAGGCCATGGTAGAAACAACATTTCTGTAACTACAGATCAATTTACATTGGCCATGCACATCAAGAATCTGTTGGCCAAATGTTTGTTTGGCCGTCAGCTATGTCTTTGGACTCTACCTATATACCATATGGAAACTCGGCTTGACCAAGGATATATGTATTTTAAAAGGGGAGAGTACAGTATGCTTCTACCAGGTACCTCTGTGGCAGTGGCTTCAGTGTTCTCTGTGAAAACAAAAAGATCAGGTATATTTAAAGCCTACCTCCAGGTATAAACAACTTTTCATAAATGAATAGTGCAGGTGAATATAAGAAACTGTGTAATATATCTTATTAAGGAAATCTGTTTCCTTCTCCAGTTATGAAGCTGTTCTCGTTCTTCTTATCTTTAATCTGACTGCTTGTTTACATTATATCCATCTCCTTCAACCTCACACATAGAGTTATGGAGAAGGGAGGGGTGGAGGAGGCTTCAGTGCTGGTTAGTTAATTGATTTATTGCTTCATTCTGTTCACTTACAGTCTCTGATCTACAACCCAGCAGTCTTAAAATAGTATAGAATAGAAGAGTGAAGAAGCAGCAAATATTTCAGTGTCTTTTCATTCCCCCTCCCCTCTTCATAGACTAATATGTAGAAAGTAACTGCCTGAAAAGTGGAGTAAAAAACATATAACTTTTATAACATATATTACAAAGTTTCAAATATTAACTTGTCCTATTAATTTATATCCAAGTGGAGGAACCTTTTTCTCATCTTTGATAAAGATCATTCACGCAATTATGGATCCATAGCAGTTCCATGCGGTTCTATGGATGTTTTGCACTAAAATTTGTTATATGCAGTGATATGGATGAATATTTACACTCCTGTCAATGGAGAATAAAAAGTCAGATTAATGATTAAAGATGCCAGCATTATATTTGTGGGGGGTGGGTCTCTAACACATTTTGCACAGGTTCAAGTTACGCCTTTGGTTATGCGACCCTATACAATGGGAAGAACATCTTTTTCTTTGGTTTTATATAGAACAAAATGTATGCTGAGTAATGTACAGTACATTGACATGAACAACTCATTTCTTTCAATTTGTACCATGTAATGCTTCTTTTCACCTGTGGGGGCATTGTAGGGAAATTGAACACTGCCAAGTTTCCTCACTGATTACAATTGATTCCCAACAGTGGGAAGCTCTGATCAACTTTTATTTAGGAAACTCTTCTGATGAAAAGGGATTAGTCAAAATCAACAAAACCTTGAAAGAGGATATGTCATGAGGTTTGCCATGTCCAATCCAATAGGTGCTGTCATTTTGGTGTTTTGTTGATCCAAATCTGTTCAGCTATTCCAAAGACATAAGCCCTTTTAGTTTTGATGAAATTTAGGATATATTAGTTAAATGGGCAGTAACACTGTGTGACATACAGCACACAGAGACCCCGCCCCCAGAGAAACCCCAGTATTACCGCCTACTTGGCTAGTATATCCTAATTTACATTAACAACAAAAGGGCTTATATCTTTGAAATGGCTAAATGGATTTGGATACATAAAATACCAAAATGCTCAGGCTGACAGTGTCGATCAGATATTATACAGTGGGGGAAAAAAAGTATTTAGTCAGCCACCAATCGTGCAAGTTCTCCCACTTAAAAAGATGAGGCCGGCCTGTAATTGTCATCCTAGGTAGACCTCAACTATGAGAGACAAAATGAGAAAACAAATCCAGAAAATCACATTGTCTGATTTTTTAAGAATTTATTTGCAAATTATGGTGGAAAATAAGTATTTGGTTACCTACAAACAAGCAAGATTTCTGGCTCTCACAGACCTGTAACTTCTTCTTTAAGAGGCTCCTCTGTCCTCCACTCATTACCTGTAGTAATGGCTCCTGTTTGTCATTGTTATCAGTATAAAAGACACCTGTCCACAACCTCAAACAGTCGCACTCCAAACTCCACTATGGTGAAGACCAAAGAGCTATGGAAGGACACCAGAAACAAAATGGTAGACCTGCACCAGGCTGGGAAGACTGAATCTGCAATAGGCAAGCAGCTTGGTGTGAAGAAATCAACTGTGGGAGCAATAATTAGAAAATGGAAGACATACAAGACCACTGATATTCTCCCTCGATCAGGGGCTCCACGCAAGATCTCACCCCGTGGGGTCAAAATGATCACAAGAACGGTGAGCAAAAATCCCAGAACCACACGGAGGGACCTAGTGACTGACCTGCAGAAAGCTGGGACTAACGTAACAAAGGCTACCGTCAGTAACACACTACGCCACCAGGGACTCAGATCCTACAGTGCCAGACGTGTCCTCCTGCTTAAGCCAGTACATATCCGGGCCCGTCTGAAGTTTGCTAGAGAGCATTTGGATGTTCCAGAAGAGTATTGGGAGAATGTCATATGGTCAGATGAAACCAAAGTAGAACTGTTTGGTAGAAACACAACTCGTGGTGTTTGGAGGAGAGTGAATGCTGAGTTGCATCCAAAGAACACCATACCTACTGTGAAGCATGGGGGTGACAACATCATGCTTTGGGGCTGTTTCTCTGCAAAGGGACCAGGACGACTGATCCGTGTACATGAAAGAATAAATGGGGCCATGTATTGTGAGATTTTGAGTGCAAACCTCCTTCCATCAGCAAGGGCATTGAAGATGAAACGTGGCTGGGTCTTTCAGCATGACAATGATCCCAAGCACACCGCCAGGACAACGAAGGAGCGGCTTTGTAAGAAGCATTTCAAGGTCCTGGAGTGGCCTAGTCAGTCTCCAGATCTCAACCCCATAGAAAACCTTTGGAGGGAGTTGAAAGTCCGTGTTGCTCAGCGACAGCCCCAAAACATCACTGCTCTAGAGGAGATCTGCATGGAGGAATGGGCCAACATAGCAGCAACAGTGTGTGCCAACCTTGTGAAGACTTACAGAAAACGTTTGACCTCTGTCATTGCCAACAAAGGATATATAACAAAGTATTGAGATGAGCTTTTGTTATTGACCAAATACTTATTTTCCACCATAATTTGCAAATAAATTCTTTGAAAATCAGACAATGTGATTTTCTGGATTTGTTTTCTCATTTTGTCTCTCATAGTTGAGGTCTACCTATGATGACAATTACAGGCCGGCCTCATCTTTTTAAGTGGGAGAACTTGCACAATTGGCGGCTAACTAAATACTTTTTTCCCCCACTATATATTATTGTGCTTGTCAGACCTGGTGCCCATCAGTTATATAGGGAATAGTTAGTCTACCCTCAAAGATTTACATTCTAACGAAAACTGGTATGTAAAGAGAATGTGATTTCTGACAAAACACTGAGCAGAACATTCCTCATTTACATCCAAAATCAGCATAATGCAATGATTATCATCTACAGATAGTCAGTGGGGAAGATATTTGGGGATTTGGGGGAGTCAGTGAGCAATATCAGAAGTCGAGGTAATTAGAGGACCTCCTGCGCCGTATTCTCACCACGGGAAATAGATGCAAAAATAAAGAGCAAATAGCTTGGCAAAAAATCATTAGTATTCATCCTTTTAAAGAAGTGCTATAATTATCTGTAATATGAGCAATTGTTGTAGTCTCACAGCTGAAGGCTATGATGGTGAAAGTAAAATCTCCTGGAAATGTTATCGCTCTCCGAATAATCATAAATACATTGTTCTACATCTCATGGACTTGTTATCCAGATAAAACCTGGTTAGACTTGTACTAATTGTATGTTACCAGTCATATTAGGTTACATTTCATAAAGGTCTCTTGAGACAGAACGTCTGATAACATAAAGACAGGAAATGTAATGCCATATCTGTATAACAGGGACAATGCATTGTATAACATGCAATAATTGAATTCTCAAGAGTCCCTTAAAGTGGACCTCCAATGATATAACACTTTTTCACAAAGGAATAGTACAAGTGAATATACAAAACTTTCTAATATATGTTATTAAAGAAATCTGTTTCCTTCTCCACTTATCAGGCTGTTCTCCTTCTCCTTATCTTCAGGATTTATATAGAATACCGCTCTGTATCGAGCTCTCACACAGAAGTCTATGGAGAGGGGAGGGGGAGGCTGTTAATTGATTTATTGCCTCATTCTGTGCAGTGGTAGAGTCTTATCTTGAAAGATAGCAGTGTCAGAAGAACTCCCTTACAATGTAGCAGCAGAAGTTGTTTATCTATTCTAGCAGCCTCCTCCTCCGTTCACATTAGACTTCTATGTAAAAAGTAGGTCACCCTTATACATGGCAAAGGAGACATATTTATTTAAAGGGGTAGTCCCATCTCAAAGATCACAATCTGACTTGTAGATTAAACTTTCTCAAGTGTTTTACCCAATACATTGCTTTATCTATCGTGCTCCATTTGCCAGATACAACTAAATCTCTCTCCTTAGCTGGTTGCCTAGGTTAGAGACCTGCTACAGGCCACACATATTCTTTTCTCTCTCTCTTTCTGCATACAGCTTTCAGTTTTTGAGCCCTGATAAGGGATTGATAAGTTTCTTGAGCAGCTTCTGTTATGTGTGAATGTTATCCAGAGGAGGAGCTCCTTGCTGGAATGAACTGAAAACCAGGAAGTAGAGGGGAGAGGAGACAGAAGGACAGCTGAAATTCTGAGATAAAAAAAAAACCTTTAACAAGATTATATTACATTATATTATATTACAATGTTTCTTATTTTGACCTGCACTATTCATTTATGAAAAGTAATCTTATAATTGGAGGTACCGATTTAATTTCTAAGCAAGGGGTCATGACTTTTGATGAAGTTGATGAAATAGTAAGAGTATTTCTGTAACTATATCTTCCCCTGATCAGGACATTTGTTTCCTCCATGACTTCATTGTTTACCAGCCTCTACTCATGTATATTTCCTTATCTTTCCTCTTGGCTGACCATGTCTACAAGATGACAAGATTTTTTAAAACAAATTGATTTTGTGATACACTGTCATGAGATGTTTATCATAAATTTGTCTCTATCTGACCATCTAGTGGTTGTGTTGTGACTTGCACCCTGTCAAGGGTTTTGCTAGCATGGCACAAAATTATATTGAGCTTGTTCATGAGACACTGCAATCCCTAACCAAATTACAGGGGGACGAAGATGTTCAAGAGTTAACTTGTCTATCTGCAGCGGAATAAATTGCCACAGTGTGATATCTTATCACAGGAGACAACAAAAGTCAATGGACAATCACTGAAATTTTTTTTTAATTATTTTTCATTGACTTTTGTGATAAGATAACAATTTATCCCATGGAAGAAAGTCGTGTTAAATCTGTTACATCTGTACTTCTGATAAAAAGTGTACATAGACATAGATATAAGTGACATAGACGTAGAGGTATGACATAAGTGACATAGATGTAGTGGTATGACATAAGTGACATAGATGTAGAGGTATGACATAAGTGACATAGAAGTAAGGAGGTATGAAATAAGTGACATAGACGTAGAGGTATAACATAAGTGACATAGACGTAGAGGTGTGACATAAGTGACATAGACGTAGAGGTGTGACATAAGTGACATAGACGTAGAGGTGTGACATAAGTGACATAGACGTAGAGGTATGACATAAGTGACATAGACGTAGAGGTGTGACATAAGTGACATAGACGTAGAGGTGTGACATAAGTGACATAGAAGTAGAGGTGTGACATAAGTGACATAGACGTAGAGGTGTGACATAAGTGACATAGACGTAGAGGTGTGACATAAGTGACATAGACGTAGAGGTATGACATAAGTGACATAGACGTAGAGGTATGACATAAGTGACATAGACGTAGAGGTATGACATAGGTGACATGGAAGTAGAGGTATGACATAAGTGACATAGAAGTAGAGGTATGACATAAGTGACAGACGTAGAGGTATAACATAAGTGACATAGAAGTAGAGGTATGACATAAGTGACATAGACGTAGAGGTATGACATAAGTGACATAGACGTAGAGGTGTGACATAAGTGACATAGACGTAGAGGTATGACATAAGTGACATAGACGTAGAGGTATGACATAAGTGACATAGACGTAGAGGTGTGACATAAGTGACATAGACGTAGAGGTATGACATAAGTGACATAGACGTAGAGGTATGACATAAGTGACATAGAAGTAGAGGTATGACATAAGTGACAGACGTAGAGGTATAACATAAGTGACATAGAAGTAGAGGTATGACATAAGTGACACAGACGTAGTTGTATGACATAAGTGAGATAGAAGTAAAGGTATGACATAAGTGAGATAGAAGTAGAGGTATGACATAAGTGACATAGATGTAGAGGTATAACATAAGTGACATAGAAGTAGAGGTATGACATAAGTGACATAGACGTAGAGGTGTGACATAAGTGTCATAGACGTAGAGGTGTGACATAAGTGACATAGACGTAGAGGTGTGACATAAGTGACATAGACATAGAGGTATGACATAAGTGACATAGACGTAGAGGTATGACATAAACGTAGAGGTATGACATAGGTGACATGGAAGTAGAGGTATGACATAAGTGACAGATGTAGAGGTATAACATAAGTGACATAGAAGTAGAGGTATGACATAAGTGACATAGACGTAGAGGTATGACATAAGTGACATAGACGTAGAGGTGTGACATAAGTGACATAGACGTAGAGGTATGACATAAGTGACATAGAAGTAGAGGTATGACATAAGTGACATAGACATAGAGGTATGACATAAGTGAGATAAAAGTAGAGGTATGACATAAGTGACATAGAAGTAGAGGTATGACATAAGTGACATAGACGTAGTGGTATGACCTCTACACACCTTTTATTTTTAGGTGTTATGGAATTTCTATGCAATTTGTTAAAAAATTTTATTATTTGATGCAAAGTTGAATTAAGGCATATTAATGTAACGTACAGTGTGGCATTTTCACAAAGTGACAGGTATCTGATTTCAGAAAATATAGGGTTATTGGGTTATAAATAAACATTTTTTTGTATAATTCAGGGTTTTTTTTGCACTTGTTAAAAATGAAACTTGTCTTCACAAAAAATGCTTAGTTATTTTCTGTAATTGTATGGGTTTAGGTTGGTTGGCTCAAGCCGTTGTTCGCTTTTGACAATTCATTTTTGTTACAAGGGATCCCTGACAATAAACAGATTATGCTGATGGAACCCCCAGCAGTCAGCTTTAATCCATGTGCAAGCTTTCACAGGGGAAATGAAGCATTAGATGGTGCCCACTGACATCAATAGGCTTTCTGTGTAACGCATGGACACTCTCCGCTCTGCTTTGGCTAATTGATGGAGGTTTCGAATGAGCGACTCCCCTCTGTTAGGTCATTGTGGGGGTCAACATTGAAAAAGATCAGAGCTGCCCTTGGTTGGTCAAAGAATAGAAGCAATGTACTGTACCAAATACACAACAGAGCAACAACATAAGAATGTAAGACCGAACATACACACATTTAGGTTGTCAGTAAGACATACAATAAATTCCAAAAACAAAAGTACTATTTTTGGAAATAACACCGTACTATCTTGAAATGTTTATAAATTTGCACAAAAGACAAAAAAAGAACATAAAATATGGTTTTCATTATCCTTCCTTATGAAAAGTAAGGAGTTTTACAATCCTGTCCAGTACATTTTTACTTTCTGGTGATGAAAATTGATCGCTTCAGTAAAGTGTTCTACTTAATCTCTTCAATCATTTCTTGTAAACGAGAACAAGGCATTAGTTTTCTGAAAGTGTCGGGAATGGAGCTGAAGATATTAACACATCACGCAGACTGTGATTTTACTTATTGAATATCTTTGGAAGTTTTTAATAACATTTGGTTACGTGATTTTTTTTTAAATTTTGTTTGATGCTGATCATAAACTAAGACCTTCAGCTCTGATTTTTGACTTCTGTCACCCCAACCATACTCAGGACCAGATGACTAGATCATTGGACAACAAAGTCATGATGAAACTCCTGTTTATCGAGTCTTATAACAAGCATAGAGCATGTCTTCTTAGAACACCACGGGCAATCCAAGTCCGTCGTGCTTTGGCACCAACCCAAGGCAACCCATATTTAAATAGAAGTTCCAACCTTTCTAGCCCCAACAATCAGCTGTTAATTCTGAATTTGGCTAGAGATGAGCGAACCAGTTTGGATAACACAGATTTTCCAAAACTTTCACGCTCAACCCAAACCCAAAGCTTTACGGGTTTGTTACCCACAAACTACTATTATAGCAGACCACAGAGAATAATACTATAACTTTTGATTTGTGATGAACAAGTTTGGCTCAAGATGAACCAAGCAGGTGAATTTATGAATATTTGTCGAATATTCTGATGTTCGCACATCTCTGTATTTGACCTTACATCCTCTCGAAGCTGCTGCAAATAAATGGTTGATCATATAATGCATAGATGGGCTGGGTCCACCCTTATTCTCCTTTATGGCTCATAGAGGGGGACCTCTCCTATGCTGCCCATATGCCCTTATATACCGTATGTCCAGAGTTCGTCCCATTAACTACATTTTTTTCCAGTCTGCCTCTTTTTGCAGCAAACAAATAATTCCATTTTCCTTTATTTTATGATATTTCTTCCATTGATCCTGCTGCCTTTTTGCCTTTCTTTGGAAAATTGGGGGCCATGAGGTCAAGTTTTCGTGTAAGGAACCTTGAATATGAGTTATGTATCAAATAAGGTTGCTACAAATATCATAGCCAGTCAGTCTACAGAACTAACATTTACTACACCTCACTTTTTGGGATATTTTTCTTCTTCCCAAGTCGACAACCTTTTGGAATTCATCAGAAAAAGAAAGAAAAATCCTCATATACTGAATATTTTCTGCCTAAAATTGGTCCTCAACTTCTAGCCATGGTCGCCTTCTCATTATAAGTGCTTACATATACTTGAAGCACCCGTCAGTAATTACATCGCCATAGTTTAATGGTACAGAGCCCATGGAGTGCTATATTTAGGTTTCCATTCCACTATAAAATCCTTGCTTACGTCACAAGAAAAAATAGATCCTCCAAAGTCTGTAATTCAATTACTCTATATCTCCAAGCAGAGCTGGCCTCTGGAGAAATTATTCCGTTATCTCTTAGTGGTTAGACTCTTCACCGCTAAGCCAAGCCATAAACTGGAGCACTGTACAAGCCACAAGAGTTACCCATATAGGAAGACCCTATCTCTAATTTAATCCCATTTCTAATAGTTTGCCTCAGTGCTTAGTTGGAGGTCAAAGGAAGGACAATCCAGAAACGCAATAGGTTTTATTTTTTAGCTGCAGGAGATTCATCACCACTTTCTAATTCTCATGGGAAAGATCCATAATAAAGACATATAAATATCCAAATGTAAGTGTGAAAATTGGCAAAACATTATACAGTAAAATTCTTTTGATCTAGAATAGATGGAAATGTATGAAATATTAGAGAGTTTTCTAAAAAATAGAAGTTTAAATAAAAGTAGATAAGGGGAAGTCGAGGTAGAGAAAGGGAGCCCAAGACATTGGGGCAGATTTACTGGTTCTGTGAAAGTCTAACGCTAACCTGTATTCGGGTTTCTGTACATTGGATCCACTTGGGGACCTGATGAACCGAAACCTAATCTGCTTAAAAAGTGCTTACCTACGGAAACCCGCGGACCCCATAGACTATAATGGGGCCGCCGCATTTCCGCCTGGTATTCGCCCGAAAAAGGTGGAAAAATGCAATTTTTAAGCAGATTTGAGGACGGAAACCCCGAAAGGAATACCGACGCAGGTGTGAACCTAGCCTATTAGACAACAAATCATGGCATTGAGTGTGGGGTAAATTCCCAATCTGCCCTCTCCAAATAAAATTCAAATCTATCTATGTATCTATCTATCTAGCTATCTATCTGTCGGTACAAAGAATATTCCAAAACACCATATTTTGGTAAATATTTTCAGCCCTTCACCTTTTGCTAGACCATCAAGCCCTTGTGACACTCTCAGTTATCCTGAGCAGAACAGCTCTACTGCAGATAATGATGACAAATGGTAAGTGGTCCACTTCTATCAGTCATTCTGTCATTTTTAATGTCCATTGTTCTGATCCTCCTAAAGATCAAAACAACAGAATGTAAATCTGTAATGTGAAGCTAACCTTAGAAACTGTTGGAGCACCTTAGGAATCAATAATCCAAAAATTACAGAAGTGGCTGATAGCAGCTGGAAAGTTTACTCGACCAAGTTACACAACAAACCAAAAGTTAACCGCTAAAGTTAATTTTTAATATCAACTTTAAAAAGAGATAAAAGTAATCTTTGTGAACCTCTTTGGGTGTCCGAGTTGACAACGACACATCACAGTGACCAAGGAGTGGTCCTGAGTGCAAGATCAGGTTGTGAAGGCTCTGGATAAGGACCGGATGTAGTTGCAAGCCTAGGGGGTATAGTGATCTTAGCTATCCCTAAGATCTTAGCTATCCCTACTTGACCCTAGCTGCAATTATCCCTAAGGTCTAACTTCAGAGCTACAGCCCACATGTTGTGAAGTGGTTTTATTGCTTTAGCACGTCAGGAACCTGTACTGAGTTGTGACTACATGTCATCATGCACCGAAAATAATATATCACTGTGTAACAATAATTCTTAATGTTTATGTCATAGAAGCTGAATAATCATTCAATAATATCCCATCATAGGTATAATGTATGCAGTGATGTCACAGTACAGAAATAATGTACACAGTGATGTCACATTTCAGGGATAACAAACACAGTGATGTCACAGTACAGAGATAATACACACAGTGATGTCACAATACAGGGATAATACACACAGTGATGTCACAGTACAGGGATAATAAACACAGTGATGTCACAGTACAGGGATAATAAACACAGTGATGTCACAGTACAGGGATAATAAACACAGTGATGTCACAGTACAAGGATAATATACGCAGTGATGTCACAGGACAGGGATAATAAATACAGTGATGTCACAGTACAGGGATAATAAACACAGTGATGTCACAGTACAGGGATAATAAACACAGTGATGTCACAGTACAAAGATAATCAACAAAGTGAAATTTCTGTAAAGAAAAGTGAAGAAACTGCAGGAGTAGTGCTAGGTTCACACTAATGTTCGGGTTTTCATTCTTCGGGTCTGCTTTGGGACCCAAAAAATGGAAACCCTATCCGCTTAAAAAGCAGTTACCTGCAGAAATCCTATAGACTATAATGGGGTCAGCCGGGTTTCTGTCCAGTTTCCGATGAAACTTGTGCTTGCAGGACTTTTCTCTCTGCCTACTTTAAGCAGAATGGGGGACGGAGTCTCATACTGAGATTCAAATGCTAGTGTGAACCTAGCGTTACAGTCATAGCGATATATTTCCCATTGCAAGGACAATGCGCACAGGGATGGCAGTATAACTTAGAGAATGTTTGGTTTATCTTTGGATTTTGTTTAGATGGTTTAATAAAAAGTTATTTCTATTAAATTGGAACAACGATTGATCAATGGATCATGACGTATCTTGGTGAAATAATATGTGCAGTATCTACAATCATTTATGAGCATTTACTTACAGGTATGTGGTTGGACTAACATTAATCCGTCGGGGATGACTCCCTGATTCAAATTTGCTAGCCAAAGTGACATTGTTTCCAAATAGACAATACCGAGGCATTCTGACTCCTACAACACCTGCAAAGACCGACCCGGAGTGAATGCCTATTCTCATCTGAAAAAAAAAAAGTATCATTAGCACAATAACCTTATAAACAGGTGGCATAAAATGCACTGAATGTATGAATTTATGGCTCAAAATCCCTTAAAACTGACAATGTTATGTGGTATAGCTGTATAATTTCACAACACATATAATTTTTTAGTTGTTTTCAGGTTACAGAGCCCCACATCTACTGTTTCCACTCACATAGACATATGTTGAAATAATAAAAATCTCAGGGAAATAAAAGTAGCTAAATGGAGTCCTACAATACCAAATGTGATACTCACCTTTCTTCGATTTCCCCCGAATCCCATCCATACATTGCGGAAAAATATGCGCAGCGGACATGCTACAATTTCAAAAACTGTTGCGGTTTTGGAAAATGCAGCATATCAATTATACCTACAGAAATGCTGGCGGTTTCCCTATAGGTATAATGGAAGCAGAAAGCCCGCAGAGGAAAAAGAGCAGAAAGTCCAGATTTTCTGTGAAAAGCTCTGCACACAGAGCTTTTGTGTTGCGACCTGCTAAGTGGGACCTTAGCCTCAAACATCAAGTTAAAGTGCTGCAATTGTCTATTTAACTTGTTAAAGAGGTATCCCACCTAAAAATTTTCTGAATTTTCTATAGGACACTTCTCATTTATAAACCGATCCCACCAGCCCGTGCAAGTCCAGTTGCTGTGCTGTTTCCTTATCTCACATTCACATTCACTACTACTGGAAGTTACTGGCTGAGATATACCCCTTTAAGTATCATGTTAAAGTCTGCTGCATCTGTATACTGTATGTTTGATGTAGGCCAATGTCTGCTGTTGACTGCTCTCCACCATGACCAAGGGACGCCCATTCTATAGCATCCAAATAACCCGTCCATTTAGTCCGCAGAAGAAGCCGTGGTGCGAAACGTACATTGGGGCCGAGGGTTGGAAATCGTGGTCACCCTCCCTGCACCTTCCATATCTTTTCACTTTATTGTAAGTCTGACTAGTAGCCTTATGGTCCAGTACTTAGTTTGGCCTTTTGTATTTGCAATTGAATATCCTTGGTGGTGCAACTCGGCAGTATTTATATACAGTGGAGAAAAAAAAGTATTTAGTCAGCCACCAATTATACAAGTTCTCCCACTTAAAAAGATGAGGCCGGCCTGTAATTGTCATCATAGGTAGACCTCAACTATGAGAGACAAAATGAGAAAACATATCTAGAAAATCACATTGTGTGATTTTTTAAGAATTGATTTGCAAATTATGGAGGAAAATAAGTATTTGGTCACCTACAAACAAGCAAGATTTCTGGCTCTCACAGACCTGTAACTTCTTCTTTAAGAGGCTCCTCTGTCCTCCACTCATTACCTGTAGTAATGGCTCCTGTTTGACATTGTTATCAGTATAAAAGACACCTGTCCACAACCTCAAACAGTCACACTCCAAACTCCACTATGGTGAAGACCAAAGAGCTGTGGAAGGACACCAGAAACATGAGACTGTGATAGCGCTGCGCAGTACTGTCAGTGACCGACTGCTCCACCCTAAGTGTGAGAAGGAGCGCTATCGGAAGTCTTTCCTCCCCACCGCGGTTAGGCTGTACAACCAACAGCAATCTAAGCGGAGATCAATACACAGAGAGAACTGAAATATCTCTCTGCCTGTTAGATCCCTCCCCCCTCCTCTGCTACTTCCTATCTGTCTGTCTACTATCAATGTAATGCCTCTTACCTTGGAACATTCCTGTTCATGTTGTATTTGTATCTGCTTATCTTTGCTGCTGTAACACACTGAATTTCCCCATTGTGGGACTATTAAAGGACTATTATTATTATTATTATTATTATTAGAAACAAAATTGTAGACCTGCACCAGGCTGGGAAGACTGAATCTGCAATAGGCAAGCAGCTTGGTGTGAAGAAATCAACTGTGGGAGCAATAATTAGAAAATGGAAGACATACAAGACCACTGATAATCTCCCTCCATCAGGGGCTCCACGCAAGATCTCACCCAATGGGGTCAAAATGATCACAAGAACGGTGAGCAAAAATCCCAGAACCACAAGGGGGACCTAGTGAATGACCTGCAGAAAGCTGGGACTAATGAAACAAAAAAGTAGCCCCACCGCCCCCGTACCTTTGAAGCTGCAGGCCGGCTCCCGTGCGGCGAGATTGCGGGAGCAGACCTGTTCCTGTGACAACTGGGAGCCTTATGAAGGCTCTCAGGCCTGTCATAGGAATATTACTATTGCGGCTGGTCATGTTACTATGACCATCCACAATAATAATAATGTACAGAATCTCCCATAGACTGCAATACACTTGTATTGCAGTCTATGGGACTTGCAATCAAATGATTGCAGGTTAAAGCCCTCTAAGGGGGTAATAATAAAATAGTAAAAAAAAAAAAAAAATGTTAAAAAAAAAAAAATGTTCCAAATCACTCCCCTTTCCTTAGAATACATATAAAAGTAGAAAATGACCGTGAAACACATGCATATTAGGTATTCCTGTGTCCGAAAATGCCCGGTCTACAAAATTAAAAATATTTTTCCTGTAAGGTGAACGTCATAGCGGGAAAAAAAAATCAAAAGTCCCGAACTGCAGTTTTTTTCACTGTTTCACCTTTGATTTGAATAAAAAGTGATCTAAGCAATAGACATTCCCCAAAATGGTATAGCTAAAAAGAACATCTGGCTAGCAAAAAAGACGCCCTATGCCTCCCCGTACAGCGGCAGGTTCACCTGTCAATGTGGCCTTGCAGCTGTTGCAAAACTACAACTCCCATATATTAAATGTTTTACCAATTTTTGCTTCAAATTTTTTTTTTCCTTATTTTCCTCCTCTAAAACCTAGGTGCGCCTTATGGTCCGGTGCGTCTTATAGTCCGAAAAATACAGTAATATGATCAATATAAGACTACTGCATGAAAATAAAATAAATCAATTACATTGTGTCACGATACATAATACAAGAATGGCCAAGGCTGAATAACTCCCGCTAATAATATACTCTATAATATATATATATATATATATATATATATATATATATTATCTCTTATATATATAAAAATGAGTTCCTGTCTGTCTGTTTGTTCTTTATGCGCGACCAAACGACTGGACCGATCCTCACCAAATTTGGCACACATGTACATCAGGTGTTCGGGAATATTATAGACTGGGTCTCAGCCCTCTTGGAAGTACCGTTCCTGAGGTACAGTATTCCCAAAAAATGACCAGCATTAGTCTATACAAGCCTGCAAGTCTTTCACTCATATTCCAACTGCCATACACACAGTCACATGTCCCTTATCAGCCAATAACAGCTCGCAGGCGCTTACTCTCCTCAGGCACACAAGTTTCCATAGCAACCAAGCTATGTATGACCTGTATTAGTGAATAGCAGTTCACAGGACCTTAAATATTCAGTCATATCACGTGTATCAGCCAATATAAGTTCACATTTAATTTACCAGGTTTCCATAGCAACACAGCCATAAATAGACTGTACCTATACTGGACTCAGTGGCGTAACTAGCAATGGCAGGGCCCCAAGGCGATCATTTGACATGGGACCCCCCCCGGCAACCCCCCCACGCACAAACTGCATTCCTGCACACACTATTATGCCCCATAGTGGCCCCTGCATACACTATTAGGCCCCATAGTGGCCCTTGCACACAGTATTCTGCCCCATAGTGGCCCCTGCACACAGTATCATAGTGGCTCCTTCATATAGTATTATGCGCACTTCCCGCTACTTCTTCAATGTTGGACCAGATGTCACGTGAGCCAGGCATGTATCGCAACGCATAATGACGTCGGACTGGCCCACCGACATCTGGGACGCCACCAAGGAGGCCCGAAGCCTGCTGAAAAGACCCCAGAGTATATTGATAGCAGTGTTTGTGGGGTTCACGGCCCACAGGCCTTACTTAACAATCCCCGCTCCTGCTCACAGCCGCCTCTGCAGAAGGTGAAGTGCAGGCGGCCGTGAGCAGGAGTGGGGATCGGTAAGTAAATAGGGCCCGTTACCTGCTGGTGTTAAAAAAAAAAAAAAACATCAGAGGCCCGCCGGGTCCCCTAATGTCCCAGGCCCTGTGGCAGCTGCTACCACTGCTAAACCGGTATTTACGCCACTGACTGGACTGCCATACTGGATTTCAGCATTCTTATAAATTGAAACGTTTTTTAAACTACTCATGTCCCCTGCAGCAAAACGCATGGCTGCTGCTCGAGCTAATGAAAACTCTCAGCAGACCCAAGCCTGTCTCCAATCTGATAAGGTATGTTACAGACAACAGCGAGCTGCTGAAACTCCCCAGCAGACCCAAGCCCGTCTCCAATATGACAAAGAATTGTCAGCCACATGCACACAGCTGCACTCCAGGTTTCAATAACAACCCAGCCATTTTTCTTCACTGCTGAAGGTCAGCTTTAAAGGGGCAGGGCGCTGTGGATGACACTGTTACACAAGGTCACATACACACAGCTTTACTCCAGGTTTTCCATAACAACCGATCGCAGGTTTTTCACTGATATCCAAACTGAGATGCACATGATCACATGACACTTATGGACCAATGGAAAATTGCAGGTTCAGTCTTGACATACACATAGCTTTACACCAGGTTTCCATAGCAACCAAGCTATTTATGTCCTGTATGAGTCAATAGCAGTTCACAGGTCCTTAAATATTCAGTCATATGACGTGTATTAGCCAATGTAAGTTCACATTTCATTTACCAGGTTTCCTTAGCAAAACAGCCATAAATAGACTGTACCTATACTGGACTGCCATACTGGATGTCAAGTGCAAAACTGGCCAATTCTTATGGGGTCACTACACAAACAAAAAATGAAATATACCCGTGCGAAGCCGGGTCCTTCCTCTAGTATATGTATAAATAGGGGCAGTGTGCTTGGGATCATTGTCATGCTGAAAGACCCAGCCACGTTTCATCTTTAATGCTTTTGCTGACGGAAGGAGGTTTGCACTCAAAATCTCACGATACATGGCCCCATTCATTCTTTCATGTACACGGATCAGTCGTCCTGGTCCCTTTGCAGAGAAACAGCCCCAAAGCGTGATGTTGCCACCCCCATGCTTCACAGTAGGTATAGTGTATACGGTAATTGAAATGCTTGGGTGACACGGGGGGGGGGTCCACGATACTCCATCCTTGTTATGAATTTTAAATGTTTTTAATATTAGTGGTCTGTATTTCATTATTTCTTATAATAAATGTGTATTATATTATTTTTTTTTGTTTTTGGACATTTTTTGTTTACGAGTTTGGGGGAATATTTGTAGGCTTATATGCATTTTTTTTTTTTTAAGTATGAGGGGTTAAGATAGGAAATTAGTAGGGTTAATAATATAACGTTCATACGCTCTAATGGGGCAAATTTATTAAAAGCAAATTGTCTTATTTATTCATAACAACCAATCACAGGGCAGCTGTCATTTTTTCAGAAACAGAATATACAAGTGCATCTCAATAAATTAGAATATCATCAAAAAGTAATTTTTTTTTAGTAATTGAATTGAAAAAGTGAAACCCATATATTATATTGAGTCATTACAAACAGAGTGAACTTCTTCAAGTGCTTATTTCTGTTAATGTTGATGATTATGGCACAGCCAAGGAAAACCCAAAAGTCATTATCTCAGAAAATTAGAATATTATATAAGACCAACTGTAAAAAAATTATTTAACACAGAAATGTTGTACAGTAAATGCCCTCAATACTTGGTTGGGGCTCCTTTTGCATCAATGACTGCATCAATGCGGCATGACATGGAGGCGATCAGCATGTGGCACTGCAGAGGGGTTATGGAAGCCCAGGTCCTTCAGCTCGTCTGCATTGTTGGGTCTGGTGTCTCTCATCTTCCTCTTCACAATACCCCATAGATTCTCTATGGGGTTAAGGTCAGGCAAGTTTGCTGGCCAATCAGCACAGTGATACTGTGGTTAATAAACCAGGTATTGGTACTTTTGGCAATGTGGACAGGTGCCAAGTCCTGTTGGAAAATGAAAATTCCATCTCCAAAAAGCTCATCGAAGTGCTATAGAATTTCCTGGTAGACGGCTGCTCTGACTTTGGTCTTGATAAAACACAGTGGACCTACACCAGCAGATGACATGGCTCCCCAAACTTCACACTAGACCTCAAGCAGCTTGGATGCAGAGTGTGGTCTCTCCACTCTTCTTCCAGACTCTGGGACCTTGATTTCTAAATGAAATGCAAAATTTACTTTCATCTGAAAACAACACCTTTGACCACTGAGCAACAGTCCACTTCTTTCTCTCCTTTGCCCAGGTAAGACGATTCTGGCGTTGTCTATTGGTCATGAGTGGCTTGACACATGGAATGTGACACTTGTAGCCCATGTCCTGGATACGTCTGTGTGTGGTGGCTCTTGAAGCACTGACTCCAGCAGCAGTCCACTCCTTGTGAATCTCCCCCAAATTTTTGAATGGCCTTTTCTTAATAATCCTATCAAGGCTGTGGTTATCCCGGTTGCTTGTGCACCTTTTTCTACCACACTTTTTCCTTCCACTCAACTTTCCATTAACATGCTTTGATACAGCACTCTGTGAACAGCCAGATTCTTTAGCAATGACCTTTTGTGTCTTACCCTCCTTGTAGAGTGTGTCAGTGACTGCCTTCTGGACATCTGTCAAGTCAGCAGTCTTCCCTATGATTGTGTCGCCTACTGAACCAGACTAAAGGACCTTTTTAAACACTTAGGAAGCCTTTACAGCTGTTTTGGGTTAATTATTCTAATTCTCTGAGATAATGACTTTTGGGTTTTCCTTGGCTGAAAGCCATAATCATCAATATTAACAGAAATAAACACGTGAAAAAGTTCAGTCTGTTTGTAATGACCACATATAATATATGGGTTTCACTTTTTCAATTGAATTACTAAAAAAAAATAACCTCTGGGTATGGGCCAGAGTTCCAATAAATATCCAAAAAGTCCAGGCATCACTCCAATAGGGTGAAAATTGAATTGGATACTTTATTAACATTAATGCCTTGTCTCTGAGTTAATAAAGTACCCAACTGTTTTTCACTATATTGGAGTGCTGCCTAGATTTTTTTGGATGAGATTTTTTTGGACATCTTTGATAGGTTTCTGTTCACCAATTATTGACATCACTCCATCCAACTTCACATTTGGTCTAATCTATCAAAACAGGCCTTATTGCCCACTGCAACTTTATCTAGGTAGTTTAAAGAGTTAATGGGGTTGTCCAGGCAAAAAAGCGCTGCGGGAAAAACTGTGACACAACGCATTGAAACTCCCTGGCGATTAGGTCCATTCATGTGAGCCTAATCATCAGTGGAAAGCCGAGATGGAAAGTCGATGCCCTGCATCAGCATCTCATCACGGCTAGACCGCGGGTGAAAATACCAGCGGCGGAAAATGAAGAAAAATTCTTCTTCATTTTCTGCCGTGTGAGCATACCGTTAAAACAACTTTCTGGGCAAAATAAATATTTTAAAAATAGAGTGGGGAATGTGAAAGTTTTTTTTTTAAAAAAAATCACCTTTCTCCGGTGCTCCATTGCCTCCCAGTGCGGTCTGGTCCTCCCAGTCAGTTGTTGTCTTCTGACGGAAGTCCCCACTGCACATAACTGCTGAGTCCAATCAGCAGCCTCATTGAAGGGCATGTGACATCACTACCTGTGACATCTCAGGTCTCTTCAGTGAGGCTGCTGAAGCTTCTGATTGGCCTCAGTGGTCACGTGACTGCTGAGGTCAATCAGCGGCTTCAGTGGAAGGGATCCAAGACGTCACTGCCGGTGAGGAGTTTCACTTTAAGAAGATAGCCCAGGAGAAGGACCAGACAACGCTGGGAGGACACCGGAGCATCGGGGAGAGGTGAGTATGATTTTTTTGTATTGTTTTCACCTCCTCCGGCCTATTTTAAAAATATTTATTTTGCCGGACAACCCCTTTAAGCCTTAGGCCAGATTCACATTACTGAGTTTCACCCGTAAAACTCGGTCCGTGTGTTCGCAATATTTACCAGCCTGAGCTTCATGCCGGGAGCAGGGCTCTATAATGATAGGCGTCCCTACCTCCCAGCAACATAGTGTCTGGATAAGAATGAATGTCGGGCTCTGATGGGTTGCTAGGGGCAACAGACACTTTTTTGTTAATATTAGACAGTTTTAATAAATCCTAGACAACCTCTAAAAATGAACGGCAGGCTCTGATTGGTTGCTACTGGCAACAAGTCCAGTTTTTCCACCAGACACTTTTGATAAATGAGGCTTATTGTTCTACAAATAGATCCGTCTCTGGATTAGTCACCAATACTTGGAATTCTGATTGAGCAGATGAAAGCAATTTCTATGTTATATAAAGAGTACATGTATTTGCATTCGGCTGCTTGACATGAACAGGAACATTGAAGAGTAAGATAGTTGCTTAGTAACATTTGGTTTTCAAGGTGACATTTAAAACTTTCTTCTAAATTCATACAAAACATCTGCTATTTGTTAGACAAGACACATTTCTCTTTAGAATGGAGCGACGCTAATAATGAATACTCTTACATAAAGCCAGGAAGAGTTACGTGAGCCTCTCTCTGCTAATGATACAATGCCAATCCCTGCAGCAGGCGTCTGTGCCAATTGCATTTCATTTTTAGAAAATGTCACTGGCAGCGCGCCAGCAAGGGCAGGCGATTTATCGAAACTTCTAACTGCAAAACATATTTGAGAAAATAAACATTCATGTTATCGGCGTTTTTACAATATGTTGCATAAAAATGTGCAGATTTGCTATGAAACATTGTGGGAACCCTAAATTATGCAATGTAGAAGGAAAAACCGACAACAGACGTGGGTGCTAGCTCCCGAGAGAGTCCTCTTCCTTCTGGAGAAGAGCTCATTTGCATATCTATTCCCATGGAACACTAAAGGACAGCGGAATATGGACCTATTGGGTTACCCGGTTTTCACTGGGATACAGGGATCTGGATTTGCTTCCAGGGTTGCTACCTACTTGGGTGGACCCGTTTGGTAGCAGTTGAATAGGTGGGTCAGGATTTTGGTGCAGTGCTCCATAGATAAAGCAATAATGTGAACACTGGCTAAAATCAGAGAGATGGCCATCTTGTGCATACTAAATACTGTCAGTGATACAGGACTGGTAACAGAGATACAGAATCAGGGACAGACTAAAACATATAGTCGACAGAAGCGGGGGTAGGACAGGAATTCAGAGCAGGGCAACAGAACAGGTCGCAGAGGTATTGCAGGTGTCTGAAGGCCACAGGTAGCAGAGGTATTACAGAAGCCCAAAGACCACAGGTAGCAGAGGTATTGCAGAAGCCCTAAGGCCACAGGACAAAAAGTAATGAAAAGCCCAAAGTCTACAGGAAGTTATTACAGAAGCCCACAGGTAGCCCCAGTGATCAGCTACAATCTGTGGGGTGTTCTGAATTTTAGCTTCCCTACATCGCCACCACAGGGGAACATAATACATATAACATACAAATCAGAGGGTTTCTGTGTAGTATAGAACAGGACAGGTCCTCCAGTGTAAGAGACGCTCCTTGTAACTGCTCTCTAATTTCTATTAACTCAGAATTACCTAATGGGGTATATGAGAATTTTGACAACCTTTATAAAATATACCTGACAGTTTTGGCAATATTAACCCCTAATAGTAAGGTGGATGTCGGCTCTTTAAAGATGGTGGATGCTCTGCTGAAGAGCAACTGCCATGGCTACGGTTCTCCGCTGTAATGTACAGCGGAGACCCGGAGCTAATGCCTGGAGTCTACTCTGATCGCGAACATTATGTGGCTAAACCCCCCCCCCCCCCAAGTCAAAAAATGCCCCCCCCCCACCATACCTTCTATGTTGCCGGATGGCTCCCACGCGGTGAGATCGCATGCCGGAAGCCATATGAAGGCTACCAGGCCTGCCATAGGAATATTACTATTGAGGCTGGTCTATAGCAACATTGCGAAAGTCCCATAGACTGCAATGCAACTGTAACCTGCAAGTTCAAGCCCCCTAGGGGGTGCTCATAAAATAGTGAAAAATAAATAAATAAATAAAAAAAATAAAGGTTTTTAAAATATCTAAAAAAAACCATAAAAATTTAACTCACTCCCCTTTCCCTAGATTTGAAATAAAAGTAAATAAATAAACATAAACAAATGATACATCCTCATGTTTGAAAACACCCAGTCTGCACATACATAAAAATATTTTTCCCATATGGCAAACGCCGTAGCGGGATAAAACATCAAAAGAGCCAAACCGACGTTTTTTTCGCCATTTCGCCTCGCATAAAAATTTGAATAAAAAGCGATCAAAAGATTAGACATTCCCAAAAATGGTATAACTAAAAAGTACACCTGGCCCCACAAGAATAAAATGCCTTATATATCCCCGTCCATGGAAATATAAAAATTTTAATTTTTTTTGCAAAGTTTTTGGATTTTTTTTAAGGGGTTAAAAACATTAAAAAATATATAAATTTAGTATCCCCAGAATCATACAGGTGACATCATTTTATCTACATACTGAATGCCATATAAACCTGTAAGAAAGTCGCACAAATGCAGTTTTTCTCCAATTCCCATCATTGAATTCACTACTAACAACAGATGATGTCACAACTTATCTCCTCCTCCTCCCTGTACAGAGCATGTCTACAAAACTCTCCTATAGATCTCAATGAGTCAGTTCCAGACTATTACTTATTTCCATGACTTTCTTATTACCATCATTATGCCCCCATAATCATATACAGAAAATAGAATAAAAAGATCTACAATCAAAAAATTTAAAAAATGTGAAAAAATTGATAGATTTCATTATCTAGTTTATTAAATAAATTAGAAAAATGGTGATACATTCACTTCTAGGCTGAAACCACTGTCTGAGATACCAGGCGTAATTTTTTAGACACCTGTGTCTCTAAGTAAAAAATGAGCTGTAAGTAGAGATGGGCAAATCGATTCATATCGAGACAAAGTAAAATGGCTGCCGAATTATACTCTGGGGTCTCTCAGCAAAAAAATTGTTGCAATATGAGACAGTAGCCAAAAGTAAAATTTAAATAAGGTCTTTCATAACTTAACTTATCAATCCCCACTATTGCCATTTGATGATTACCAGGTCCCCACTGGTCTCTACTTCCTGTTCCCATTTTGACACAACAGGAAGTGGCTGAAAATGCTCACTCACCAATCCCCTGTAACCTGCCTCAGTTAGTGATTGGCTAAGCCGACATGTCCAGCCTTTTCTGGCTGAGTTGAAAGTACGGACCAGCAATAGAGACCTCTGTTATTTCTCCTAAAAAATTATTAATAAATTGACAACTGGGTGATGCCATTTTCCTTGTCACAGGGGTGTGTCCATGCACAGTGGCACTGGCAGCCCTGATTGGACAATATCATACTGTGAAGGGACACCCTCAAGTAGATGACCCCGTTATCTTTTTATTATTAAAACTGCTTGGAGTAGTAATAAATTAATGGCACAATATAGAGTTATAGGAAAAGACGCTCCAGAATTGTGGTAATGTGGACAATAGACATGGGCCTGCAGTAATGTCTCAGGTAGATATGTAAATGATTACAGGTGTGATCTGATTAGACCCAAGATCTTGCCACAAGAGGGTTTAAAATTCCCCACTGCCCTATAGAAAGGCTCTCAGAGACTACTTTTGGGTAGTGTACCTCTTGGTAAGAGACCAGACATGCTTCTATGATGCACCCAAAGACATTTTGGCCAGTTGAGCGACTTTGAGAAGGGATGTATCATTGGACTAACATAAGCAAGATGGTTGCTTTGTCTGACATCTAGGTCGTTCTGATCTACCTGTTAGGAGGTGTTGGGATCAGTGGTTACACACACATGGTGAACAGGCTCAGACAGCCCAAACAGATCACCAGTGAAGGGGGTTTTTTAATCTGCTGACAAGCACAAGCAGGTCCCACAGTTTCCTTGTCCACCATCCACAAACAGGAGCACTTTCTTTACACACCCCTGTCTCTGCCTGGACCATTTCCAGGTGCTTTGCAGAAGGAAATTTGGTGTCATGGGATCCATTATGTGCTTTGCTATTGACAGCCAGCCACCGTCGCCCTCATTTGCAGCGGTGTCGTGAACAAGAAACCTGGACTGTTACAGACTGGAATTGTATCATCTTTAGCAAAAAAATCCAGGTTATGTTTGGGATCTGACAATGGTCGGGTTCCTGTAGGAAGACCTCATGGTGAGCACTTCACTCTTGCCTTTGCTGTAGAGTGACATACTGCCCCAATTGCTGATGGGATGATCTGGGGAGTCATTGCATATGACAGTCGGTCACTACTAGTAGTGATACAAGGGACACTAAAAGCTCAGTGATATGTACGGGACATCCTGCTAAGGCCATTTGGATAGGCAATCAGTTGACATGCTGGTATAGTTTAGTATTGTGGAAAGAAACCAAAGAAAATTCAAGAAGAATAGATAAAACCTTTAAGATGTGAAACTGTATTCCCTCCACTCCTTCATGGCAGGTCTACACCCTTCCCATAAAAAGGAAGCAAACAGAATGTCTGTACACATCTGTGACAAACACTCCCTATAAAGAGGAAGAGGAAGTGCGTGATTTATGTCACCCAGTAGCAGAATGTTCTGTACAGGAATATTTGCCTGGATGAGGAGTATTTGGAAACACACGACACACACACACACATATATATATATATATATTTATTTATACAGCAAACCTTCTGAAATTGGGTAAACTGCTGAAGCATGATATCTTATCATAGAAGACAACCAAAAACCAATAAAAAGTCATTGGAAAAACATTTTTCAATGACTTTTGATAGTGTTTTGTTGTTGTCTGTGATAAGAAATCACATTGCAACAGTTTAATAAATTGAAGACGTTCAGGTTAAGGGCCGGTTCACATCTGCGTTCGGCTTTCTGTTTGGAGAGTCCGCTTGGGGACCCCCCCCTGAATGGAAACCTATACGCATCGAAAAGCAGTTACCTAAGGAAACCTGCGGACCCCATAGACTATAATGGGGTCTGTGTGGTTTGTTTGTTTGTTTTTGTTTTTTTTATTACTTTTATTTCAAATCTAGGGAACGGGTGGCGATTTAAATTTTTTGTTGTTTTTTTTATATTTAAAAAAACTTTAAAAAAAATTTTTTTTTAACTATTTTATTAGCCTCCCTACGGGAGCTTGAACCTGCAATCTTCTGACTGCAAGTCCAATGGACTGCAAAACAACTGTATTGCAGTCTATGAGACTTTAAAGGGAGTCTATCATTCGCAAAACCACTTTTAAGTTAATAGCACGTTGGAATGGCACTGTACGGCAGCAAATTCTCACGCATGCGCAATCGGCTCTGCCACTTCGGTTTCGGGCAGAGCCGACTGCGCATGACGGCCACCATTTTCCGGTGGTCTGTCACAAGAGTGTACTGTGGCAGAGCTGACTGCGCATGCGCACAGCGCTGCGTACGAGGACTTAGAAGAAAGAAGATATAGAGAAGACCAAGAGGGGAGTCACTGCAACGGATGAAGGGGAGTTGATAAGCCATGATGAGGTGAGTGCTCACAGAAGAGGAGGAACGCCCTGGGTGCTCCGTGGTGCTCATTTACATACAGTACATGAAGAAATTATCTTGGAATCAGCTTGGAGAAGAAAACAAGGAAAGGTAGGAGAAGAATGGCCTTTTTAAAGGCCATTCCAACATGCCATTAGCTTAAAAGTGATTTTGCGAATCATAGACTCCCTTTAAGAAAGACAGCAAGAAGGACAACATGTACCACTTACGCGTTTAAACTCAAGGTTCCTTAGTCATAGCCAATGGAACCTTGAGTTCGGAAACGCGTAAGAGTTACATGTCATTCTTCATACTTGCTTTCTTACCCTGATGAACTTGTAATTTTACATTATGCTGCATTAAAAGCGAAGTTTTAGGATGTCAGTCCGGTTTCCGTTTGCAGGATGTTTTGGATTACTCTTGTGACATTGTAGTTGGTTAACATCTAACTGTAAGTGCAGAATCTCAAATTAAAAAGAAAAAGGGGAAGTTCTAAAAATTCATGTGAATAATTCCAGAGATTACCAAATAATATCAGACCTCTAAAAAAAGCGATGATGTACAGAATGAGATAGCTTATAAAAAGCATCCAAACGATAAATTTTCATTACAACCATTTTGTGGAACTTGGATTTATATATCCATCTGCATTCCTTTAGTAGAATTAGCTTACTCCAGTCTCCTCTATTCGGAGGTGAAATCAACTGGATGCCACTAAACTTATAACCCAATGGATCCTTATTGTGCGCCATCAGGGCATGTTTCGCTAGAGGGGTATCTCGGTCATGTACTATTTCATTATAATGATCTCTCATGCATCACCTGAAGTCTCTTTTAGTCTTTCCCACATAGTCCTTGGGATAATCGCATTGGGCTACATAAATGACCCTTTCACTCTTACAACTTATAAACTGCTTCACGAGATAGGATTGTATTGGTAGTAAACTGGTGACATATTAATATGATTAAACGCTACACAGGCACCACCACAATAATTTCCTTTATGTTTATTATGCAACCAACTCATGCCCTCACGTGAATCAATGAAATGACTCCGAACCTATCGGTCTTTTAGACTCCTCCTTCATCTACAGGCTATATGAAGGTAAGGATTTTCTTTAAATCCTCATCTTGTACTAATATCCACCAATAATATTGAAAAATCCATCTGACCCCAAACTAGCCACATCAAAGGTCCCAATTTCTCTGAATTGTTGAGTTGTCTCTGGTTTAGGTTTGACTGCCAACAGGACCTTCCTATTACTTTTAAACCTACATAATCTCCTCTGTTCCATTTATTATTTTTTTATTTGGGAGTTGCACATATATATTTTCTTTTAATTTAATATCTTTAAAGACCCAACATCCACCGTAATGGTACAGCAGATGTCCATAAGGGGTTAAAGGGGTTTCTCATGGACATAACCATATATAAATTTGTAGACAAATAAAAATTTAACATTTTTGCAAGTAAGTATAAATTTTGTAGAGTTTTAAAGATTTCCTCTAACCATCTTAGTGGTGACAGTCTTGTTGTCCTGATCGGTTGCCAATGGACACAACCATGAATGCAAGAACTTTCTATGATCTGGGACTTGTCAGAAACCCAGCCATGATGTCCTTATTGTGGCCGGGTTATCTTCTCATACATGTAATGTCCCTGCCTGATAACCTGAGCACAATAAGGACATCATGGTTGGGTTTGTGTCAAGTATCAGACCATAGAAAGTTCCTGTATTCATGGGTGTATCCATTGGCAACCAATCAAGACAACAGATGTCCCCACTAAGATGGTTAGAGAAAATCTTTAAAATTCTGTAAACATATTTATATTTGCAAAAATGTTTAACTTTTAATTAAACAAACTACACATTTTAATAGTTATATTCATGGGAAACCCCCTTTAAATGGGGTCTTAAGTGAACAGGATAGTACAAGACCCTTCACATCTAATTTGGATATATTTTGTTAGGATTGCCATATGATAAGCATGGTGTGTCATTGCTGAAGCCACTAGCACTGCTCTGCAGCACCTCCTCAGCAGAAATGAGACATTACACACGTTCTATTGAAATCATTGGGCTGATGTGTTGGGTCTTCCAGGGAGATAGATAAATCCCTTTCTTTTCGTAGTCACTCTCATCTCGGATTAGAAATTTTCCATTATTAGCTATTTAGAGTAAAACAGAATGGTAAACCCAGGTTTATACTGGATCTAAGATTTCCTATTCTAAATATCCATAAATCAATTAACGCTATCAGAAATTATATAACAAATCTGGATCTAGTCTTGGCATTGAATATGAATGTACCTGAATGGGCCTCCCGTCAGGAGTGAGAACTTCTTCGGATAGCTCCATCATCTTTAAAGCCATTAGTGCAATGGGCTTGGCATGGCTTTTGCTCTTCCTGTGAAGTCCAGCTGCCACACAGTATGCATCTCCGATGGTCTCCACCTATACCAAACAGAAAAGTATATTTGATCTGAATAATAAAGATCATCATGTCATATGTTATATCATATAGATATACTGTAACATCACTGTTGTGAACTTGGAATGGGGCCCTATGATTACTTGTTTCTCTACTCAATGTGTTTGCATATAAACCATACTCACCTAACTAACTCCACCCCTGTATCATGCCACCACCCATATAACAAAACATTTATCAAAGGGCAAGTTTTTGGAGTTAGAAACAACTAGCGGCAATCATCTTCATTAACATTTACCCCCAGCTATAGCTCCAGCTCGCAAAGATTGCTTGCAGATACCATACACTTCTAATCCCCAGAATCACCGTACTGAGTCCCAAGTGACTTGGACATAGTGTGCTGCCTAACACTAACAGTCACATTAAGTGATGTGGACACAGGTCGTGGTAGTGCCTTACACCAAAAGTCACAGGAAGTGACACAGGTTGTGGTACCTAATACTAATAGTCACAGGAAGTGACGTAGGAAAAGGTGGTGGTACCTAATATTAATAGTCACAGGAAGTGACGTAGAAAAAGGTGGTGGTACGTAATATTAACAGTCACAGAAATTGACCTGGACACAGAAGAGGATACCCAATACTAGCAATTCAGATTGTAACATAGAAATGGTGGTGGTGTCTAATACTAACTGTTCAGGAAGTGATGTAGAAAAAGGTGGTGGTGCTTAATACGAACAGTCACAGGAAGTGACGTGGACACAGGGGTGGTGACTAATACTAACAGTTCAGGAAGTGATGAGGGCACAGGGGGTGGTGTCTAATACTAACAGTCACAGGAAGTGATGTGGACACAAGGGGTGGTACCTAATACTAACAGTCAAAGAAATTGACATGGACACAGGGGTTGTGCCTAATACGAAGTCACAGGAAGTGATGTAGGCACAGGGGTTGGTGCCCAATACTAACAGTTCAGGAAGTCACATGGACATAGGGGTGGTGCCTAATAATAAAAGTCACAGGAAATGCCATGGAAACAGGGATGGTGACTAATACTAACAGTCACAGGAAGTGAAGTGGACACAGGGTAGTGCCTAATACTAACAGTCACAGGAAGTGAAGTGAACACAAAGGGGTGATGCCTAATACTAGCTGTCACAGGAAGTGAAGTGGACATAAGGGGGTGGTGCCTAACACTAGCTGTCACAGGAAGTGAAGTGGACATAAGGGGGTGGTGCCTAATACTAACAGTAATAGGAAGTGAAGTGGACACAGCTGGTGGTGACATGGACACAGGGGATGGTGTCTGAGCGAAGGTTGTTATCATGTCTAGTAGTAAGATTTCTGAACCAGGTCATGCTACTGTATCTCATCTTAGGGCTATGTACCGACACCACTTAGCTCCATAAACTCATTGCATCCGTTAAATAGTGAATTTTAACATTTCTTTAACGATAATATTTCATTATTTCATGTAAACCTAAAACTTTTGCATGATGTTTTGGGCTGCTGTACAACACCCTGTGGCACAAAATGTTCAAAATGTTTTCTGAACTAATAAAACATAACTGGTTTTAAGGACAGATGGATACGAGAACAAAAATATTTGTAAACAAGGGAACACAATGTATCAGCAGGTGTAGAAACAGACGCAATACTAAAGATAAAACAAATCATGGTTCTTATTCAAACCTTCATTGGAGGCGTTTAACCCCCATCCCAGCGCCGTGTCGCAGTACGAGGCTGCAGAGCAGAACACAATCTTTATGAAATCGATCATTTGTTTTCTTTGTTTGTTTTCCTCAGATTCCATTAAGAAGGTTATAGTGTCACTTCCTGCACAAGAACAATGTTGCAGCGCTATGGTGGTGGATCAACATGAAGGCTCTGCCTTTACTGGTTGATGCTTTAATACAGGGGTGGACACAAGAAGGAGGTATGTGGCCAGTGGCGTAACAAAAGTCTTGTGGGCCCTGGTGCAAACTTTTGTCCAGGGCCCCTATCCCCTCCCTACAGCAAATTCTTGACAGCGATAGTTACGGGTGCTGCAGCGGCATCTCAGATACTTGAAAGGGATACAGCTGTAGTACCCACAACTGCAGTCATCAAGAATATGATGAGAGAGCAGCGCAGCGCCTGGCATATAAAAACAATACTGGGAGCTGCGTGCTTAAGGAAACAGCTGATCTACAGGGTCCTAACAGTCAAAGCGATATAAAGATCAGTGGGGTTCCAACACCTGGGGCCCCTGCTGATCAATTCTTTGAAATTACTGTGGTGCCTTTGTGAGCGCCGTGACTACTTCCCTATTTACATTGCACAGCATCAGTTTTATAATCACCAAACAATGTTATTGCAGCCTGTAATAATATTGCATGGCTTCTATAAAACAGATGGTGTGTGATGTGAATAGTAAAGGGGCAGTTCATGGCTCCAGAGTGGCCCCCACACAGTATTATATGCTTCACAGTGGCCACCACGCAGTATTGTATGCTCCTCAGTGGCCCCCACACAGTATTATATACTGCACAGTGGCTCCCACATAGTATTATATGCCCAGCAGTGGCCCCCACATAGTATTATATGCCCAGCAGTGGCCCCCACACAGTATTATATGCCCAGCAGTGGCACCCACACAGTATTATACACTCCACACTGAGCCCCACACAGTATTATATGCTTAGCAGTGGCCCCCACACAGTATTATATGTTCCACAGTGGCCCCCACACAGTATTATATGCTCCACAGTGGCCCCCACACAGTATTATACACTCCACAGTGGGCCCCCACAGTATTATATGCTCAGCAGTGGCCCCCACACAGTTTTATATGCTCCGCAGTTGCCCCCACACAGTATTATACACTCCACAGTGGCCCCCACACACTATTATACACTCCACAGTGGCCCCCACACAGTATTATACACTGCACAGTGGCTCCCACACAGTATTATATGCCCAGCAGTGGCCCCTACACAGTATTATATGCTCAGCAGTGGCCCCACACAGTATTATATGCTCCACAGAGGCCCCACACAGTATTATATGCTCCACGGTGGCTCCCACACAGTATTATATGCCCAGCGGTGGCTCCCACACAGTACTGTATACTGCACAGTGGCTCCCACACAGTATTATATGCCCAGCAGTGGCCCCCACACACTATTATATGCTCAGCAGTGTCCCCCACACAGTATTATATGCCCAGCAGTGGCCCCCACACACTATTATATGCTCAGCAGTGGCCCCCACACAGTATTATATGCCCAGCAGTGGCCCCCACACAGTATTATATGCTCAGCAGTGGCTCCCACACGGTATTATATGCTCCACAGTGGCCCCCACACTGTATTATACACTCCACAGTGGCCCTCACACAGTATTATACACTGCACAGTGGCCCCCACACAGTATTATATGCTCCGCAGTGGCCCCCACACAGTATTATACACTCCACAGTGGCCCCCACATAGTATTATACACTGCACAGTGGCTCCCACACAGTATTACATGCCCAGCATTGGCTCCCACACAGTATTATATGCTCAACAGTGGCCCCACACAGTATTATATGCTTAGCAGTGGCCCCCGCACACTATTATATGCTCAGCAGTGGCCCTCACACAGTATTATATGCCCAGCAGTGGCCCCCACACAGTATTATACGCTCAGCAGTGGCCCCCACACAGTATTATATGCTCAGAAGTGGCCCCCACACAGTATTATATGCTCAGCAGTGGCCCTCACACAGTATTATATGCTCCCAACAGCCCCCCCTCCACTCCAGTGCTATTATTATTATACTGTGGGGTCTCCTCAGACCCCAGAGTATAATAATTGGAGGCCCAGGAAAGGTGAATAAAAATAACAAACACTGATAATCACTTTACCTCACCTTTCCTGGGCATCCTGGCTGTCTTCAGCATCTTCGGTCATCTTCAGATGTCCCTGCTGATTGGTCCTCAGCGGTAACGTGGGGGCGCACTGACATAATTACACTGCTGCGTCCCATGTGACCGCTGGGGCCTAGTCACAGGCCTCAGCATGGCCTCAGTCACATGACAGAACGACCCCGGAAAGGATGCTGAGCCCAGGAGAGGTGAGTATAAGTATTTATTATTTTAAGTCACCTCCCCTGGGCTAGCATCTATTGGAAAGGGGCCTGGCGATATGCTGGGGCCCCTTTTCATTTACAATATGTATAGCAGTCGGGGAACCAGGCTTTCCCCGACCACTATCATAGTGGTCCGGGGCCCCGGCCATCTCCAGCTGGCTGTGGGCCCCGTATCCCGCTGGGCCTGGTCACGGTCGCAACCCCTGCCACCACAATCGTTACACCACTGTGTGTGGCCCTTTCTGCCAGCACATCTGCCACCTATATCTTTTCATATTTGAAATGAATAATAACCATAAATTATTTTGGGAAAATTGATTTCTCATACTGATGACCGATCCATAGGATAGGTAATCAGTATGTGATCTGTCGGGGTCTGACACCGGGACCCCGCACAGATTCGCTCCTATGCAAGCAACTATGCAAGTTCTGGGGAACCTCAGCACTGCTCCTATTACTTGCATAGGAGTGGCACTGCATGTGCTGCGCATCGACTAGCCATTTCCATGACCCGGAGGCTGCTGCATTAACCCAGGCATCATCCCCCCACAGATCACATACACTGGGTAGGTCATCAGTATGAAACAGGCACTATAGGCCGGAAAACCCCTTTAATGTAAATATAGCATAACATGTTGCCTATTCAGATCAATGTGTAGCATCAAACCAAGACAATTTATATTGCAACTTGTACATAGTGTATATATAGTGTATAGTTTCCTCTTAAATGGGCTGTAGCACTATGGGCCATGAGCTGAGATTTGGTATGACCCCGGAAGTAAGTTCTGAAAAGCAAGAGACCAAGAGTCTCCTCTAGTCCTTGGAAAAGTAAGAGAGAGCAGAGAGACCGAGCTAGAGCTCTAACAGGCCTGGAGATCAACCAGCCAGTCCAGACTGTGCCTAAGTAAAAGACTCAAGGAATAAGATTGCTCCTGTTTTTGATAGACTGGGCACCTTGTTAACCTACACCCTACACCCTGGACTTTTGTGAGGGAAAGTGGTACACAGAAAAGCAAAGACAGCTTTAGCAAGAAAAGAGCATACTGCCAATGGGTGTACCAACCATCAGCTCAGCCTCAACTCACAACGGTTAACTTTGCAGAAAATATACTTCCATACTTTGATGCTGTTTTACTGTGTTCTATCTCAAGTAAAGTTACAAGTTACCATGTTCCTGCGTACCTCGTGTCTCCTAATTCTTACTAATTCACAGCCGACATGGGCACTCCATTCCCATTAGGCTCAGGAAGGCTGACCACAGCTAGGATGTGCCTGGGGGAAGCCACTATCACCACTATCAAGTACCCTGCAGGCCCCCTCAGCACTGCACCAGCTCAGGAGAAGAGCTGGAGGGATTATAATGCACAGCCACCATGACAAGCTCAAGTATTGTCACTCCCATCCTCTGGGTTTCCTCCAGTGGGTTGCAGCAAATAGGTAGTTGATCCGAGGCCTCCAGACTGAGGGATGCTTTTTGAAGCGACTCTCTCTGATGTTGCTGGTAGAAGAGGGCAGAGGTGGGCCAGTGAAGACAAGGAGCAGAGATCTAGGGCAGTGAAGGGGTTCACAATAACATTTTTGGTGGAATCTGGAAGAATAGGGATTAAGGATAACATCCCAGCTGGTTTAGGGCATTAAAAGTGTAGTAGTAACATATATGGTTGTATACGGTAGTGAAGGGGGTTAACAAAAAGTGCGTAATGGTCACCTCTCGCCTCAATTGTGAAAGGGTTGATGGTAACATCCCTGATAGTTTGAAGCAGTGAAGGTGTAAAAGTAACATCTAAGGTCCTGAAAGGGGTTAATGGTAATATCCCTATTGGTCTATGGCAGTAATGTTAATACCTCTGGTAGTCTAGGGTTGTAAAAGGGTTAAAGGTAAAATCCCTGTTAGTAACTGCCCCTTAAGATAGACCATGAATTAGATTGACAAGGGTCCAACTGTTGGGACACTCCCATATCAGCTGTTTCCTATTTACATGCTGGGCGCTGCGCACTCGCCGTACCTTTACATTTCAATGGGACATTGCTCAGTACCCATATCTTGTGCTGCTAAAAGTATGCCAATTGAGAAGCGCTTGGCATGTGAACAATGCCGGGAGCTGCACGCTCCAAACAGCTGATCTCGGGGTCGTGACAGTCAGACCCACGCCAGTCTAAAATTAATGGCTTATCTTAACCCCTTCGTGTGCAGCCAGTTCTCATTTTGGGGTTTTGAGTTTTTTTACTCCCTACCTTCCAAAAGCCATAAATTTTATAATTTTCCATGCACAGAGCTATATGAGGGCTTATTTTTGGTGTGACAAATTGTATTTCAGAATTGCACCATGTAATGTTTTGTGCTATGTATTGGGAAACTATAAAAATGCATCTGAATTGGGTAGAATAGAAAAAAATGCAATTGTGCTATTTTCTTACAGGTTTAGTTTCAACGGCGTGGGTCCGTATGATCATGGTGGGTCTGTATGATCATGGTAGATCTGTATGGTCATGGTGAGCTAAAATTTATATAGTTCTCATGCTTTAATACTTAAATTACTTTAACTTTCATTACAAAAAATCCAAAAGTTCGAAAAAGAAAAAATTGCCACATTATGAAAAACTTAACTTTTTTCATATTTACATGTAAGGAGCTGTGTTAGGTGTCTTATTTTTTGCGGGTCAAGATGCAGTTTTTATTGATACCATTTTGGAGAATGTGTGACATTTTTATTCAAATTATTTGAATAAAATAACCCAGCGTTTTGGGTTTTTCAATTTTATTTCACACTTCGGTGCTCACCATATGGGGTAAATAAGGTTATATTTTTAGAGTTCAATGTAATAATCTAGGGTTGTGAAAGGGTTATTAGTAGCATCACTGGTGATCTAAGGCGATGAAGATGTCAATAGTAAGGTTCATGAAAATGTCCCTGGTGGTCCAAGGCAGTGAAAGGTTTGACACTATCTCTGTTGGTCTCGGCTAGAGTAAGGGTTAATGAGAACATGCTTGCTCTACCTATACTGAAGACTGTAGGACCCTTCCTGCTCGCTCCTCCATCTTAAGATGTGGCGGTATAAATAGTTACAAATACAAGTGCATTTATTAACCCTTCTGTACACCAGAATCTCTATCCCCAATGGTTCGCATCATTTGTGCTCTTACGGATGTTCACTAATGGTCTCCACTGTCATGAGCAAATCATCGCTGCTTACATAACGCTTGTACGTGATCATCATGATATACAACGCGGGCTAGGGATATAGAATTATAAGCTAGACCAAACAACAAGTCAACCATTAAAGTCATATTTCATACTTTGCCTAACTTGATATAGGTTCTTACAGCGCAGCGGACCAAGAACAAGCCAAGTAAATCCCAGTAAACTCAGAATGAATGAGAAAGTAGAGGATAACGCTATGGAGCCGACGGGGGGAAAAAATGATTTATTTGTAAAATTAAGACTTCAGTGATCAGATAGGAAAACACAGACCAGTAACCCATAAAATGAAGTCCAGCTCAGTCGGAGTTTAATGAGGTTTATACCAGAAGCACAACACTGGATTGCTATCAATGAAATGGCCTTGTAAAAAATTTAAAGCAACAGTGCAGACAAAACTAGTACATTGGGAGATGAATGAAGCAAAATGAATCAGAATTCTAAGACGTCACTTTTTTCAAGTCTTTCAGATGCTTTTTTAGAAACTTTTAAGACTTGTATGAAAGGTGATAGGGCTTAGTGAGAAAGGGGTTTGGCTTAGCATAAGGGGCAAGAAAGGGGCATGGCTTATGACACCCTGTGCTAAAGTTAAACAGTGCAAAGTGAGACTTTTTTATAAGTCCCTAACATATGTGATTTGCCCTCGACATGTAAAAAACGGGGCTTTTTACAGTCCCTGCAAAGTGGAATCCCATACACATGTCTGGAAAATATGCACTGCTGACACCCTGCGATTTCCAAAACCATCACGGTTTTGAAATCACAGCATGTCAATTATACCTACAGAAACGGCGGCGGTTTCCCTACGGGTATAATTGAAGCAGAAAGTCCGCAGAGGAAACCTATGCGGACTTTCTGTGAAAAGTGCTGCGGGGAAAACTGTGATGTGTTGCTGTCATGTTTCCCGCAGCGCTTTTTTGCTGCAGCCCATTACATGGGGCCTTAGCCTTGGGGGAAAGCTCTATCTTCCTTCCAAAGTTCACAAATCTGTTGGATTACCTAAAATCTGTCTAGCATGAAACAGGAAATATTATGGCGGGAGGAGGGGGATGCAACCGCAGTAAGATTGTAAATTGATTGTAAAGAAGGGATCATGTTAAAGTTCCTCAGCCTGTGTGTAAAACTCCTGCTGTGAGAGGGGAGAGGGAGCATCAGTCAGACATCTGACTAGAGGAGCACACAAAAGCATATCCCCATTTTAATCATTTTTAATTATGGAAGCCATGACAACATAGGATCACTAACAGATCTTTAATAGCTTTCCAGCTGTATACATCTGGGTGGTCAGCAATTAACTCTGAATGGATGTATCTGTTATCAGCAGCAGGTAACAACCGACTCCCCAATGAGAAGGTAGGTATTTATTAGTGTCCCTGTTTTTCCTGATTGCTATATACACATACTCTATGGAAGCTATGGAATACTTCATGATGCAGCTTCCTCTTAGCCCTGTGGTCATGTGATCCGCCAGGGGCCAGGAACTGCATGAGCTGCAAAATGTGTAAAAACAAAAAAATAATAATGCAAAAATTATATCTAAAAAAAAAAAAAAAAAAAAAAAAACAAGATATATATTACAATGATTTTTTTTCCAATATGGCAGAGTTTGAAGGGTTTGATGAACCCCTTTAAATGGACGTGATATAGGATGCATACCCTGTGATAAAATCATTCTCTTTTATCTGAAGTGGTTGTGTAATGTCTCATTGGAAGAATGGCTTTAACAAATTCTTTCTGTTCCCATGGCAAAATGCATTAAAATAGACTGAGATATCATGATGAGTCAATTTTGATTTTCTTCCTGTTTTCCATCTAGATTTTTAATATTTTTGCATAGAAGATGATAAATATGAACGTATTTATTGACCATGAAAGAAAGCAATGGGGGAGGTTTAGGTTGCCCGTTCAAATGAATGTTGACTAAACATACTGATTTTGGCAGGACCAGCCAACTATTTAATGTGTAACGGGGTGCCCTGAATCTCACCCATCTTGTTGTTTTATAAGGGAGAAGAGCTCCTAGGAAGGGTGTTTGTAGGTTGCAAAAATGTCTGGGAGAGGTTTAATCCCCCACCCTATTGAGAACACATTCAAGCTTAGGCAAGACTATCATGCTTGTATAAGGCATGTTGAAAGGAATCGATTTTAGTTTAGTAAGGCCAGCCTTACTAGACCACTGCAGCTATTTACATGTGGAAAATGCAAGTGTGACCAGGCCAGTGACTGATATATGTGACATCATCTCTGCAGGATCAGCCAGGACCACCAAAGTGGTGGTAGTGATTAAAAGATGGGCATTAAATCAGACAATCACTTAAAAGATTGGAAGTTATTCATGAGAAATATCAACATGGATGTTGCATTGAATAATAGAGGAAGAGGAAGAAGAGGAGGAAAAGGAAGAAGAGGAGTAAGAGGAGGAGAAAAACTGTAAGAAGTATTAGAAAAGAAGAAAAAAGGAAGAAGGAGAAAAAGAAGAAGTTAAGGAAAAAGAAGAAGGAGACTAAAGAAAAACAATGGGAAGAATCAGATGAAGGAAAAGAAGGGGTAGAAGGAATAGGATAGAAAGAAGGAGTACAGTAAGAGAAGAAAAAGAAGGAAAGAAGAGAGGAAGAAGTAGCAGAAAAAGAAGAGAAAGAAGGAAAGAAAGATGACTATAAAGAGAAGATTAAAGTGAATAACAATAGAAAGAATAAGTAGAGAAGAAAGGAGGCAAAGGAGAGGAAGAGAAAGAAGGAAAAATAGTAAAAGAAAGAAAAGGGGATAAAGATTAAAGAGGAGAAAAAAAGAGGAAGAAGGAGAAGGAAAAAGGGAAAGAACAAAGGAAAGAAGTGAAAAGAACGAAGGAAAATAAAAACAAATGATAATAATTAGAAGTAGAAGTGTTAGTCTTCTGACCCACACTTTACTGGGGTGATACGTAGTTCTAGCCTGATCGTCATTTGATATTGTAGAAGATTCTCTCCATTGGAGTTACATTACAAAGTATTAACAGTTTGTCAATAGGGTGTAGCTAACATAAGATCTCAATTAAGCTTACAAAGAAATATATATATAAATATGTGCACACACACAGAGTGATCATAAGTAAACAAGATGCTAGAATAAGCCCCAGTGCACACAACAGATCATTGGCCATTTACTTACACAACACTCTCAAACAACATGGCAGTCATTACTGTCTGCTACAACTTGTACTAGGAAAGGGCACGTCAGGAGTTAATTAATGGACTGTCATGAATTGTAATAAGTAATCTTACATGACACGCTGCTCTTCCAGTAACATGATATACAATAGCAAATCTTCCATTGATCGTTGTGAATACTGAATGAGGGAAGTGTAGCTACACAACCCCTGGAATCCCCGTCTCCTGTACTCTGGGATTGTTTTAAGTATTCACCAAAGGGATTTATCGGATCTGATCATCTGGCAGAGTCCTTCCTTTAAAGACCTATGTGCCTCCGTTAGAAAGCTTAGCGATTTCCCTGAGAGCCTAATTAAGAAGCGATAGCTCTCAAAAGACCTCGGGGCATTTTATACAACTTAATGATTCGCAGTGTTGGCAAGCTCTTGAGTATTCTGGGAAAAAATCTGATCTACTGCTCTTTTCCACTGTTTTTATTTATTCCTGGCAAAGATACACATATCAAGATGGAGAGATTGATGAAGGGGACGAATTTACAGATCGCTTCCAAATATTTATTCACAATAATCAATTGTGGGCAGCGCTAACTAGTCGTGGAACGAGACTTGGAGATATGAAGAGGATCATTACTGAGATCTTCTGCCAAAAGCTCATTATTAATGTGGTGAAATATATTCTGAAACACAACACGTTTTCATAGATGAGTTCATAAAGGGTAGACTGTAACGTTTCGGGACTAGAAAATGGATCCTTAAAGGGAACCTGTCCCCAGGTTTAGGGTCCCTAAACAAGCAGCTTATGGACCCAAATCTGGTGACCCCAGTGCCGTTCAAGACTTCAGTCAGCAGTTTGGTACTTTTTAACCTGTTCTCGACTCATCTCCGGCACATGCGGCAAGTAAACCAGGTGACTTATACTGCGGTTTATTGCGCATGCGCATTCTCCTTGGCTTCAACTGCAGACTGTGCATGTGCCAGGTGCTACCAGAGATCATCTTCCATTGTATCTGGGGTAATCAGCGAGCAAACCCGTCATGGGTTCCACAGGTCTGGAATTTAGAGAGGAATCTGAAGCAGAAGACTGGCTCAAATTGGTCTCCAAATTTCACCATGGGAATCTAGCCTTAGGCTTTATTCATATTATACTGCCGTGGACACTGTGGGGCCCCAAACATCACTATTCTAAGTGGAATAAGGTAGGAATGGGGTCCCATTACATAGTCTGCATTGGGGCCCAGGATGGGGCTTCAAGTTACGCCTATACTAAGAAGTTACAGCCTGTCCTGTGACTGAATGAGTGGGGTCTATGAGAGTTAGACTTATATTTCCTCTTTCTACTGTGCATTGATGTTATTTTACCCGCTTTTCATTATTGTTGACTCCTGGACATCTCATTATAACCTCCAGGATGTTCCATGTAAATTAATCTTGTGACTAATTGATATGTAGCGACTCTCTCACTGAATTTCTAATCAGACAATTAAAGTCATGGCGATTGTCTCTACGCGATGACTGTCAACTGGAGATCTTCACTATCTTTCCACATGTAATAAATAAGGATGTAAAAAAAAACTTGTATATGGAAACTTCCAATGACACAGTTTAGGTTGGGTCTACACTTTGATTTTGGCCATGACACCCATCATGTGACCAAAGATGGCAGCATTGCTCTGTAGTATTACAATTAGAATAAGTGAATGGGGTCACAAGCAATATAATATATATCTCTAATTACTATACTATATATTCTTAATTATACTTCCATGTCTGATCACTTATCTTAGGGGGATAGATTGGGGAATAGCTACGTCAGTATATTGGCTACTATATGCATGTACTGTACACCGTGTACTGTGTAATATATATTGGCTCTGTTCACACTTAGGGGAAGATTAATCATTCTCCAACAACACTTTTCTGGCATTTTTAATGCCAACCATGCCACTTTTCGAAAAGTGGTTGTGGTAGGGACGTAGCGTGGCCATCTGCCCTGGTAGGTTTATTTTCATTTACACTTCATGTTCTGGTGTTTATTGCACTTTTCCAGCTTTATGCTAAAAGAGTTAAATGGGTATTCTCATCTCAAGGATCCTATCTACACTGCTAACTTATGTAAGTTCAAGCATTTTCCTAAATACATTGCTTTAGAAATGCTGCTTCATTTGCCTGCCATGTGAAATTATTCCTCCCATTGTTTACACATGGTTTCTTTGGTCCCTGGCCTTTATCTGATATGAGGTCAGATGACGTGACTCACTGCTCTCTGGGGGGGGGGCTGAGTGCTCTCCCTGTTATGTACAACTCTGCCGTATGTAAACACAAAGATAACACTGAGTTTACTGCAAGAATATTGTCTGGGAAAATGTAATTTTTTTCTCTGCAAACCTGTGTAATGCAATATACATTTGCTGTGCATATTACTTGATCTGCATTATTATATAATGATATATATATATATATATATATATATATATATATATATTATTTCTTATATCTCACGGTAAAGGCAATGTTTATATCTAGTGAGGTACTTCATAGTGTCCTGACCATGAAACAGTTAAATCCCACCCAACAGCTTGTTTAAGAATACAAGAAGTGAGAAGAATAGAGAGCAGGCAAACTGCTGACACAGGGAGATGGGAAAAGCCTTTAATCAGCCACTCCTATGATTTGGTTTCTACATGGAGGGAGGAGTTAACTGTAGCCTAGCAATCAATCCCCTAGCCTTAGCCAGTTTGGGCCTGTTACTGTAGGTAAGTTGTTAATTTGCTGCAGTGTAATGCAGACATGTTTCATAAAACATTTTTAGTTAGTGGTAGTTAGGCCAGGACAGGCTTCCCCATGCCATCGGGCTCCGCAGCTCACAGAGAAAATCTCCACTTCTTAAAAGTGGAACTTTACGGCATGAAAAAATAAGTCAACTTTTCTATAGTTTTTTATATGGAATAAATATTGGGGCAGATTTACTAATACTGTTTAAAAGTCACACAATGCAAACTTAGAATAAACAGTCCTAAACGGTGCCATTGTTATCAAAATGTGCTGTTTGATACATCCGGTGTATTTTTGGACTATTTTTATCTATCGTTACACCTTCTATTAGTTGGCTTACTTTATGCCCACTACCTTTCTGGTAAGTCACACCTATTTTTCATACTGTCTAAAAAGTGTCTAAAACATTTGATCAATGTGGTGCATGTAAGACAACTTTTTTGTTGCAAATTACTCCAAATTATCCCCCTTTGTGTTAATTTTATTGCCCGGATCATTATGAACATGGTAAATCCAAATATGTATTTTTTTTCACAAATTTTCCTTTTTTTACCTAATAAAAAAACATTTTTGGATTTTTCACTGAAAGATTTTTTATTTTTTTAAAACTTTCCTTCTTTTTATGTTTTTTTTCATTTTGTTATCTGTCCCGGGAGATAAATGAACATGTGATCTTTCGATTGCTCCTATAAGGCACTATAATAGCCTATTAAGGCTGCCATAGGCAGGACGTAATGGTCATATATACATAGCTGCTAAGGGATTGAATGCACAATCGGAGTTAACTTCAATAGCAGGCATTAGAGCAGAGTGCCAGCTGTATTATACATGTGGCACCCACAAGTGATGGCACTGGCTCGTCACTATGACTGGGCCATAATAGTACACTACGGAGCACTAACTAGTGCTCAGCTCTGACGCACTATTCCATTACTGAGGGATTTTAAGGGCTGGACGGGGAGTTTTCGGAGAGCTGGCATCCATGGTCCGGATTTGGACTGCAGTTCATCAATTGAGGCAGAGTGTATGGTGATGGGGCCTGTGGACCCCTGACTTAGGGGCATGGTTGTGACTCCTCTAGCTCCGCCATTGCATTCAAGTAAATAGGGTTGACGTGCTATACCATACACAGTCCATGGAAAAAAGCCAGCGCTTTTGCTAAATCCTAGGCAAGTTATTTAACATTTTGGAACATCAAGGCGCATCAACGCTCAATATATGCAGCTTAACGGAGCAGAATAATGAATTTTACAATGATGAGGATGAAATATTACTAAAATTTGCACTTTTAATTTATGCACATGTTGCTGGTTCTTGGAATAAGGGAAGAGATTTTTATCTACCGATGGCTCCCCCTTTGTGTATCTGGCTTTGGTGGCATTGCGTTTGTGCCATCATTGTCGCACAGATCACCAATGTGACATATCTTACAGAAAATGATTTTTCTCCAGATGGTCTGCAAATTCTGGATATTGAAATATTTTGGACAACCCAGTCAAACAGATTGCAAGCAAGCTGCTGATCTCTACAAGTTGTAATACCACGCGATATGAATGCCAAGGGCATAAGACTGGTATATGAAACAAAACCCATTTGGCAAATTCACCAACCAAGGCAAACAGTTGTTTATCACCGACGCAAACATAATAATGTGTTACTGCCGTGTGAGGGGGACATAAAAAGATGAAAATAAACAAATCCATGATAGTAAAAGAACATAAGGTAGGAGAGTGCTTCTAAGTGAAAACAGGACAAAAAATTCTGTCCTGACTCATTTCTTAAAATTCCTTAGGCCCGGTTCACATCTGCGTTTGGGTTTCCGTTCGGGGAGTCCGCTTAGGGGACCCCACCGAACAGAAACCTATACGCATAAAAAAGCAGTTAACCTGGGACCCCATAGATTATAATGGGGTCCGTGTGGTTTACACTCGGTTTCCGCACAAAACATGTGGAGAGAAAAGTCCTGCAAGCAGCACTTTTGGGGTCCGCGGTTTTCCCAAGTAAACCGCTTTATTTTGCGTATAGGTTTCCATTCGGGGGATCCCCAAGCGTACTCCCCAAACGGAAACCCGCACGCAGTTGTGAACCGGGCCTTATAGGGTCCAGAGCTGTGTTCCTGAAATAATGCTGCAAACCCAGTGCATAAACATAGGGGGAACTTATCAACGCCAATTTCTTTCAGCATAGATGTGTGATAATGTGGCACATCTTGGGTCTGTGGAACTTTCTTGCACCGCATTCTGCGCCTCGCTCACCACTTTGTGCACAGGGATGCCTCAACCAGATATATTAGGGTTTGTTCACACTGATTTTTTTTGCAGGCTGATATTGAGGCAGAATCCGCCTCTATAAACACCTCCCATTCAGTTCAATAAGATAGCAGTTTTTTTTCCTCTAGCTGACATCACCTATGAAATAAAAAGCGACATGACCTATCTTCAGGCAGATTCCGCCTTGAAAAACCCATTGAAATCAATGGGAGGCGGAAGAAACGCGACTCAGTTTTTTGATGTGGTTTACAAAAACCGCAAAGTTACAAAGTTTACAAAGTTTACAAAGTTTCCATGTTCATAATGTGTGCTGGAGCATAAAACCGCATCAAAAGGCGTGACAAAAATTGCAAGGAAAAATGCAACAAAAACGGCATCATGTAAAAAAAAGCGTCAAAAAAAGTTTCCTATTTCCTGAAGCAGATTTTTCAGCTTGCAAAAAACTCAGTGTGAACATACCCTTATTACTCATGTCAGCTTTCTGGCATGAGCTATACTGGAAGTCTATGCCAATTCATGACTGATGTAGATGTCCATTCTGGCGCACTGATTTATTAAGAGGCATGGTCTATACTAAGACTGACATAGAAAACGGCAGTCTTAATAAATTCCCCCATAGAGTATAGTCTAAAGATAGTATTCTAGCAGTTTTCAGCTACCACTAGAGGACGCCTGTGAGATTATTGCCTATTGTTTATGTATAGCAGGGGTCCCCAACCACGGTATCGGGCCATTGGGGGTCTTTTGCCGGTCCACGGGTCGGCAATCTGGCCACAGTGTTGTGGCTCCCAGCTCTATACTAAACATAATCCCCCCCTCTACGCTCTCTATAGTACACCAAACAGCACTGTACACTGGGGTGTGTTGGCGGGACCTGATCTATAGCGCTGTACAACGAGGTCCCGCCAGCACACCCTGGGGTACATCGCTGTTTGCTGTATAACCCCACCCCAACATGACCAAAGCCCCGCCCTAAACTACCTGCCCCCCCCACTCCCTGCCCCCCCCCCCCCCCCATTGGGCCATGGCAAAAAAAAAGTTTGGGGACCGCTGATGTATAGAATTTATAATATAAAAAATATTCAAAAAACACCAAAGCTCCCTCTAGTGGTGGCAACAATACACTAGAGGTTTGGGATTGGGACAGATTTACTAATATTGTCTAAAAATTACTGTTTTTTTGGCGTGAATTACACTACAATTCTGGCAAATTTTGCTTAGTAAATCTACCCCATTGAATCAATAAAATTAATTGCAATGGTTATAGAACTTTTAATATGGGTCCAAACCACAGTCTGCCTTTTTACTGTGTATGGAGTATATCTTAATAAATTGGAGTTGTCATTTTTATGCAGTCTGCACAGTCTGTAAGGGTTAACTTTGCTTCCCAATTTATGGCTCCTTTTTACAAGGGAAAATATTTTGATCTGTCTTGACGTGAGAAACATGGGAAACTGCAGTACTTGTGCTCCCGAGAGGGAAATCCTTCAAACTAAACATGGGAATTCAGCTAGCCACGAAAGGATGTGGAATGCTGGATCAAAGACGCCAATGCATCAAGCTGAAAATTGTGTCTCATTCCCATATCACTACTCCAGATGGTGGAAGCGAGGAGCAACGTGAACAACATCTAACATGGTGTCACTCTACATTACATGCCAAGCTCTTTTATCTATTTTCTCCCATTAAAGGAAATTTGTCAAAAAATAAGAGGACTTTCCAGTTGGAAAACTAATACAGAAAATTTGTAGGAATTGCAAAAATATTAAGAAAAAAAAAATGTAAACAAATAATCCATCATGGCTTAGAATATCAAGGTACAAGTGTTTTTGGAATTCCAGATTGTTGCATAGGTTTTTAGGATTTATCACCTGGACCCCGGCTCTGGATAGGTGACAATCTCCTCATTAGTGATCACCTGTACTTGTATACAGTATTTGGCGGTCTGTCCATATATTGGCACATTACAGCCAGCTAGCACTCATACATTACTGTTAATGCACACATTGATGGTCAAAGGTAAAATTTCTAAAATTCTTGGAGGTGCTTCCAAAATGTGTTGACCCAGTGCAAACATTTCTGATGGGTCTGACATACCTGGTGATCCACTTCTGACTTTCCACCAATAAGAGAGTACCTAGAGGCAATTTCGGTGAAGTTTTTAACCTATTTTGATATGACTAAGCACTGAGTTAATAGTAGAGATGGGTAAACCTCCTAAGATTTGTTAGTTTTGGATTTGGGTGTTTCGAGTCCCTGATCTGTTTTTTGGGTCGAAGAAGTTCGGATAGAACCAGAAGTGAAATTCTTATACTCTGGGGTCTCTTCAGACTCTTGATACTCACCTTTCCTCACTTCCTCATGGTGTTTGGCGCTCTATCTGAGTCTCGGTGACATCATGAGCCTGGGGTCACTTGTGATTGGGCCTCAGCGGTAGCATGGGGACATTGAGCATCATGGCGCCGCAAGGAGGCCCAACAGAGGTGAGGGAAGTTGAGTACAAATATTTTTTTTATTTTTTACACCTCTCCTGGGCCTCCACCTATTATATTCTGCGGTCTCTCCAGACCCCAGAAAATAATAATTTACCACAATTCATGTCGCAGCGGGCACTTTAGTTCATCTGAGACGAATCCCCAATTGTTTGGTTTCTTTAAAAATATTCAGGATATTCAGGTCAAACCCGGCTCGTACTGAAGTGGTTCACCCATCTCTACTTAATAGTGTGAAAGCTACTGTATGTGTAGTTAGTTGATAACTGTTAATAACTGGACTGATGCTGAAATGTTGATGACAAATACTAAGTTTTCGAGACTACTTAGGTCTTCATCAGACCCGGTTTTGTTCCTTTGTATGTAAATAAGTGACTATTCAGATTTTGTGTCAAACCAAGTTTGATGTATAGAACTAAATCTAAGGCTTCATGCAGGCTCTAAGGCTCTGTGTTTTGTCAGTGTGCCATCCATGTTTTTCACAGCTATTACACTCAATCATTCATTTCTATGGCCCGGTACATATGCCGTGTATTATCACAGGCTCGTGTATGTGACAGTGAGCCCAGGGCAAAACTCAGGACAGGTCCTATTCCTGCCCTCTTTGCAGCCTGGGTCCATGAATGGAATGGGTCTCTGGAGACATGGGTGATACCAGGGCCGTAACTAGCAAAGACTGAGTCCCATACCAAACTTTTGACTTTTTGGCCCCATTCACTGCATAGCGCCCCCTTTCCTGGCCCCCACACAGTATAACGCCCCATTTACACACAGTATAATGTCCCAAAATAGCCTCCAGACAATAAAATATCCCATAGTAGTCCCTCCTCAGAGTATAGTGTCCCATAGCGGTCCCTGCACACAGTATAATGTCCCATAGCGGCCCCTCCACACAGTATAATGTCCCACAGTAGCCCCTCCACAAAGTATAATGTCCCATAGCAGCCTCTCCACACAGTATAATGTCTCATAGTGGTCCCTTCACACAGTATAATGTTTCATAGTGGTCCCTTCACACATTATAATGTTCCACAGTGGTCCCTGCACACTATATAATGTCCCATTGTGGCCCCTCCACACTGTATAATGTCCCATAGTATCCCCTCCACACAGTATAATGTACCATAGTGGTCCCTGCACACAGTATTATGCCCCATAGTGGCCCCTCCACACAGTATAATGTCCCATAGCAGCCCCTCCACACAATATAATGTCCCATAGCGGCCCCTCCACACAGTATAATGTCCCATAGTGGCCTCTCCACACAGTATAATATTCCATAGTGGCCTCCACACAGTATTATTTAGCAGAACCCGAAATTTTTGGGGTACACCACCACAGACTATTATTATACTCTGAGGATTTTTCAGACCCCAGAGTATAATGATCGGAGGCCCAGGGGAGGTGACAAACATAAAAATGAGTGTTACTCACCTCTCCTGGGCCCTCCCACGACTCACTGTTTTCGTCCCTCTTCAATCACAGACATGGGTTACTATGCGTCACAATGCCGGCCTGACTCACGTGACATCTGTGACATCACTACAGAGGCCCAAAGACAGCAGGGAGTTGCATCGGAGCCCAGGAGAGATGAGTAACACTGGTTCGCTTACTTCCCCTGGGCCTCAAATCATTATACAAGGGGGTCTGAAAAGACCCCAGAGTATAATAATAGCAGTATTTCTTGTTGTACACTCAACAATTACTCTTGCCGCGGTCCTGCGGCCTTACTTACCGATCCTCGCTCCTGCTCACGGCCACCTCCGCTTCCCCTTCTTCCCTCCAGGGAGCCACAGCGACATGATATGGGATGCACAGGGCCCCCTGGAGGTCAGATGGGAAAGTGGAGGAGGAGCAGGAACGGGGATCGGTAAGTAAATAGGGCCTTTATCTGCTGGGGCTATTCCAGCAGGTGATGGCCTATTAAAAAAAAAGCAGCAGGGGCCAACTGGTACCGCTACGGCTGCTATGGCAGTACTTACGCAATTGGGTGGCACGTGGATATCATCCATGTGCTGCCTGTGCCACTGCATTATGGACCAGGCACATGCACACAGTCATGTACTTTTTGCCCAAGGCTTTTTCATTTCATTTGGCTATTAACATTGACTGAGTACTCATTTTGTTAATTCTTGTTAATCTGCATATGAACCAATAATAACCACTTTCTCTCATTTAGAAAGTCTTTAACCCATTAATACCAGTTTTCTCTTCCTAGTTTCTTTCAAAAAACCATGGTATATAACATGTCGAGATCCAGCTTTGAACTCAATGCCCAATACAGTAGAAGCTGATCGGACTGCTTGAATATGACCATGTTCTCATGAACCCATGCTGAGTCTGTGCCATAACTTTTTGAGATACTCCACATTGGCATTTCTTAAAACACCCTCAAATATTTCTTCACAATGAAGGATAAATGCCCTGGTCTATAATTTTCTGGCTCAGTATCTGGGATTGTTGCTGGAACACCTCACAAGAACATAGGTGTCAGTAATATGTAAGGCTGACTTTGGTCTTAAAGCTTGCAACGCAAGTTCTATGATGTTGTGAATTCCAAATGGGTGTTAGTTCTTGAGACAAAATAGATCAGACATATTGGATTATCTTGATGGTTTTCTGCTGATGAGCAGCACCAGAGTTAGGTAAAGATTCTCTACCAGCCACATTGGTCAATGCACAGTTGAAAGGGTTCTCCAAGAATTGGAACAACCCATGGGATATCAAGGGGAGGTGTAAAATAAATTAGAAAAAAAAAAGCATACTCACCTCTGTCGTGCTGGGACCTCTTTGTCGGAAGTGACCACAGAGGCCAATCAGTGTGCTCAGTGGTCACTGGTAAAGAACCATTGACGTATATGAGTGATGTCACCAGTCCCTCTCCAGCGACTGCTGAGGCAACTGATTGGTCTTAGCCATCACGTGAGGCACAGGACTTCTGACAAAGAGGCCCCAGCACGACCCTGAATGGACACAACAGGGCATCAGAGTATGCTGCTAAATATGCACCCCATGGGTTGCTCCAATTCTTGGAGATCCCCTTTAAGGAGTATAATAGGCATATCTTATGGTTTGTGGGTCTGGTGGAACATGTTCTCCAGGTGTTGTATGCCAGGCGCAATCTCAACCGGGCACTCTGACTTAGCTAATGTTTTTTGCTACAGGGCTAGGGTTGCTAACCAAATCTTGGTGTATCATCATTTTTACATCTATCGACCATTCATTGCAGGATCTACATTCATATGAAAAAGTTTGGGCACCCCTATTAATCTTAATCATTTTTAGTTCTAAATATTTGGGTGTTTGCAACAGCCATTTCAATTTGATATATCTAATAACTGATGGACACAGTAATATTTCAGGATTGAAATGAGGTTTATTGTACTAACAGAAAATGTGCAATATGCATTAAACCAAAATTTGACCGCTGCAAAAATTTGGGTACCCTTATCATTTTATTGATTTGAATACTCCTAACTACTTTTTACTGACTTACTGAAGCGCAAAATTGGTTTTGTAACCTCACTGAGCTTTGAACTTCATAGCCAGGGGTATCCAATCATGAGAAAAGGTATTTAAGGTGGCCAATTGCAAGTTGTTCTCCTATTTGAATCTCCTCTGAAGAGTGGCATCATGGGCTCCTCAAAACAACTCTCAAATGATCTGAAAACAAAGATTGTTCAACATAGTTGTTCAGGGGAAGGATACAAAAAGTTGTCTCAGAGATTTAACCTGTCAGTTTCCACTGTGAGGAACATAGTAAGGAAATGGAAGACCACAGGGACAGTTCTTGTTAAGCCCAGAAGTGGCAGGCCAAGAAAAATATCAGAAAGGCAGAGAAGAAGAATGGTGAGAACAGTCAAGGACAATCCACAGACCACCTCCAAAGAGCTGCAGCATCATCTTGCTGCAGATGGTGTCACTGTGCATCGGTCAACAATACAGCACACTTTGCACAAGGAGAAGCTGTATGGGAGAGTGATGCGAAAGAAGCCGTTTCTGAAAGCACGCCACAAACAGAGTCGCCTGAGGTATGCAAAAGCACATTTGGACAAGCCAGCTTCATTTTGGAAGAAGGTCCTGTGGACTGATGAAACAAAGATTGAGTTGTTTGGTCATACAAAAAGGCGTAATGCATGGAGTCAAAAAAACACAGCATTCCAAGAAAAACACTTGCTACCCACTGTAAAATTTGGTGGAGGTTCCATCATGCTTTGGGGCTGTGTGGCCAATGCCGGCACCAGGAATCTTGTTAAAGTTGAGGGTCGCATGGATTCAACTCAGTATCAGCAGATTCTTGAGAATAATGTACAAGAATCAGTGACGAATTTGAAGTTACGCCGGGGATGGATATTTCAGCAAGACAATGATCCAAAACACAGCTCCAAATCTACTCAGGCATTCATGCAGAGGAACAATTACAATGTTCTGGAATGGCCATCCCAGTCCCCAGACCTGAATATCATTGAACATCTGTGGGATAATTTGAATCGGGCTGTCCATGCTCGGCGACCATCAAACTTAACTGAACTGGAATTGTTTTGTAAAGAGGAATGGTCAAAAATACCTTCATCCAGGATCCAGGAACTGATTAAAAGCTACAGGAAGCGACTAGAGGCTGTTATTTTTGCAAAAGGAGGATCTACTAAATATTAATGTCACTTTTCTGTTGAGGTGCCCATACTTTTGCAGCGGTCAAATTTTGGTTTAATGCATATTGCACATTTTCTGTTAGTACAATAAACCTCATTTCAATCCTGAAATATTACTGTGTCCATCAGTTATTAGATATATCAAATTGAAATGGCTGTTGCAAACACCCAAATATTTAGAACTAAAAATGATTAAGATTAATAGGGGTGCTCAAACTTTTTCATATGACTGTATATACTGTATGTAGTTTGCTATAACCCACACGTAGTAATTCTGAAATTTTCATGGGTCCTGAAAACACAGAGAAAGAGTGGGTCTAAGGTTCAATATGAGAAAAACTTCAATTTTTTTTCAAGAACTACCAGTAATTCCCTGTGGAAATATAAAAAAAACTCAAAATTATCTCAAAAAATATCTCAAAATAGCAACAAATACATAACTACCCAAAAAAGGAAATTCAACAGATGAATAAAATCCTTACCTTATAAATATCCAGGAATCCACACTGATAGTCAAATCTAGTGTAGAGTTCATTCAGCATACTAATCACTTGCATTGGTGTACACTGAGCGCAGACAGCTGTGAACCCCACAATGTCAGAAAAGAGCATTGTGACATCATCAAACTTCCGAGCCTCAACAGTCTTCCCTTCCCAAAGCTGTTGAGCCACATCTCCTGGAAATATCGAATAGAGAAGATCCACCGTTTTTTTCTTCTCTTCCTCCAAAGCTTGATGAGTTTTTTCCAAAGTGGCTTTCAATTTATCCATTCGCTTTTTAAGACCATCTTGAGCCTTGGCTTGCTCACCAACCAGGATGACATCACGGGTAGCATCATGGATTGGGATATCAGAAAGATGCAGTCCTCGTCCCATCAGTTCATCCAGTTTATCAACACGAGGAGAACCCAAAAAGAGGATGGAATTGGATTCAGGGACATGGATCATTTGTCCTTTTACTTCCATCACCTGCAATAAGGAAATCATAAAAAATAGTTAAAAGACCATTAAATCTCAAAATGCTCATGTTAATAATGACCAGATATCTATTACATAAAAGTCAAATAATTCTAAACCTATGTAGCGCTGAAAGCTCATTCTTCATCATCATCTTCATCATCATCATTACAGTTAGCCATTAAAAAGGTATCAATGACTGAGGACTCTCATTTTGTTAATCATTGCTATCTGGATACGAACCAGTAATAAACACCTTCTCTCATTAGAAAGTCATCTGTAAAAAGCTAACTCTACGATATCCACAGTACAACCTTATCAGAGATGGGCGAATCGACCTGTGATTGGGCCTCAGCAGAGACATGGGCACACATGAGCGTGATGACGTCATGACGCTTGGCGTGCCCATGTGACCATTGGTGGCCCAATCACAGCCATCAGCGATAACCAGGGCTCAATGATGTCACAGAAGAGTACGGGACATCACCACGAAAGTGCCAAATACCGCAAGGAGGCCCAAAAGAGGTAAGAGAAGGTGAATATGAATGTTTTTTTTTTTATTTTTTTCACCTACCCTGGACCTCCACCTATTGTACTCTGGAGTCAGAAGAGACCCCAGAGCAGGGGTAGGCAACCTTCGGCACCCCAGCTGTTGTAAAATTACAACTCCCAGCATGCAGACTTTCTCTGCAGTTCTTGGAACTCCCATGGAAGTGAATGGAGCATGTTGGGAGTGCTAACCCCTGCCCCAGAGTATAATAATATCACTTTCACTTTGTCATAACTTTAACTGTGTTTGTCTTAGAGAGCTAGAAATTAGAAATAGGTTCCTAGGAGCCCTGACAGTGTTCTACACTATGTTTTATAAATAGGTTCCTAGGAGTCCTGACAGTGTTCTACACTATGTTTTATAGATAGGTTCCTAGGAGCCCTGACAGTGTTCTACACTATGTTTTATAGATAGGTTCCTAGGAGCCCTGACAGTGTTATACACTGTGTTTTATAGATAGGTTACTAGGAGCCCTGACAGTATTCTACACTGTGTTTTATAGATAGGTTCCTTGGAGCCCTGACAGTGTCCTACACTATGTTTTATAGGTAGGTTCCTAGGAGCCCTGACAGTGTTCTACACTATGTTTTATAGATAGATTCCTAGGAGCCCTGACAGTGTCCTACACTATGTTTTATAGATAGATTCCTAGGAGCCCTGACAGTGTTCTACACTATGTTTTATAGATAGATTCCTAGGAGCCCTGACAGTGTTCTACACTATGTTTTATAGATAGATTCCTAGGAGCCCTGACAGTGTTTTACACTGTGTTTTATAGATAGGTTTATAGGAGTCCTGACAGTGTTCTACACTATGTTTTATAGGTAGGTTCCTAGGAGCCCTGACAGTGTTCTACACTATGTTTTATAGATAGATTCCTAGGAGCCCTGACAGTGTCCTACACTATGTTTTATAGATAGATTCCTAGGAGCCCTGACAGTGTTCTACACTATGTTTTATAGATAGATTCCTAGGAGCCCTGACAGTGTTCTACACTATGTTTTACAGATAGATTCCTAGGAGCCCTGACAGTGTTTTACACTGTGTTTTATAGATAGGTTTATAGGAGTCCTGACAGTGTTCTACACTATGTTTTATAGATAGATTCCTAGGAGCCCTGACAGTGTTTTACACTGTGTTTTATAGATAGGTTTATAGGAGTCCTGACAGTGTTCTACACTATGTTTTATAGATAGATTCCTAGGAGCCCTGACAGTGTTTTACACTGTGTTTTATAGATAGGTTTATAGGAGTCCTGACAGTGTTCTACACTATGTTTTATAGATAGGTTCCTAGGAGCTCTGGCAGTGTTCTACACTATGTTCAAAGCCAATATATGGTGTGGTTTCTCCAAAAGGAGAAAAGGTTAAGCAATGGGTGAGTGTTCTCTATTAGAACTTTCTGTATCTCCTGGTTGAACAATATATCTAGCATTCAACATGACAAACCTTGTTTCCATCAACAACAGACAATGCAAAGCAATAGTTTATTAGATTGTTAGTTGATATAGGTGGAATTTTAAACTAATTTTCTTTTTGGCCAAGGGCTTTCACCAACTTTTGGTAGGCCATACACATGAGATGCCTATCAGTTGAATGCTCCTTTTTTATCAACAGCTACCTCTTTCAATCTCTCCATACACACAAACTCATCTTCCTCCTGCCTTTTCTGTGAGGTCACAGTCCTAGGAGGATATCTGAGGCCTGTAATTGGGTCTTAGCGGTTATGAGGGGCATGTCAATGTCATATGATGCTTGCCCATCTCTATCCTTTCCCCTGTGGCAGTCAGCAAGTCATACTATACATCTAAACTTTATTCCCACTATTAATTTGGTCAACTTGACCAGTCCCAAACTTGATAAATCTATTTACTGAAGACTGACATAAATAATATGTATTTCTATAAACTATATGATAATAGAATTTCAGTCTTGCCCAACTGAAGTAGACATTCTATTTTTTTTTCTGTGAACAGTTCACATATACAATAAGTTCAACCCATTTGATTTAGGGCTCCAGGCTGACTTCAAGAGAAGGTCCTATCACTTCTGTATGGCTGGGGTTGTTGGACTTTTTGGAGCCAAGATGTCCTACTTCTTCTGTCCCAAGATCTGCATTGCCATTAGCTCTGTAATAAATCTCTATGTGTCTACAACATACGACTATAAACCTGGTTGTTTTGCAGACTATAACTATTGAAACACTTGAGCCTTCATAGGAGTGATATATAAAAAACAGTAGATTTTCAGTCGAAATTACTTGCAAAGATACTACATTTTTTAGTTTGGATGCAGAAGATTATATTTATTATTTTAAGTATATGAACCCCATTACTTTGAAGGCTAAAAACTAAACCATTTCTTATTGTCAAGCAGAAAATGCTAATAACACGCAGCAGAATCTTAAAGATGAAACAGAATGTTTTTCATCCGAGATATAAAAAGAATAAATTAGATAAACATACTTGCTATATAAAGCTGAAGGCCGAAATAATAAACACAACAAAATCTAAGCTAGATGCCTGGTATAGATAGCGGCAATATCTGAGATGGACAGCGCAGGCATCAGTGTCAAGGATGAAAGAGAAACGATGGCGATTGTGCTGAAAGAATCTCATTATTGTGTAGTGAGAACCAGAAATACAGAAGAAATAATGTCACTCCCCAATATAAAGGCTTGAGAGAGAGAGAGAGAGAAAGCGGCTTACCAAAAAAAAAGTACAATTACGGATTCCACATTCAGATGATGCGAATATTCTACTAATTGTCTTTTGATAAATATTTTATATCTGGAGGAAAGAAATATTGACCTATTTTAGACATACAGATATATCCACCTTTACTTTTTCGGGGATTTGATTAAGGATTCTAGATTCTCAAAAAACAGATTTCAATGGGTATTACATTTGGGAATGGCATGTGTTAATTTTCTAATTACATAGTAGATGAGGTTGGATGAAGACGCAGGTCCATCAAGTCCAACCTATAACCCTAACAGTGTTGACCCATGTCAAGGGAAAAAAATACCTTCTTGACTCCAAATCCGGCAACCAGTATAAAACCTGGATCAACTTGTCAAATTGGCTTACTGTTTCAATTTTGTGTCATTTCCCCTTCTCCATATTGCTGTTTATACTGAGCTGATGATGTTCCGTCAGTGGGGTAATTTCCAGAAGCCAAACGAGATGTCATCACTGCTGCATCATCAGTGGGCCGTCCACGTAGTGTCTTTTCAGTTGTGGGGCAGTGCTGCTGTGTAGTAGAGTTTGTAAGGTGTGCCACGTTCGGAGCATCACTGGTGGGAAGGCTCCATCGGAAACGTAAAGGAGCAGGGAGTGTGGGGCAGACCACGTTCGGATCAACATCACTGCAGGGTGGGCGTCGCTTGGAATGTGAAGGAGCAGGTACGTGGTCTATCCTCAGCTTGATAGTGTGCATACAAGGCATCTGCATAGGATCTGATCTGGTGATGGTTTATTGACTGTTGCTGTAACGTTTGCTCTGCTCAGCACCAGCCTTTGGTATGAACATCACAGGTACACTAGATAGACCAGACTCACCACTCCACACTCCAGACGATGCCTGTCCTGCAGTGATGATGCTCCAAACGTGGCCTGCCCCACACCCCCTGCTCCTATACATTCTGGATGGAGCCTACCCAAAGGTGATGATGCTCCAAACAGGGTTCAACCCACAATAGTACCACCCCACAACTGTAGAGGCAGTAAACGGCCGGCCCACTGACGAAGATGATGCATCAATGTCTCACTTGGCTGCTGGCTCTGACCCCACTGAGGGAACGCTATCAACTCAGTATAAACAGTAATATGGAGAAGGGGAATGCAGCAAACTTAAAAAGAATAAATGTCATAACCAGTGTTAGATTGTTTACACAGTAAAATGAGACAGAATACCCCTTTAATACAATATTGAGACATGTTAGCAAACCATTGACAGGTTGTAACTCATAACGCAATCACTGGGTGGCCACATGAAGACACATATACTATAGACACCTTATGACAGAGTATCATCATATCATGTGTATTCTTAAAGCTTAACATATCTCTGAATGCAATGTGTAAGAGAAGAGGTGAGGAAGGACTCATCTGCAAAATAGCAAATGTGTTCTTAGCAACATTGACCCCTAAATCATAAGACATTTAGGCCCCACCGCTTTCCATCGAGAATGCTCCCAAAATGGTATTTAATTTCTTATCATATACATTTGCCCATATATGGGGTTCTCCAGGGAGGGTATCATTACTTACTTCCTCGGGTTCTATTGCACATGAACCATGGGTTTTCAGGCAGGTTATGACCCAGGATCACATGATTAGAACCATCACCCAACCTCCAAGTCACACCTTCTCCCTCCTTTACCGTATAGGTAACTAGCAGTGAACATGGGAGAGGAAGGAAGAGGCGACTTGGGAGCAGGGAACTGGTTCCAATTATATTACCTGGGTCAGAACCAGACCAAAAATGAGTGGTTTAACTGCAATAGAACCCAAGGTAGTATTGAAACCCTCCTTGGAGAACCCCTTTAAAGAAAAATAAAAGTACAATTGTCATTCTGGTACAAGCTTGTAAAGCTAGGAATGTATCTCCGCACAACTAAGCAGATGTGATATCATATAGGAGAGCTGCTAACAAGCAGAGGCTTTTGCTCTTGTGGATTTAGTCTAGTTCCATCATGAATTACATGGTTGGAAAATCATTTGAGTGGGTATCATGAAATAGAATATCTCCCTAGCAAACACCACTGTAAGAGAAATTTATGTCCAGCCACAAAGTCAGCTGATATCTCTGGAGGTTTCTGGAGGTTTCGGCAGTCATAACTCTTATTACTCTATGTCAGTGGTTCTTTGCTCTAACAGAAGAATCTCATCCTTCTAAAATATACATAGGTTCTAGTGGAGCAAAGTAAACAATTATTTTTGGTCTAGTTTTTTTGGTGTGACTTTTTTTTCATGCTATAATCTTAGATATAGACTATATGTAGATCTTGTAGAAGAGGGATTTTTTTTATCTGCAGCTAGACTATTGAAAAGTACAATGCCCTCCGCTCCTCATATCACAAGGCATTATGGGAAAGGAGCTGGGAGCTGATATGTAGATGCTTAGTAGAGGGCGAAAGGCAATTTAAAACTCTACACACCTTCACTGGTGCTCTCCTCAAGGAGAGATGTCTCTGTCCATACTCCTCTCCTCAAAAAGTCACTTTGTTAGGTTATCCCTATTACAATATCCTTCACAAAAAGCAGCAATAATTCAAGTCATTTTGCAAAATGATTGGGAAAGAAGTGGCAATAAATAAAAGGACATACGTCAAATTTAAGCTTTAGAATTTTTCCCATAGAAGTTGTGTGAAGAAGAGTGACAATGATAAGACACATTGTCAACACATCTTGATTTATTTGTTAAGGATTCAAGGGAATGTATCAAGTATTTAATTTCATTTTAGTGGGTAGGAAAGAACTAATGAAGCAATTTATTAGAAGTACACCTAAAAACTGGTGTAGAACGTCGCAAATTTTTGAGAATTTCTAATCCCATTTTTGCACAAAACTATTTAACTTTTTGCTTGTTTGTGGCTTGTATGCCACCTTTCCAAAAAGTGGCATCGTGGGCATTGGGCTTAGTGGAAAGGGTCTTAGGCTTCCATGGCTGGGTGATTTACTAAAATTTTATGCGGAAAACTGGTATACTTTATAAGCAAGAATACAGAACCAATAAATGGGTCCATCATCTGAAGATGCAGACAGAGGATTATGAGACTGGGTTTCTGCCTTCCATCTTGGGGAAGCTCTGCCCTTGGTTGGCGATGCCTTGCTTTCTTTTTGTTTGATGCTTGTTTGTTTGTTTGTTTGAGTTGGAAGGGACCTCAAGGGCCATCGAGTCCAACCCCCTGCAAAAGCAGGAATTCCTAAAACATCCCAGCTATATACCTATCCAGTTTCCGCTTGAAGATTTCAATTGATGAAGAACTCACCACCTCCCGTGGCAGCCTATTCCACTCTCTCACTACCCTTACTGTTAGAAAGTTTTTCCTAATGTCTAATCTGAATCTCCTTCCCCTTAGTTTCATCCCATTACTTCTCGTGCTTCCTTCTGCTAATGAGAATAGGGTAGATCCCTCTGCACTGTGACAACCTTTCAGATATTTAAATACCGCTATTAAGTCTCCCCTTAGCCTTCTCTTCTGCAAACTAAGCAGTCCCAATTCTTTTAGCCTCTCCTCGTAGGACATGGTTTGTAGACCTTCCACCATTTTGGTTGCTCTTCTCTGGACCTGCTCCAATGAATCGATGTCTTTCTTAAACTGGGGCGCCCAGAACTGTACACAGTATTCCAGGTGGGGTCTGACCAGGGCAGAGTACAGCGGAATAATTACCTCTCTTGATCTAGCTACAATGCTCGTCTTGATACATCCTAGAATTTGGTTAGCCTTTTTAGCCACCGCACCGCACTGTTGACTCATGTTGAGTTTGCGATCTATTATTATGCCCAGATCCTTTTCCCCTGTACTCTCACTTAGTACTATTCCTCCCATACTATATATGCTTCTTGCATTTCTGTTACCCAGATGTAGAACTTTGCATTTGTCCCTGTTGAATACCATTTTGTTCACCTCAGCCCATTGTTCCAGTGTGTCTAAGTCCTTTTGGATGCACTCTCTCTCCTCTCTAGTGTTGGCCATTCCTCCTATCTTTGTATCATCTGCAAATTTTATTAGTTCCCCATTAGCCCCATCATCCAGATCATTTATAAAAATATTAAAAAGTACTGGGCCCAGGACAGAGCCCTGCGGCACCCCGCTTTTTACTTTCTTCCAGTTTGATGTATAGCCATTTAGAATTACTCGTTGTGCCCGATCATTAAGCCAATTGTGAACCCACCTCACTGATATTTTATCAAAGCCATACTTGATCATTTTTTCAATAAGAATGTTATGTGATACTTTATCAAAGGCCTTACTAAAGTCAAGATATACTATGTCCACTGCATTCCCCTGGTCCAACCATTCAGTGACTTTATTATAGAAGGAAATAAGATTAGTCTGGCAAGATTTATTAGGCATAAAGCCGTGCTGGCTTTGATTAATTAAAGCCTTCCCATCCAGGTACCTAATTAAATGTTCTTTAACGATTTGTTCAAAGATTTTTCCTACTATCGAGGTCAGACTTACCGGCCTATAATTTCCTGGGTTGTCCCTATTCCCCTTTTTGTAGATGGGGACCACATTTGCCCTTTTCCAATCTAGAGGGACCACTCCTGTCTCCCATGACTTATTAAAGATTATTGCAAGGGGTTCTGTTATTTCCTCTGCTAATTCTTTTAAAACTCTAGGGTGTAAATCATCCGGTCCTGGGGACTTGGTTTCCTTAATCTTAGCTAAATGTTCTCTTACCAAACCTTCACTTATAATCAGCTTGGAGTCCTCATTCCCCTCATCACTATCACCATTAATGTTGATATTTCCATCCATTTCTTGGGAGAAGACGGATACAAAATATGAATTTAGTAACTCCACTTGCTGATCCACCATGTTAACTTTTTCACCCTTTTCGTTCTTTAGGACTCCAATGGTTTCCTTCACTTTTCTTTTGCTCTTAACATATCCCCAAAAACCTTTTACATTACTCTTAACTTCTTTTGCAAGCTTCAATTCGTATTCAGCCTTGGCTTTTTTAATGCTTATCTTGCAGAGTCTGCAAACTGCTGTATACTCTCCCTTAGATATAGCTCCCATCTTCCACTTGTTGTAAGTTTCCTTTTTCTTTTTTAGTAGGTTATGTAATTTTTCGGTCATCCATCCTGGAGTTTTTAGGTGATTCCCATTTTTCTTGCTTCTAGGTATTGTTAGTTCCTGTGCATTAATGATTTCCCTACGGAAAATTTCCCACCCCTCATGTGCATTTTTGTGCTTAAGTAATTTTCGCCATGGAATTCTACTAACCCTTACCTTTAGGCCCCTAAAATCTGCCCTACTAAAATTGAGTCTTCTAGTCTTTGTCTTCTCAGGTCTTCTTACAACCCCAAACTCGAGTATAGCATGGTCGCTGAATCCCAATGTCCCTGCTACCCTTAATTCCTTAACCATGTCCTCCTTATTAGTTAAAACTAGGTCCAGAATGGATGTTCCTCTTGTATTTTCTTCTACTAACTGGGCAATGAAATTGTCTGCTAGAGAGGATAAAAATTTGATAGAGCTTTTACTCGTAGCTGTGTGAGTTTCCCAATGAATATCTGGGTAATTAAAGTCTCCCATGATAACAATTTCAAATTTCTTCGAAAGCGTGGTCATTTGCTGTGAAAAAATCTCATCCCTGTCTTCTGTCTGTCCTGGTGGTCTATAATAAACACCTATTATGATGTCCTTATCATTGTTTTTCCCCTGAATTGTTACCCAAATATTTTCCAATAAGTTATCATTTTGTAAAACTGTGATTTCCGTGGAAATGTGATCTTTTTTAACATACAATGCAACTCCTCCCCCTCTTTTATTAGTTCTATTTTTTTTGAATAAGTTGTATCCTTCCATCTGTATATTCCAATCATGCTTATCGTTCCACCAAGTTTCTGTAATACCAATGACATCATATTTTTCCTTCTGTATTATCAGTTCTAATTCTCCCTGTTTATTTCCCAAGCTTTGCGCATTTGTGTAAAAACATTTCAGATTGCGCTCTGGTACTTCCTTTTTCTTAATTTCCTTCTGAGTATCCTGTCTTAGGTCCTCATTACCACATCTAGTAACCTTGTTTAGTATATCCTTTAGCTGCATGTTCTTGACTTTCTTTTTACTTCCCATCCCCTTCTCTTCTAGTTTAAAGCCCTCCTGATAAGTGTGGCAAGTCTTCTGGCAAATATGTGTTTCCCAGGCTTTGTGAGATGTATCCCATCTCTAGCAAGGAGTCCATCATAGAGGTAATTCACTCCATGGTCCAGAAATCCAAAACCTTGCTCTCTACACCACTGCCGAAGCCACTTGTTTACCTCTAGTATTTTATTCCATCTCCTGATACCATAACCATCAACTGGGAGAATTGATGAAAATACTACCTGCGCATCCAGTTCCTTCACTTTCTTTCCTAGATTTTGAAAGTCTTTACGAATAGTTGGTAAATCATTTTTTGCCGTGTCGTTTGTACCCACATGTATCAGCAAAAATGGGTAGTTATCCTTGGAGCTGAAGAGGCATGGAATCCTATCGGCCACGTCCCTAACTTTTGCTCCTGGGAGGCAGCATACTTCTCGTGCCGTTATATCTGGCCTGCAGACTGCTGCCTCTATGCCTCTTAGCAGTGAGTCGCCCATAACCACTACTCTTCTTTTTTTCCTCGCTACGCTATTTCTTGTTGCTCCCTCTTGTCTCTGGGTGACTTTTGTTTCTTCTTTTGCTGATAGATTATTCTTATCATTTTCATCAGTCTGCATAAGAGTTTCATATCGGTTACCTAGCTGTGTAAGTGGTGATGGCCTTGTGATCCTTTTGCATCTCTTGGTCACCTGTATCCATTTATCTGCCTCTGTAGGTTCCCTCAAGTATTCTTCCCTTACTATATTTAGGAGGTTTGCTTCAGCCTCCACCACTGTAGGCTCTCTCATACTTTCTTCCCTTACTATATTCAAGAGGCTTGCTTCTGCTTCATCAATAAAAACCTCACTTTCTTTGATGCCTCTCAACGTCTCTATTCTTTCTTCCAACCTCTGCACTTTATCTTCTAAAAGATAAAGATAAATGTAAATTATTGCTCAGATCTACGCAGTAAGGATTTGAGTTTCTGGCACATGGAAGGCTAGCGATGTGCCAATTTAATTAGGGAGATCTCCACTCTGGCATGCAGGGGATCAAGACTGGCGTATGAAGTGCTAGACTTGATAAATTCCCCCCAATTTGTTTTCTCTTGTATCTCTATTCTGCCTACTTTAGGCCCCCGCCAGAACAAAAGCTGTTACCTGACATCATTTTGCTTCCCTCTAATGATAATGAGATGACTCTGTCCCAATATGTACAGCAAAGCTGACAAGTAAGATTCTTAAGACATCAGCCTATTTGGTCTGTTCTACTGACCGTTGTAAAGATTGTAGTATTTCAATACATTTTTATGTGGATAGTCATGCAAAAATAAAAAAGAACTATAATATGTTTATAATAAAAACCTAATTTAAATAATACTGTATATCATTTTCTGGTGATACATTCAAGACAGATTTCCCATTAAGTTATATGATGTCATAGTTTGTATTTCCATAAATTGTGTACAAAGACTGACAATAAAAGGTGACACCGGAGGAATTTGGATTTCACAGCTGGACCTGCAAGCAAAGTGACCTGAATGTCTTACTGAAGCAGTCACCAAATATGACCCCTTTGTATCAACACTTCAAACCTTCGGCCTGCGACAAAGCTTAATGTCTGGCATCATCTCAGAGATTAATGTCTGCACAACGTCTCGGCATGACAACCTATTATTATAGTAGGACAAACACAAGGAATAATTGAATAAGAAAGGTGCGTTGGGTCATGAATACAAACTTGGAGACTCTACTTTACACATAATTATGGTCTACCACGACCATCGGCCAGAGCACGGCTTACACCTATGTTTTACTAAATCTCTGTCAAGACATATGTGCTGTCTGGACCCATCAAGTCTGAAGCCAACTACAGCAATCGATGTCCATTACATGGATGGAGCAGGCTTGTGATCAATAAGTGCAGATTATTGCTTTACTATCAAAAGTTTGGAAGGTACGAATGGATTTTCTATAATATGTACAGCACAGATGGCAGCTGTTATTACAGATGAGCAGATACACAAATACATACTAAATGGGAAGGTCATCATATTGGAGATTAAGAGGCACATTTTTCCTGAGCTTCAGATGACCCTTTATCGAGAATATGCGTGATAGCACCGATATAGTTGCTAAAAAGTCATTAACATGTCCCTGCCCTTCCTAGAGGTTCTCAAGACATCTCTAAACATATGTGAGTTTCTACTGTTTTTTGTCATTGATAGTCTAGTCCTGGTCATGGCACCCTCAGTCTAATCTTGGGAGGTATCCAATTACCAAAGGCATTTCCTAGCTCCTAATATTTAATATAATTATTAATCTAATTATAATTATAATAATAATACAAATAATAAAATAATAATTATTATTATTATTATTATTAATACATATTTTATATTTAATAATAGTTCCTACTATTTTTGGTCATTGATGGTCTGGATCTGGTCATCAAATAAAGGTGAATCAAGGAATGGCACAGATGAAGACTATGTCGTATGCATGGTAGCACCAATCTTCAAGCCTATATTTGATAAAGAATTCTGAACATGTCTCTGCCCTTCCTAGAGGGTCTCAAGACATTTCTAAACATATGTGTGTTCCTACTGTTTTTGGTCATTGATGGTCTGATTCTAGTCATTGATTGAAGGTGAATCTAAGAATGGCAGAAAGTAATTGTGGTTTGGCAATTGAATGGCTCCCTCAATCTCATCATGGGGGGCATCCAGTCACAAGAGGCATTTCCTCCTCTAAATGACCTCGCAAATGCCATAATCACAACTGCACATGGCATCTTAAAAAGTTACAAGTCCATCATCACACTTGCCTCCAGACACTGTCAGTGGATGCTGACCAGCTATAGCACCTGCACAGCACCTGAACCAGCAAACATTAATGTATGATGAATGTCAGGAAGGAGTTAAAGGAGTTGGCTCATAAAAGACACTTATCCCCCTATCTCAAGCGTTCGTACCTCCAGTCATGTGACACTAATACTGTATCCTGTGGATAGGGGATAAGTATATTTAATGGGACAACCTTTTTTAATTTGGTTTTAGATCACTCACTTCAACCTTCCTATAAAATGCATGCTGCAAGACACCTTTGGCAGAAGTTTGTCTCCCAGCATAACAAAAGATCAGCCACTTTGAAATCCAACATATCTGAGCCTTTTTTTCTCCCAATATCTGCCACAGTGCACCACGGAGTGGTGGATATACTGTATATACATTAGATTTTTAGTGAATACCACAGATTTCTACAAGACCTACTGAAAAGATAGCTTTAACATTTATGTCTATGCAGTATATTTGGAGCTCTGCATCAGAAAAATGTCGCTCTCATCATCACTTATATATATATATATATATATATATATATATATGCAGTGCTACAAAGTAAGAATTATTTAAAAAATAAAAGTGTTAATAGTTTATTTTTGTTAATTAACAAAATTAAATGAATTAAGAGAAGAAAAATCTAAATCCCATCAATATTATTCTGTGGATGTAGGCTTGCTCCAATCCTTCTGTCTCTTCGTGTCATCCCAGACAGACTGGATGATGCTGAGATCAGGACTATATCTGTGGGGGCCGCATCATCACTTCCAGGACTCCTCCTCCAGAGGGCAAAGGTCACACCAAATATTGATGGGCTTTAGATTTCTCTTTTTCATACCCGCCTAAAAAATATCTATCATCTATCTATTTATATATATGTAGCTATGTATATATATGCAGTATATTTATACAGGATATATCTACAAATATATATATATATATATATATATATATATATATATATATGGACAAAAACAGCAGCTACTTGAAATAAAATCACTTTGATTTTTTTGGAACCAGTGGAGTGCTGCCGTTTTTTCCTTGGTATGGCTACTGGAAGTTGCCGTCTTCCTTGGATTTGTATCCAGGTTATATTTTAACTGTGCTGCTTTAGACTTTATATATATATAATTTTTTTTTTTTAGTTTTTTTTTTGGATCTAAAAATGACAAGATGATTAAAGATGGAAATTAAAAATTGTTCCTTGGAATGTAGAGAAATGTCATCCACAATAACCATAGATTAGATCAGCTTCTTTCCGCTCTGGATGTATAGGTTAGTCCCTCAGGTGGGCACACTATAGTCTGCAGGGCCATTATACATACGCCTAACATTGCACACAAATAATACAGATGTAAATGATTTATGGGGTACACTGGAGAGAAAACATTTGTACCATATCAAGGCCTAATGTATTTTTTTACACCCTGGCACGGCTCATATTAAACTGCCTTTATAAATCAAATGTGCGCAGGATTCATTCATCTTGGCTGCTTTAAAATTCTATTGAATTGTAAATGTGCGTTGCCAAGTAATGGATTTTCCTTGGGATTTACTGAAAGCAACAACAGAGGAGCACGTTGTCAATTTTTTTCCACATCCAAGAGTTTTGTTGAACAGGCGTCCATCGCCATCCAATCAAAGCATTAGCAGTTCAGGAGCAGGACTCTAAGGCAAAAAAAGACATAAAATCACAAGCCTTTAAATAAACGCAAATGGATGGCAAAAGGACGGTGTGGCTCATTTATCATGTCCTTTATGATACATGAGAAACATCGCACAGTATAGTGCTCTAAAAGTGGGCCATATTGAACAACGCATTGTCCACCAGTGCAAGATATCGGTGATACTTGTACTCACCTACCCCTGGTCTTCCATTCTCGCATCAGGTTCCCCATTTTATTCCGGGCACACAGTAGCTGGAAGTGGAATAGCTTAGGTGACCACTGCAGCCAATCAAGTCAGCAGCCACATGTTTAGTACTGGTGACATCACTGCTAATATATCACTGGTACCCCTCATATGACCACTAAGGCCAGTGATTGGCCACAGCAGTTAACTGAGCTGCTCTTCATCAACATGGACACAAAATGAAATGGGGGACCAGATATCCAAACAGTGGTCCAGTGAGTATTGCTTTTTTTTGTATTTGTATCTGCTTATCTTTGCTGCTGTAACACACTGATTTTCCCCATTGTGGGACTATTAAAGGACTATTATTATTATTTTTTATTTAACTCCAAAACCAGCCAACCCCCTCTTCTTAAAAATATATATATATATATATATATATATATATATATATTGGCAGAGGTTCCCCAAAATAATATTTCTTCCAGTGGTTCCCCAATGCTAAAAAGGTTTGGAAACCCTATATTGTTGACATTGAGTCATACTTTAGGTAACTGCAGGAACCACAGCAGTAAGGGGTCTACAGCCCGATCCGTGATCGACTGCATTTGGGTCAAGTAGTGGTACCCCATTTGTATAAAGTACAGAGCCCCTCTTAAGTGGGCTAAGTCTCTTTGGATGCACAGTAGTTGCCCAGTAGCTCTTAATATGTTCTTTTTCTTGTTCTTTTCTGGTTCCACATTGTTGGTCTGTGAGAGTTTAGATTACCACATGTTAACATGCCAATGTAGAAATTGGATTTTAGGCTCCATGGACCTCAGTAGTGTCTTCTGTTTTAATTGACAGTTATCATTTATGCTATTTAAAAAAAAAAAGAAGCAAAAATTAAATGTCTGTTTTTGTCTCTTTCAGAAGGAAAATGGAATATGGCCCTAATAATGTGCTCCATGTAGTCTTACGCTAATGCCTCATGTACGCTGTTAAGACACTTGCAAAATGCAGCATGGTGGCGGGATACAGAGTCCCTAAGGCCACGTAACACAGAGCCATAAGAGCTCCATTAGATGGACGGTGCTTTTGTAGAAGCGATAGAATTCTACTGGAAAAAAAAAATATTCTTTGTATATAATTGGAGTCATACAGACCTACAGTACAGTAGAGCTCCATAGAAATCTACGAATGCCGTAGTACAGCTCTGTGAAGCTTGAAAGCTATCCGGCGAGTAGCAGTACACCTGTAAGTGTAGGACCTAAAAACTAGACGAACTGGAATTATTGAGGAGCCAAATGAGAAGGATTTCATTGTAACCACAAAACAATCCCTGTAATTATGAATTTGACAACCTCTCCGACACCCACATAACAAAACGTCTGACATTGAGATTTATATTCCCAAAAATATTATTTGCAGGCGCCAGCGCCAATATTTACCTTAATATTTAGAAAGGTCAGAGCCAGAATCCTGACATTTGAGAAGCTTTTTTTTGCCACCGTTCTCCTGCCAATTATGATAATGACGAACGGCTCAACAAGTTTAATAATAAATGAAGCAGAGATTCTCAATATGTTGAACAGCTCTCTCCTCGGTATAATGTCATTTAGGAGATGTCCTAACAATGTAATTGTCTGCGCTCTATATGAATACTAAAGACGCTTTACAGGACATTCACTCAAGTCCGGGAAGGGGAATATTGAATTAGAATATTTTGTAGATTTTTAATACAATAGATGTCATGGACGCTCATTTTCTTAGTCCATTCCACCATCATTACCGGGACCTGGACAACTTCCAGTTGCTAACAAATAGCTGCTCCGGTCTAGGGACTGGCCACTGGATGTCACGGACAATAATTAATATGTTATCTTTTTTACTAGATGCACTTAAACCTAGGAATAAGTTTCCATAGAGACATTTTACATTACTTTATGTATGCGCTGTACAGTTAAACAGAAAACACCGTAGATTTTTTTTAGCCTAAAAGCTATAATCTTTTCAAATAATTTTGTGTAATTTTTGTTTTGTTTTGTTTTTTTAATTGTTTTTGGGAATTTTTTAAAAAAAAAACAAGTGCCACATTTTTTCTACTTTCTAAAAATGTCAATTACACGTATTCTAAAATAAAATTGCATCGGGAAATTCCTTTCCATTATGTTTGTTATTATACAGGCCTATATAGATTTAGGTCCTCTGGGGCAGAACTAGATGTTGCAGTTTGGACAACCTTTGATTTTTTTATTTTTTTTATTTCGTTTTGCCTTTATTTTTTATTTATGTGTGCTACAGGATCATAATGCCCTTTGGGGATTTTTACATTCTATTATTTTTTATTATTGTTGACTTCCCCTCTACCTGAGGATGACATATTAGCTCCAGTTCCAGGGAAAACACAGCCTCCTGACACACAGTACAGGACATTGCTGCTTACTAAACTTTTTATATGTATACAGTGATCAGGAAGGCAGAAATGATAATACACATTTTCTGCCTCCTCTATTGGGAGTTGGTTGAGTTTTCATATCGAGCAAAATAGAACTACATGGCTGTAAATTCTTTCACTCTGGTCCGTAAAAAAATTCAAGGTGCTTTGTACAACATAGTCCTCAACACCGCAGGAATTAACAACATAGCTGCTTTCTACTGGACTATACATAAATTTGCCATGATGGTACCTCCTTCTCTGACATCACTTGCTTCTCCACAGCTATTGGTTTAAGCTGTACCTTACAGACTTCCTGCTCTGCCCACCCCCTACATACACTCTGCACATTATTCTGATAATACTAAGTACTCTGCTCATTTTCTAATAATTCCCTCTGATCCAACTGCAGGAGGAAGCAGCTATTATCAGTATTATGTGCAGTGTGCATGCAGGAGGCGGGGAGAACAGGAAGTCTGTGATGTACAACTTCAGCCAATAATTGCAGCGCAGGAAGTGATGTCAGAGAATGGGTTTGGGCACTGTGTTTGCAACTTTTTCTGTACATAGTAGTGCACAGCCATTTATTTACTTCCTGTGATGTTAATGGGGTTATCCAAGTAGGCAAGGGGGATATTACATGGTTAAACTGACCCCTTGCAGTCCCGCTGCCCCTCTAAATATTGACCACCACTTCTGCTCTTCTGTTGTCCTGGGACCTGATGATGACGATAACGATGATTCTTCATGATCATCATCCTGTACAGCAGGAGAGCAGAAGTGGAGATCAGGAAGATCCTCTGTCTCCAGCCACAAGTCACAAGAAGGGGTTACCACCAGGTCTCGGGAAGTTTAAGCAAAGTAGAGTGGCTATAAGATAGTTCTTCTGAGTAGTTCTGAGTCCCCAGAACTCACGACAACTCTTTTTTTTTTGGGGGCGGGAGAATCATCAATATCAGATTAATGGCAGTTCAACTCCAGGCACACCTATCGATCAGATAATATCTGCATAGAGCTGTAAGCAGGCGCCCTTGTACACCGTGTAGTAGGTGTGCACGCTACTGCAGCTCAGCTCCCATTCACTTACATTTGTACTTCTCAGCATTTTGGTGAATCCAGGTAGCCATAATAGGTATTTAGGATCTAGTGTCTTCACAAGGAAGGGCAGGATTACCAGAAATAACGTTAATCTCAAAAACTGTTAACACCAATCTGTTAGCATAGACTACTCTATAGAAAACTAAAAGTAAAAAAAAAAACACAAAGATGGTATTTAAAAAAAAAAAGTCTTGGAATAACTAGATGCAACAAAATTCTCCCAAAAAAGGCGATATAGCTGCGACTAATGAGCAAATATCACATTTGCATTACATTAAAGAGCTGATTTATAATGAAACACATGAAATTCAAAGACGGATAAGCTGAAAGGTTTCACTGAAAGTCAGAACGTGACATTTTTACATAAAGCCTTCGTCTTCATCATCTGTGAGTCACATGATAATGTCGCAGCAGATTTATCTACTGCACTACAGATGCATTCACACTTACCGGAGAAAATATCTGGTTACAGACTATTTTTCTTTATAGAATCCCATACCATATCCTGATATGTTAGAAAATCCTTTGACTGGCCACAACTCACAGTGTAACCACTGGGTGGTCACACATATAGGATGGTATCACATGGCATAATGATACAAAATAATGTTATTTATGAAAGCTGGTCATCTTGTGACACGCATATATGGACATATCTACCCAAGAGCAAGGTTGTCTTGTGTGAAGGGCAATGATCTACAAAATGGAGGACCACAAAGTAGGTAAAGGTTCAAGATAGGCAGACAAATGATCTGTTAAGTGGTCAAAATTAACATATGCAACAATCCGCACTTAGAATGGAATGTCAGTCCAGCATTAACTATTTGCTTAGGTATTTGCTAGTTGCAAGGTTGCCTCAGTTATCCACATATCTAAAGGAATCTTAAAGAGAGACTGCCACCAGAACCCAGCATATCAATCCAGCCCAAAATCAAACATTCCCCTCCCCTTGTGAATCACTGCCTCTGTTGCCGAGATACCGCTGTTCTTGTCAATATGCAAATGTGCTCTTTAGGGCAACAGGGGCTTTCCATTGCTCAAAGAGGTAAGCGGCAACACCCTCATTTCTCCAAAGAGCTCATTTGCATATTGACAAAAATGATATCTTGGCAATGGAGGCAGTTTGATTTGTGTGACTCTAACCTATGTGTGTTGCTGGGTTTATATACTGGGTTTTAGTGAAGACTCACTTTTATAGCTCTGGCCGCATCTGTGTTTTTGCTTTTGTTGAGAACGGAACACACAGAGCTCTGCAAGATCTGTCGCACAACATTTACCAATGGCACATGATGTGCCCCATTAACTATATAGTGGGTTCTACCAATCACAGCACATACAGTGCCTTGTGAAAGTATTCGGCCACCTTGAACTTTTCAACCTTTTGCCACATTTCAGGCTTCAAACATAAGGATATAAAATTTTAATTTTTTGGTGAAGAATCAACAACAAGTGGGACACAATCGTGAAGTGGAAAGAAATTTATTGGATATTTTAAACTTTTGTAAAAAATAAAAAACTGAAAAGTGGGGCGTGGCAAATTATTCGGCCCCCTTAAGTTAATACTTTGTAGCGCCACCTTTTGCTGCGATTACAGCTGCAAGTCGCTTGGGGTATGTCTCTATCAGTTTTTCACATCGAGAGACTGAAATTCTTGCCCATTCTTCCTTGGAAAACAGCTGGAGCTCAGTGAGGTTGGATGGAGAGCGTTTGTGAACAGCAGTTTTCAGCTCTTTCCACAGATTTTCGATTGGATTCAGGTCTTGGCTTTGACTTGGCCATTCTAACACCTGGATACGTTTATTTGTGAACCATTCCATTGTAGATTTTGCTTTATGTTTGGGATCATTGTCTTGTTGGAAGATAAATCTCCGTCCCAGTCTCAGGTCTTTTGCAGACTCCAACAGGTTTTCTTCCAGAATGGTCCTGTATTTGGCTCCATCCATCTTCCCATCAATTTTAACCATCTTCCCTGTCCCTGCTGAAGAAAAGCAGGCCCAAACCATGATGCTGCCACCACCATGTGTGACAGTGGGTATGGTGTGTTCAGGGTGATGAGCTGTGTTGCTTTTACACCAAACATATCGTTTTGCATTGTGGCCAAAAAGTTGGATTTTGGTTTCATCTGACCAGAGCACCTTCTTCCACATGTTTGGTGTGTCTCCCTGGTGGCTTGTGGCAAACTTTAAACCAGACTTTTTATGGATATCTTTGAGAAATGGCTTTCTTCTTGCCACTCTTCCATAAAGGCCAGATTTGTGCAGTGTACGACTGATTGTTGTCCTATGGACAGACTCTCCTACCTCAGCTGTAGATCTCTGCAGTTCATCCAGAGTGATCATGGGCCTCTTGGCTGCATCTCTGATCAGTCTTCTCTTTGTTTGAGATGAAAGTTTAGAGGGATGGCCGGGTCTTGGTAGATTTGCAGTGGTCTGATACTCCTTCCATTTCAATATGATCGCTTGCACAGTGCTCCTTGGGATGTTTAAAGTTTGGGAAATCTTTTTGTATCCAAATCCGGCTTTAAACTTCTCCACAACAGTATCACGGACCTGCCTGGTGTGTTCCTTGGTCTTCATGATGCTCTCTGCACTTTAAACAGAACCCTGAGACTATCACAGAGCAGGTGCATTTATACGGAGACTTGATTACACACAGGTGGATTATATTTATCATCATCAGTCATTTAGGACAACATTGGATCATTCAGAGATCCTCACTGAACTTCTGGAGTGAGTTTGCTGCACTGAAAGTAAAGGGGGCCGAATAATTTGGCACGCCCCACTTTTCAGTTTTTTGTTTTTTACAAAAGTTTAAAATATCCAATAAATTTTGTTTCACTTCACGATTGTGTCCCACTTGTTGATTCTTCACCAAAAAATTAAAATTTTATATTTTTATGTTTGAAGCCTGAAATGTGGCAAATGGTTGAAAAGTTCAAGGGGGCTGAATACTTTCGTAAGGCACTGTATGAATGTAGCATTAGAGGGATTTTTAAGGTGTTATTTGACTCTGGTGCCTAAGCTTGACAGGATCTAGTATTCAGCCCACAGGACACAAAGTCTATAAGTGTCCTGTGTGTATATAATATGTTAATATATGTTTGTGAACCTGCATGTATAACCAGTGCTCCAGTTTCCATTGTCCTTCTTTAGAGGAGAAGGACAATGGAAATAATGGAAAACCTGGATGTTTAAAATGATGGACACCAACAGAGCCCAAAAAATCGCTTTGACTATAACAGAGTCCATTGGGCTTCTGTTCTTGTGTCTGTCATTTTGCCAAACTAAAAAGTGCTACATGCAGGACTTTTTCCTCCACAATTTTTATCAGATTCTGAAATGGTGGCTCTTAATGGAGACTGCGATGCAGATAACAACATAACCATATGTGTATACAGTATATATGTTTTTGTGAACATGCATGGATCATATGATATGTACAGTCATGGCCAAAAGTTTTGAGAATGATACAAATATTAATTTTTACAAAGTCTACTGCTTCAGTTTTTCTAATGGCAATTTGCATATACTCCAGAATGTTATAAAGAGTGATCAGCTTAACAGCAATTACTTGCAAAGTCAATATTTGCCTAGAAAATGAACTTTATCCCCCAAAACACATTTCAACATCATTGCAGCCCTGCCTTAAAAGGACCACCTAACATCGTTTCAGTGATTGCTCCATTAACACAGGTGTGGGTGTTGATGAGGACAGGGCTGGAGATCAATCTGTCATGATTAAGTAAGAATGACACCACTGGACACTTTAAAAGGAGGCTGGTGCTTGCCATCATTGTTTCTCTTCTGTTAACCATGGTTATCTCTAAAGAAACACGTGCAGTCATCATTGCACTGCACAAAAATGGCCTAACTGGGAAGAGTATTGCAGCTAGAAAGATTGCACCTCAGTCAACAATCTATCGCATCATCAAGAACTTCAAGGAGAGAGGCTCCATTGGTGCCAAAAAGGCTCCAGGGCGCCCAAGAAAGACCAGCAAGCGGCAGGACCGTCTCTTAAAAGTGTTTCAGCTGCGGGATCGGGCTACCAGCAGTGCAGAGCTTGCTGAGGAATGGCAGCAGGCAGGTGTGAGTGCATCTGCACGCACTGTGAGGCGGAGACTCTTGGAGCAAGGCCTGGTCTCAAGGAGGGCAGCAAAGAAGCCACTTCTCTCCAGAAAAAACATCAGGGACAGACTGATATTCTGCAAAAGGTACAGGGAGTGGACTGCTGAGGACTGGGGTAAAGTCATTTTCTCTGATGAATCCCCTTTTCGATTGTTTGGAACATCTGGAAAACAGCTTATTCGGAGAAGAAGAGGTGAGCGCTACCACCAGTCTTGTCTCATGCCAACTGTAAAGCATCCTGAAACCATTCATGTGTGGGGTTGCTTCTCAGCCAAGGGAATCGGCTCTCTCATAGTCTTGCCTAAAAACACAGCCATGAATAAAGAATGGTACCAGAATGTCCTCCAAGAGCAACTTCTCCCAACCGTCCAAGAGCAGTTTGGCGCTCAACAATGCCTTTTCCAGCATGATGGAGCACCTTGCCATAAAGCAAAGGTGATAACTAAATGGCTCAGGGAACAAAACATAGAGATTTTGGGTCCATGGCCTGGAAACTCCCCAGATCTTAATCCCATTGAGAACTTGTGGTCAATCATCAAGAGACGGGTGGACAAACAAAAACCAACAAATTCAGACAAAATTAAAGCATTGATTCTGCAAGAATGGACTGCTATCAGTCAGGATTTGGTCCAGAAGTTGATTGAGAGCATGCCAGGGAGAATTGCAGAGGTCCTGAAGAAGAAGGGTCAACACTGCAAATATTGACTTGCTGCATTAACTCATTCTAACTGTCAATATAAGCTTCTGTTACTCATAATATGAATGCAATTCTATTTCTGTATGTGATAAAAACATCTGACAAACACACATAAAAACCAGAGGGCAGCAGATCATGTGAAAATATAATATTTGTGTCATTCTCAAAACTTTTGGCCATGACTGTATATGTGTAATGTGTATATACAGTGAAGGAAATAAGTATTTGATCCCTTGCTGATTTTGTAAGTTTGCCCACTGACAAAGACATGAACAGTCTATAATTTTAAGGGTAGGTTAATTTTAACAGTGATAGAATATCAAAAATAAAATCCAAAAAATCACATTGTATAAATTTTATAAACTTATTCGCATTTTGCAGAGAGAAATAAGTATTTGATCTCCTACCAACCATTAAGAGTTCTGGCTCCTACAGACCAGTTAGACGCTCTCTTATATTGTCACCTGTATAAAAGACTCCTGTCCACAGACTCCTGTCCACAGACTCCATTAATCAGTCAGACCTCTCCAACATGGGCAAGACCAAAGAGCTTTCTAAGGATGTCAGGGACAAGATTATAGACCTGCACAAGGCTGGAACGGGCTACAAAACCATAAATAAGACACGGGGTGACAAGGAGACAACTGATGGTGCAATAGTAAGAAAATGGAAGAAATACAAAATGACTGTCCATCAACATCAATCTGGGGCTCCATGCAAAATCTCACCTCGTGGGGTATCCTTGATCATGAGGAAGGTGAGAGATCAGCCTAAAACTACACGGGTGGAACTTGTTAATGATCTCAAGGCAGCTGGGACCACAGTCACCAAGAAAACCATTGGTAACACATTACACCATAATGGATTAAAATCCTGCAGTTCCTGCAAGGTCCCCCTGCTCAAGAAGGCCCATGTGCAGGCCCATCTGAAGTTTGCCAATGAACACCTGGATGATTCTGCGAGTGAATGGGAGAAGGTGCTGTGGTCAGATGAGACAAAAATTGAGCTCTTTGGCATTAACTCAACTCGCCGTGTTTGGAGGAAGAGAAATTCTGCCTATGACCCAAAGAACACCGTCCCCACTGTCAAGCATGGAGGTGGAAACATTATGTTTTTGGGGGTGTTTCTCTGGTAAGGGCACAGAACTACTTCATTGCATCAATGGGAGAATGGCTGGAGCCATGTACTGTAAAATCCTGAGTGACAACCTCCTTCCCTCTGCCAGGACATTAAAAATGGGTCGTGGCTGTGTCTTCCAGCAGGACAATGACCCAAAACATATAGCCAAGGCAACAAAGAAGGGGCTCAAAAGAAGCACATTAAGGTCATGGAGTGGCCTAGCCAGTCTCCAGACCTTAATCCCATAGAAAACTTATGGAGGGAGCTGAAGCTCTGAGTTGCCAAGCGTCAGCCTCAAAACCTTAATGATTTAGAGATGATCTGCAAAGAGGAGTGGACCAAAATTCCTCCTGACATGTGCGCAAACCTTATCATCAACTACAAAAACGTCTGACTGCTGTGCTTGCCAACAAGGGTTTTGCCACCAAGTATTAAGACTTGTTTGCCAGAGGGATCAAATACTTATTTCTCTCTGCAAATAAATTTATAAAATTTATACAATGTGATTTTCTGGATTTTATTTTTGATATTCTATCTCTCACTGTTAAAATTAACCTACCCTTAAAATTATAGACTGTTCATGTCTTTGTCAGTGGGCAAACTTACAAAATCAGCAAAGGATCAAATACTTATTTCCTTCACTGTATGTATAATGTGTATATGTTTGTATAATGTATATGTGAATAATGCCTACAGATTTTCTTTTGTGGACATGGATATGTCGTGTGTATGTGCCTATTATATTGATGTCTATGTATGCCCATGCAATGTGTATATTTTGTGTATATGTGTTTAATGTTTATACATGTGTATATGCATGTGTGTATATATTTGCAACGTGCTTGTTTGATGAGTACATATCTGTTATATGTGTGCATAAAGTATAAATGGATGTGTAATGTGTGTGTCTGTTTTATATATTCTTATGTATTTGTGTGTACTGCGAATATGTATGTATAATTTTTACATGTATGCATACATAAATGCGTGACTAAAGCATGTATCTCTGTATGTGTATAACTGGTATATGTGTCTACAGTGTGTACAGTGTACAATGTGGGCAAGGCTGTGTTCATATCTGTATTAGTCAGTTCCATTGTTCTGTTCTGATATAAGAGCAGAACGATGAAATTGACGTTCATACTGGACCCATTACATGATGTACACCAACAGTCCCCAATGTACCCCACTGACTTAAAATGGGGTCCCTTTGTTTTCCATTTAAGTGTCTTTTACAAAAAAAATAGCGCAGCATGATATACAGTCATATGAAAAAGTTTGGGCACCCCTATTAATCTTAATCATTTTTAGTTCTAAATATTTGGGTGTTTGCAACAGCCATTTCAATTTGATATATCTAATAACTGATGGACACAGTAATATTTCAGGATTGAAATGAGGTTTATTGTACTAACAGAAAATGTGCAATATGCATTAAACCAAAATTTGACCGGTGCAAAAATTTGGGTACCCTTATCATTTTATTGATTTGAATACTCCTAACTACTTTTTACTGACTTACTGAAGCACAAAATTGGTTTTGTAACCTCACTGAGCTTTGAACTTCATAGCCAGGTGTATCCAATCATGAGAAAAGGTATTTAAGGTGGCCAATTGCAAGTTGTTCTCCTATTTGAATCTCCTCTGAAGAGTGGCATCATGGGCTCCTCAAAACAACTCTCAAATGATCTGAAAACAAAGATTGTTCAACATAGTTGTTCAGGGGAAGGATACAAAAAGTTGTCTCAGAGATTTAACCTGTCAGTTTCCACTGTGAGGAACATAGTAAGGAAATGGAAGACCACAGGGACAGTTCTTGTTAAGCCCAGAAGTGGCAGGCCAAGAAAAATATCAGAAAGGCAGAGAAGAAGAATGGTGAGAACAGTCAAGGACAATCCACAGACCACCTCCAAAGAGCTGCAGCATCATCTTGCTGCAGATGGTGTCACTGTGCATCGGTCAACAATACAGCACACTTTGCACAAGGAGAAGCTGTATGGGAGAGTGATGCGAAAGAAGCCGTTTCTGAAAGCACGCCACAAACAGAGTCGCCTGAGGTATGCAAAAGCACATTTGGACAAGCCAGCTTCATTTTGGAAGAAGGTCCTGTGGACTGATGAAACAAAGATTGAGTTGTTTGGTCATACAAAAAGGCGTTATGCATGGCGTCAAAAAAACACAGCATTCCAAGAAAAACCCTTGCTACCCACTGTAAAATTTGGTGGAGGTTCCATCATGCTTTGGGGCTGTGTGGCCAATGCCGGCACCGGGAATCTTGTTAAAGTTGAGGGTCGCATGGATTCAACTCAGTATCAGCAGATTCTTGAGAATAATGTACAAGAATCAGTGACGAATTTGAAGTTACGCCGGGGATGGATATTTCAGCAAGACAATGATCCAAAACACAGCTCCAAATCTACTCAGGCATTCATGCAGAGGAACAATTACAATGTTCTGGAATGGCCATCCCAGTCCCCAGACCTGAATATCATTGAACATCTGTGGGATAATTTGAAGCGGGCTGTCCATGCTCGGCGACCATCAAACTTAACTGAACTGGAATTGTTTTGTAAAGAGGAATGGTCAAAAATACCTTCATCCAGGATCCAGGAACTGATTAAAAGCTACAGGAAGCGACTAGAGGCTGTTATTTTTGCAAAAGAAGGATCTGCTAAATATTAATGTCACTTTTCTGTTGAGGTGCCCATACTTTTGCAGCGGTCAAATTTTGGTTTAATGCATATTGCACATTTTCTGTTAGTACAATAAACCTCATTCAATCCTGAAATATTACTGTGTCCATCAGTTATTAGATATATCAAATTGAAATGGCTGTTGCAAACACCCAAATATTTAGAACTAAAAATGATTAAGATTAATAGGGGTGCCCAAACTTTTTCATATGACTGTAGAATATTATTGAGTTATTCAAATAATTTATGTGACTTTTTCAGTGATACATTGGGCTTTATTTTTGGTCATTTTTATTTTTTCTTGTTTTCTCTTATTTTAATTGCTGAGAAACTATTAAAGAAAAGGAGGGCAAATGTGTCTGTTTTTCAAATTTGTCCTGTTTTTTTTTTTTTTTTAATAGCACAAAAGTACTAAGAAAAAGAATTATTAAAAATAGTTTTCCCTCTCCGTTATAGTAATTTACATTTAGGTGACAGTAAGTTTTGTGTCACTGGGGATGGGGCTAGAACCTGTGATATGAGCATGATAATCGCATTCTTTTTTTTTTTTAGTTTACTTTTTATTATCATTTTTTGTCTTAATTTGTACTTATTTTTTTGTATACATTGTGCCCCATATAAGGTCATAATAGACTGGGGGGGGGGGTATTTTAACATTACTGCTCTCCAGATATGCTGGTATCTCATCAGATATAACAGAGTTACCTGAACTTCTGCAATTGGTTAAAATGCTGCAGCAGGATAGACCCAGACAACAGACAAGAGGGTATTAATTGGTCCAGAGACATAATAAAGACAGTGACTAGTATGTCATACAATAAATAAGTAGACATGATGATCAAAGAAAATTTTTTAGTACATAATTCCCTTAAAGAGGACCTTTCATGTCCTCCTGCACATGTACCACTAGAAAGCGCCCCCTCTGACAGTACAGGGCTATGGAGAAGTACAGTCAGGAACGCCCTTCTGACAGTGGGCAGAGATCGGTGCCGAAACTAACGGCACCGATATTTCCAGCCCCGGGGCACATAACGGGAATGCTGAATTCAGCGCACTGTCGGCTTTCTAACGGTATATAAAACTGTATTTCATACATAGTACCATAGCCATCTCTTCTTTGAGGGAACAGGAGCTCTTATTTTAATAGGGATCTTGACTCATGGATGCCATTGGTTTCTCTTTTATGACAAATGTGTGACTGATATTTCATAAAAGTACTTCAATGGGAAATACAATGTCCCCCGTGTATTTGTTGACAATCAGTGGGCACGTGACTGCTGCACAAAGTTAATGCCCTCGGCAACCAATTGTCATACTTACTGGCATCAAGACTGTAAAACTGGAGGTAACACCAAAGTGTCTGCTCTGGATGGATGGATGGATGGATGGATGGGGGATTGAAGAGGTAAATACTGTTTTTTTATTCTATAGGATTGTTTCCTTTTTGGTTATTTTTCCCAGAAACCTCTTCATAAAGTATACAGTAAGCTCCAAAGTTCTAGAATGGCTGCAAATGACCAACATGTTACTCTGCAAAGGGTAATTTTTCAGGGCTTTAAAGGGAATGTGTTAGCGGAAAGTGACTTATTGTTTAAATCATGTTTTATGTTAAACATATTTTAAAGAATTTTTGGTGATGTTGTTTCTAATTTTCCATGTTGTTATCTATATTTTAAAAAAATTTGAAAAATCTTGCAATTCCAACTCTTACCACTAAGCCTAAAAAAATCTTCCACTTCCTTTTTTCTAAAGATGGACCATGAGGCATAGGCACAGTGGTCTGGAGCAGACCACAGGGCATTGTACAAAAGTGGAAGTAGTTCAGCTGTAAAGTCCTCTATTGTGACTGATTTTTCTGTGTCTTATACAGTTGTGATCATCAGAGTGCTGATAAGTGACCTCACTGCTGCAAAGAAATCTCCTACAGAAAACATGTCAGCATATTATCTGGCTTAGTGGTCAGAGTCAGAACTGCATGATTGCTAGGATTTTTAAACACAAATAATAACATAAAATTAAAAAAAAAACTGACCAAAGAGTCTTTAAAAAAGTTTTAACATAAAACTTGATTTAAAAAATAGATAATTTTCTGATCACACATTCCATTCCATTTAATATCGATGATGATCTACAGTATCCTTAGGATAGGTGTGTAGTACCAGGTGTAGCCACTACAGAATGTATGGTGCTGTCCTTAGTAGTTGTCCACAGCCTCTCCTAGATGATCATGGGGCTGATGGGAATTAGTTAGGGCTATGCTAGAAGACTGTGCAGGGAATTTGGAGCTCTGTATCAGGAAAATGGAAGTTTGAGTGCTATAAAGTTCTATTCAGAGATTGCAGATTCCATTGTTAGATTTCGGATTCGTAGGGCTACTTCGATGACTGGCGTTTCTCAAATTTTCAAGAAAATGGTTAAAAAGGAATGGGGGGTATTTCAATAAAGTATTTTTCTCATGTTTGAATTTTTTCCAATGCTTTATTAAATTAATGCCATAGTTATTGCTGCTGCCTGATTGACATCATCCATTACTAAAGACCTAGTGATGGTTGGGTATTAGGCTGACCACAGACTGGTATTATTAGACTGGAATGTACAAAACCAAGTCTTTTCCAAACCTGGCAATGCTGGCTGATTCTGAAAAAATGGGGGAGACCCCATGTCGCTTTTTTAAAAATATATCAATATTAGATAACTGACAAAAACATTTTTCATAATCAGCCAGATATAATAGAGCAGCTGCAGTCTAGCAGTGTGGGAAGGCCCATGGTCTTGGAGAATTCCCAGCCTAATAATACCAGTCAGTAAACCCAGTATGTAACCATCACTGGGTAGTTGGGTACTGGATGATACCAGGCTCTTCACAGTACTCCTGGTGGTGGTGGTGTTGGGCACCAGGTTAACCCATCCTAGCATAGAGACCCCTTGGTATCCCTGTGCAGGGAGACCTTCAGAAATCTTTGCACTAGCATGGGTTTCTTGCTGTTGCCAAAGTTGATAAGCTGATTGCTATTATTTTGGCTCTGGAACTCCCAGAAATTGGTTGCTATGGGGAGTCTTGTTTGGCCATATATTTCTCTTGCAGTGATTACAAATGAATGAGTTACTATGTAATGAATGGACAGGTTAGGTCCCCCCGAGTAACTCTATGATTTGGGTCTTAATGGGTGGTCTTCTTCCATATGCTATCATAGGACATAATCATGGATGTTATCTTGATAAGACAACCTTTTAACCCTTTAAAGTTTGACTAGTATTATTCTCACAGCATCATATCAAAGGACCCAATTTTTGACCCCCCAAAAGATACACGGGAGGTATGGAGTATTACAGTCATCATCATAGTGGGACTTGAAGTATAGGTGATCACTTTCTTTAACAACACGTATCAGCAATAAATTCTTAATCATAAATAATTTTTATTACTTTGAATAATCATTAATATTTTTTAGTATGGTTATATTACAGAGATGTGAGATCACGATTATGAGGATTAATTGTGCAGGGACAATTAATCACAACAATTACGAGGGTAATTACTTCTTAAGTAACCAACATTATTACACAAACTGATAAATATCAGAAAGAACAGGAGAAAAGAAAGCAGAAATGTTTTGGTGCTGTGATTCTAGTGTTCTAGTGGAGAGCCAAAGACCAAATGGGATTCAGCACTAATAGTGTGTGGTTGACAAGCATGAAAACTCTTCCCACCTATAGGTCTGGTCTTCTCCTCCCAGTTACAATTTTTGAGCCGCTAACATAGTTTCAAAATGTGGCACCATATAGAACTCCATATGAGGAAATACTAGAGGCTGAAAGGGTCTAAGGCTATTCATAAGGATATATCATCAATATCAGATCAGTGGGGGTCCAATACCTGGCACTGCCATTGATAAGCTGATCTCATCTGCTGATACACGGAGAATTGAGCAGGAACCAGACAGCTCTGATGTCTGGGTCTGGTCACTACACAGAGAATAAAGCTATCTGTTTGCTGCTCCATTCTCTGTGTATCAGCTGCTGCCAGGTGTTGAATCCCATCTCCTTACTGATTTGATATTGATGACCTACCCTAAGTATAGGTCATCAATATTTTTAACCTGAAAAACCCCTTTAGATATTGAGGGTGTAAAAGGGGCCCTGGGTGGCTTGCCTATCTATCTATCTATCTATCTATCTATCTATCTATCTATCCATCCATCTATCAATCTGTCTATCTATATAGCATCTATTTAGATCCGGTAGACACTCTAAGTCAATGGTGCAAATGTGACATAAATAAAAAAACACAATGCATAGTGTACAATCATGCATAAAAACTTACTTATAGGTTGTCCATGCTAATCTAAAACATATATACAATACACATTATTAAAAGAGTCCTCCGACATTAAACTGTTTACAGGTTGCCCAATTGATCAGTCAGCAAGTGGTCAGTTACAATGCAGCCCCACCACAGGAGAAATAAGGCATTACACACTTCTCATTGAATTCACCAGGTTGCTGGTATAAGGCATGGAAGTGTCTGGTCCTTCACAGTGAGAGATGTGCTTTCTAGCTGCTCTCCATTCTGGGCGATTACAGCGAGCATTTATCTGAACCATTGGTAAAGACATTTTAGAACGCTTAAGCTACTGTGTATCTGAATAATTTGCTCTTTAATTTGACTCATCCATTGGCTTAAGACATTAAGGTTGTGTAAGCTTTGATTTAGTCAATGGAACCGTGATCTGTGTAATGTAACAAGCAGGCATGAAACGATACAAAAATTGTAAACCTTCCAAGACAAGATCAAGTATGCGGATCCTACTGTAGCCAAAATAATTGTCACATACAGTACTGCATCTCTTTTCAGATGCTTTGCATAATAATAGTGGTGAATACATAAAGGAATAATTTACTCGACTCTTGCAGTGGTAAAAAAATAATCCCTTCTTCATTTCGGCATTTGTATACAGTGCTATAGATTGTCCTTCTAGGTGTCACCTGAATCTCCTGAGCACCAGCGTAAAATCTAGAACAGGTTCCCAACCTACCATGTGGCATTTATAATACAGGTGTCTACCTATGTGGTAGAAGAACCTTTGGAACCCACAGCTAGCAGGTCTTGGTGCAACTACTACCTAAGCAACCTCTATAGCTATGTACCCGAGGTGACCTAGATCGACTATTCAAGAAGAGTTCCCCAAACCTTGTAGAGACTACAAATAGACAGATCCTTGGAAGATCATAATAAAAGAAATAGTGTCCAAAGGCCACCATGCATTCAGAAAGGACTATATTTAGCATACTGGAGGAAATAACACATTCAGATAAATTCTGCTGGACTTCAGAAACCCTTTAATAACTGTGGACCATTATCAAGTCAGGGCCAGCTGAAGTGTTTGTCCTGTGTTGACCCATTCCAACTTTGTGGTAAAGGGAGTCTATCACGAGAGCACTCCCTATTGAACTGTAAGCACAATCAGATAACTTGGGTTTGGGGTCTCAGTTGCTGAGATATTAGTTTTCTCCTTACTATGCTAATAAGCTTAGGACATCAACATTGCTCCATTGCAGACCATTATGCCTCCATAGTTACAGGCTACAAACAGCTTTATGTTATGTCCGAACCTGTAGTCTTACACTACTGTCTCCAAACTTTTACTACTGTAGTGTCCACAATAGAGGGGACAAAGCAACAAATGTATAAGACTACACACACTGTTTGTAGTCTGTAACCATAGAGATGCTGTATACAGTTGAATATTTTTTATCAAGGACATTTGAAAAGTTCCTTATTTTTTTTTCTATTAGTTGCATTTGAGCAATATAAATAGAGTGAAACCTTATCAGCAATCTGTATTATTTTGTGACACATTTTCAGTTCCATCATATGTTTTTTGTAATACCATTCAAGACCAGAAGACCATTTTTCAATGTAATTTTAAGTGGCCGTCTCAAAATGGTTTCATTGTAGTTTCAAAAATGTACATACCCTTTAAGGTAATAATAAAATATTTTTGTTTAAAGGTTGTCCATAAACACCACCACCTCTTCTAAACCACTTACTATATATGCTATTGTCGGTAAAGATAAAAACATAGCAAAATTACCCTTTTTGTGTCAAAGTCACAAAATCTTACTGCTGAGAAAATCAACATTTAGTGTAATATTAGTGGTTTGATGCATCTGGGGCATGGGCGAGTCTGCTGGAACACCTGTTTTTGCCTGTAGTTGCCGCGTATCAGCACCTATAAAACTTTATGTTAAGGGGTGCTGCTGATTTCAGCCTCCTTCCTCTTTATTAAAGGTGCGTGTTGAGGGAGAAGGATCAATCAGTAGGATTTTGTTCTTCACCAATTCCAGTTCTTAGCATCTGTTTATAGCCCCTGCTCCATTGATCTCAGCAGAGTTGGATTTTTTTCTCTAGCCCCCACCATTCCTGAGCAACAAGCGTAGTTAGTTTTGGTGCCTGATGTGCTATTTAGTCTCTGTAATTTCAGAAGGGCGGTGTCAGGCAGGGGGTGTGATTCAGAGCTCCAATCAGAGGCAGCCAGTGTCAGAGCTCAGAATCACACCCCTTGTCTGCTGCTGCCTGACAATGCCCTCCTGACAGTACGGAGACTAAATAGTATATCAGGCACCAAAACTAAGAGCACTGATTGCTCGGGATCGGTGGGAGCTAGAGAAAAAAAATTCAACTGTGCCAGAATCATTGAAGCAGCAACTATTAAATAATGTAATGAGCAGGAGGTTGGAGGTGGTGAAAGGTCCTCTTTAAGTGAGATAAGCCACTGACTTACTCCAATTTTCCTATTCAGAACACATGCAGTGTTGGACTGGCCCACCAAAGTAACAGAGAATCCTCTGATGAGCCCAGTCTAGCAGAAGACACCCGAATTTGAAAGGTACTATGGTTAGCAGATAGGCACCCAGAATCATTCTATTTTGTTGGTCCAATGGATCTCAGTCTGATGCTTTGCTCATGTATGTACAGTACAGACCAAAAGTTTGGACACACCTTCTCATTCCAAGAGTTTTCTGTATTTTCATGACTATAAAAATTGTAGATTCACACTGAAGGCATCAAAACTATGAATTAACACATGTGGAATTATATACTTAACAAAAAAGTGTGAAACAACTGAAAATATGTCTTATAGTCTAGGTTCTTCAAAGTAGCCACCTTTTGCTTTGATTACTGCTTTGCACACTCTTGGCATTCTCTTGATGAGCTTCAAGAGGTAGTCACCTGAAATGGTCTTCCAACAGTCTTGAAGGAGTTCCCAGAGATGCTTAGCACTTGTTGGCCCTTTTGCCTTCACTCTGCGGTCCAGCTCACCCCAAACCATCTCGATTGGGTTCAGGTCTGGTGACTGTGGAGGACAGGTCATCTGGCGTAGCACCCCATCTCTCTCCTTCTTGGTCAAATAGCCCTTACACAGTCTGGAGGTGTGTTTGGGGTCATTGTCCTGTTGAAAAATAAATGATGGTCCAACTAAACGCAAACCGGATGGAATAGCATGCCGCTGCAAGATGCTGTGGTAACCATGCTGGTTCAGTATTCCTTCAATTTTGAATAAATCCCCAACAGTGTCACCAGCAAAGTACCCCCACACCATCACACCTCCTCCTCCATGCTTCACAGTGGGAACCAGGCATGTAGAGTCTATTTGTTCACCTTTTCTGCGTCGCACAAAGACACGGTGGTTGGAACCAAAGATCTCAAATTTGGACTCATCAGACCAAAGCACAGATTTCCACAGGTCTAATGTCCATTCCTTGTGTTCTTTAGCCCAAACAAGTCTCTTCTGCTTGTTGCCTGTCCTTAGCAGTGGTTTCCTAGCAGCTATTTTACCATGAAGGCCTGCTGCACACAGTCTCCTCTTAACAGTTGTTGTAGAGATGTGTCTGCTGCTAGAACTCTGTGTGGCATTGACCTGGTCTCTAATCTGAGCTGCTGTTAACCTGCGATTTCTGAGGCTGGTGACTCGGATGAACTTATCCTCCGCAGCAGAGGTGACTCTTGGTCTTCCTTTCCTGGGGCGGTCCTCATGTGAGCCAGTTTCTTTGTAGCGCTTGATGGTTTTGGCCACTGCACTTGGGGACACTTTCATAGTTTTCCCAATTTTTCGGACTGACTGACCTTCATTTCTTAAAGTAATGATGGCCACTCGTTTTTCTTTACTTAGCTGCTTTTTTTCTTGCCATAATACAAATTCTAACACTCCATTCAGTAGGACTATCAGCTGCGTATCCACCTGACTTCTGAACAACACAACTGATGATCCCAACACCATTTATAAGGCAAGAAATCCCACTTATTAAACCTGACAGGGCACACCTGTGAAGTGAAAACCATTTCAGGTGACTACCTCTTGAAGCTCATCAAGAGAATGCCAAGAGTGTGCAAAGCAGTAATGGAAGCAAAAGGTGGCTACTTTGAAGAACCTAGAATATAAGACATATTTTCAGTTGTTTCACACTTTTTTGTTAAGTATATAATTCCACATGTGTTAATTCATAGTTTTGATGCCTTCAGTGTGAATCTACCATTTTTATAGTCATGAAAATACAGAAAACTCTTGGAATGAGAAGGTGTGTCCAAACTTTTGGTCTGTACTGTACAGTCATGGCCAAAAGTTTTGAGAATGATACAAATATTAATTTTTACAAAGTCTACTGCTTCAGTTTTTCTAATGGCAATTTGCATATACTCCAGAATGTTATAAAGAGTGATCAGCTTAACAGCAATTACTTGCAAAGTCAATATTTACCTAGAAAATGAACTTTATCCCCCAAAACACATTTCAACATCATTGCAGCCCTGCCTTAAAAGGACCACCTAACATCGTTTCAGTGATTGCTCCATTAACACAGGTGTGGGTGTTGATGAGGACAGGGCTGGAGATCAATCTGTCATGATTAAGTAAGAATGACACCACTGGACACTTTAAAAGGAGGCTGGTGCTTGCCATCATTGTTTCTCTTCTGTTAACCATGGTTATCTCTAAAGAAACACGTGCAGTCATCATTGCACTGCACAAAAATGGTCTAACTGGGAAGAGTATTGCAGCTAGAAAGATTGCACCTCAGTCAACAATCTATCGCATCATCAAGAACTTCAAGGAGAGAGGTTCCATTGGTGCCAAAAAGGCTACAGGGCGCCCAAGAAAGACCAGCAAGCGGCAGGACCGTCTCTTAAAAGTGTTTCAGCTGCGGGATCGGGCTACCGGCAGTGCAGAGCTTGCTGAGGAATGGCAGCAGGCAGGTGTGAGTGCATCTGCACGCACTGTGAGGCGGAGACTCTTGGAGCAAGGCCTGGTCTCAAGGAGGGCAGCAAAGAAGCCACTTCTCTCCAGAAAAAACATCAGGGACAGACTGATATTCTGCAAAAGGTACAGGGAGTGGACTGCTGAGGACTGGGGTAAAGTCATTTTCTCTGATGAATCCCCTTTTCGATTGTTTGGAACATCTGGAAAACAGCTTATTCGGAGAAGAAGAGGTGAGCGCTACCACCAGTCTTGTCTCATGCTAACTGTAAAGCATCCTGAAACCATTCATGTGTGGGGTTGCTTCTCAGCCAAGGGAATCGGCTCTCTCACAGTCTTGCCTAAAAACACAGCCATGAATAAAGAATGGTACCAGAATGTCCTCCAAGAGCAACTTCTCCCAACCGTCCAAGAGCAGTTTGGCGCTCAACAATGCCTTTTCCAGCATGATGGAGCACCTTGCCATAAAGCAAAGCTGATAACTAAATGGCTCAGGGAACAAAACATAGAGATTTTGGGTCCATGGCCTGGAAACTCCCCAGATCTTAATCCCATTGAGAACTTGTGGTCAATCATCAAGAGACGGGTGGACAAACAAAAACCAACACATTCAGACAAAATTAAAGCATTGATTCTGCAAGAATGGACTGCTATCAGTCAGGATTTGGTCCAGAAGTTGATTGAGAGCATGCCAGGGAGAATTGCAGAGGTCCTGAAGAAGAAGGGTCAACACTGCAAATATTGACTTGCTGCATTAACTCATTCTAACTGTCAATATAAGCTTCTGTTACTCATAATATGAATGCAATTCTATTTCTGTATGTGATAAAAACATCTGACAAACACACATAAAAACCAGAGGGCAGCAGATCATGTGAAAATAGAATATTTGTGTCATTCTCAAAACTTTTGGCCATGACTGTATATGGTAGGTTTAGAGAGATACTTGTTGCCCACACAAGCTATCTGAAGAGTATGGCCAACTTTGTTTTTGTATATGTCCATTTAGATTTAATGGGAATATTGGTGCATGCCATGTCAAAATAACGCACATTGCAACTGAATCTGCATTGCAATATACTTTTCTGTTATAAAGGCAATACATCTATATGTTCACTTTGCTGTGTAGAGTTGCAGAATGAGTCATACTCCCAGTCTGTCTCGGATTACCCATTACTCCCAGTGAGTTCTCTATTATAGTCACAAAAGTGTAATCTCAGCTTCAGCTGGCTGCCTCAAAGCAACTACAAAAATCTTAGAAAATGAAGAGATAAAACCAATCTGTTAATTGTACATTGCTTCGTAAATGTTCTTTGCTAATGAATAAAACTTATTTTCTGATGGATATATTTTCTGTAACCCACAGTGGAGAACAACGGGCATTTGAGACCCACATGCGGTACTCTATTACTTCTACGTCAAATGGCAATAATCTCTTATTAAAGGTTCTAAGAAATTTCCAAGGCTGAAGTGCTTTTATGGGGGATTCACGCTGTGAATTGGGATTATTTTGAATAAATAATGAAGTCTTCTTACCATGTAATAAGAACCCTTTGAGATGAGAAAACAAACTTGGTCCAACTAATAAAAAGTAGTGCGGATTTAAAGTTCAGAAATTCTTTGTATTGAATCGTTGATTTAACTTGGTAAACTGCACTAAAGTGCATAGAAAGTGCACCCAAAAATATAAAAAAAATATATATATATATTATATTTATAATTATATATTTGTATATAGATATCTACAGAAATATTATCTAGATATCCCAGGAGATGCCCCTTCCCTTCACCTCACCATGCTGTATCTGACTGTAAAACAACTGGCTGGAGCAGGAACCTCCCTGCTGTGCCCTGTCTGCAGTAGGACAAAAAGATCATTAAGCCACGCCCCCTTAGCCAAGCCCTTACACACGCCTCCAGCTGAAAATGTAGCAAATCAACAGAGTAACTGCTTTCTTCTCTGCAAGATTCCAACAGCACAGTTTATTAGTACCTTAGTAATGCCAGCCTCTGTGCCTCCATTAGTGCCATATAATTTTTGTATCAATTTTTCACCTTTTTCAAGATCGTTACTTGCTGTCAATAAGTGAAAGAATATTGTAGTTTACATTCAGAAGATAAAAGTTTGTCTTAAATGGGAATTGATACCCAATGGATGAGCTTTATTAGAAGCCGCACCACTGATTCTGGAGCAGTTGGAATTTTTTCTGTAGCTCCCAATGTTCTTGAGCAATCGGGGCTGTCAGTTTCAGCACCCAATATGCTAATTAGGCTGTTTCCTATTGGGCGGACTTTGTCTGTTTACTCCAGTCCAGGACCACCCACCTGTCTGTAGAGAGCCTAATTAGCATATTGGGTTCTGGATGATGACGAAAGGTTCTTCTGCATTGTCTTACAGTATTACATAAAAGTAAACAGAGCTTATACAAAAAGTTGTGTATCTATCTAATATAAATTGTAATTCAATCCATCATTACATTTTGGAGGAGTCACCAGAACCAAGCATATTAACCCAACCCTGCAGATAGATAGGTCAGAGTCAAATCGATCAAACATCATTTTCCTCTTTGTAATCGCTGATTCCATTGCTGAGATATCACCTTTTTTGTTAATATGCAAATTAGCTTTTTGGAACAACGAGGACATTGCCATTGCTCCAAACGGTAAGTGGCAACGCCATTGTTGCTCCAAAGAACTCTTTGCCATATTGACAAATATGGAGATATCTCAGCAATGGAAAGAACTGATTCACAAGGGGAAAACACTGATTCAGGTGACCATAACCTATCTATCTGCAGGGTTCGGTTGATATGATGGGTTCTGGAGACAGACTCACTTTAAAGGGTACCTATCATTTTCCAAAAATTTTAACAAATAAGAATCATTGACTAGTGGGGTCTTTGGGGCTTAGTTCTCCACCAATCACTAGACTGAAAGGTCATTGCCCCACTGTGCCCCTTTCATTCATTTAGCTCTCCATAGTGAGTGGTGCATCACATGTACGGCCTTATACAAAGTTTGTATACTCAGTAAAGGATGGACAGTACTCAAAGTAGTTCCAGATGAGCTTTCTTATGTTATTATCACAGTATCATAGTTCACAAAAGGTCAAGAGCCGCATAATAATTGCACATAACAATGTTAGACTGTCATATATGCTTATTTTTGACTGTCAGATATGCAACGTTTTAGGTTATTATTGCCCTTCATGAGGCTAAATTGAGAGGCCGATGCGTATTGAAGTAAGCCGCTAGGGCAAGGAACAAGACTCCGCGCAATTATTATGCGGCTCTTGACCTTTTGTGAACTTTGATTATAAAATAAGCAAGCTCATTTGGAAACTACTTGGAGCTGTCCATCCTTTCCTGAGTATCTGAAGTATTTGGAGGAGTCCGACCAGTACTCCCTAGAATTGTGTACCCAACATTATCTACTGAGAGAGTGCTGCCTATACACCCCTCCCTCATAGAAAGTTTGTGAGACCATACACCTATCACCAGTCGAGCATAGTCGATCAAATGTGCAGAGGCACAGAATGTAGCATTCGGAAGGGGGCTCAGCTTCTGTATAACCACTCGTCAAAACTTCTAAGTTGTCAAAAGCTTGCTTGAAATGATAATCTTATATTTAGGATGTGTGCTTGTTGCTGATCTGTTGATAAGTCCAGATCGGAATCAACTGATAGAGGTTTATCATAAAACTCCTTAGACCCTAAACATGTGATCAGCTCCATCTACCATATACCATTTGGCCTAAGTGAAACTTCTACCTTAGATATTCTCTCTTGCCAACTGGCACAGGTCCATGCCACATTTCAGAACTCTGGATGCAAATAACCTCTGGATGTAAACAAGTATGTTCTCAAATCACTGACAAAAACAGAGATCTTGAAAACTATAAAAAATGTAAAAAAATTAAAAAACAGAAGAACTTTACGCACATCGAAAACAATTAGACAAAGGCAAAGTCAACCATGTCATCTCCATGTATAAACATTTCAACAACGCCATAAACCGAATAAGCAAACATCAGAAGATCTTTACCTTTTCCTTGTCCTCGAGCCCAGATGTATCTAGAACGTTCCGTATTACAAAGGGTGTGGACAGTCTCAACAGAACTTGTTCAAAAGTACAGATGATTTTTGGGGAAACAATTTCAAAACTATCATGAAACTTCATGGTTTTATGAACTTCACATTTAATAAGTTTCCTCAGTCCTTCTCCAAGCTGAAGTATAACCATGCTGGGGTCAAACATCAAGTGGAAGGGAAAAGCTCTACAGAATGTGCTGATACTTATCCTCAAGTCAGAAGGAACTTGAGACGATCTTGCTGGAGGTAATTTTGTGATGGTTGCATTATCACATTCCTTAATTTTAAAGATAAGAGTGTTACAGTTACCCGGACTTATAATTTCAGGAAACAACTTCTCATTGACGTTATTGACTTGTTCAACCTCAACTTTGAGTTGATAAATCTTCTTTCCCACTGCTTTTATCATACCAAGCATGGCAAACCCTACAATGTGATGGAGATGGAAGCAACTGAGGACTAGGGTCCCATCGGTAAGCTCTTTGCATAGGAAAGAGGGGGATTCAACAGTCACCTGTCTTCCAATTGAAGTCCTAATATGCTCCAACAAAGCATCAAAACCATTGAAGAAGTCAAGTAGGGTTCCACCAACAGCTCGAAGAACTCTTTCATTCTCCTCAAAGCAAAGACTGAAGAACTCCTCACCAAATCTTTCTTGCAACTCTTCAAACTTCAACCCTGAAATAAAAGACATTTTATATATTTATATATCTAATGATCATAAATGTGTGATTAGATATAAGGGATAGCTTATGTTTTATATTTAACTAGATTATTATACTGTAAGGTTTAGTTGTTATTTTTTAATAGTTTTTGTTAAAGTGATTCTTTATTTTGACAAAAATATTGTACTGCTGTGCAAAGTTTAGGCACTGCAGCTCTGTCTTATTGAAGTCTATGGGACAGCGCTGCAGTATCTAAACCTGCCGCTACACTTTGTACAGCAAGTAAGCAGAGCATGTAAACATTACTGGGAGCTGTGCTGCCCTGGTACAGCTGATCTGTGAGAGTCCCTGGTGTTGGACCTCCACACATCTAATATTCATGGCCTATCCTAAGGACAGGCCATCAATATTAGAAACTGGATTACTCCTTTAGACGGAGGCCCCATGTCGCGAAAATGCAATTTTTTTGTTGCAGATTTTCCTGCGGGTTTTTTTTGAACCAAAGCCAAGAATGGCTACAAAAGCAATGAGAAATATATTGGAAGTTTTATACTTAAACCACTACTGGCTTTGGCTAAAAAAAAAAAAACCCCGCAAAATCTGCAACAAATAGAGCTGCGTTTCTGCAACGTGGAAATTTGGCAATCAGAATAAAACCCTGAATTAACCTCTCATCAGTATTTGACCCCTCCCCTGCTTAGTAATACAATTCTGACTTCTCGCCTACTTAGTGTGGCACCTTCCCCTGTTATCTACAGGACAAGGGATATTTTTCCGATTGCTGATGGAGCAATCGCCGGGTCCCCCAGTGATCAGGATGCCACCTTGTGAATGCAGCACTACTGTGCTTGCATGCCTGGGGCTTCATTCACTTCTATGGGACTGCTGGGACTGTAATCTCTGGCAGCACCTGCAGCCCCATTAAAGTGAATGGAGCACCAGCCATGCAAATGTACTAGTGCTCCATTCACAAGGAGGCCTTAGGAGGACTTTCTTTTCACCGTCCTCCTTGTCACTCCTGGTTCTTCCAGCGACTGAACACTTATTCTCTGTTCTGTGGATAGGGGATAACTGTCCATAACAGGAAAACCCTTTCAATTCTTCCCTTACTTAGTAATGCATTTTTTCCTATGCTTTGAGTCCTCCCCTGCTTGGTAATACATTTTTTCTGTGCTTTGAGTCCTCCCCTGCTTGGTAATACATTTTCCTGTGCTTTGAGTCCTCCCCTGCTTGGTAATGCATTTTTTCTGTGCTTTGAGTCCTCCCCTGCTTGGTAATACATTTTCCTATGCTTTGAGTCCTCCTCTGCTTGGTAATGCATTTTTCCTGTGCTTTCGGTCCTCCCCTGCTTGGTAATGCATTTTTCCTGTGCTTTGAGTCCTCCGCTGCTTGGTAATGCATTTTTCCCTGTGCTTTGAGTCCTCCCCTGCTTGGTAATACGTTTTTCCTGTGCTTTGAGTCCTCCCCTGCTTGGTAATACATTTTTCCTGTGCTTTGAGTCCTCCCCTGCTTGGTAATGCATTTTTTCCTGTGCTTTAGGTCCTCCTCTGCTTGGTAATGCATTTTTCCTGTGCTTTGCGTGCTCCCCTGCTTGGTAATACATTTTTCCTGGGCTTTGAGTCCTCCCCTGCTTGGTAATGCATTTTTCCTGTGCTTTGCGTGCTCCCCTGCTTGGTAATACATTTTTCCTGTGCTTTGAGTCCTCCCCTGCTTGGTAATACATTTTTCCTGTGCTTTGAGTCCTCCCCTGCTTGGTAATACATTTTTCCTGTGCTTTGAGTCCTCCCCTGCTTGGTAATACATTTTTCCTGTGCTTTGAGTCCTCCCCTGCTTGGTAATACATTTTTCCTGTGCTTTGAGTCCTCCCCTGCTTGGTAATGCATTTTTCCTGTGCTTTCGGTCCTCCCCTGCTTGGTAATGCATTTTTCCTGTGCTTTGAGTCCTCCCCTGGTTGGTAATGCATTTTCCCTGTGCTTTGAGTCCTCCCCTGCTTGGTAATGCATTTTTACTGTGCTTTGAGTCTTCCCCTTGGTAATACATTTTTCCTGTTCTTTGAGTCCTCCCCTGCTTGGTAATGCATTTTTCCTGTGCTTTGAGTCCTCCCCTGCTTGGTAATGCATTTTTCCTGTGCTTTGAGTCCTCCCCTGCTTGGTAATACGTTTTTCCTGTGCTTTGAGTCCTCCCCTGCTTGGTAATGCATTTTTTCCTGTGCTTTAGGTCCTCCTCTGCTTGGTAATGCATTTTTCCTGTGCTTTGCGTGCTCCCCTGCTTGGTAATACATTTTTCCTGGGCTTTGAGTCCTCCCCTGCTTGGTAATGCATTTTTCCCTGTGCTTTGAGTCCTCCCCTGCTTAGTAATACATTTTTCCTGTGCTTTGAGTCCTCCCCTGCTTGGTAATACATTTTTCCTGTGCTTTGAGTCCTCCCCTGCTTGGTAATGCATTTTTCCTGTGCTTTCGGTCCTCCCCTGCTTGGTAATGCATTTTTCCTGTGCTTTGAGTCCTCCCCTGGTTGGTAATGCATTTTCCCTGTGCTTTGAGTCCTCCCCTGCTTGGTAACGCATTTTTACTGTGCTTTGAGTCTTCCCCTTGGTAATACATTTTTCCTGTTCTTTGAGTCCTCCCCTGCTTAGTAATGCATTTTTCCTGTGCTTTGAGTCCTCCCCTGCTTGGTAATACATTTTTCCCTGTGCTTTCAGTCCTCCCCTGCTTGGTAATGCATTTTTTCCTGTGCTTTAGGTCCTCCTCTGCTTGGTAATGCATTTTTCCTGTGCTTTGCGTGCTCCCCTGCTTGGTAATACATTTTTCCTGTGCTTTGAGTCCTCCCCTGGTTGGTAATGCATTTTTCCTGTGCTTTGAGTCTTCCCCTTGGTAATGCATTTTTCCTGTGCTTTGAGTCCTCCCATGGTTGGTAATGCATTTTTCCTGTGCTTTGAGTCTTCCCCTTGGAAATGCATTTTTCCTGTGCTTTGAGTCTTCCCCTTGGTAATGCATTTTTCCTGTGCTTTGAGTCTTCCCCTGCTTCCACCTGTGTTATCTGGCCCCTTCCTTGCATAGTAATACACATTGTATGATCTGCAAAAAACAGCAAACAACTATTCTGATCTTATTTTTTGCCTTGGAAAGATACAGGCCTGACAAAATAAGTAAAATCTGTTTACTTACCCAGCACTCCCACAGTACATCTACTACATATAATACTTCTGCACCCTCTGTACACATCATTTTTCCTATCTCACTAGAGATGCTATTTAAATACTGTAATCTTTGATGTGTAGTCTAGACTTTTCTATAATTTTTACTGCTTCAGTGTTTTTTTCCCCGGTAATGAATTTACACTTTTCTTAGATTTATCAACCCTTTATCAATAGTGAAGCTGAAAATAATGGAAAACCAAAATTGTGATATTTAAACAGAAAAAAACAAGTAAATGTCACTACATCTCAGATTTACTCTCAGAAGTTTAAGAAGCAGCTCTTAAAAGAAATACAAAAATAAGAAGACAGTCATAACTTTTTTTATTGATGTATTTCTATGAAGCCTTTGCTTTAAGGGTCTTAAAGGGAATGTATTACCAATTTTTTTTTTATTAAATGAAATGTATCACATTTTTTCTCATCTGCTTTTATTTTCTGATTGTAGATTTGTAATTCTATTTTCTGTAATAAGTATGGGGGCGAACATTTTGTTTGAGCTTCTCCTCTGCTCTCTTAACATCATTTAGTGATATGCTTTACAGCACAGTCATGGCCATGAGCAGCAATAGACTGGATTTGAATCATTGAAGTCTATGGGAGAGTTTTATAGATATATTCTGTGCAGGGATGGGGAGTAGATAAGTGACATCATCTATTGTTAGTAGTGGATGCAATGATGGGTCGGTGGTGTTATCTATAGAGGTGTTATATTAATTGTAAAACTGTCTCTGATGTATATAAGGTGACTGCTGCAAAGAGAACACCTACGAAATTGGCAAGTGTCATTCTATTTTAGGCTTAGTGGTCAGACTGAAAATTGCAGGTACTTTTTTTTTAATATAGATATGATGTGACTTGTAACACTTGGGAATTTTTTTTTTTTAAAGTGTCAAAAATTCTTAAAAATTATATTTAATATAAAAACTTGGTCATTTTCTGCTTACACAGTTCCTTAAAACCAAAATTTTTATAGCAAGATTTTAACAGGATATTCCCATTTTAACAATTAATGGCAGTTGCAGTCTAGAGTACAGCATTCAGTTGCATGCAACTCATTGGTACATATATGTTAAATTAACTAAATTAAATGCATTACAATATGTGCCAAAATAGGCCAAAATTCTGCTGCAAATTTCTGTTTCAAAATGTGATAAATCTGGCACATAGTAAGACTGTATAATCTAAGTTTACAATGTCTAACTATGAGGCTAAGGCCCCACGTTGCGGAAACTTAGCTTCTTTTGTTGCACATTGTGCTGTGGTTTTTTGAGTCAAAGCCAGGAGTGGATTGAGCAGAAGGGAGAAGTATAAGAACTTCCTAGATATTTCCCATTCCTATTGTAGCCATTCTTGGCTTTGGCTCAAAACAACACAGCAAAATCTGTAACAAAAAAAAAGCTGTGTTTCCTTTGGAGAGCAGCTGTAGCTCGACTGATAGAATTGAAAAATCCTACTTATAAAAGTTTGTGTGTAGCCTCAGCCTAACATAGAGAAGGGAGGGGGGAGTACAAAGATAAGCTAAAATAGCCAGGAGCAGCGCTCTGCCGGATCTATGTCACACTCAGCAGGGTAGCCAGCTAGGTGAATGAGTTATTCAAACTCCACGGCAATAAAGTGGTAGGAAATTTTTAATGAATACTATTTAGAAAATTGCTAAATTTTGCATTTAATAAGCAACACTTTCCCTTTTTTTAACACACTACTGAGCCAAGGGGTTAAACGCTCAGACCTTTGACTAAAGCGGCAAAATAACACATCTAGGAAAAATAATAGCACAGAATCCATTTCTCCTCAATTTGTTTAATTTCTCTCCAACAGTTTAAATATTAAATTCCTGAGGGGAAGGAATCAAAGTCTTCCTATTGCCTTCCACAATATGCATATTCAAAAGGCCATATGATAGAATCGGCGCGTCTCTCTGGATCCGTTCCCTTTGAAGTGCCTTAAACTGCTTGTTTAGTATGGCTTCCAGACATTTGAACAGGGAAACCTGCTTCAAACAGATTAACACCTGCTGGCAAAATTGGACAAAAAGCAATTCAATCAAGGGATATTTCAGACGACGTCCACAATCATCGCTGGCCCATTAAATCAATACTCAACTCTAAGTACAATATATAGCGGGGGGCAAAAAAACAAGTTTTATATTCTCTTAGGTGCGGTGTAATGGTTTCACTTCGGAGTATTGATGTTGAAGGTCATGGAGAGCGTGCGTCCACGCGTTACGCTCGCTGCTTTCATCTCGTTTGCTTCGCACATAAAGACAACACAGATTAAAATACAGGTAATTTGCGCAGTGTTTTAATTTTACAGGATTTGGGTGGAACGCATCATTTAGCACAAGCACCGCTTTCCGCTAACAGATAATGCTAACATCACCTTCTACAAGGTGAGATTTTCCGTGTTTGGTCTTCTTTGATTATGCTGTTGGGAAACTGATCAAATTTAGAAACTATGTACATCGCTATATCATTGCAGATCAGACCTTCTCTAGTTCTATGGAGAAATCAGTGCAAGGTCTTTATAGCTACTTTCTCCACCCCTGAGGAGCTTTTACACCTCAGCGCTGACTGTTCACATCCTAATACAGGGTGTCAATTGAATAGCCATCTTCATTTTTCTCCTCTCACAGTGTTGGCGTTGATGCCTGTATGTACTGTGTGGCATCTGATCGATAAGATCGGTGATTGTCCACAGTGGTCACATAAAGGCAACACTGCAGGATCGGCAGGTACCACAGGAATGGGGGAGCTAGAGATCCAGGGAAAGTAATGGTTAATTTTTTTTTAATTTAATTTCATGCTTTTATGAAAATTTCTTAAAATCTCTGACAACCCCTTTAACATGCTGGTTGCTTGAAAGAACTATATTTAAAAAGAAATCTAAAGAAATCTGATAGCTAGTGGGAGGTAAGGAAGTCACCAATCTCTTATCAGGACTAAAGGAATGATCCACTTTTTTGCATATTTTGTCAATGTTTCATACATAGAGGGATTTTTTTATTTTATTTTATTTTTTATTTATTTTTATTTTAGCGGCCTCATATTCCGCAGCACTGTACAGTTTCTAGATGCAGAGGCCTAAAGAAGATTTATGATGTCCTCATCAATGTGCGGTATTATACAATGCTAGATATACGGCTTTCCGGGGATGTGCTCCAGTGCTGGAGATATCAGCTCCGTTAGCTTAGGCATTGATATCTCCCCACTGTCAGAAGTGCGGCCTTACAGCCTAGCTGGGCTGTGAGGAACGTGACCCCTGACTGTACTCTTCCATAGACTTGTACTGTCAAGAGGCTGCTCCTCACAACCCAGCGATGACCCTAGGCTGTAAGGCCGCCCTTCCGACAGTGGGGAGACATCGGTGGCAAAATCAACGGACCATACCAGGAAAGCTCTGAATTCAGTGCACTGTCGGCTTTCTATCGGTATATAATACCGCACATTGATGAGGACATGAAAGGTCCTCTTTAAAGGAATTTTTACAATTATTTAAAATATATATATATTTAATAGGGCTTGCAATAGGGATATTAATGTAAATAAATAAATAAATAAATAAATAAATGGTACTCACCTCTCTCCAATCCCCTGTGGTTTCCCTGGTCAGTACTGGACTTAAGCACTCTAATATATTTTTATATGGCCCCTCTAGTAGTACATAAGCCTGTGTATAGTGTTAATAATTAAATTACTAAAAGCTCTATTGTGAAGTTATGTGCTCCCCTCAGAATCGTAGAGGCTGCAATAGGCTTGCATTGTGAGTTTGACCTCACAGTCATGCACAGTGGCGTAAATATACACTGCTCGGGACATTGTTTTTTGTTTTTTTTTTTCAATAGACCGTTACCTGCTGGAGTAACACCAGCAGATAACAGACCCTATTTACTTACTGACCCCCGCTCCTGCTCACGGTCGCCTGCGCTTCCCATTCTGTGGAAGCGGAGGCAGCTGTGAGCAGGAGCGGGGATCAGTAAGTAAGGTCGTGGACCTGCGAACCCCCACAAACACTGCTATCATTAGAGTATAATGATCGGAGGCCCAGAGGAGGTGAGGGAACATAAAAAAACAATGCTACTTACCTCTCCTGTGCTCCGGCAGTCTTCGGGAGACAGGAAATGCTGTAAGATTCTTGCACAACTAGTCGGTGCCTGCAGCGATTACCTACCTCAACCATTGATAGGTTGACTGGGCATCTCCAAGCATTTCCTATGTGCAGTATATGAGACACCATGAAGCAAAGACAAGCAGGGACAGGGTCAACATACTGTATGAACTGAAGCAGTAGGGGATTGAGAGAGATGAGTATCTATTTTTATGTTAGTATCCCTTTTGTTTAACTGCTGGAAACTGTTTTAGGCTACATGTACATGTTGAGAATTATGCAAAGATTCCACACAAAGTTTCCCCTGCAAAATCCTCAATAACATATAAGTCAATGACATTTTCTTAATCTCATTTATACCATGCAGATTTCTCAGTGACAAAATTAACATGCGGATTTGTTGCAGAAAATCCTCAGCAAACACTTGGATGTGTGTCTGTAGCCTTAAAGGGTGGGTGAGTGGCCCAAGCATGAGAGAGGAGGAGGAGGAGGATGGGGCTCATGTGTGGGTTTGTTTTGTTTCTGCAGCATGAGCCATGGAAGGTTTTTGATCGGAACCTTATAGAATGAGGTGATTCTCGAGTTGTGAGGGTGTACAAACTCAGTATTGATAAATGTGGAGGAGTTTTCAGTAGACAGCACACTTAGACACCTAATATCTGACTGTAGTTCATGCTTTCTGCTTTATTCAGCTATAGTAGAGTGAAATCTCTCCTATTATTCTACAACGCTCTACACAATGCAGTACTGTGATACATCTTTTTTCTCATCTCCATTTATCAACCCATTGTGTTCTTAGCTCATCGATTCCCTACAGGGGAGTCTTGGAAACCTGCCAGTGGGCTAAGACAGTCTGGTTGGGAAGATGATCACATGTCTTCATGCAACATTATCTGCGTCCTTAGGACATTTGCTGACTTTTTCTACAAATTATTTGGTAGGGGTGCCCGAGAAATTTTTTTTTTCCAGGGTGTCCTAAGTCTAAAAAGGTTGGGAAACACTGTCTTAGCTCAACGAATGACCTACAACTCTTACCCTTCTTTATTATGTCATCTCACTCCAGTTTTCAGGACTTCTCTTGTGCTGTACCCATTCTGTGGATCTCACTACCTCAAACCATAAGATTTGCTTTTAACATTCGCAGTTTGGAACATGTCTCAAAAATAATTTCTTTCAGAGGTTTCCCTGGACTATATAATACAGGTCATCATTATTAGAGACCAATACCTGGCATCCCCTTTGATCAGCTATTTGTAGAGTCTACAGCTTTTGGAGGAGTACTGCAGCCTCTTCACTACTTACCAAGCACAGCTCCATGCATTGAATAGTGACTGTGCTGCAGCACTGCCCAATTCAGTTGAATATGACTGAGCTACAAACAGGTCTTTTGACCAATGAACTTGATGTTACATGGCCTGTGAAGCAGTATAAGTGACTGGTGACTTCTGCTGCTTCAAGTGGCTGATCCTTGGAAGTCCCAGATTCCTAAGGATAGGTCATCAATATTTTAGTCCTCCCCAAAAGCCTTTAATGAAAGCTTATGTCAGATATTGTGGTCAGAATTTGGCTATGATCTCCAAACCAGGGATTTTAACTTATTACCTGTGAGCTTCTAATTTTTAGAGTAAATTCATAAATGAATAGGGCATTTAAATGTAAGAAACTTCGTAATATATCCTATTAAGGAGTCCTGTTTACTATTCCACTTATTGAGCTCCTTATCTTCAATCTGACTGCTTGTTTACATTATATTTGTCTCCGTATTCAGCCTCACACATACAACTCTATGGAGCAGGGAGGGCATGAGTAGGTATCATCTGCTGGCTGGTTAATTGATTTATTGCTTCATTCTGTCTACTAGTAGCCTCTTACCTACAACCTAGCAGTATTTAAAATGCAAGGAATAGCAGAATGCAATTATTTGAGTGTCTTTTCTATCCAACCTCTTCTCTTCATAGACTAATATGTAGAAAGTAACTCTGCATGAAAAGTGGAGAAAAAAAACATATTTCTTTAACAAGATATATTGCAAAGTTTATTATATTAACCTGTACTATTCATTTATGAAAAGTAGTTTATAACTGGAAGTATGCTTTAAGTACTCTTCTATGGCTAAGGAAAATTTCTGGCCAGGGGAAATCAATAAACACAAGGTCTTCTGAATGATTTCACAGAAACCTGTTTTATTGTTTTAGTATAGCTTTCATTTTATAGTAACAGGAATTACAACTAAAACTAGATTCCATCCAATGGGAATAATGCCTTAAGGGCATCTCTTTCAATCAGAATTGCCATAACATATAATGTATACATATAATGTAGAGAACGCTTACAAGACTGGAGCTGCAACTTTATAGCAGTGGTACCAGGGAACTGCAACTCTGTTACTTGAACAGCAGCTTCCAGACTTCCACAGAAAAGATACTGATCAGTATGAAAAATGCTTTAGTGGGTGTAAAACCCCTTTAGGGTAAGGCCCCATGTAGCGGGCCGCAGCAAAAAAAAAACGCTGCGGGAGAAACCACGGCAGCGATGCATCGCGCTTTTCACAGACTTTCTGTTTCATTTCCAAAATCGCGACGGTTTTGGAAATGGCAGCGAGTCCGCTGCGCATATTTTCCTGCAATGTGTGGATGGGATTCGCTACTTTGCAGGGACTGTAAAATGCCACGTTTTTTTCTACAGTGTTTCCACCGCGGCCAAACCGTGATGTTTACGCCACATGGGGGCCCGGCCTCAATTATACAACTCTGCAGACTATGTTGGTGCTATATACTGTATAAAGATTGTTTTACACTATGTAACTTAAACAAATACAAACAGTTCCGAACTTTCTCTTACCTCTTGAACAAACACAACTACTGAAAATTTTATTATGAGGATTATACAGTGAATAATGAGATCTGCCATACTGCACACACATAATGTCTTGTTGAAATGCTCACTACATACCAAGGACATTAGCGGTACACTGCAGAATTCCTGAGACATCCTCTGCATCTTCATTTCCAGAGAGACCAGCGTACGTGCATTTCACCGAGGCGTTGTGTAAATTCTTCTCTGCATCCCGACAGCTTTAAAAGAAATTTTGAAACGTAAGACAGACAATCTGAGAGCTTCCTGCTGCATAACCTCCTGGTTGCCTTTCCCTCATTAAATTGTTAGCAAATCCCTAATTAACACATAGCATTCAGGCAAATCATTTCACACTGTGTATACGCTGTATATCACCATGAGAATTATCAGCTTGCATCACTAGTGCTAATTTAGTGGATCATTAAGAGGCCGCATATTTAAAAGTGCAGAAACATGTTTGAGTAACAGCTTCACCCCGGGAAACAGAAGATTATTCACTTTATAGATTCTTTCATATTATGTATCTATTCCATGTCCTCGCTACATTCAGTTCTTAAAGGGAATTCCATTCATTTCACTTATCTTCTAGCCGCTAAAGCATGTTGATTTCTACCATACCAATGTTGGTCGCAATTTTTACAAATTCTCAACAAATCAGAGAAAAAAAATTGACATTTCTACAGTCATCACATTCCCACTCCAAGACTTTTCTTGTGTTGCGTCAGTTCTCTGGAATGCGCTACCACAGACATCCAGGACTATTACCAAAATCAACAATGCCAGTATTTGTCACTTTACTTGATTGTAAAACGCTGCAGAATATGTTGGTTCTCTATAAAAGTAAAGATATTGTGAAACTTGAACAACTATAGACAGTTCTCAGTTGCTGATTTTGTTCCAGATTTTGCAGTGTATTGAGCAAAACCTGGGCTGAATGTCTGCAGCATTACTGCAGCAGAATGAGCATGCTGCGGGTACTGAATTTGAATTTAGTGATATGGTTTACAACACTTTCATAGCCATAGGCATCAATAGACTGAAGACAACTGATTGCGGTCTGTGGGAGAGTTTTCTAGACATGCTCTGTGCAGGGAGAGGGAGTAGATAAGCTGTGACATCATCTATTGTAGTGGATGCAATGATGGGTCAGTGGTGTTATCTATAGAAGTGTTATCTTCTATTGTAATTTTAACTATCTTGCTTGTGACGTATATGACTGCTGCAAAGAAAAACCCCTACAGTATTGGCAAGTGATAGTCTATTAGGATTAGTGGCCAGAGTGAAAATTGATGGATATAATATGTTTTTGAAAAAATGATATAGATAGTGACAAGGAAAATTAACAATAAAATCATAAAAAAATTCAGAAAAAAATAGGTTTCATATAAAATGCAGGCCATGTGGAGGCATAGTATGTGCCCACTGAGTCCTATGGGTACTGTACTTGGGTTCTGTGTAAAATGTCCATGTGCCAAGACCTTACAAGTAATCCTATTATGTTTTGGGTCAGTATTATCATGTGCTCACTGAATGACCTGCCAGAAGCTGCCTGGAAATAGAATCGCTCTGAGCACATTTTCTAGATTGGAGAAGTGTTTGTCTTATCAAGAACACATAGCCATTTGCCTGATAACATAAAGGTCATGTAATAGTTAACAGTCTGGCCAGAAATATTAACCAACTTCAATCCGCTCCAAGAGTTGGAATATATACCGTATGCTGGTATCTGCTACAAGCATTTTCTTCGCTGTAGCTTGAGAAAAACACAAGCCGGACCATGGAGACAATTATTAGTATCATGGAAAATGTTCTATTGTCTTCTTTATATCCCAATACAAAAGATATTGGAAGTCTGCTGAAGAAAGTTATGCAGCCCTATCCACTGGATAGCGGTGGTTTAGGGAATTGCAGCACCGCGCCCCACCGGAGGCTGCTAGAGCAGCTGATCTGTGCAGGGTCTGGGTGTCGAACCCCGACCAATTACATACTGATGACCAATCCTGTGGGCAACCATTAGAGATGGGCGAATCCCAATTTCAAATTGTTCATTTTTTTTTCTCAGACGAGCTAAAATGGTCACTCGGGTAAATTATTATACTCTGGGGTCTCTAATAGGTGGAGGCCCAGAGGAGGTGACAAAAATTAAAAAAAACAAAACATTTATACTCACTTCACCTTCTGTTACTTCCTTTGACATCATGACGCTCGGCGTGCCCATGTCACCACTGAGGCCCAATCACGGACCCCGGGCACATGTTATCACAGAAGAGCACCAGATGCCACGAGCAGGAAGACACAGAGCGCCGGATGCTGCAAGGAAGCCACAAAGAGGTAATGGAAGGTAGGTATAAATGTTTTGTTATTTTTTTCACCTCCCCTGGGGCTCCAGCTATCTCTTCAGACCCCACAGTATAATAATTTCCCTCCTGGTTCTATCTGCACAAGTTGGAACTGGGGGTTCGCTTCATCTGAACACGCCAAAACAAATCTGAATTCCGCCCATCTTTAGTAATCATCAGTATGAAAATAGGTTTGGGGAAGGAAAACCCAAACCTACTGAACAGAATCCAAGCACACCAGCGCTTGGATTCTGTTCAAGGATTCCGTCCCCGAATCCGCTTGAAAAATGCGGAGAGAAAAGTCCTGCAAGGTCTTTTCTCTCTGCATTTTTCGGGCCAAAACCAAAACTATAGTCTATGGGGTCCATGGGTTTCCGCGGGTAACTGCTTTTTAAGCGGATTGGGTTTCTGTTTTTGGGGTCCCCAAGCAGACCGGAAGGACGGAAACCCAAGCGCAGGTATGAACCTAGAGTATCTCGACTTTTTCAATGTCTTTTGTCGTGTTTTGTGATATCATGCTAAACTTTACTCCATCTGTACGACAAATCTCTGGACCCTTTTTGGATTACAAATGAGCCTTTTCTCGGTGCGCTCGCGGCTCCTGACAGTGTTAGAGAGCACTTATATAATGAAAAGTAATTTGAGTAAGAGAAAGGATAATTTGAATCTCGAGCACTCGAGGGGTCAGACAAATATTGTACATCAATCCTTACTAGTCAAACTGAATGAAAATGAAAATGAATGTTTTTACCCTTCCGTGATCTTTTATTTTCTCATTCATCTCTCTAAATGGATCTTTCCTTGCTGAGGTCTGTCATTTTATCTCCAGTGGGTTTCGAGTCTCCTTGTTTCTTTCCGCATAAAAAGATTACAACTCAATGTAGTAAGTAGACTGCACATACTTAACTCAATTTGGGAGGTCATTGAGTGCACAAATCGATACAATTTGCCCATTCATGGCTCTTTAATGAAATTTACTCTAAAATATGGTATAGACTTTTTAACCCTCTGCTCATTTGCATAGTGAGCCGAATGGGTGTATTTTGCAGTGATGTATATTGCAAAAAAAAAATTGTTACTTCGGTTATAGAATTCCTATCAAGCTTGATACTATTTTGGTGAGGTTAATTTCATGGAAGCACAGACTGATTGAGAATAGTAGCTAAGAATAGAAAAGAATAGCAGAGCAGTCACATTGCTAGCAAATACATTCTGCACAGTTTACACAATGGAACACAATGGAACACAAGTGGCCAAAAATCTATAGAGGTTATACAGATTTAGGAAAGAACTATGCTGTGGCACACATCTTTAAGGCTAAGGCCCCACGTAGCAAGATGCAACTAAAAAACGCTGTGGAAACAAACGCGGCTAAAAACGCATTGTGTTTTTTTCTGCAGTGTTTTTCGTTGAGTTTCTGCTGCGTTTTTCTTTTTTTCTCAGTTTTTTTTCCTTCATCTAGGGAAAACACTCGCAATTCCACAAGTAAAATGAACACTGCATTTTTCAGAAAGCAGCTTTTACGCAAATACCGCAGAATTTTCCGTTACCTGCAAAGTGGATGGTATTCTGGCTAATTCCATCCACACATTACGGAAAAAATCTGCAGTGGGAATGCTGCGATTTCAAAAAACATCATTATTGTAAATTGCAGCATGTCAATTATACCTATGGAAACGCTGGTGTTTTCTGTATAGGTACAGAAAGTCCACAGGCCTGTGTATGGGGCCATGAGACCAGGCAGGTCTTATTCCTGTCCGTTTTGCGACCTGGGCTCCCTGAAAGCAGTGAATGGGGCTATTAAGGCACAGGTAGCACACAGATGTCATCCATGTGCTGTCCATGCTGTTTAATCCCGGCCCAGTTACATGTCCCTGGTCATGTACATGTAGCCTAATACCTAGTGCAGGGCCTCAGGAGTTGGGGCTTTGTCTCTTCGGTCTCAGTCCTTGTGTCATATACCGCTCCCTCTGGCCCTACGTTACTGTATCCACTGTATAGGGCCGTGATGGCGAACCTATGGCACACGCGCCGTCACCATGATCGCTCACTAACGGGGAATCTGGTACTGGATTCCCTGTTAGTGAGCGATCGCCTCTTTCAGCTGTATGTGCAAATGTACATACAGCTGAAAGTTGTCAGTGTAGGCCGCGGTCCGCGGAACCGCGGCCTACACTGACTGCAGAGTGTGACCTCTGCTCTGACGCAGGCGCGATGACATAAATCATCAGCGCCTGCGATCAGAAGAAGGAGGAGGACACGCTCCGTGGGACTAGGTAAGTAACATAAACTACTGTGTGGGGGCCTTCTGTGGTGCATATACTACTGTATGGGGGACACTGAAGCATCTAATACTGTATGGGGGACACTGAAGCATCTAATACTGTATGGGGGACACTGAAGCATCTAATACTGTATGGGGGGGACACTGAAGCATCTAATACTGTATGGGGGACACTGAAGCATCTAATACTGTGTGGTGGACACTGAAGCATCTAATACTGTATGGGGGACACTGAAGCATCTAATACTGTATGGGGGACACTGAAGCATCTAATACTGTGTGGGGGACACTGAAGCATCTAATACTGTATGGGGGACACTGAAGCATCTAATACTGTATGGGGGGGACACTGAAGCATCTAATACTGTATGGGGGACACTGAAGCATCTAATACTGTGTGGTGGACACTGAAGCATCTAATACTGCATGGGGGACACTGAAGCATCTAATACTGTATGGGGGGGACACTGAAGCATCTAATACTGTGTGGGGGGACACTGTGAAGCATCCAATACTGCATGGGGGACACTGTGAAGCATCTAATACTGCATGGGGGACACTGAAGAATATACTACTGTATGGGGGACACGGTGAAGCATATACTACTGTGTGGGGCCCTACTGTGAAACAAACTACTGTGTGGGGCCCTACTGTGAAACATAAACTACTGTGTGGGGCCCTACTGTGAAGCATATACTACTGTGTGGGGGAACTTATTGAGAAGCATATAATGTGGGTGGGGGCCCAAAGTGGGGCATATAATACTGTGTGGGGGCCTCTGCGGAGCATATAATACTGTGTGGGGGCCTCTGCGGAGCATATAATACTGTGCGGGGGCCTCTGTGGAGCATATAATACTGTGTGGGGGCCTCTGTGGAGCATATAATACTGTGCGGGGGCCTCTGTGGAGCATATAATACTGAGTGGGAGCCACTCTGGAGCATATAATACTGAGTGGGGGCCATTCCGGAGAATATAATATTGTCTGGAGGCCACTCCAGAGCAAAATGTACTGTCTGGGGGCTACTTCGGAGCGCATTGTATTATCTGGGGCCCTTCATTATTTATATCACACAGTATCTGTTTTATAGCAGACATGTGATATTATTACAGGCTGTAATAACATTGCATGGACACTATAAAACAGATCCTGGTTAATTTAAGGTTAAATTGCCGTGTTGGCACTTTGTGATAATTTAGTGGGTTTTGGGTTGCAGTTTGGGCACTCGGTCTCTAAAAGGTTCGCCATCACTGGTATAGGGTGTTTCTTTATTGGATATATTGTGCTTTGGGGATTGTTCCTCCAGCCATGGGTGCAATGACACCATGGATCAACATCATACACAGTTAGTAAGTAGTGCTAGTACAAGGATGTTAAAATAGGATCCAAGGAACCTCCACTGATCCAGAGAATGAAGGGCTCACAGTGTCGGAGACCCCCCCCTTCAAATATTTCCTGTGCGCAGCAATAATCCCAGCTATCCACAGTGCAGGGAAGTGCAACATAACACTATGCAAGTTAATGGGGCTATGCTGCACAGATAGAAATGTAAATGTGACATGTGTAACCACTGGCGATGATCAGAGTTTTGCTTTGGACAAAACTAGGAATGCTAGACCCCTGTTCTTTATGTCAAATGGTTGTCATGCATATACAATAATAATTTCACATAATGTACAACCTTAAATCACATGGTGTATTTTACACAACCCCCTGTTCTCTTTACACTTTTCAAAATTGTCAACGTAGATGTGAAAAGTGTCAAAAATGCAAATTTTGTGTCCTTATTATATACATTTCCATTTCCATATCATATCCATTTTTTGGCCAAACTTGCTTAGTAAATGACTCCCTTGTCCATATAGATAGTTCAGCCATGTTATGTCACATATGTCAGATTTCTTTTACCTTGGGCAAAGATTCCATTTTCTGTCCTGGACCTGCATCTAAATGCCCTCCGGGTGAGGCAAAATGGCCTATTGTCCACCCCCTGTTACCGAGTATCCAGGGCACAAGCTTCTTCAGGATAATTTCCTCATCCTTACCCCTGATCCATAAGATACAGAGCTTCAAAAAATTGCAGATTTTGTTTCTAATAAAGATGAATTTTACATTGTGTTTTTGCTGAGGTTTATTGTAATTGTATACTTGTTTTAGCAAATGTTTTTGTCCTTCTAGGAATACATACGATATTGCTTTCATTCCTGCCTCAATTGTAACTTTTATAATTACAGGAATATTCCATGGAGCGTTTCTCTTGGGTTCTCGTTTACACGAATGCAAAAATTACCAGCAAGAACAATAGAAAATATAATTAAGCCACAAGACAAAGCGGCCATATATTGCTATAAAGCAAAATCTTTACACCTATAAAAGTAAAGTTGATAATAACAAAGATGCCAGATGGCCGTTCTCCGTCTGAAGAAGTAGATGCTTTGAAAGATTCCCAAGTATCTCAAAGAACGACATATCTGGAATCTTTTTTATTGCCCCAGTGCAAATAGGAAAAACTTTTTATAAAATGTCTGGATTGAAAACATTGGTGCTGCTACCCAGGGGCCCAGTAGGTCAGGGGGCCCTATCACCTTAACAGCACCTTACAACTGCCTATTCGTTTGCTAATAAGCGCCTAAGCTAATGCACTTCATTGCTAATGACTACTGGTGGATTGTTAGAGCGGCATAAAGGGGGCGCTATGCTGAGATACTGGAAAACAAGGGGCCCATAACTGTTCTTGTACAGGGGCCCTCAGCTGTCTGTGTCTGCCCCTTATTCAAAATAGCCTACTATTTTGTGTTTACATGTTTCCATGGCTACAGACTACAAACAAACTATGCAGTCTGATCTTCTAGTGAGTATTGGATGGAAGGGACCTTTTTTTTTCTGAAAATATCTTCAGCTACAGTGTTACAGACTTTGTATTTCTACACCCACTGAGAGTATAATTTTTTTCCATCTTTTTGGAATAGTAACCTTCTAATATTTTTTTTTCTGCTATAATATACTTTTAGGCTGAGATCCCATGTTGCGAAAATGCAGCTTTTTTTGTTGCAGATTTTGATGCAGTTTTATGAGGCTACAAAAGGAATGGGAAATATAAAGGAAGCTCTTACACGTTCTCCTTCTGTTATATCCACTCCTGACTTTGGCTCAAAAAACTGCAGCAAAATCTGCAATAAAAAAAGCTGCATTTCCGCAATGTGTGGCCTCAGCCTAAAGGAGTTTTCCACTCCTGTTATTGTTTAGTCAAAGCCAGGAGTGGATTGAGCAGAAAATAGAAGTATAATATATTTCCCATTCCTTCTGTAGCCATTCCTGGCTTTGGCTCAAAAAAATGCAGCAAAATCTGCAACAGAAAAAGCTGCGTTTCTGCAACATGGGGCCTCAGCCTTAAACTGTTCACGCCCTGTTTGTTATGTATTCATTGATCTATAAGTCAGATACAATAAGCCATCCATTCCTTCTCTATGAAGAGTCTGGAGTATTACTGGCAGCTGGTGCTCCCTCCCATAGGTGCACCTATAGACAGAGGCATGCCTTGAAACTCCAGGGAAGAGGCAGTTTGACTCATGACTTTAATGGGACATTGTTGTGGGCATGCTCTGTGACCTGTATCAGTGACAGCTGGTGCTCCTTTCTATAGGTGCACCATTAGACAGACGCATGCCTTGAAGCTCCAGGGAAGAGGCAGTCATGACTCATGACTTTAATGGGAGACTGTTGTGGGCATGCTCTGTGACCTGTATCAGTGACAGCTGGTGCTCCTTTCTATAGGTGCACCATTAGACAGAGGGATGACATGAAGCTCCTGGGCAGAGGCAGACATAGTCATCTGAAGGCCCCGGTGCAGGAACACATATGGGTCCCTTTTTGTCAATACCTCACTATAGAGAATCCCCGTACCTCTCTATAACAAGCCACTGATAATCCTTAGCCATGAAATTCTTTAGCTTAGGCATTTACCTAAGATGATAGGACCTCCACACCGACCGGGCCCCTGTACCGCTACACAGGTTACACCAGTGGTATGTCCACCACTGCCTCAGGGCCCCAATACAAAATATGTAACAGCGCCCCCAGCTACATTGTGGCGTTTATAATACTGGTGCCTTCTTATGTGGCAGAGGGGCTTTGCTGCACTGTCTACAACTACGGCACACTCTTGGCACAGAGCCATACATAGGAGCGTGACTCTGCATCGTACGTCAGCTAACTCCCCAATGGCTCAATCCCCTGAGACATGCAGTTTTATGCTTACTGCATCTTCTGGATAAATTGAAACATTGTAATACAGCTATTTCCTCAAAGTAAAAATAATGGAATGCTGGAGAGATGAAGGTGGAGGTTTAACAAGTTCAGGAAATATATGGGTTAATGGATGAAATTTTTTGCTTAACATTGCGGTTCGCGGTATAACATGTAAAGCTTTATTTTATACTGTTGCTCTAAACATAGCAGAAACTGTACAGCGTCATCCAAGTGTATAAAAGTCAATGTAAGCCAAAGTACTTAAAAAAATAGCCTGCAGCCAGAGAAGGGAGAAGGACCCAAATACTCTGCCTCATTATATCTGTTTATGGAAAGTTTTCAGGCAGAGGCTTTTGGTATATAAAGGGTAAATCCAAGTTTGCAAACATTTTTTCTATTTATCCAATGCATCCAAAATGAAAACTGAAGCAACTGCACAGTCATGAAATAACATTTGTTATCACTTTTTGTATGCAGCTCCTAGGCAGAGCTATGTGTCTCCATAGTAACAGACTACAAACAAACCCCGTGTAGTCTGATTTTGTAGTTGTCTTGTCATGTATCAGTCTCCTACTTTTTGCTAACCTGACAAATGGATAGTAGTAAGAAAGAAGAGGACAGATGAAATGGTTATGGTTGCACATCAGACTACACTGAGTCTTTTTTGTAGTCTGCTGCCATGGAGATACAACAGTCTTCCTCTTAGATGCATTGGAAGAATAAAAGGATGGTTGCGAAGTTCTTATCTTGCCATTAATAGGAATGAATGTGCTGCCACTCTATTCAGACTGTATGGTAGTGATGAAAAGGTAGTGGTGGAAAAATTGTAATGTGGAACCATCCTCCCTCCTCTGGGACAACTGAGCCAGCAACTCTCTTCAAATTCAGTCTGAGTGATATGACTGACTACATAGGATCTTTGAAAAGCCATCAGGAGATCCCTGTTTTCCTGAAAGGTGGGGGTCTCAGAGGTGATCGGTGTATAATCTACCCATAAATATATTATTGACTGCCTGAGTCGAGTTGGGATGGATTACGAGAACCAGCCTGGGGATAGAAGGTGGATGCGGAAGAGCCTCCTAGGTCTTCACAGTGTTGGAGGTCCTTGGATAATTGTATTCTAGATACCTACAGTCATCTCTATTTCCATAAGGTTTTTACCTAACAAAAACATTGACATAGATCATTCAATGGTATCCTCATAAAATGCTTTCCCCCAGAAATGGCAACTTGAGGGAGTGCAGAGGGTGCACTTGTACTTAGGCCCATGAGCCTTAGGTGGCCATAAGGTGTCTCTTCCCCATTTGAGGAGACCAGTACTATCCATAACACATAAATACATTATAAATGGGTGCCTACTGCAGATTTTGCATCGGGGCCCAAGAGCTTCATGTTACATCTCTGACAAAGACACCCCTGATGTCGTTGTTAATATTGGAGAAACTACCATCATGTGCAACATGGCAGTGTCAATGGAAAATCAATTGTACAATTTCTGCAAGTCGTCCTGGCATTGTGGTCCAAAAACTTAACTGGTCATCCAAAACTGTAACTGCTTACTCATATATACGTTGCTGTTCGAGATGCCCTAAACGTCTTGTAGAAAGAAAGAGGGAAGTTCATGAAATACAAAGATCTGGGGATTGAAGTGAGCAGAATGAAAAGAACCAAAGCCAGAATTGTGATTGTGGTGGTCAAAAAAGGAATATTTGAGAGCTTCCAGGTCCTTTCAATGCCCCTATTGCACACCTCCTTAGCAAAGTATCGGGTTAAATCCATATGTCCCTGGTCAGTACAAATGAGCCTATAAGCCATAGACAGAAAGCCAATACATGGAACAATAAAACTAGAACAACAATAAAAATGATGTAATAACAACAGCGACAACGATGATAATAAAGTCTATGGAGCTTACTCTTACCCAATGAGTTGATGCTCATAATACTGCAGTGTTCTCTGTAACGTCTCCTGAATGTTCTGCGGCTGCGGAATAAAGAACAAAACAAGAGCTTAATGAACAAAAGCTTCATCTCGCCAAATGTACGCCAGGTATAAAACAATAAGACTTGACTTCTCTTCAACTTTCAAATCCAATATTCCACATTTTCTGCCAACGACTGATAATATCAGATAACAAACTTTTTATTCTTTTTGATTTTGCCAGTGATGTGGGTGTTTTGAGGATATGTATACGGCTGACCCGATTAAGTCATCGCTGCTTTACGGGAAGGGTGATGGATATGTGGTAGGATCACATAAAAGAGGGCGGCTATGAAATACAATGAGGATGAATGATGGGATGATTTATTGCCGTATTACACAGCAAATGAGATTTTTTGGGAAGAAAAGAACCAGACGTGGGTGTTTTCTAGTGTAACACTGTTTATGTAGAAATATTATTATGTGGAAAATTGAAGTTTTTATTTTGCTTGGAAAGCAAAGTGTTAAATCCAGGGAATGGTTATATAGCATGTTATACCTTTGTGAATCTCCTTTTTCACTAATTTAATCCAGATACTGATAAATATTTTTTTTTTTTAAATATTCAATTTTTATTTTCTAATTGTAGATTATTTTAATTCTATTTTTGTACCTGATTATAAGGGCAGCCATCTTGTCTTTTTGGTGTTATCGGCATTTAGAAATATGTTTTAAAGCAGCCCCATGGACCACATGAATCTCTAGTCTGCAGATGACTCATTGACATCAATGGGCGAGTGTTGTGGGCATGCTCTGTGACCTGTACAGAGGTCTTTGTACAGGGAAGTGAGAAATTATCACCACCTACTCTGATTTTGTATCATAATAAACAAATGCTATCTTTCATTGTAGTCCTGTCTGTGATATTAATGAGATGACTGCTGAGAAGTGATCTTGACAGAGCAGGAAGTGTCAGTCTATTGGGAGGTTCAATAGTTAAAGTGAAAACTGAAACATTTGAAGATTTTTTTTTAAATGTAGCAATATGAAATTTAACAAATTGTCAAAAATGTTTAAATATATGAAAAACATGAACCAGTAGTTAGGAAATGACTCAAGGTGAGAGTGTTGTGAGCATGCTCTGTTACCTGTACAGACATCTTTGTGCTTTGTGCAGAGAAAGGGAGTAGATGAGAAGTCCTCATCACCAATTCTGATTTTGTATCCTGCGTGTAAAGCTGCGTTTATGCAACATGGGACCTCAGCCATAAACTATCCATGCCCTGTTTGTCATGTATTTATTTATCTATAAGTCAGATACAATAAGCCATCCATTCCTTCTCTGTGAAGAGTCTGGAGTATTACTGACAGCTGGTGCTCCCTCCTATAGGTACTCCTATAGACAGAGACATGCCTTGAAGCTCCAGGGCAGAGGCAGTCATGACTCATGACTTTAATGGGAGAGTGTTGTGGGCATGCTCTCTGACCTGTACAGACATCTTTGTGCTTTGTGCAGAGAGAGGGAGGGGATGAGAAGTCCTCATCACCTATTGTGATTTTGTATCCTATTTAAGAGGTTCTATCTTTCATTGTAATCCTACCTAGGATGATGACTGCTGAGAAGTGATCTTTACAGAACAGGATGTGTCAGTCTATTAGTGTCTGTCTTAGTGGACAGAATAAAAACTGCAAGATTTCAGGATTTTTTTTTATTGTAGTGATATGGAATTTTAAAGAATTCTCAAAAATTCTTAAAAATGTATTATTTATATATTTTAATAAAAAATATATAACAAAAACTTGATTTAAAAAACAGGTATTTTTTCAAGGACACGTTACTTTTAATGCAGCATTTACACCTTCATAAATGGTAGGATGAGACAGTCGCCCGCACTATGTATGCTCATCACTTGAGAGTGGGATTGTCTAACCTTTTCCATGAAAAAAAAAAAAGCATCTCTGCTGGGAGATTAAGGGGATTGTTTGGCTGACAAATTGCATCTATTCTTCTCTGCTCCATGTGTCACGGATGTACAGCATCCAGGATTCCACTCTCAAACAGAGCATTAAGTACTGCTGGTTACTGCCTCCAGCCTTAGAAAATAAACCACTGTAGCTTAAATGTGCAAGATGGCAAAGAAAAGCTGCGATAAAGCTTATTTCCAAATGTCAGCTTGTACAGATGCGCTGGTTTTGGAAAGGAGGGCGATTTCTCGATAGATAAAATTATTACCAGAAATGTTCACACAAGATAAATCTATTTATGACCAATCCATGAACACCTCAAGGTCAAGGCCCATTATAGCCAATGTTACTGCTCTTATCCTCAGCGGCAGGAGTGACCCAAATACTCCATCCCTATGTATTTGTGGTATTAAGTCACCCCTGCCGCAAAAAAGAGGGATTTTGGTCATAACAATAGGGGGCAATGCACTGATATTTTCTAAGAATCACTAAAATCGAGCAACAGTTCCACTAAATAGTAAAAATTGACACTTGTTTCTTTAACCCCTTAAGGGGGTTTAACAAGACCTGGGCAAAATAGATACTAATGACCTATTCTAGGTCATTACTATCAGTTCGGTCAGGACCTGACACCCGGACCCAAATCAGCTGTTTCAGCTGATGGATGCCATATACAAGGTTCAAGGTTTTGCTCCCATTAACTTGAACAGGAGCAGAGGTGATTCCAGCCGTATGCCTTGTACATGGCTTCCAGCAGCCAATGTATGGCTGCTATGGGGTCCGGGTGTCAGACCCAGACCAGTCTGATACTGATGATCTATCCTGTGGATAGGTCATTAGTATCCATTTTGCATAGGTCTCAGACAACCTCTTTGACTTATTGGGGGCTATATTTACAGCTTCCAAAGGAAGAAGGAGACTGACCAGGGAACCTACTGGGGACTATGTGAACAGCTGCCAGAGAGTGAAGGAGACTGACTAGGAAACCTACAGGGGACTATTTTTACAGCTGGCAGAGAGGGAAGGAGACTGACTAGGGAACCAACAGGGGACTATATTTACAGCTGGCAGAGGGGGAAGGAGACCGACTAAGGAACTTTGTGGGGTTTTTAATTATGATAGTCAGAGGGGTTAGGAAACTGACTAGGGAACCTGCTTGCAACTGTCGAGGGAAATTATCAAAACTGGATTTTTCTACACCAGTCTTGATCCGCAGTGCACCAAAGTGAGGATGCACATAATATATTAAGTTGCACTTGTGCATCTATGGCCCTACATAAAATCAAATCTATGCCAGCTAGGATCTAAGATCAGGATCAGTACTGAGCCCCCGAGTTACTCTGCCTCGTCTTCCCGTGTTCACTGCTAGCTACTTGTGCCATGAGGGCTGGCTTTACTATTATAATAATGTAATCATATGAACAGGGTCAGAATCAGCCTGGAAACCCATCGCTTATAGAATGAAAAACCTGAGGGAAGTAAGTACTGAAATCTTACCTGGAGAACCCCTTTATCACACACCATGAGCATTAGGTGTTACCAGAGTTACCATTTGTTCTTAAATTCTTTGACAGCCCACGGGAAGAGGTCATTTTACGTTCTCCCCCATGAGCACAAACAGACTCAGAAATCCCACATTTGCTTCTATGTATAATAAGTAATACTGCAAACCCAATGATCAGACTAAATATTGTAATGTGTTAGCAGAGCGCGCTGTAACTTTTTGTGTTTGCATTTCTATTGCAGCCATGACACCATGCACCTGCACATTAGGTTCAGTTGTTTGGCACTGCTGACTATTTTTGTGTGTTTGTTACATTGTGCAGTACTTAGAGGCTGGCACCATTTTGGTCTTGTACACCACCCATCTGCCCAAGCCTCTACATCTGCCCCTTAATTCACTTGGAGGCCAGGTCTGGAGAGAGGAGACTATTTGCAGTGTATGTCAAGCATAATATGGCTGAGGCCGCTTTCACATGAGCTATCCGTCTTGCCAACCACAAAACCACAGGCATTGTAGATCCTAGTGTACTTCTGTGTGCTATCCAAGTGCTATCCGATACTGTCTTCTTTATATTTCAGGGACCACCTAGCAATGTATCTGTACAAAACGGACAGCACACTAACAACACATGGATGACTTCCATATGCTCTCCTTTTTTTTTTTCACAGGCCCATACACTTGTCATGACTTTTTCTCAATGCCTCTTGGTCTGTGAAAAACAATGGATGTATGATGAGCTCCATTGACAATAATGGGTTCGTGTGCTGTCCAATTTTATCGAACAGAAAAGTAGTGAGAAAGGGGCCTGGAACACACTTGCCCTTAATGCATTGGAGGTCAAGGCTCAGAGAGAGGTTAATCATTATGGTATAGGGTCACATCTAGAGTTGGCCGAATCAGTTCGTAACAAACCGGACTTGACTCAAATATTCCAAATTGTTTTGGTTTTTAACAAAACTGAACAATGTGGGATTCGTCTCAGACAAACTAAAATGGCCGCTGACTTGCAGTAAATTATTATACTCTGGAGTCTCTTCATGTAAAAATTAAAAAACATTAATACTCACCTTCCTTCACCTGCTTTGGGCCTCCTTGTGGAATCCGGCGATCCGTGTCTTCCTCCTCCGGGGGTCTGTGACATGTGCCGGAGGTCACTGCGGAGGCCTCTGATTGGGCCTCAGTGGTGACATAGGCATGCCAAGCGATATGGCACTGCCCGCTGCTGAGGTGTCTTCTGTAACGTTGCATGCACGGAGGAGGAAGACACGGATCACTAGACTCCGAGAGGAGGACCGAAAACTGTTTTAGACCTTAGACCTATACCTATTATACTTCTTGGGTCTGACGAGACCCCAGAGTATAATAATTCCACTTCCGCTTCTATCTGAACAAGTTCAGACTGAACCGGAGGATCACTTCGTCCTAACACTAGGCAAAACGAATCTTCAGAGGTTCGCCCATCCTTATTCCCATCTAAAGAGGTCACCTTATTGCTGGCAGATGGGCTTATACAGTTTGATCAAATGTTACCAAGAACCTCATCTTCATGCATTTTTATATACAGTAGAAATTTGCAGTAATGCTCTCGGTGCTAGCAGGGCACTCTTGCAACTTTTTGTGTAAGCATTGTTGTCACCTTCCACCAGATTGATGATAGGCGATACTACAACCCTTTCCCTAGCAAATTAGTATAATAAACCATGAAACAAAGCCATATAAAAGGGATACATTCATTAATCTTAAATGCAAACATCTGGAATGGAGTCCTAATGCCAAGGAGATTACATTACATTCTAAATGTTTCATTGCCGCAGCAAAGGGAAACAAAACGATAATAGCATTTACGCATTGGCAGAGGAGCACATCTCTTATCTCACTTTGTAGTGCGCTACGACTGCGTCTATGCTGGAGAAATAAATATTTTATTTATGTTCATGTTAAGCATTGATTTAGCAACAGGGAGTGGAGATAAAAGCACTCGGGTTCATTTGCAAGTCATTTGTGAGAAAACAGATGTAATAAAAACTCGCTCCTCCAGCCCTAGTCCTAGGAGTATTCATACCAAGTTGACATGACGGTGACAGATCATTTCTTATGGACGGAAGATTCTTTGTCTTCTTTATTTTATTAGGAGAAACAATAACATGATATGGAACCAAACGGTTTTGCTTCATTTCTGATGTTTTCAAGGCATACGATTAAGGGGAACATTTTTGAGACCGTTGACCCACCAGGTGACAATACAGAGTCAGATTAAGGGGTCTATATAGTTAAAAAAAACTCCTTTTTATATACCCTATTAGGGAATTCTCCCCTAGCCAATATCCTCATCTTTTGGTCATTCCTTATCCTACACAGGCTACATGTACATGGTCATCTGCATGTTGTCTTAGAGATATCCCTTTAACCCTCACAACCCCTTTAACCCATACAAGTGAAATGAAGCATTACATGATTCCTATTGAAATTAGAAATTGGCCTAATAGGATGCTTGTCAGTTTCACGCTGACAGGCAAAATACACTGCACTATGTAAACTACAACAATGTACAAACAATCACATGATCAATCTACCTAGCGGGATATAAAAAAAAGTGTCAAATAATTGGTATCACGCCAACCATTATGACCCATGCTATGACGTGAATGCGTTATTTGTCCCTAATGGAAAAATCCATTTAAAAACTAATTTAAAAAAAAAAGGTTTTTCGGCACCTCACCTCTTAAAAAATAGAATAAAAGTGATCACAAAGCCATATATATCTCAAAAGGGTACCAATAAAAACTATAGCTTGCCCCACAAAAAACAAGCCCCCCATAGCTTTGTCAATGGGAAAACTAAAAGAAGCTGTTAGAACAATATCGAGAAGAAACGACATTTAAAAAGATGTTTCTATTGTGAAACAGTAGTAAATATATTTAGTTTGGGCAGCACAGGGGCTCAGTGGTCAGTGTTGAAGTCCTGGGTTCGAATCCAGTCAAGGTCAACAACTGAAAGGAGTTTGTATGTTCTACCCGTGTTTGCGTGAATTTCCTCCGGGTACTCCGGTTTCCTCCAACACTCCAAAGACATATTGATAGAGAATTTAGATTGTGAGCCCTATATGGGACAGTGACTGTCAATGTCTGTAAAGCGCTGCGGAATATTTTGGCGCTATACAAGTAAGCAAAATAAATAAGTATCACCATTATTGGGTCAAAACAAAGCTCCAAAATGGTGAAATTGTTGATTTTTTAATATGTTTTTATGTATCCCATAATGGCGTCATTAGAAATACAGGATGTCTTGCTAAAAAAACAAGCCCTTATATGGCTGTCAATGAGCATGAGTCCTTAAGGGGTTAATATTGCAGCGCACATTATAGAGAGCTGAAGGATAATGAAGTACTGTACTTGAATGAAAGGATCTGCACTTTAAGTTGGAGAATTTGAAGGTCAATTAGGTTAATATTAATGAAGGTTATTGCATGATTATTCTCTAGTATTACTTCAAAGCCATGATGGATTCCGCAGGCCTCTTGCAGCAGAAAAGATGTATGGCAGAGGGGTGACTCAAAGCCTGGGAGCCTGTGCAGGTCAATTAGGTTAATATTAATGAAAGTTACGGCATAATTAGTCTCTATTATAAGTTTGGGTTCACATGGCTGTATTTAGGCAGGTGTACAATGTAATATTTAGTTTAATGTATAAACAGTATGCAGCACCCCCTAGTTTTTAAAACTATTACGATGAAGGGGATTTGGGGTTCTGTATCCAAAAAAGAAAGCTATACATTCTATAAAGATATGAAGAAATATTATGTCAAGAAATTTTGTATTCTAAGATGTGCATTCTCTTTAAAGGGGCTGCCTTATTATACAGTATATACAGCTGGGATCCGTATACTGGCTGTATATACAGATTCACCTGCAACTGACATGCTGAGGGCTGGTAAATGCGCAGACAGTATTTGCCTGCTGTGTGAACCCAGCCCTTGTTCACTGGAAGGATGGATTCACCAGACCTCTTGCAGCAAAAAATAAGCAAAGCAGAGATACAGGTCAAAGCTTATGGACCTTAAGGGGGTTGTCCAGGAATGGATCCAGGTCATCAGTATCAGATCAGTCAGTTTGACACCTGAACGGACCAATTTATGCAGCTTACAGAAGCCATATATTAAGTATATGGTCAGAAACAGCCCTGCATCTATTCAATCTCCGTATACTGTAGCAATGGCGCCTGAAACTGCAGCCCACTCCCATTCATTTGAATAGGAGCAGGACTGATACTAGTCGTATACTTAGTATATGGCTTCCATTGGCCGCATCAGCTGACTGGATCGGGTGTTGGATCTGATACTAATGACCTATGTGGACAGGTTATCGGTATCAAAAATCTTCCGATCCTGGACATCCCCTTTAATGCAAAATCTGTCACAGAACCCCCTACCAACTAAACTGTAAATCATTTTGATAATACAGGTGTCATCTTACAATTGTGTCCTTCTTCACCCTTTCTCTTGACTGTAAATGTCCAGATATGTGTCATGGGATGACCAACTTGTCAAAACAACATGGTTTTGTGATATTCTGTCGCGAGATATAAATCCTATATGTGTCTATGTGTGGCTACCCTGCAGCCATGTTCTGAATTGCAGCCTGTCAAGGGTTTTGTTAGTATGATGTGATAGTGTACTGAAATGGTTTCATGAGAAACTGAAACCCTTAAGAAAACTAAAGCTACAGTAAAGGTAGAGACATCTGTATGGGACCTGCAAATACTTTAGACCTGGGATCTCTGTATGTTCTTTAGAATAGTATGTAAAATCTACTTATCTGATGGATATATTAAAATATATTGATGTGTAAACATATATATATATATATATATATATATATATATATACAGTATAATAAGGCAGCCCCTTTAAAGAGAATGCACATCTTAGAATACAAAATTTCTTGACATAATATTTCTTCATATCTTTATAGAATGTATAGTTTTCTTTTTTGGATACAGAACCCCAAATCCCCTTCATCGTAATAGTTTTAAAAACTAGGGGGTGCTGCATACTGTTTATACATTAAACTAAATATTACATTGTACACATATATCCTTCTTTATCTTTCCTCCTACTGGATATGTGTGTGTCACAAGATAACCAGCTTTTGAAAACAACATGATATTGCTGTCTATCTTATCAGTGTTTATGTGCAGCCACCCAGTGGTTGTGTTGTGAATTGCGGCCAAGCAAGGGTTTGGCTAGTATGTTATGATGTTGTGTTGGATTGGTTTATTAAAAAATGAGAATCTATCCTTTGCAATCTAAAGGTTGAAAGCCACAGCTATACTCCTGGGAATTGGGGCTGAAAGCTACAGCGAAAGCCAGCCATTTTGCAGGATGACCACCATAGACCCACAACACATGTCCTTTGCCTAAAGGAGATTTCCCCTTGTAGGTACAAGTACTTATCCCGTATCCCGAATTCCAGCAATCAGAAGAATATTGGAACACAAGTTCCCCCTAGGGCTCTATGTAAAAAGCATATCAACCCAGCCCCGCAGATAGATAGGTTAGGGTCATCTGAATCACATAGTGTTTCCCCCCTTGCGAATCGCTGCCTCCGTTGGCAAAATATTGGCTTTTTGTCAGTATGGAAATTAACTCTTTGGAGTAACAAGGCTTTTGCCATTGCTCCAAAGAGTTTATCTATATTACCAAAATGGCGATATCTCGGCAAAAGAGGTAACGATTCACAATGGGAAAACACCATGTGATTCAGATGACCCTAACCTATCTATCTGCAGGGCTGGGGTGATATGCTGGTTCTGGTGCCCCTAACCTATCTATCTGCAGGGCTGGGGTGATATGCTGGTTCTGGTGACACTAACCTATCTATCTGCAGGGCTGGGGTGATATGCTGATTCAGATGACGCTAACCTATCTATCTGCAGGGCTGGGGTGATATGCTGGTTCTGGTGACACTAACCTATCTATCTGCAGGGCTGGGGTGATATGCTGGTTCTGGTGACACTAACCTATGTATCTGCGGGGCTGGGGTGATATGCTGGGTTCTGGTGACACTAACCTATCTATCTGCAGGGCTGGGGTGATATGGTGGGTCTGGTGATACTAACCTATCTATCTGCAGGTCTGTGTGATATGCTGGTTCTGGTGACACTAACCTATCTATCTGCGGGGCTGGGGTGATATGCTGGGTTCTGGTGACACTAACCTATCTATCTGCGGGGCTGGGGTGATATGCTGGTTCTGGTGACCCTAACCTATCTATCTGCGGAGCTGGGGTGATATGCTGGGTTCTGGTGACCCTAACCTATCTATCTGCGGAGCTGGGGTGATATGCTGGTTCTGGTGCCCCTAACCTATCTATCTGCAGGGCTGGGGTGATATGCTGGTTCTGGTGCCCCTAACCTATCTATCTGCAGGGCTGGGGTGATATGCTGGTTCTGGTGACACTAACCTATCTTACTGCAGGGATGGGGTGATATGCTGGTTCTGGTGACCCTAACTCTATCTGCGGAGCTGGGGTGATATGCTGGGTTCTAGTGACACTAACCTATCTATCTGCAGGGCTGGGGTGATATGCTGATTCAGATGACCCTAACCTATGTATCTGCAGGGCTGGGGTGATATGCTGGTTCTGGTGACACTAACCTATCTATCTGCGGGGCTGGGGTGATATGCTGGGTTCTGATGACCCTAACCTATCTATCTGCGGGGCTGGGGTGATATGCTGGGTTCTGGTGACCCTAACCTATCTATCTGCAGGGCTGGGGTGATATGCTGGGTTCTGGTGACCCTAACCTATCTATCTGCAGGGCTGGGGTGATATGCTGGTTCTGGTGCCCCTAACCTATCTATCTGCAGGGCTGGGGTGATATGCTGGTTCTGGTGACACTAACCTATCTTACTGCAGGGCTGGGGTGATATGCTGGTTCTGGTGACCCTAACCTATCTATCTGCGGAGCTGGGGTGATATGCTGGGTTCTGGTGACCCTAACCTATCTATCTGCGGAGCTGGGGTGATATGCTGGTTCTGGTGCCCCTAACCTATCTATCTGCAGGGCTGGGGTGATATGCTGGTTCTGGTGCCCCTAACCTATCTATCTGCAGGGCTGGGGTGATATGCTGGTTCTGGTGACACTAACCTATCTTACTGCAGGGATGGGGTGATATGCTGGTTCTGGTGACCCTAACCTATCTATCTGCGGAGCTGGGGTGATATGCTGGGTTCTGGTGACACTAACCTATCTATCTGCAGGGCTGGGGTGATATGCTGATTCAGATGACCCTAACCTATGTATCTGCAGGGCTGGGGTGATATGCTGGTTCTGGTGACACTAACCTATCTATCTGCGGGGCTGGGGTGATATGCTGGGTTCTGGTGACCCTAACCTATCTATCTGCGGGGCTGGGGTGATATGCTGGGTTCTGGTGACCCTAACCTATCTATCTGCAGGGCTGGGGTGATATGCTGGTTCTGGTGACCCTAACCTATCTATCTGCAGGGCTGGGGTGATATGCTGGTTCTGGTGACCCTAACCTATCTATCTGCAGGGCTGGGGTGATATGCTGGTTCTGGTGACCCTAACCTATCTATCTGCGGAGCTGGGGTGATATGCTGGGTTCTGGTGACTCACTTTAAGCCACACAATTTCACATGATTATTTCATGGCTTCTTTGTTTGCATACATTTACTCACAGCTGATACAAATGGACACAGTATAGCAGAGTTAAGGTTGTCATTTTGTTGCCACAGTGGATTTCAATGACAAACTCAGCTTTGCTACATGAGTACAGCCGCTCCAATGCTTTAGACCTACTTTAAAGTTCTAACATCTCCGCTTCAGTAAAAGAAGTGCGGCCTAAATGAATGTTTCACGAATGCCACACTTTACTATTGAGTAAATAATTTAGTCTGGAAGCTGATGGGATGAATCATCAATTTTTCAAGGTGAATTTATGTTATTTCTCATTTGCTAGATGAAAATGCTTCATTTGCTGTACCCTATGCAACGTGCCAGCTGCTTAATGCCCAAATGTAAGCTGTTTATTTTTAATATGCCCACAAATAATGCATTTAGGGCTTCATAGTCTTTCTGACAAGGATCAAGGGGGGGGGAAGGAAAGAGGGAAAAACCCAAAAAAAAAAGCAGTAAGTGAAACCAAAAAAAAACAACAACAAAACCCCCCCCCACCACCCGAACCCCCCCCCCTTCTCTTCAACTAGGTGTGAAGGGTTCTCAAGGTTAACAGAGGTGACCAAACCCGGTCCTGCTATTACTTGCTACAGCATGGCCACTCCTCCACGATATACCCTGCAGGCTGGTAGCAGATACTGTATCACCACCCGCACTTCCACCCCTACATGGTGTAGAAACATGGCTGGACATCCACCTTGGAGCTCCAGGAGATGATGCTTGTTTCCTGGTGGTCTTACTAGCCTACAGTATATACTTCGAATCGAACCTAGGGCAACATCTACATGGAATTTGTAGGTTCTTTCCTTCCACATGCCAAAATATACTGATAGATAAATTGTACAAACTGACCCTTGTGGGAGTTGGGGATGAACGCCTGTATGGCAGCCACTAACTCCCCTACTCCATGACGCTCTCTCCCCTTTGAATCTCTGTAAGAAAGCGCATTATTGTCATAGGCTATGTTCACATGTCGGATTAAGATCTGACTTATTTTTACTCAAAATTCCAAGGTCAACAGATATCTGCCATGGAAGAACTCCGGGTGTGCGGTGGATTCGAGGCAGATTTATACGAGGCCCCTTTGTCATTCAGGGTGTTGCCCTCCGAAATACATGATATGCTACTTATTTCCAAAAATCTGTATAAAACTTTCCATACTAGGAGAATGGGGTTGTGAAAACCTCACTCACATACATGTGACGTGGCTTTTGGTTGGATTCAATGTGGGTTTCGGCAAGGAATCCGCACCAAAGTCAATGCCAAATCCAACAGGTGTCAAAAGGGTCTAACATGAAAGGACCAGATGCAGAATAAGTCTATGTACAGTTAGTAATCATGGAAGCCCAAAATAGCATATTTTTAATGAAAACTTTCACATGGGACATGGCTTGTCATTGGATTTAACATGGATTTTAGCAAGGAATCACACCAAGTTAAAATCCTGCTGCTCAATTTAGGATGGGTGATGTCATAGTAATGGGAGGATCGGTTCTCACTGCATGGGGTAGCACAGGCAGGAGATGGCAGGGGTCGGAGTGGTAAGAGTATTGCTCCAGGAAGCTGAAGGCCCGCCCTTAGTGCACCAACTGCCTCCAAACCAACAAAAGTGACTTACATAACAGAGGTATACTGTTTATCGCTGTAATGTGCTCTGTAATATGGTGTAGGCAGGTGAATATCTTTGGCGCGGTAGTGGACACCCTTTAACCCTACGATCTAAGTTTATACATGATCCATGTTAGCTGCAGATGACCATAATATGGATCTCAAAATGCAAAATTCTAGGAAATGCCGTGTTATAAAGTCTATAAACCTCCTAGGCCATACTGAGCCTTCAACCCTTTGTCACCAGCTACTATGCCTACTGGCTGCACCCAATGTCTGTCTTGTCCTTGGCTTCTACCCTAATCCTCACGTCTTGTCTATTTTCAGAACATCTTGTATTGCAGATACCTCCTGAGGCTTCTTTATTCCAGTACAATCTCATATATGATAAAACTACTGGGACCTACTGTACTGTAAATGTATGGGGAAGGGAATGTCCATAGGGAAATAACACGTATAGCCGCCATTATCCCTGAGCAATCTGGCCTCCGCCTGTGAGAACATTATAGTAATAAGATGATAAGTGGTAGCCGAGCGCTTGATATAAGTAATGCTGGGAGGAATCAGTTTGGATTTTATGACTCTATATTTATGACATGTTTATACCGAACTATTAAGAATGTTTTGCAAAACTGTAAGTCGGTTAATTTACCATTGCCGTAAAAGTCAACGGGATATCGGTGGAGATGTAATCAGGCAGGTAATGTATCATTCCTCCTTCTCTAATAGAGCGCACAATTAATTACATTTCAGATTGGTTTTCTAATTGACTGTATAAGCCATACAGTTAGTCGTAGTCAGCAATAAATATAGTGTAATGTCTTAGTATGGGACCCTGTTATTAATATGATTATTTTTATTATGTTGGGTCCCATAATAGGATCAATAAAGGGACATAAGGGACCACCTCTACAGGTCGGTCAGCAGGGGATCCATATTCTCACAATCGGGCTCCACATCACATCTATATCACAAACCCTGTGGATATCATATTACTCTTTTGTGGGAATATCTCTGTCACTCCAAGTGATAACATTATAAGCCACCCATAGGGGGAGCTCACTCACTGCACATGAATTTGGGCAGCTACTATTGAACTCATTGTGCGTTGTAGGGATATCTATAGAGTGAGATGCGCCTATGCAGGTGGATAGTATAAAGGGGTGTTCACACATAGGAATTTGATGCTGAATTTGTCAAGCAGAAAATTTCTGCTTCAGGAATTTGAAGCAGATTTTTTTCTGCTTCCCAAAAGCAGACGCGGTTTTTGAGGCTGAATTTGAAGAGGAATATGAAGAAATAAGGCACTGTATTTTGTCTTTATTGGGCAGGGCCAAATTTCGTGAGCGGATTTTGACAAATTCCGCTTCCAATTAAACGTCAAATTCCGCACTGATGGAAAAGGTGAATTTTACACCTCCGATTCATTTCAATGGGAATCTGCCTATAGAAAGAGCAAGGTGCTTAGTTTTTCCACTAGATGAAGAAAATTCAGCTACTGCTTTCCATTGAAATGAATGGGAGGAAGATTTCAGGTGGAATTTGATGTGGATTCTGCCTCAAATTTAGCATCAAATTCCTACATATGAACACCCCCTATTTGTGTGTTCAGAAATAGAACCAGGTCTTTTTGCACCACAAACCCCATAACAGTCTTGTAGTTTTTATTGCTTTTTTGTTTTACCTAACTATATTGCACGCATTGATAGTACACATACATTGTGCTGCTATAATACACATAGTGGGTTGTCGTCTCCAGCTATAAGTTGGCATAGATTTCCCTCCTGGCACTCAACTTGGCGGAGGATGCACCTCATTTATGAGAAGGTGTATGCCATCATATTAACCAAAAAGAAAAAGATTACTGTCCAAAATATAATAAAAAAAATTTACAAAATATTTTATTGAAAAAATTATAAATCATACATACACCAATAAAGTGAACACACAAACAGACAAAGGAAAGTAAAATACAATAACACGAAAATGGGAGGACCACAATACCATAGAAATCACAACAACAATGTAAAGTAATACCAGTTATAACATACCTACACCAATAATCTATAAATATAAATACCCGACCCTATATAATATGTAACAGTTCATGCTGTATATGGTAGTTCATGCAGATAAGTAAATAGATGTAAGGATTGGTAACAAAGAATATGTATAAGAGAATAAAGATAGATAACTCAATATAAAAAATCCATAATAAATAAGAATAATAATAAGTGCACAAAATACGGATAATTACATAAATCGATATATACATCAATTCATAATGGAAAAAGTGACCCCAAAAATTCCAGCCTATGCTATTATATGTACCACCAATCCTAACATGCCAAGATCGCATAAATATAACATGTCAAACCAATACCATATACCAGATAAAGTACAGCAACCATACCCAGGGTCATGATACCAATGGAAAGGACCATCGCAAGTCTTCGTCAGGATTGAAATTAATGTGTTGTCTATGCGACACGTCCCCATTGATTTCTGGGTCAGAATAAACAGATGTTTGATGCAGGGAAACAGATCAAACTACATCTGAGACACATTGAGATTCACGGCCTGTGAAAGCGACAAGAAGCCTCAGACGCATTATCCCATTGAAAGCTAAGTAAATTTCTTATTGCGTCCACTATTCAGTAAATACATGCTTACAATGACAAGTGCAGCTGTAATAGGTATCCGCGCAACTGTATAGGACTATGAGAGCATAGGAAGGAGTCGCTACAGATTGCATTGCTCATAGACTCCCTTTAAGATGGCACCACCCCTTTAAAAGAGATGTCTGACCATTTTTTTTTTTATTTATGCATTAAAACCAGATATTGAATTCTGTCACTTTTTCCTAATCTGTTTGTATTTTCTAGTTGTAGACTTTTTTACTCTATTTTCTGTACATGACTATGGGAGCTGCCATTTTGCCATCCAATCTGATTTGTTAACAACATTTAGTGAAATGCTTTACCGCATAGACGTGCTCTGTGCAGGAGGGGCAGTAGATAAACTGTGACATCAGAGGCAAAATCTGTAATGGGACCCCTACCTTCATCGTGGCTTTTAGAATACTGGTAAGTTCTATGTGGCAGAGGAACCTTTGGGGCCCTCTCAGGGTTCAGTGCCTGGCAGCGACTGATACCTTTGCACCCCCTATTGGTACGCCCCTGTGTGACATCATCTATTGTTAGTAATGGATACAAATATGGAACAGTAGTGTTATCTATAGAGCTGTTATCTTCCATTGTAATCCTGTTTGTGGTATAAATGAGGTGACTGCTGCAAAGAAAACCCCTACAGAACTGGCAAGTGTCAGGCTATTATTAAGCTTAGGGGCCAGCATGAAAATTGCATGATTTAGTACTTTTAGTAAATATAGATAGTGACATGGAAAAGTTAAAAAAAAAATACTTTAATAATATGTTAACATAAAAACTTGGTTTCAAAAATAGTTAATTTCTATCGACAAATTCCATGTAATGCTATGTCCACCTTTATAATAATTTGTATTGCTTAGAAACAAATAAATGAAGCAACTTTGTAACTAGTTTTGATTGAAAATCTGTAAATATTTTGATGTCTAAAGCTACAATACAGGCTTCCGTGTCTCCACAGTAACAGACTACACAAAGTGTCTCCACGGTAACAGACTACACAAAGTCTCTATGGTCTGTCCCTGTAGTTGTCTACTTCCTCTTCTTCATAATAAACTTCAGATATGCTGTATCCATGTAAACACATAGGATAGGAGTTGTAGACACAACACAAAAGGATGTTTTTTTAATCAAGGCTACAGCTGCTTTGTTATTAGGGATTCATTATAATGATAAAGTTTTTGCAATTTTTTTTCCAAAAATATTAAAGGCAGTCTATCCAAGTCCAAAATGCCCCCCAAACCAGTAATAATCCCATGTAGTGGCCTTTAATAGGATCGTAAACATACCTTTATGGCCACAAACTGATAAAGCAAAGCAGAGGTAATCATTTTCATGGATATGCAAATGAGCCTGCAAGTGCCCCAGGGGCGGATCCAGACGGGGGCAAGTGCCCCATTCTCTGAAATTGTTGCCCAATTCCGCCCCTTGAGCTCTGAATGACATTTTCGGCCTCTAGCTGTCTGTAGGCAACTCTGGCAAACCAACATCAACATATTAGCATATTTAATAGAAAACAAATCTGATGGAAAATATTATAAGATTAAACACAAGCGGCTCCAGTAAATCACCGAACAATAGAAGACTTGATGTAATTGTTTTTGTACAAGGGGTTCATTGACATTAAGCACAGTAGAGTCTCACACATTCCAGGTATCATTTTCATAAAATTTCCTTCCATGGTTGTCAATCTTCATAGAATAATAATGAGCGCTGTCGAATAATATAACACAATTATTTCTCACAAAACATCATTTCATAAATTCACCCCCAGTAAACCAATAACCTCCCCTACAGCAATCTCAGCCGAGAATGAATGTCGATACGGAGTTAATGCCTGAAATAAGAAGTAGGGAGGATGTGGATGGCGCACCCAGAAGAGAACGCTCTGCTTGATTTCGCTCAATCTAATATAGGTAATCTATACCTTGGAAAAAAAGTACAGTCTGTAGAGAAATGCCACTGTGTTCCAGAAATTGCTTACAAAGAAGCTTTATGGGCAGCAGTCAGAGGCGTCGCTGGAAGGGGTGTAGAGATTGCCGTCATACCGAATCCCTAAAAGGGCCCAACAGCCTTTCAGCCGGTCAATGGACAGCAGTAATTATACATGGCAGGTTACGGTTGGGGGCCCTTGTATATGTTTTGCACGGGGGTCCAGTAGCTTCTAGTTGGCATTGCTACGGTGAATTAGAATGAGGGGGGCAAATGGGGAATAATACAGTATTCATTGGCTGATATTTGAGCAGGACAGGTCCTTATCCTGATCATGTGGCTACAGTGCTGGTGCCCATATGATCAGCACATTGTCCTTCGAGGACTGTCACCATGAAAATACATCATGCTATACAGCAGGAGGCGCTGATCAGATTGATAGATAGTCTTTGGGGAAACACTTAAACATAACTTGTAACTGGTGTTGAGTGGGTCGGTTTGTAATGAGCCAGGTTTGTTAGTAATTTTTCAAAAATTTCAGATTTAACCAAACCTGAAATTTTTGTGGTTCATCTCACGTAATTCATTTCAATAAATTATTATACTGTGGGGTCTCTTCAACCCCCAGAGTAGGTGGAGACCCAGGAGAGGCGGAAAAAACATAAAAAAATTAGCAAACATTTATACTCACCTTCCCTCACATTAGTGCCCAGTGCTCTTCTGTAACTGCTGAGGCCTGTGATTGGGCCACAGCAGGGACATGGGCACGCCCAGCATCATGACATCATGACACTCAGCGTGCCCATTCTCAATCAGCAGTGACCGGGGCGCATGATGTCACCGAAGAGACCGAGAAAGAGTGCTGGGCGCTGCAAGGCCCAAAAGAAGTGAGGGAAGGTGAGTATAAATGTTGCTTTTTGTTTTTTACACCTCCCCTGGGCCTCTACTTATTATACTCTGAGGTGTGAAGAGAGTATAATAATTTCACTTTCTGTTCTATCTGAATTTGTTCTACCCAAAACGAATCAGGGACCCCGAGCCACCCGAAACATAACAAATCTTGGGGGGTTTACTCATCTCTAAATAGGACCACCCACTGGACTCCTAATCATAGAGAAGGAATTTCAGTCCAGTGACAAGATATACTGAGTCTTTCCCCACAAAACCATATATCAATCTGCTCAGCTCTTCTGGTACTGACGATAGATTGGACAACATGTTCAACTTGATAGGTTTCCTTTAACAAGTGGTCCCAAATCAAGGGCACCCCAGTGATCACACTGATGCTGAAAGATATCGCCATGAACATCTTTTGCCTGTCAAGGCGTACTGGGAATTGTAGTTGTGTAACACCTCGAGAGTCACAGGTTAGAGACTATTGTCATAAAGTAATATTAGGGGCTGTTCACACGGCGGAAAAAGAAGAGGAATTCATGTTCCCGTTGCCGGCTACCCGCAGCATCGGCATTTCATTGCCATTTTTTCACCGCTAATTAGGCCCAGGTGTATGGGCCTAATCAGTAGGGAGTCTCGAGCCCTGCGGCAGAATCAGTTGCAGCATCCATAGTAAGATCGAACTGGACGCTTCTTCTCTCAGCGTCCTTCTGCAATCTCTGCCTCCCATTGAAAACAAAGGAAGGCAGAATCTGGGCAGAATTAGCCACTGATTCGGGGGCGGAATCCGCCCTCAAATCAGCGTCAAATTCCTACATGTGAACGGCCCCTTAGAAGGTGAGAGACCATAAAGGTGCATACACCTGCGAAAGATTTTGTTGCAGAAATTTCTGCAATTGAAAATCAATTCCCTGATTTGGACTTTCTGCGAGCCCTACTGAGTCGAATGGAACAGATTTTCATCAAAGAAATTTCTGCAAGAAAATCTTTTGCAGAGAAATTTATGAGATTTTATTTAATTTTATCTCCATATTGTGGGAAAAAAACAGTGGAAACACAACATTTCTTTTGTAAAGTGCAGAATTTTTCTTACAAAAACACATTTTCCCCATTAATATTCCCCATTGACTGATATTGAGGAAGGCAAAAATGCAAACCACAGCCGAAAAGCAGTGAAAATGCAAGCGTTTTTGGGATCGCGTTTTCGCTGCAGTTTTTCCGACAGTGTTTTTAGCTACGTTTTGCTACATTTGTTCTTAAAGTAACAGAGATAAGACGCTAAAAGTTTGTGAAGTCATTTAAAGTAGAGAATCTATCATTAGAGCGCAGGGTTTGTAAAGTTAACATTTCCAAGGCGAGTACTGAAACATCGCCTAGCAACTGTTTTCTAGTACATTGCTTTATCTAATGCGCAGCGCGTAGATCCTGTTCTGCTTCTATTTATATTCCCAGCTAATAATTTTCTAATATTATTTTGTCAGGATGGGAAAAAACCCAACAGGTAATACACACTGATTATCTCATCCTCGTTGTCGTCTTAAGGAAACGCTCATCGAGAAAGATGTACTGTCCAGCCTTCCAGTATATACTCTGTCTAGGCAAACGTTATATAAGGAGATATATACTAACATGAGGAGTTGGAATATCATATAGGGTTTTTTATTGATTCCTTAAAGGGGCTAAATTTTTAAGGATAAGTTCACATGGAGGAATTTTTCGCAGATTCCACCCCAGAATCCACGGCAGATTTCGCCCAGTTTCTGCCTCCCGTTGTTTTCACTGGGAAGCAGAGATCGCAGCAGGACGCTGAAAAAATAAGCTTCCTGCTCAATCTTGCCGCGGATTCCGCGGCTCGAGACTCCCTGATGATTAGGATCATTCATCTGGACCTAACCAACAGCGGAAAGCCGCGATGGAATGTCGATGTCCTGCATCGGTGTCCTGTCGCGGGTACCTTGCGGGTGGGGAACGGCGGCGGAAAATAAAGATGAATTCCTCTTCCTTTTCCATGGTGTGATCATACCCTAAGGATAGATTAAACATTTTAAAAAAGAAGCAGGTCTCTCCCAACAATCCCCTGGAATCCCATTACAACCTGGTCCTCTGTTTCCTGGTCCCGTCTCAACAGACACAGGAAATGCTTCCTTTACCAAGGTAGGTTACTGTAGTGTTGCGATTGAGGCATGGACAGATGCCAGTGACTAGTTTTCCCTAGCAATAACAGTATTTTGCAAGGAGCTACAGAAACCAACCTATAGTGGTCAAATTATAGCTGGGCCATTGTCTTCTTGAGCCATCCTTTTTAGGGTAAGCTCAGATGACGGCCACAAAAATTTCAGCTCCCATTCATTTTAATATGAGGCAGACTCTTCGTTTGGATTCCGCCTAATGGAATCTGCTCGAACCTAAATGATCTTTTCACATCTAGACCTTTGACAGTGACAAAGAAATATCCTCTATGCCTAGAGCAGGGGTGTCAAACTCATTTTCACCAGGGGCCACTTCAGCCTCACGGGGTACCTTGAAGGGCCAAGATTATTTTACATGTGTATAAAAGTAACTTCTTAACAGTTAAGCGAGCTATTAGACAGCGTACAATATAAACAGGCGCCATAGCCCCTATTTATAGCGCCCCATTTACACACACTATAATGTTCCACAGCAGTCCCTGCACACTGTATTATGACTCACAGCTGCCCGCGCGCCTGCACACGGTATTATGCTCCATAATGGCCCCTGTACTGGTATTATGCTCCATAGTGGCCCCTGTACTGGTATTATGCTCCACAGTGGTCCCTGCAAAGGGTATTATGCCCCATAGTGGCCAAACCATGAACTATTATTATACTCTGGGGTCTTTTCAGACCCCAGAGTATAATAAACGGAGACCCAGGGTAGGTGACAAACATAAAAACCAGTGTTACTTACCTATCCTGGACACCGATGCACTCCTTGCAGCTTTCGGCCCTGTTTAATTGCGCACACACGTCACGTGGTCAGGCCAGTGACGCGACCTGATGACGTCACCAGAGGCCTCAAGCCTGCTTGGAGTAACACCGATCGCAGGAGAGGTAAGTAGGATATATTTTTTATGTTCCCTCACCTCCCCTGGGCCCCCTGATTATTATACTCCGGGGTCTGAAAAGACCCCGGAGTATAATAATAGTAGTATTTGCGGCCCGCGGCCTAACTTACCGATGCCCGCGGCTGCTCACAGTGGCATCCACTTCCCTTTCTGTGTCCCATAGCAGAAGGAGAAGCGGAGGCAGCCACGAGCAGACGCGGGGTAGGTAAATAAATAGGCCGTGACCTGCCGGGGATACTCCAGCAGATCACGGCCTATTTATATATAAAAAAAAGTTATACTCACCTGCGATGCCTTGATGCCGCTGCCGCCTCTTCTTCTTGTCCGCGACGTCTGTGTCTCAGCGTAGGCGGCGTGATGCCGTCATTGTATCGCCGCCTGCACTCAGATGCGACATCTCTTAAACCAGCCCAGGACAGGCCCCGCTCAGCTCTGTTTTTTTTTAAAGCGGCCTGTCCTGGGCTGGTTTACATTGTATAGTAAAAATGCCGCCCCCAGACAGTGAGGGACAGTGCCGCCTGAGGCAATAAAGGCCATCTTTATTGCTCTTGCATTGCGTGAGGCCGGGCCGGATAACAGAAGGCAGCGGGCCGGATTCGGCCCGCAGGCCTTGTGTTTGACACCTGTGGCCTAGAGGAAAGAACATTTCACCAGCAACATAGACAGGTTTCTTTACTGTAAGAGCAGTGAGGCTATGGAAGTCACTGCCAAAGGATGTGGAGATGGTGGATTCATTGAACAAGTTCAAAGTTTTTTCGAACTGAGAAATATTACAAGTTACAAATTTTTGATTTTTGGTAAAGGTTGGGTTGATCCAGGGTTTTATACTGATTGTTGGGTTTTGGAGTCAGGAAGGATTTTTTTTTCCTGACATAGGGAAATTGGCATCAGACTTATTTTGTTTTTTTGTCGTCCTCTGGATCAACACTGTAGGGTTATAGGTTGGACTGGATAGACCTGAGTCTTCATCCAACCTCACCTATGTAACTTGTGACCTCCCACCAAGATAAATGGGAGTTTCGAAAAGTTTCTGCTGACGCAGGAAGATTTCCAAGGAAGATTTTGCATGAAGTGTCCAGCTGCAAAATTCAACATGAGAACTTACCCTTAAAGGTACTCTTCCAGTGTACAAAATGGCATATCTACAGTACAGAGAGATGTACCAGTACTTAGTACAGTTATATGCATAAGGCCTTATTACTTCTTTGCCCTTAACATTTCCGCCTTGACATGAATAATCTGAGACAAACTAATTTTCCATGTTAATGGGTAGGAACTAAGCACCTGACAACTCTTTGGAAAGACCGTGGATTCCAGGATGTGTATCTCTACCAGCCGCTTTGTCACTTATTACTCATATTAAACTTAGCTAAGGTTACATTAGGTCATGGTAATCTCATAGGATAGAGGAAAAATACCTGGTCTGTGGGGTCTGACCACTGGGACCCCACCGATCTCAAGAATGGGGAGTGAGAGACCCAAAAAACGCCAGTTGCGACAATTAATGCCCGGGGTTTGCAACTTTTTTGCCATAAATTAAATAATAGACATGCCCCAGTAAATCCAATATTTCTAACTGAATAACTTATTTGTGTAGGCAGATATGCCATATTACCTCCTGATATCAGTACATGGAACTTCCAGGTCTGTTGCTATAACTACAGGATTTAAAGGATTTCCAAGATTCTACTCATTGGCGCTTACATAGTACTCCATAAAACCCTGTTGTTATGGCAACCATAGCACAGACCATGTTTAACCACACTGGCCATTAGTGGACCATTGTTTTGGGGTAGACATTCACAATCTAGCAAGAATGGGGAAAGCGTGGCCTGCCATGACCTAATCTACAAGCAACAAAAGAATATGCCAATGCATTTAATGGATGCTCTAAGCGATGAGAACAGAACGTTCCCTTTTTTGATCTCCCTTTACAAAAATTGTACCATTCTGCCTCCAATAATCATGAAAAAGTTCCTTTTGGTTAACACCCATCACAGCCCTTAAAGAGGACTTTAAGATGGGGGTTATCACCCTGAGAATTTTGAGGTTTAGTTTATACAGATCTGTTCAGCCATTCCAAAGATATAAGCCCAGGGTGATAGTGCCGATCAGATGATGCATGTCATGGAACTTTTCAGACCTGGTGACAGGTCCTCTTTAAAGGGATGTTTCCAGGCTAAAACTTTTGATGACCTAACAAAAATAATTTTTCTAATATCAGATGGGTAGAGGGTCTTTCACCCACCACTCCCATCCATTAGCTGTTCTCAGCAGCCAACACACAGAGAATTGAGCCAGAAGCACGTGGTACTGTTGCACTCTGTGTAGTGGCTGAACTGAGTCATTACAGCTTAGCGAGTTGATCTGCAGTACCAGGTCTGGCCACTACACAGAGAACAGAGCTGTCTGCTTCCTGCTCCATTCCCCAAGTATCAGCTGCTGAGACAGTTGATTAATGGGGTAGCCAGGTGTTGGACGCCCCAGATATGATATTAGTGACCTGTCTTTAGGATAGGTTTTGGAATCTATCTTTGGAAAACCCCTTTAAGATACCGCATGCAATGTCCATTCATTTCCACAAAATAGGGGCAATTTTTAATGGCTTTAATACGTCTAAAATAAAACATAAACAATGTTGCATTAAGTAGTAGGAAAGAGGTTAGATGAGTGCAGAGCCAGACTACACAGGGTTTGTTTGTAGTCTGTAGCCATGGAGACACATATGTCTATATAGGAACTGTATACACAAAATGGTAGGAGGGTTTTTAATTTGTTGCTTGTGTTTCTGCTTACACATTGGACCAGTAAAAAACAGACTTGTTTTAAAGGTGTACATACCCTCAATATATGAATTCTGTTATACACGACATCACAGTACAATGCTATCTCGCTCTTTCAGACTGACAACGTCCTGTCCTCCTTCTCTTATAGGTTGCATTGTAGTCTACAGAAGGTAATACATTTAATTTAGTGGTTGTGGGTGGGAAAAATTCTCTCATATTTTGAGTTAGGCTCGGTCAGATGTTTACATTGATACATTGGGGGAGATTTACTAAGCTAATTTCACCAGAACTCCGGTTCACTTTGTGCCAAAAACTGGTGTAATTGTCTTCAACCACGTTTATAACATGTCATTATATTAGACACTTTTTGCATCTCACTTGACACAATGACATGGCTTACACTAGGTTCACACTAGCGTTCGGGTATCCGTTCTTCGGATCTGCTTAAAAAGCGGTTACCTGTGGACCCCATAGACTATAATGGCGTTCGCTGGGTTTCCCCCGGTTTTTGCCCGAAATTGCAAGCAGGACTTTTCTCTCCGCATAGTTTAAGCGGAATAGGGGATGGAGTCCCCAAACGGTCACCAAATCCTAGTGTGACCGCAGCCTTAGTGAGAAAATACCTATGGCTTAGTGAGAAGTCTGAATGGGACACCATGCCTTAAAACTGAACCAAAAGTTTGGAGCCAAATAATAAAACCAACAGATAGTGTAAAGTTAAATTAAAAAAATAAGTTCAAGCAAGTTGTACCAAATGTATCAACAGCACTGGCCAATAAGATTTGGTCTGTCTGGTCTACATTTACACTATTTTTAGATGGGATTAGTAAATCTGCCCTATTGTCTAAAACGGCACCTTAACTAGCAGAAATACAGATGTGTCCACTAGAGATGAGCGAATTTTTCAAAAATTCGATTTTGCAGCTTCACCGAATTTTCCGATGCGATTCAATTCGATCCGAATTAATTCATGGCGAATCGCATTAAAAAAAAAGCTATTTCCTGGCTGCAACGAGCCAGTATAATGGTGTAGAACACTGTGCCTTGCAGGGGTTTTTAGTAATGTCCCACTAGGGGACCTGAACCAGCGATGCACTGATCGCTGGTTCAGCACCATAGACAGCAATACACGTGTATAGAGGATGCATAGGCTGACTTCCTCACTTCTGGGCAGGATCAACCAGGTACTGGGGGCTACTAGCAGCCCAGGGTCACTGGCCAGACCCCGGGGTGCAGAAGATACATTTGGCACCCCCCCCGGGGTCTCGCCACAGGGGGTGCCAAGGGGGACATGTAGCATGGCGGAACCCCTTGAATGTTTGACCGCGGCATCCAAGGGGTTAAAACCTGCAATCGGAGCTGTGTGTATGTGTGTGGAGTTATGGAGCAGGGTGTTAACTGTCAGTTACAGCTAACACCTGCTCCCGATGCCGTGGGCGGTCGCGAAGGGGTTAAAGGGCTGTGACATCACAGAGCTTTTTGGCTGCTGATTGGCTGCACGCATGGCATTGTGAGTGATCACGCGTTCCCAGAGCTCCTTGCCCCATGTCCTAACGTGCAGCAGCCATTTTATGAAAGAATGCAATTCGTTACCACGAAGCGTGAGGAAATCTGGATTTGATGCAAATTCGAATATTTCCTGAAATTCGGATTGAATTCCACTTCGTCAGCTTCGATTCGCTCATCTCTAGTGTCCACCCTTACCTTTGCTCAAGTTTGGATAAGAAGACTAATTTCTTAAGAAACCAGTTCAATACAATATTGTAACATGCTGATGAACCCCTTCATCAGCTGCAATTCACATCACAACCACTGGGAGGGCGCACATAGACACTTTAGGGTTAGACATCTCGTAACCGAGTATCACAAATTAAAAGCTAAAAGCTGCTCATCTCGTGACACATATGTCTAGCTATGTCCAGCCAAGATGAAAAGTAGTGAAGGACACATCTGAAGGTCAGCAGCAGTTGTCTGCTTCTAGATATAAAAATACGTATTTCCATTTACCAGAAGGATGCAGAGACTTGAAATGGTAAGAATATGAAAAACAAAGTATGTTAACATTTCCAAATTATGATTTCATCAATCCAAGTTATTCTATGTATCAATATTCCCCAACATATTCAAACTCATGGGGAAATACTGGGAAAAAAAACATTTACTAAGGGACCCCTATCAAATATATTTTTGTCAAAAACTGCATTTTTTAGAGAATTTTTTGAAGTTACAGCCCAAACATGTTACATAAATCCTGATCAAAACTGCATCATGTGAATGCATCCTCAAAGCTACACTAGCCTGTCCTTCCCGCACAACCATCACCACCCAGTACATATAAAAATGTATCTTGTACTATCACTGACCCCACATAGTATCATGCTCCCCAGTGGTCCTGTATCACAGTATCACAGTCACAGTATCTGACTCCCCAGACACTGAATAATGCTCACCCGTGGCCCCCAGGTACCTAATAATGCTCCCCCGTGGCCCCCAGGTACCTAATAATGCTCCTCCATGGCCCCCAGGTACCTAATAATGCTCCTCCATGGCCCCAGGTACCTAATAATGCTCCTCCATGGCCCCAGGTACCTAATAATGCTCCCCGTGGCCCCCAGGTACCTAATAATGCTCCTCCATGGCCCCCAGGTACCTATAATGCTCCCCCGTGGCCCCCAGGTACCTAATAATGCTCCTCCATGGCCCCAGGTACCTAATAATGCTCCTCCATGGCCCCCAGGTACCTAATAATGCTCCCCCGTGGCCCCCAGGTACCTAATAATGCTCCTCCATGGCCCCAGGTACCTAATAATGCTCCTCCATGGCCCCCAGGTACCTAATAATGCTCCTCCATGGCCCCCAGGTACCTAATAATGCTCCTCCATGGCCCCAGGTACCTAATAATGCTCCTCCATGGCCCCCAGGTACCTAATAATACTCCTCCATGGCCCCCAGGTACCTAATAATGCTCCTCCATGGCCCCCAGGTACCTAATAATGCTCCTCCATGGCCCCCAGGTACCTAATAATGCTCCTCCATGGCCCCCAGGTACCTAATAATGCTACTCCATGGCCCCCAGGTACCTAATAATGCTCTTCCATGGCCCCCAGGTACCTAATAATGCTCCCTCATGGCCTCCAGGTACCTAATAATGTTCCCCAGTGGCCCCCAGGTACCTAATAATGCTCCTCCATGGCCCCCAGGTACCTAATAATGCTCCCTTGTGGCCTCCAGGTACCTAATAATGTTCCCCCGTGGCCCCCAGTTACCTAATAATGCTCCTTCGTGGCCTCCAGGTACCTAATAATGCTCCCCCGTGGCCCTCAAGTACCTAATAATGCTCCTCCGTGGCCCCTAGTTACCTAATAATGCTCCTCAGTGGCCCCCAGGTACCTAATAATGCTCCTCCATGGCTCCCAGGTACCTAATAATGCTCCCCTCGTGGCCTCCAGGTACCTAATAATGCTCCCCTGTGGCCCCCAAGTACCTAATAATGCTCCTCCGTGGCCCCCAGGTACCTAATAATGCTCCTCCGTGGCCCCCAGGTACCTAATAATGCTTCTCAGTGACCTGGCAATCTGTGTGGGCATGACTGCTCAGTACAATGCAACATTTTCCATTTTCCATTACGAGACACATTCATCTCTGCTATGTCTGAATGTAAACTATATTTTTGTCATATCTGTAAACTGCATCCAAATTAAAAGACATAAAAATTGCAGAAAATATAGGTTGTACACTAGTTTTTCTACTTTATGCCACGTTGACAAGGCTGACTAATGGGAAGCAGTCACAGAGCCTTGGTTTATTAGAAATTGCTTCTGCTTGTGGGTGGATTGAACACATGCTCATTATCTAGAAGGGGGTAATTATAAGATGAGTGTGACACTGAATAGTGTAAATTGCATTACATTAAGAGAAAGATGGTTTCCATTGGAAACACAATTTCTACAAAACGGAAAAAAAAAAAGAATGCCATTGTTAGGAAATGATTCTGTGATCGAGCACAGGAAGAATAATTGAACTCTAGCCTGGTTATTAAAAGGGCGGTGTAATTGGAGAATTAGGGGTTAATAGTGGAGGATCTCAGGACTGTCATCTGTTAGCCAGGGCGGCGACAAAGAGATTATCTCACTCAGGAAGGAGCACCTGGAACATTTAAAATCACAGCCAAATGATTTTAATGGAACTCTGTAATACTTAATCTCCCCTGCGGGTGTGCTGCAGGGAAACTGAACACTTAATATCAGGAATCCTCCCCAATCACAGCTGATTGCTGGAAGTCTCAGCAGTAGGAAACCCTGTGTTTTGCTTATTGTTGGGGTTCCTTCTTATCAATAAGAAATTGATTTAAGAGGAATACAATGAATACAAGCAGGTAACCTGATAGGAAATGTAGTAACATAGATCTTTAATGTATATGTAAATCATTCCTAGTTGTTAGCAAAAAATTACAACTTGGACAAGTACTTTACAGCAGCTCCCACAGGAGTTGCCATCCAGCTTTCCTAGGCCCCTGACTGACATTTTTGCAATCCACAATGCCTCTGAAGGGAGTCTGTCACCAGAGTCCGATATATGAATCCAGCCCTGCAGATAGATAGGTTAGGGTTCCCTTGTGAATCCCTGCCTCGATATTACCTTTTTTGTCAATATGCAAATTAGCTCTTTGGAGCAATGAGGGCGACACCATTGCTCCAAAGAGGTAAATGACAACACCCTCATTGGTCCAAAGAGCTCATTTGCATATTGACAAAGAAAGGCAATATCTCAACATCAGAGGCAGCGATTCACAAGGGGAGAACATGGATTGATTCAGGTGACCCTAACCTATCTATCGGCAGGGCTGGGTTGATATGTTATGTTCTGGTGACAGACTCTCTTTAAGTAATGCAATATACTCTTATTTCCTGCAATTGGGTTTCTTAGTTCTTAGCAGCAAGAGGAATTCTTACTTTATATTCTTCCTAAAAGATATGTTATGGGTGGGTTATGTACATTATACTGAACTTTTATAAAGACTAGCCTGGATACCATCCATATAAAAATTATTAAATCCCCTCCGTACCCTACGTAGACTTCATTCAACAATTATGTGCCAACTATCTTGGTATATTGACCACCTGGGATTCTAATGTAACTATAGTGTATCAATTTGCTTACAGACAGGTTCAGTGACATCACAGGTTCCTAGATAACTAATTGGTGGAACAGTATATGGCTTCTATAGCATATGCTATACTATTGGGGGTCCCAAAAAAGCTGTTGAGACCCCCAATAATCAGGAGTAATTGGCGAGGGAGCCTGGCAGTACTTGTTCTCTTTTCCTGCAGCACCTCCACAGGAGAAACATGGGATTACACGGTGCCCATTAAAATCAATAAGCTGTCCAACACAGTGACATGCTAGGTCCTCCAGAGGGAGGTTACAAACATAGGATCTCTCTCTGTGTCCTAGGAGTTAGATGGTGACCTCCAAAAGTTGGCTAGAGCTTCAAAGACCTGACATCGATCTATTGGTTTACCAATCGTCCAATTCAGACCAATGGAGACCGGTTCCACCAGGCTGAAGATATCTTAGATCTGCGCTAAAATAATTCTGGGTCACTTCATGTTTCAGATTAGTCTATTCTCGACTCCGGCTGTTGAGAAACTACAACTTTCAGCATACTGGGAGTTGTAGTTTCTCAATGACTAGTGGTTAGGCTTTGATTTATTGACCCATGGTTATGGGATAATTAGCCGAAGCGTCTATCAAAAAATTGTCAGGAGGGAATTTTAAGGTCCATGCCCACCCGATGTTTTTGTAGGTCACTGTGCCATTAGTTGCCATTAATTAGTATGTGGAGCCGGGTGACGGTGACATTAAGTATACACTGCGGATGACATAGTAGCGCTCGGTCTATAATGAGCCAGGCTCCTTCCCTTGATTATCCTCCCCTTATCTCTCATTTCCTTGCTCTGTGAAGACAAAAGGGGGGATGTCAGAGTCGTCCCTTCTCTTTCTGTATCCTGTCAACCCTTGCCTGCAACCTTCACACCCACAAATTGTCTATTCCGATATTCCTTAAGATCGCCAGCCATATGCTGTACAAAAATAGCCTAGGGTAAGAGTAGACCCTGGTGCCCCCATGCCATAACGTCCAACGCACTCTATGTCCTATACATCTCTTATATGCGGACTACATAGAAATCTTGCCTTATACGATATATTATATTTATACGGTATGTAGTATATGTATTATAGGAATAGTTATACCATAGCAACGCACAGCACTAAGGGAATGATCACTTGCCCATTTCTGGCACTGAATCATATATATTGGATAGGGTTACTATGGCAATGAAGAATTCTATACAGGATTCTGGATCTTATAAGTGCACGTCTGTACTGTATAGCCACACTCCTACACGTTTAACATAAGGAGAGAAGATAGCAGGTACATGACGGATGACGGTGGAATATCCTTGCATCGCGTATATAGGCAGATGGCATGTAGTGTACAGTACGGCATCCTACACACTGTGTTAAATGTATGGATCATGTGTGTTTCTGTATTAATATATACCGTCATACCGTATAGATGGAGAACTCCAGCACTGTATAGGTAGATATGGCCCCTGCGTGTGACTGGCACATGCCAGTGGGTACAATGGCACTAATGGACAATGCGTATGTCTAATGTATGTATAGCTGGTGTGTGGTCCTGTATAGATATATACTGTCACATTGTATAGACGGAGAATTCCAGCACTGTATAGGTAGATATGGTCCCAGCGTGGGACTGGCACATGCCAGTGGGTGCTATGGCACTAATGAACAATGCATATGTCTAATGTATGTATGGCTGGTGTGTGGTCCTGTATAGATATATACCATCATACTGTATAGACGGAGAACTCCAGCACTGTATAGGTAGATATGGACCCAGTGTGTGACTGGCACATGCCAGTGGGTGCTATGGCACTAATGGACAATGCGTATGTCTAATGTATGTATGGCTGGTGTGTGGTCCTGTATAGATATATACTGTCACATTGTATAGACGGAGAACTCCAGCACTGTATAGGTAGATATGGTCCCAGCGTGTGACTGGCACATGCCAGTGGGTGCTATGGCACTAATGGACAATGCGTATGTCTAATGTATGTATGGCTGGTGTGTGGTCCTGTATAGATATATACTGTCACATTGTATAGACGGAGAACTCCAGCACTGTATAGGTAGATATGGTCCCAGTGTGGGACTGGCACATGCCAGTGGGTGTTATGGCACTAATGGACAATGCGTATGTCTAATGTATGTATGGCTTGTGTGTGGTCCTGTATAGATATATACTGTCATACTGTATAGACGGAGAACTCCAGCACTGTATAGGTAGATATGGCCCCAGTGTGTGACTGGCACATGCCAGTGGGTGCTATGGCACTAATGTATAATGCTTAAGTCTGATGTATGTATGGCTGGTGTGTGGTCCTGTATAGATATATACTATCATACTGTATAGACGGAGAACTCCAGCACTGTATAGGTAGATATTGCCCCAGTGTGTGACTGGCACATGCCAGTGGGTGCTATGGCACTAATGGACAATGCGTATGTCTAATGTATGTATGGCTGGTGTGTGGTCCTGTATAGATATATACTGTCATACTGTATAGACGGAGAACTCCAGCACTGTATAGGTAGATATGGTCCCAGCGTGTGACTGGCACATGCCAGTGGGTGCTATGGCACTAATGAACAGCATATGTCTAATGACAGACTGGCCAAGTGTCACTCATGCCTGCCAGTCATTGGCGGACCAGCCAGTCCTTCTGCCCTGTGCAAAGGAATCTCCTTCATTAATCCCCTAGTCTCTCGCCAGGTGCCAGCCATCACCTCCACCTACCCGGATCTCTTCACCCCCCCTCTCCTGCCCTCACAGCACCAAGCATGCATTTACCGTGGGAGAAGTCAGTTTCCTGATGCTCTCTCCCAGGGAGTCCAGGTTCACCCGTCTCCTCCTGGTGGCTCTCCTGGGGCCAGGGACCGGCTGTGGGTGCTGATCCTGAGACCCTGTGGGGCTTTTGCTCCCATTCCAGCACATCCGAGCCAAGGGGCATTCTGGTTCTTCCTCCGGGCTGGTCTCAGTATAGTCAGATCCCAGTGAGCTGAACGATTCCGATGAGATCTTCCTCCTGGACATACTGAGGTTTGGTAAAACACCATGAGACGCTGCGCTATGTCAGGCTAGAAAGAGCGGAGAGCATGCTGTGGTACTATGCCAACGTCCAGCTTGTCATTTATATAGCGGCTCCGTGCTGTGCCAGTCCTTGTACGTATCTGCCTCTTAACACCCCCCGTGCATCCCTTTTGTTTCTGTGTCTTCTGCTTTTGTTAGCTGTGTGCTGTGCGCAGCGGCACCGCAGGCAGCAGAGCTGTGTGTGCTGTGTGTGCTGTGCTGTGTGCGTGGAGCTTGCTGCTTCTCCTTCCCTCTGTGTTTTGAACGCTGATGCTCTTCCCTCGCTCTTAATTTTTTTCTCTCTTCCTTCCCAGGCTGCTGCATTTCTCCGCTGCTCCAGTCATCGTCACGTGCTCCTCGCCCCTGTCACCAGCATGACACACTTTCACAGGACTTGGGAAGACCCCCTAGGTCTGTGGCTTTCCATTTTCCTAAGAGCTTGTGCAATCGAATCAGTTCAACATGGAAAGGAAGCCTTACAGCTGTGGCCTGTGGGCTCATGCAGATGTAGCAGGGCTGAATTTGTCGCTGAGTTCTTTGCAGAGTGGCAACTACCTGGGTTATGATGATATAGTAGGTTTAGCCATATTGTGATACCAGGTTAGAGAGGACTGATGGCAAACGTAGCGGTAAGTGTGGACTTGACCAAAGAAACATGAGGAACAAGCTACAAATCACTTCTCTATGGAAATGAACCTTAAGGGACTGTTCACATGGCAGAAATGGAAGAGGAATTTGAGGCGGACTTCTGCCTCAAATTCCTATTCACTTTTTTCCTCAAATCTCTCTTTACTTTCTGCCCCTCCGATTTTACGACGCGACTTTCACTCGCTGACAAGGCTTCGATTTCTGCCTTTCATTGACTACAAGCTGTAAGGGTATGTTCACACAGTAGAATATAACACTATATCTGCCTGCCATTACCTCAGTATGTTTAGCTGTAAGGGTATGTTCACACAGCGGAATATGGCACTGAATCTGCCTGCCTTTACCTCAGTATGTTTAGCTGTAAGGGTATGTTCACACAGTAGAATATGGCACTGAATCTGCCCGCCATTGCCTCATGTTCAGCTGTGAGGGTATGTTCACACAGTAGAATATAACACTATATCTGCCTGCCATTACCTCAGTATGTTTAGCTGTAAGGGTATGTTCACACAGTAGAATATAACACTATATCTGCCTGCCATTACCTCAGTATGTTCAGCTGTAAGGCTATGTTCACACAGCGGAATATGGCACTATATCTGCCTGCCTTTACCTCAGTATGTTTAGCTGTAAGGGTATGTTCACACAGAGGAATATGGCACTGAATCTGCCTGCCATTACCTCAGTATGTTCAGCTGTAAGGCTATGTTCACACAGAGGAATATGGCACTGAATCTGCCCGCCATTGCCTCATGTTCAGCTGTGAGGGTATTAGTTTAGTATTAGTTGTAAGGGTATGTTCACACAGCGGAAATTTGCACTGATTTTGTGGCGGAATCCACTTCATAGTCAGCACCAAATTCCACTGAGTGAACATACCCTTACGTCTGTGGTCTGCGGGCACATACAGATGTAGCAGAGGTGAACTTGTGTTCCTCCTTCGGGCTTGTCTCAGTGTAGTCGGATCCCTCCTGGACCTTCTGAGGCAATGAGATGCAGATTCAGGATAGAATTTGGTGCTGATGTTGAGGTGGAAAAGTCTTAAAATCAGTGCCAAATTTCGCCGTGTGAACATATCCTTACAGCTGAACATACTGAGGCAATGGTAGGCAGATTCAATGCTACATTCCACTGTGTGAACATACCCTTATAGCGGAATATTATGAAGCATTGGGAGGCAGATTCAGCACCAAATTCGGCTGTGGTTTATGGGCACATACAGATGTAGCAGGGCTGAATCTGTCATTTAATTCTGAAGGTACAATGACCTGGGTTAAGATAATACAGTAGGTTCAGTCACTTTGGTAATGAAGAATGACAAACATGACTCTGCTACATGTGCTCAGCATCTCTATGTCGGTATGTACGAGCGTTGACCCAACAATATCCTCCTGCAATGAAATCACTTATATATGGAACTGAATCTTTACAGCTGCGGTCTATAGACATCTACAGATGTAGCTGAGCTGAATTTGTCATTTAATTCAGTAATGACAACTACCAGGGTTAAGATAGTACAGTAGGTTGGTTATGACAAACATGGCACTGCTACATATGATAAACTCAGCACCACTACATCGCTATGTGCGGGTTTTGATCATAGAAACATGAGGAACAAGATTCTGCAATGAAATCACTATTCATGTGGTCTATAGCTAGATACAGATGTAGCAGAGCTGATTTTGTCATTTAATTCTAAGGGCTGCATTATCTTGAATAGGGTGACAACTCTCCTGTTAAAGGGATTTTCCTTGTCATACCATATCACTAGGATTCCTAGAGACCAGACCCCCGCCCATCCTGAGATTGAAGGGGGCCACAATGCTGACTTGTGCTGCATCCACTACCCATTTTGCCCTGCACACCTGCACTCCTGGCCACCCAACTGTGCAGGGAATTGCAGCCAGCCCCCTTCAATAGTGCTGAGCTACTGCTCTATGGAAGTGAATGGGGATGGCTGCAATTCCCATCACAGCAGGTTGGTCGGAGTGGCGCTATAGAGAGAAAGACTGCGTAGGGAATGAAGTCCTAAACCAGGGCTGTGTTCCCTTTTAGGATCAATGGGGTCCCAGAGATCGCACCCTGACTGATGACGTACAGTATCCTAGCCGTATACCATCATTTTATGAGATAGAAATACCCTTTTAAGTTAAAAAATGAAAGGGATATTCTCAACAAGTTATCCCCTATCCATGGGAAAGGGATTAATTTGCAGATTATTGGGGTCCGGCTATTTCTGGTACTCCCTTTGAAATGAATGGAGTGGTGCACGCACCAGCCTGACTACCAAATTATTCATAATGGGGGACTTACCTGTTCTCCTGATCGGTAGGGGCCTGAGTGGTCGGACCCCCACCAATCTGGAGGAAAGATGATAACTAAGATGAGAATACCCCTTTAAATTTCCCCATAGTGTGATACCAGGATGACTTAGGCTAAGTTCACATCTGCCGCAAAAACCGCCAGAAATCCGTGGTGAGAAAAGTCCAGAACGGAGGACTTTGTTCTCCGCCACTTTCAGTATGAGCAGTCCGGCTCTCCGTCATTCGGGTCTCCCGGGGGCAGATGTGAACCTAGCCTTATGATGACAAACATGGCTGTACTACATCTGACTTCTCAGAGAGTACTATACAGCCTAAACGACACACTCCCCTCTGCTACATCTGTATGTGCCAACACTGACTAAACAAACAGGATGATGGGCAAGTTTCTGCAATGGAAGCAACAGTATATGGAAATGACTTTTTACAGATGTGGTCTATAGACAGATGTAGCAGAGCTGGGTGTGTCATTTAGACTGTATAGTCTGAGCATTGTGAAAACTGTGAGGAATGATAAAGTAATAGATTTACTCACATTGTACTATCAAGAGGAATCGGGCCAGATAATAAATACAGCTCTGCTACATATGACAAAATTCAGTTTTACATCTGTATTTCTGAGACTAAGTATTTTGCCAAAAACATGAAGTACAAGATTCTTCAGCGGAGTTACTGCACATCATAGGAATGACTCCTTACAGCTGTGATATACAGGAAGAAATAGATGTAGCAGTGCTGAATGTGTCATTGAGTCTGGGGCTTAGGCTGAAATATGACTTTTAAACTATATAAGAAACTATAGATGTAGCAGTGCTGAATATGTCATTTCAATTTGGGGCTGAATAGACTTTTATAGGAAGAAAAAGATGTGCCAAAGCTGAATTCCTCATTTAGGCCGGGGCGCGGCGTTTTACAGTCACTGTATAGTGGATGGGATTCTAGCAAAACCCGTCCCCACACAGCGGGAAATTACGCCCAGCAGACACACTGCGATTTCCAAAAACGTTGCGATTTACCTACGGAAACGCTGGCGGTTTTCCTATAGGTATAATGGAAGCCGAGAGACCGCAGAGACCTCTCTGTGAAAAGCGCTGCAGGAAAAACAATGATGCGTTGCCGCCACGGTTTTGCTGTGACCCGCTATGTGGGGCCTTAGCCTTAAACCCTTTGAATTGGTTTTTCGGCTTCTAAATTGTATAAGAAGAAACAGATGTAGTAGAGCTGAATTTGTCATTTAACTCTTTGGGGAGTGACAGATTTTTAGGCTGTGTAATCCGAGCAATGTGACAACTCTAGAATACAATAGATTTACCAACAATGTAATATTACTATAAAGTGTGCCAGATGACAAACGTTACTCTGCTACATCTGTATGTCTGAGACTTTGTATTTATATGCTGAGCAGACTTCTGAGGTTGAATAGATGTAGCAGTGCTGATTTTGTCTCTTAACTCTTTGGGGTTGAACACGTTGAGCATTGTGACAACCCGCTTAGATATAGCAGCAATGCTCCATTGATTTAGCCATACAATTGTCACATAAATTGTAACAAATGACAAATTCTGCTCTGCTACATTTGATTCAAGCTTCACTACATACAGTTACAGCTGACCAAAGGACAAGCTTCTGCAAACAAATCCCTGTGCTTTGTAGATGTGATTCTTCGTAGCTGTGATTTACAGAAAGAAATAGATGTAGCGGTAATGAATTTGTCACGTAGCTCTACGGGGCTGCATAGTTTCTGCAATGTGATAACTCTGTTGGGCTAAGCCCACACACAGCGAACACAGTGGGCTGTAACTGAGTGTCTGCAGGGACCTTCAGCAGTATTTTCCACTGCAAAATTGCCATAGCAAAAAAAACCCCAAAATTAGGTGTTTTCTGAGTGCGGCTCACCTGCAGGTTTCTCTGCCGTCCCCCCATACCGTTCAACCTTCGCATTAAACCCCATAAATTATGTAACAATGGTGGCTAACTTCCCCTGATTTTGCCTAATGTGTCCCAAGCCTTAGTTAAGATAATACGTTATCTCTATTGTAATATCTGGATGTGTTGTGAAAAATGACCACTAAAGCAAACAGCAAACTCAGCTCTGCTACATCTGTAAATGCGAAGCTTTGCTTCTAACCAAAGAAACATGATGAAGAAGACACTGTTGCAATTCCATCAGGGTGCTATATATGGAAATGACTCCATTTGGCTCTGTTCTGTAGATACATACAGGTGTAGCTGTGCTGAATTGGTCACTGAACTTTTTGGGGCTGCATAGTATGGAGCATTGTGATAACTCTACACCAATACATCTGTATGTGTGACCAGAGAAATAGAATGAAGATCGTCCCTGCTATATGGTAGTGAACTCTTACAGCTGTGACCTATAGAGAATTCTAGATGTAGCAGTGCTGACTTAGTGAGTCTACTATTTTGGCACTGCGTAGTTTAAAGGGGTTATCCAGTTTTCAATATTGATAGCTTGTCCTTAGGATAGATGTGCAAGAGTCCAACAGCTGAGACCCCCGCAGATCAGCCGTTAGGGGACGGCGCAGCTCCTGATAATGTTTACATGCCCAGAATCGCACTGCTCACTCGCTGCATGATTTGTATCATAGACTTCCCTGTATTACCGGAAGCCATCGGTGGGGGTCTCTTCTCTCAGACCCTCGCAGATCTAATATTGATGATCTATCCTAAGGATGGCGATAACGCTCCGAATTACAATAATGCTATTAATGCGCAGTAGATTGGGCTAGCAAAGTGTCAGATATGGATAAACCTCGCTCTGCTACATCTGACATACTCAGCTCTGCTACATCTGCGTGTCTGTGACTTTGCATTTGCAAAGAAACTTGATGAAGAACAAGACTCTACAATCAAATCTCTGCACTTTATGGAAATGACTCCTTAAAGCTGAGATAGTACAAGTGCTTACGGCTGGTGCGCTGCCGAATATATCAGTTAACCCTTTGGAGCTCCACCGGGATAAAATACTAATATAAATCTGAAGGTTTTCCTGTAAATCCAGATATAATGCGATATTATGATCATCTTCTATTGTACACAAAATGTGCAACTTTTTCTATTTTGCGCCACCCTTCCCACTTTCCCGAAAATGGCCAGATTTTGTCTTCTGTCGGAGAAGTCTAAAACATGACGGAAGAAAGCTGTTCTTCATATTTTCACATTGGGATGAATTCAGACATTCACCCGATAGAGGGGACTTCTCTGCATCTGTTATTTAAAGGGGTAGTCCAGGATATACAATTTTTCGCAAGGCAGCCAGGGAAGGTGAAGAAAAAAAAAAAACATACTCACCTGTCCCTGGTGCTCCAGGTGTCCCTCTCTGCCGTCCGGTCCTATGGCGCCCCCGGGGTTCTTCCAAAGGAAGGCCATTCAGGGGCCTAAGGAAAATATATGAGATGTCACAGGTGATGTGAGTGATGTCTCGTGTCCTTTCCACAGGCCGCTGTGGTCACATTCTACAAGGACTTCCACCGGAACAAGACCCCCAAAGCAGCATGAGCGGACCGCGGTGGGAGACACCAGAGCACTGAGGACAGGTGAGTATTTTTTTTTTCTTCCCCAGCCTCCATTCGAAAAACTGTATATAGCAGAAAGTCCGTAGAGGTTTTCTGTGAAAAGCGCTGCGGGAAAAACCTTGATGCGTTTCCAACGCGTTTTTTTCCCCACAGTGGTTTTTTTGCTGTGACCTACTACGTGGGACCTTACCCTTGAGGTTTGTTGCTCTCATTCTGACGTATGAGAGCAAAGGACATTAAATAATGGTAGTGTGAACCTAGCCTAACAAAGCAGTTATGTTGTCCATAGCAACCAATCAGAGCTCAGCTTTCATTTTTACAGAACTGTTAAAGAAATGTTAGCAAAGCTCTGATTGGTTGCTAGGGGCAACAGAGACAGTTTTATTATTCTGATAGCATGGTGCGCTATGTCAGCGCTGTGTCAGCCCTGCTACATGGGTATGACCTCAATTACGTTGCTTTTCCCGCACCTTATTCTGTAATATACCGCTGCACAAACCATTATACAGCATAAACTCGATAAGACCTTCCAATAAAATCTCAGTATCCATGGTTACGTAACCTGTATATATCCATACGCACACATAGAGGAATATCCATAGTCAGCAAATCAGTTCTGGGAGGGGGAGGTCACCTCCAGTACAAGATGATCAGGCTCGCCCGTGTAAATTCTTCTACACCGGGGGGATATTAACCCTTTACAGGAAACAGAACCTTTGAGTTGGGGCAGATGTTTTATACCATGTGAGTAGTCCTGTGTGTGTAAATGATATTACGGTGTTGAATCTCTGGGCATATTCCTATTGGAGATAAGTCCTGCTAGATTCGCTGACACACAGACCCGAATTCTCTGCATGGTGACTGCTTGGAGCAACCACTAGGGGGAGCTTAGACTTTTGCATTTGCTGCATATACATTGAACTCCATAACAGAACAGTATGCAGTAAGCTTCTAAGCTCCCTCTAGTGGTGGCGGCAGAGCACAGGATATGTTACAAAGGATACATAACTCTCAATAGAGAGCAAAACAATCTTAGGCTAAGGCCTCATGTAGCAAGCCGCAGCAAAAAAACGCTGCAGAAAAGACCGCTAGGGAAACAGATTGAGTATTTTTCTGAAGCATTTTTAGCAGGAAGTCTGTAGAGTTTTCCACTGTGAATTTTCTGCTTCAAATATACCTATACGGAAAACGCCAGCGTTTTCGTAGTTATAATTGACATGCAGCGATTTGCACAAACGGAACAATTTTTTAAATCGCAGCATGTCCGCTGTAGATTTTTTTTCTGCAATGTGTGGATGGCATTAGCCAGAATTCTATCCACTTTGCAGGTACTGTAAAACCCAGCCTTAAAGGGGTCATTAGTATGTGATCTGTCGGGGTCTTACACCCAGACCCCTACAGGTATGCAGTAGATGGGGCTCCTATTACTTGAAAAGGAGCGGTGCTGCACAGGCTGCCCGTCCCCTAGCATCTTCAGGCACCAGAAGCTTCTAGAACAGCTGATCTGTACAGGGTCTGGGTGTTGAACCCTCACAGATCACATACTGATGATCTATCCTGTGGATAGCTCACTGGCATGACTTCAGCAGGGTTGTCGGCAGCACTCCGTAATGGTGGCTGCAGAGGTTCCCAAGCCGCAGATAATAGAAAAAGATCCTTGCACATCCATACAGTTTTGCAGTTATTGGATTATTTATTAAGCAGCATCAACGTGACATTTCAGTCTTATGACATTCATCAGACACAGTAGAATACATGTGGTGGTACAAGGTGTGGAAATGTGGCAAAGACACTAGAGGAAAGCACCAGGAACCGCAATTCCACACCTAGCGCCACCACACATGTTCTACTGTGTCTGATGAAGGTCGTTAGACCGAAACGTCACATTGAAAAACTATACGGAGTGCAAGGTTCTTTTTCTATTACCTTTACAACTTCATTCACATCTGTATCAGAGACTCTGATGCGTCCAGTCACCGACGTGTGGTGAAATGACAGAAAAAACATCGGTTGCCCAACAAATTTTATTATAGTCCAAGGAGTTCTTCAGGATCTGTTGTCCATCATTAGACGCATCCGTGTTAATGTTTAGTCTTATGACAGAACAGAAGAACGCCCCAAAATGATACAGATGTGAACATACCCTAAGAAGTAACTCAGCACAGATTTTTGCACATTTGTAGATTACTATACATAGAGGGATGGACGGTCACTATTATCTGGATGCCATATCCATAGGAGTTATCCTACTTGCTTGATTATATGGGAACCCCATCGATCATCCTATCCTATGTCCCCTGTTCCTGCCTATTTGCACACAGAGGTCTCCATAAAAGGCTGATAAAAGTGATGGAAACAGTCAAGAGCAAGGAATAATACCAATGTTTCTTGCTGAAATAGTTTTTCCATTGTTATAGTAGTACATGCGACTATAAGACCTTCTTTTTCTCCGCTTATCATGCTGTTCCCCACTGTCAAAATTCTGCTACATTGGCTCCAGATGGGCTACAGGTCACATTACTCAGATTATAGATGTCTATGGAGAGAGGAGCGGGAGGAGTCAGCAAGAAGTGCAAGAGGTAGAAGAAGAAAAGTAGATTCTGGAGCTAAATAGAAGCTTTCTGTCACAGTCAAAGTACTTTGTTGGTATCAGTACTATCAGTACTTCTCTATATATATCCTGCATCATCCTGGGGCTGTTTCTGAGTGACATAGAGACAGTTATAGAGCAGATTCTCTTGTACTTACTGTGTGCACTGTTTGGCAGTTAGACTCCATCCACCAGCTCAGGGAAAACTACAGATATAAGCAGTGGAGCTGCTTATATCTAAACTGCTAAAAACTGCAGACTATAAGTCATGAGCAGAAATAGAATTACTTGTCATGTACACACAAGGCATTTTATCCTGAAAGTCAAAGACAATGCCAGGTTCGCTATAAAGCTTCTAGAACTTTCTAATGAATTTTATGCTTTTTTTTTTCCTCATGATTTGGGCTTCATGCACACAATGTAGTCAAGTGCAGGTCAGTAGACAACGGAATGGAAGGTACACGTAAGGGATCCGTGTGTCATCTGTATTTTTCACAGACCTTGTCATTAGATCAGATGGACCAAGCTGCAAAAATGGGCAAGAATAGGACCTGCTCTATATTTTGTCGCCAGTTTCTACCAGTGCTGCATTACCCATAGAGCAAATGGTCCCTCTGTGCCAGGCCCTATGGTAGTGGGGCCTCCTCAGCTGACCCAGATGGAGCGAGACAGTCCCGCATTTCGGGTGACCCGCTGGTAGTGATTTCTACTCTGTCTCCTGTAAAGTTGAATACAATGGTGGAGCACAGAGCTTTCAGCTGCCGTAGAAGAAGAAGTCTGCAGCAGGGTGGCGCCGAGCCAGAGACATCACTACAGCCGGGGCCTGCAGGCAACTCCATGGAAATCTAGGCTTAGGGGACTCCATAGTAGGTAATGGCGCCCTATTGCACATTTTGTATTGGAGTACCAAAACTGTAAGCTGTTCCTATGTAGCGTAGCTAAGGTATTTTTACCGTATATGCAGTTCTGTAAAAATTCACATTGACAACTAAACAACGTCATGCGTGGTGCCTAATGACAAGCACAACTCTACTACATCTGTCACTGTTCATTACAGAAATGTAGCTGTGTGTAGTCCTTGCTGCCTCGCATCCAGTAAGTGACACGCTTAGCACTGCCTGTCTGACCTGTGACTAGGAAGACATTGTAGTGCGGTAATTAGTGTCATGACATTAGAAGCATCTGTCAGCGCGGCACATTGACCATATTCACTAGGTTGTAATATCACAGCAGACAGCAGTGCACGCACCCTGGTGGCCATATGTGACAGGAGCATGAGAGAATCCTTGCCGGCAACTGCTGGACCATACACCATGAAGCTAAACACACAACTTACCTGGCGACAGGGGTATTCTGGTTTCTACATGGACCTTGAGGAACTGATACTGAAAACTGCACAATCCGTATATGCAGAGACTAGATCCCTTTTTAAAGGGGTTGTCCAGCTAGATCAAAATGTTTTTCATACGTTTCAAATGGAATTGAATTGAGATCAATTATATACTATTATTAATGGCTGCCCCCGATCAGTGGTGGTTAAAGGGATTGTCCAGTACTCCATATTGATGGGCTGTCCTTAGCATAGGTCATCAATATGAGATTGGTGGGGGTATGACATGTGGCACCCCAATATTCAGTGTGAACAGTGTACGTAGTCAGGCTCTGTACACTGTAGTGGACATGTGCCACATTTGCACCTCAGCTCCCATTGCCTTGAAGGGGAGGCCATCAAAATGAATCCTGTTTAAATAGACAATAGGCCCAGGGACATTCCCAAAACTTTACCCCTCCTTCCCCATTGCTCCTAGCAACTCTGATGTACCATTGACATTCCCCTTGTGAAAGGGCTATGCCTCGTCACAATGACGATATCTAATCATGGCTGATAGTATAAAGCAGTGCAGGGACTCATCATCTTGACAAGGGAAATGGTATCACCCAGGGCCTTAGGAGTGGATCACATGGAGAAGTTTTGTGGAATAGAAGGATTTACTGAAACAGCCAGAAGAGGTAATAGCTACTCTATAAATGATTCACAGCTGACATCTACTCTGCTTGTAGACGTTCTCATTCCTCTTCTCCATCCAGCCCAGAACACCATGATGACTTCTCCTGATGTCTTTCCTCCTGAGTCATAATTGTTCTCTCCCTTCTGCAGCCACCCCTACCCTATATAGCAACACAAATTCAGATCACAGACCAGACCTTAGATAAATATGCCCCCCCCCCCTAAATAAATATAGACTCTAGAACTTGTTGACTATTTCAATTATTTTGCACCCATGTCATCCTGCCTCACACATTTGTTGACTAAAGGACATGTCACTAACTGTACACTATCCAATCAGGATCACTGCTAAGTGAATAACCAAAGCCAAAATTCATTGATATGACATGTAAAGAGGGGAGTGTCCTAAAATAATTGTTCATTATTTGTAATCGAGGTAAAATGTTCAATTAATCATGATTTTGATTTAGGTCATAATCGCCCAGCTCTACCCTAGACCCTAACACTATTACAATCCTTAACCCAGACCCCTATAAACAAATTCGGACTCCAAAAAAACTTCTGACCAGACTCCCTAAATAAATAAATGCAGATCCCCAAATAAATACAGGCCCCCTAACCAGATCCTCTAAATATAGACCCACTAAATATAATCAGACCCGAAAACACCTACATGCAGAACTAGATCAGGCCCCCTAATCTGATACAGACTTCAGACCAGACCCATTACAAGACATCAGCTCATACTCTCCTCCACCACGTCCCCGTTGTAATTACCTGTGGTTTTAGGACCTGCACCGAAATGATCATGTGACCTTGTCCGTGCAGGTTCTTCACCCGTAACAGGACAAGAACACATTGGTCATGTGACTTATCTGTGCAGGCCCATCAGTAGATCCTGGCCATCACTGGATGGACTCTGGGGAGCATTTGAGGCCTAGACCATTATATTGCCATCTGGGGAAGGGACGCATCACCGCATAACTAACAAAAGAGGGGATGCATCACTGCTTAACTAGAGGAACGGAGACTGTATCACTTCATAAGTAGGAAGATACGCTACTCAGCAGGAGTCTGATGAGAACTGATGACAACCCCCATAGGACTGTAATGGCAGCCATAATACTTATTACTCGACTCTGACAAAAACAGATATAACAATAAAATAACAGCAAAAGAGAATTGTTCACAACTTGACAGAGGAGAATGACTTCAGGAGTTATAGTAAGTGTATTTTTATTTCCAGTGAAGTGCTCTTTAGGATGCCATCACTTTGTATGAGTCTATCAAGCTCTTAGATACTAGATTAAAGATATTTTATGCCATTTTTTATGGTCACTCACAATATATTCCTACTAATGTGTGACAAATAAAAGTGTAAATGCCCAACAAAAGTATTATGATGTTAAAAAAAAAAAAAAGAATCATATATCTATTGCTGTATATACAGGATTTCTCTCGTGCTGCACCCATTCTTCGGAATTACTCCCCTGGGCCAGTAGACTTGCCATTTACATTCCCAGTTCTAAGTGTGCCTTGAAACCAAGGCTGTGGTCAGAGTTGAAGTCGGAGTTGGGACCAGTTTTGGGTAGAGTCAGGAAAAAGGTACCAACTCCAAATCCACCTTCAAAATAAAATGATTCATTGTTTTCAATTATATCATATACTATGGATAGTGTATAATTAATTACATTTATAATTTGTTATATATTTACTTTCATAGAAATTCACTAGTTTTTACTGAATAGGGTTAAGTTCACATTTATGCAGGAGAGTCTCAACGACTGGTGGACGAAAAAGTCCTGCACGCAGAATTTTTTTCCTTTTCCAATTTCAGTGTTAAAACATTGGACACCCAACGGACCCCATTATAGTCAATGGGGTCCGCCGGACTCCGTGTGTAACCCCTATTACAGTGGTCTGCCTGTTGTTCTGGTCCTGAATAATGGATAGGCCAACGCTAGTGTGAACCTAGTGCTGGAGGAACTTTCCAGCTTCTGTCTGACCATTATGAAAGCGTTGGAGCCAGACTTCAGTGACTTCAGACCTCCTTCAAGGAGGTCTTAACCATAGTGCTTGGCCTGTACATAGCCTGACCTTTTCCAGGCATCTTCACTCCATACTGTACTCAACTACCGTAACTACCCTTGTCCCATGCACTTTCTATCCAGGTTGGCTCAGATACCGGCTGGTGATGTGCTCATGCGTCTACAGTATATTAATATTACTCATATATATTAATAATTATCATAATGCAGAAAAAACTGATGTATGACAGATACGGCTCTGCTACATCTGACCCAGCGGTTTATAAATATCATCATAGAAACCTTGCATGGGACTTGTTTCCATTCTACAGCAGGACAAATGACCCTAACACAAGGTTAATAAGATCTGTCTTCAGCAAAAACAAAGTAAGGCCGTTCTGCAACAGATGCTGTGACCTCCTCAGAGGCCTGATCTCAACATAATCGAGGCCTCCATGATGACCTGCAGAGACAGAAGCAAGTGAGATAGCCAAAATCTGCAAAAAACCTGACTCATAATCTGCGGGATGCCCAGAGAACCTACGGACAGGTTTTCTTATACAGTTGCAGAACAATATAGCAGCTCACTGGAGAGGGATGAATATCTGGGTTCTGTAATTCTACAAGTACAGTGCCTTGCAAAAGTATTCGGCCCCCTTGAACTTTTCAACCTTTTGCCACATTTCAGGCTTCAAACATAAGGATATAAAATTTAAATTTTTTGGTGAAGAATCAACAACAAGTGGGACACAATTGTGAAGGGGAACGAAATTTACTGGTTATTTTAAACTTTTGTAAAAAATAAAAAACTGAAAAGTGGGGCGTGCAATATTATTCGGCCCCTTTACTTTCAGTGCAGCAAACTCACTCCAGAAGTTCAGTGAGGATCTCTGAATGATCCAATGATGTCCTAAATGACTGATGATGATAAATATAATCCACCTGTGTGTAATCAAGTCTCCGTATAAATGCACCTGCTCTGTGATAGTCTCAGGGTTCTGTTTAAAGCGCAGAGAGCATCATGAAGACCAAGGAACACACCAGGCATGTCCGTGATACTGTTGTGGAGAAGTTTAAAGCCGGATTTGGATACAAAAAGATTTCCCAAACTTTAAACATCCCAAGGAGCACTGTGCAAGCGATCATATTGTAATGGAAGGAGTATCGGACCACTGCAAATCTACCAAGACCCGGCCGTCCCTCTAAACTTTCATCACAAACAAGGAGAAGACTGATCAGAGATGCAGCCAAGAGGCCCATGATCACTCTGGATGAACTGCAGAGATCTACAGCTGAGGTGGGAGAGTCTGTCCATAGGACAACAATCAGTCGTACACTGCACAAATCTGGCCTTTATGGAAGAGTGGCAAGAAGAAAGCCATTTCTCAAAGATATCCATAAAAAGTCATGTTTAAAGTTTGCCACAAGCCACCTGGGAGACACACCAAACATGTGGAAGAAGGTGCTCTGGTCAGATGAAACCAAAATCCAACTTTTTGGCCACAATGCAAAACGATATGTTTGGCGTAAAAGCAACACAGCTCATCACCCTGAACACACCATCCCCACTGTCACACATGGTGGGGGCAGCATCATGGTTTGGGCCTGCTTTTCTTCAGCAGGGACAGGGAAGATGGTTAAAATTGATGGGAAGATGGATGGAGCCAAATACAGGACCATTCTGGAAGAAAACCTGTTGGAGTCTGCAAAAGACCTGAGACTGGGACGGAGATTTATCTTCCAACAAGACAATGATCCCAAACATAAAGCAAAATCTACAATGGAATGGTTGACAAATAAACGTATCCAGGTGTTAGAATGGCCAAGTCAAAGTCCAGACCTGAATCCAATCGAGAATCTGTGGAAAGAGCTGAAAACTGCTGTTCACAAACGCTCTCCATCCAACCTCACTGAGCTCCAGCTGTTTTCCAAGGAAGAATGGGCAAGAATTTCAGTCTCTCGATGTGCAAAACTGATAGAGACATACCCCAAGCGACTTGCAGCTGTAATCGCAGCAAAAGGTGGCGCTACAAAGTATTAACTTAAGGGGGCCGAATAATTTGGCACACCCCACTTTTCAGTTTTTTTATTTTTTACAAAAGTTTAAAATATCCAATAAATTTCGTTCCACTTCTCAGTTGTGTCCCACTTGTTGTTGATTCTTCACCAAAAAATTAAAATTTTATATCCTTATGTTTTAAGCCTGAAATGTGGCAAAAGGTTGAAAAGTTCAAGGGGGCCGAATACTTTCGCAAGGCATTATATGTTTAGCACCAGTCCTATGTTAATCCTAAAATAACGTATAATGATATTTTCACCAGCTGAGTTAATACATCTGTAGGTCTGCAGGTGAAATTACTAAACACAGAGGGGGGAATTTTCTAACCCATTCACACCATTTTTCTCTATAGATGGGTGTAACTATGGCGCATCTTTGGTGAACGGCATTTTCTTGCTCCAAGAATGCACCACATCATCCCTTCTGCATACTGCTCGCCAATATATATGAAAGTGGGGCAGAGACCAAGGCGGGACGGGGTAAGAAAGCCTCAGCCATACAAACATTACTATATACTTTACTATACAATAACCCAAGCCAGTTTCTGACTGCTGCGGATTTCAATTCATTGCACCTGAATTATTTAAAGGCTGGGGCCATTCAATTGATTGGGACTGAGCTGCAGCATGGCCGTGTGACCAACGGACATGATGTCACTGGCCTAAGAAGAGAAAGTGGAATTTAATATCATAGTCCCATGCAAACCTTTTAACCCTTTCCTGACATCCGCTGTACTATTATGGCAGGATATTTAAATACGGTGGACTCTCAGGAGCTCAGCGGCCTCCATAGCCGCCAGGTCTTCACTGTATTATAGAGGCTGCTGGTGGTTCTAATGGGAGGCAGAGATCGGAGCAGGATGATGAAAAAATAAGCGTCCTGCTCGATCTTGGCGCAGATTCTGTGGCTGATTCAGCTGCGGAGTCCGCGGCCAGAGACTACCTACTCTTTAGGCCCATTCATCTAGGCCTAAACAATAGCGGAAAGCCACGACTGGGAGAAGAAAATGAAGAGTAATCCGAGGCAGATGTCCGCATGAAATTCCTCTTCATTTTCCGGTGTCTGAACAGGCCCTAAGAGTAGATATGAAAACAGATTAGCTGCTGTCAGACTTTGCATTATCCTACTTGCACAGATTATGTTTCCAAGCTGAACACGGTAATATAGTAGAATTTTTCTTCATTTAGCCCACTTTTTGTAATGCAATTTATGTAATAAGTGCGGCATAATAATACACCATTTTTTTCTAATGACCCATACTTATGCTATCGAATTTGCTCAATAGGCTCGCTCAGACTAATTTCCCTTGCTAGTGAGACCTACATGGCCGCCTCTTCTCAATACCTCAATGGTCTGGTCTGATGAGATAATATGTGTTTTTAGCTAAAAGGAGAGATAGAGGGGATGAAAAGGAGATGAGTGACCTCTCTTTAATAAACGGTAATTGCCAAATATCTTGTTCCATAAAACCGCCACATTGTACACGGCATTCAGATATTGACACGTCTATACATACAGCGCAGCTGATGCCGCAGCTCTCAATGCTGGAAATATCATTTCATGCTCGGGGGGAAAGGGAATCATTCCTGATGCAAGGTCAAACATAAAGATCTAAAACGTTGATACAATCGGAGTAGTGAAAAAAATCAGATCAGAAATATAAAGAATACAATGATTAAATCAACGACAGAAATGTTAATTTGTGAACTGGAAATGATGAAGTATGCAGCTTTTTAACCCCTTCCTACACCATGCCATACATATAGCCATAGTTCTCAACAAAATTATGGAAAATTTAGCCCCTCCCCTAGCCCCACCCACAACCCGCCCAGGAACACCCTTTTCACACCCAGGAATACCCACAAACTACCTACATTGGGTGTTATTTTTACCAAAAAAGGCTCCTTTCTGCCCATTTCCCAGTAGTATTGGAAACTATGCATATAGCACTTGCAGTTATGTGGGACGGGTACTGTGTCAGCTGACCTAGCACTAAAATGGCAGGATTGGAGAAGACTCTGATTATGGCTCTGTAAGGCTACGTTCACATCTGCGCCAGAGTCTTCGTTGGCTGAAATCTCCAGAAATTGGCGGAAAGAAAAGTCCTGCACGAGGGATTCTTCTCTCCGTCACTTTCAATATGAAAATGGTGGACACCCAGTGGAGAACCCGGCGCAGAAGTGAACCTAGCCTACAAAACAGGGTATTGATGGCCTGCCACATGTGTAAGCCTATTAGGTCCTGCCAGGGTGTAATAAATTGCCTGTCATTATAAGACTCTGTGAATGTATTTGAGCCGTACATTTAGCATATGGAAAAGCTCCTGGGGTATATGGCAAATGTACCCAGAGGACTCTATTCACCTAACACAGCATGCTTTTGCCCTCTGAAACACTACGCCCACAGACAAGATGACCTGTTCCGCAGGCAGAGGGATGACGCTGGCTACCATGGCCAGATGATACAACAACATACTCCTAAATGGTGTTAAAAGAGCAGTAAGGCTGAGGCAGAAACGCAGCTTTTTTTGTTGCAGATTTTGCTGCAGTTTTTTTCAGTCAAAGCCAAGAATGGCTACAGAAATAATGTGAAATATATAGGAAGTTCTTATACTTCTCCCTTCTGCTCAATCCACTCCTGGCTTTGGCTCAAAAAAGCGCAGCAAAATCTTCAAAAAAAAAACCACTGCATTTCGGCAACCTGGGGCCTCAGCCTAAAGTACAAACCTTAGAAACTATTTTTGCAACAATAAACCCAAATGAATAACACAGTCACCTAAGGTATAAAAAATGGCTGCTCACTCTCCCTGCACAGAAGGAACATCAGTAATAAAGATCATGGCCCCCATACCAACCACTATGGCCATGATATACTTGTTTTGGGTGCATATTTTGCATTTCAAGAGCACTTACCACTTTTTTCTACAGGTCTTGTAATTAACCTTAAAAGAGATTTTAAGAATTTATAAAAAAAAAAAATACAAAAAAAAGTACCGAAGTATCAGATGAAACCAACTTTGTGCTCCACACAAGGTCACAGTGCCCACAAAGTGAAAATTCCCCTTTGTGCTTCCACATTTATAGCTGCCCCCTTTGTGCTGCCACAAGAAACAGTACCCCATTTGTGCTACCCACAAGCAATAGTGCCCCCATTGTACCTCTCACAAGTAATGTAGCCCCTACAACAAACAGTACACCTTTGTCTCCCCCACAAGTCATAGTGCCTCATTTGCTCCTTACACAGGTAACAGTGCCCTCACTGTGCCCCCACAAGCAATAGTGCCCTCTTTGTAGCTCCACGAGTACTTGTGACCCTTACAAAAATTGATACCCCCATTATGCTTCCTTTGCACTCCTAACAGTAACAGTGCCCCCACTGTGACCCCCACAAATAATAGTGCACAACTGGGATTCTCACAAGTAATTATTCCCCTTTTATTTATCTTTCAAGTCTCTCTGTGCCAGTCCGCTGCTATACCCTGACTGCACTGTTTTTAACCAAGTGATTTCTTAAAGAGCACAGCCACAGCATACAATAATCTTGGTAGCTTGATGCCTCATCTCCCATCTTCTCCATTCTCAGAACGCAGAAAGTAGAGAGTAGGAGACAAGGGAGGAGAAATCAAGATGCACAGACTGCTGTACGCCATGCTTGTGCTGTGTAAGAAAGCACTTGGCTAAAGAAGAGAGGAGTAAGCCTCAACATGGGGTGGAAGGCTTTTTGGCCCCCCCTGACTTATGGGTCCTGATCACAACCGCTGTGACCCTTATTGCTAGGTCACTAATTCAGCCTCCTGTCTGCTCTGATCAAACACCATGTTAAATTTATAAATTTCTCGTTCTTTGCTATCAGTCCCATAATGATTCAGCACAACATTACAAGGGCAGCTAGAGACAGTACAATCTCTGCCTGCTAGGGACAAAGTAATCATCATTAACTAAGAGACCATAAGTATGCAGTCAGGGAGGCTGAGCTGTGAGCGCCCCCATTATAACTGTGTGACAAAAGCCTGTCTAATCATCAGAAGCAGTGATGATGTGAGTTTCTGCCTCCCCCGATAGTGAGTTTGTGCGGAACAATCCATCATACACTACATGAAGTTCTGGTATAACAACATGTGTAATGGATAAACCCACCAATTTCAACAGGTTTGACTAACCATCTAATGTGTATGGGACCTGTCTATGGGGCCATACACACGTAGGAATTTGACGCTGATTTGGGGGCAGATTCTGCCTCTCATTGTTTTCAATGGAAGCAGAGAAGGCAGCAGGATGCTGAAAAAATAAGCATCCTGCTCGACCTTGCCATGGAGTCCGTGGCTCAAGACTCCCTGCTGATTAAGCCCATTCATCTGAGCCTAAACAGCAGTGGAAAGCCACGACGGCATCCCGCTGTTGGTAGCCGGCAGCCAGAAAGCGGCGGCCAGAAAATGAAGAGGAGTGTGAATAGTCCCTAAATTTCCCCTGATTGCAGATATTGGAATGGTAAGGATCGGGCTGTTGATTGTCAACAGTCATTACCAGATGAGTTTGGCAGTGACTTTCTCCCCTCTCTTTGTTGGGCACATATGCCAAGCATGCATGTGATTTGGGATGTCAGATGGTATAGCTGTCGGCTGAACCAGCATACAGCCGATGGAAATTTAAGGTGTATGGACTACTTTATTCCCATGAGGTCACAATAAAAACATATGACCCAAGTGAGGATTCCCCTGAATTTTCATATACAAAGTAATAAGTATATAGATAATTCAGTTTAGATTTCTGGGAAAATCTAATAGCTGTCCATATAGCTTGCAGCAAAATAAGCAAATAATAACATCATTATCTATAAAAACAAATATAAATTATAATTATCAAGCTGTCATGTGTGAAAATACTCCTAATTATACATGATAAAAAGGGCTGAAGCTGTTATAATGCAGATTGTATCATATGATTGATATTCTGCCCAGTCATAATAAATATCCACAAACAGCAAAAATCCACTAATTGCCAACATATGGCGCGAGAGATACACAAACATTCCCCACCATAATGATTTTGTTGCTAATATAACCGGGTCCCGTCATTATTTTTTTCCCCACCTGTGATAAGAAGCCATCTTGCTCACATTCTACTCTTCGCACTTATGTCCAAAGTTGACATTTTGCTTAATTTAAAAAAAAATTCCAGATGGAGGGGTAACCTATAGGGTTAAATCCAAGGTATGGTATATTCTGCCGTTAATTTGCTTTCCCACAGCAGATGGCTCTATAATGACACGGCTTCCTTTTCCAACACTAAATCCCTCCACTCCTTGCATCCAATTACGACAGTAGAGGTGGCTCCATTTGAGTGATTTTGGCTACACATGATACAGATATTTTTGCCAATACGTCTCATGATTATGATTATGTCCATCAAACCGGCCTTACTTTTTATTACAAGTTGCTGCATCCAAAAAATTGTTGACTTATAGAGATTTAGATATACAGTGGGGAAAAAAAGTATTTAGTCAGCCACCAATTGTGCAAGTTCTCCCACTTAAAAAGATGAGGCCGGCCTGTAATTGTCATCATAGGTAGACCTCAACTATGAGAGACAAAATGAGAAAACAAATCCAGAAAATCACATTGTCTGATTTTTAAAGAATTTATTTGCAAATTATGGTGGAAAATAAGTATTTGGTCAATAACAAAAGTTCATCTTAATACTTTGTGATATATCCTTTGTTGGCAATGACAGAGGTCAAACGTTTTCTGTAAGTCTTCACAAGGTTGGCACACACTGTTGCTGGTATGTTGACCCATTCCTCCATGCAGATCTCCTCTAGAGCAGGGATGTTTTGGGACTGTCGCTGGACAACACGGACTTTCAACTCCCTCCAAAGGTTTTCTATGGGGTTGAGATCTGGAAACTGGCTAGGCCACTCCAGGACCTTGAAATGCTGCTTACGAAGCCGCTCTTTTGTTGTCCTGGCGGTGTGCTTGGGATCATTGTCATGCTGAAAGACCCAGCCACGTTTCATCTTCAATGCCCTTGCTGATGGAAGGAGGTTTACACTCAAAATCTCACGATACATGGCCCCATTCATTCTTTCATGTAGACGGATAAGTTGTCCTGGTCCCTTTGCAGAGAAACAGCCCCGAAGCATGATGTTGCTACCCCCATGCTTCACAGTAGGTATGGTGTTCTTTGGATGCAACTCAGCATTCACTCTCCTCCAAACACGACGATTTGTGTTTCTACCGAACAGTTCTACTTTGGTTTCATCTGACCATATGACATTCTCCCAATACTCTTCTGGAACATCCAAATGCTCTCTAGCAAACTTCAGACAGGCCCGGATATGTACTGGCTTAAGCAGGGGGACACGTCTGGCACTGCAGGATCTGAGTCCCTGGCGGTGTAGTGTGTTACTGACGGTAGCCTTTGTTACGTTAGTCCCAGCTTTCTGCAGGTCATTCACTAGGTCCCCACGTGTGGTTCTTGGATTTTTTCTCAACGTTCTTATGATCATTTTGACCCCACGGGGTGAGATCTTGCGTGGAGCCCCTGATGGAGGGAGATTATCAGTGGTCTTGTATGTCTTCCATTTTCTAATTATTGCTCCCACAGTTGATTTCTTCACACCAAGCTGCTTGCCTATTGCAGATTCAGTCTTCCCAGCCTGGTGCAGGGCTACCATTTTGTTTCTGGTGTCCTTCCACAGCTCTTTGGTCTTCACCATAGTGGAGTTTGGAGTGTGACTGTTTGAGGTTGTGGACAGGTGTCTTTTATACTGATAACAATGTCAAACAGGAGCCATTACTACAGGTAATGAGTGGAGGACAGAGGAGCCTCTTAAAGAAGAAGTTACAGGTCTGTGAGAGCCAGAAATCTTGCTTGTTTGTACGTGACCAAATACTTATTTTCCACCATAATTTGCAAATAAATTCTTAAAAAATCAGACAATGTGATTTTCTAGATATGTTATCTCATTTTGTCTCTCATAGTTGAGGTCTACCTATGATGACAATTACAGGCCGGCCTCATCTTTTTAAATGGGAGAACTTGCACAATTGGTGGCTGACTAAATACTTTTTTTTCTCCACTGTATAAATATATATATATATATATATATACAGTCATATGAAAAAGTTTGGGCACCCCTATTAATCTTAATCATTTTTAGTTCTAAATATTTGGGTGTTTGCAACAGCCATTTCAATTTGATATATCTAATAACTGATGGACACAGTAATATTTCAGGATTGAAATGAGGTTTATTGTACTAACAGAAAATGTGCAATATGCATTAAACCAAAATTTGACCGCTGCAAAAGTATGGGCACCTCAACAGAAAAGTGACATTAATATTTAGTAGATCCTCCTTTTGCAAAAATAACAACCTCTAGTCGCTTCCTGTAGCTTTTAATCAGTTCCTGGATCCTGGATGAAGGTATTTTTGACCATTCCTCTTTACAAAACAATTCCAGTTCAGTTAAGTTTGATGGTCGCCGAGCATGGACAGCCCGCTTCAAATTATCCCACAGATGTTCAATGATATTCAGGTCTGGGGACTGGGATGGCCATTCCAGAACATTGTAATTGTTCCTCTGCATGAATGCCTGAGTAGATTTGGAGCTGTGTTTTGGATCATTGTCTTGCTGAAATATCCATCCCCGGCGTAACTTCAAATCCGTCACTGATTCTTGTACATTATTCTCAAGAATCTGCTGATACTGAGTTGAATCCATGCGACCCTCAACTTTAACAAGATTCCCGGTGCTGGCATTGGCCACACAGCCCCAAAGCATGATGGAACTTCCACCAAATTTTACAGTGGGTAGCAAGTGTTTTTCTTGGAATGCTGTGTTTTTTTGATGCCATGCATAACGCCTTTTTGTATGACCAAACAACTCAATCTTTGTTTCATCAGTCCACAGGACCTTCTTCCAAAATGAAGCTGGCTTGTCCAAATGTGCTTTTGCATACCTCAGGCGACTCTGTTTGTGGCGTGCTTTCAGAAACGGCTTTTTCGCATCACTCTCCCATACAGCTTCTCCTTGTGCAAAGTGTGCTGTATTGTTGACCGATGCACAGTGACACCATCTGCAGCAAGATGATGCTGCAGCTCTTTGGAGGTGGTCTGTGGATTGTCCTTGACTGTTCTCACCATTCTTCTTCCCTGCCTTTCTGATATTTTTCTTGGCCTGCCACTTCTGGGCTTAACAAGAACTGTCCCTGTGGTCTTCCATTTCCTTACTATGTTCCTCACAGTGGAAACTGACAGGTTAAATCTCTGAGACAACTTTTTATATCCTTCCCCTGAACAACTATGTTGAACAATCTTTGTTTTCAGATCATTTGAGAGTTGTTTTGAGGAGCCCATGATGTCACTCTTCAGAGGAGATTCAAATAGGAGAACAACTTGCAATTGGCCACCTTAAATACCTTTTCTCATGATTGGATACACCTGGCTATGAAGTTCAAAGCTCAGTGAGGTTGCAAAACCAATTTTGTGCTTCAGTAAGTCAGTAAAAAGTAGTTAGGAGTATTCAAATCAATAAAATGATAAGGGTACCCAAATTTTTGCACCGGTCAAATTTTGGTTTAATGCATATTGCACATTTTCTGTTAGTACAATAAACCTCATTTCAATCCTGAAATATTACTGTGTCCATCAGTTATTAGATATATCAAATTGAAATGGCTGTTGCAAACACCCAAATATTTAGAACTAAAAATGATTAAGATTAATAGGGGTGCCCAAACTTTTTCATATGACTGTATATATATATATATATACAGTATATATGTATATGTCAACTGTTAACCAGGATTTTCATAAACCTATGTAAGTGTAGACAATTAAATAAAGTGAGAAAATTAGGTACTTACCCATTCAATCCCCCAATGTTCTATCTGTCACCATTTTAGCCACCACCACTTCTGTTCTGTCTTACCAATCCTGCAGTGATGACATCACATACATAAGTCACATGATCGCTGCAGCCAATCACTGGTCTCAGCATTAATTGTTGTATGCATGGCACATGATCATTGAGGCCAGTGATTGGCTGCAATGGGGGATGCAGCAGGAGCCCTGACAGTGTTCTACATTATGTTTTATAGATAGATTCCTAGGAGCCCTGACAGTGTTCTACACTATGTTTTATAGATAGGTTCCTAGGAGCCCTGACAGTGTTATACATTATGTTTTATAGATAGATTCCTAGGAGCCCTGACAGTGTTATACACTATGTTTTATAGATTCCTAGGAGCCCTGACAGTGTTCTACACTATATTTTATAGATAGGTTCCGCCTTAATTATGTACAGAAAATAGAACTAAAAAATCTACAATCAGAAAATAAAAACAGATTAGAAGAAAATAATGATATATTTCAAACCTGTCCTACCACTTTGTGATTTGATAATAGACAGAATACTATTTGTGATTTGTGCCCTTATCTGATCTTTTCACCTCTAATTATTACGTTATGTGATTTCAATGTAACAGTTTTTCTCTACACTGCATGTATATACATTTTATATTATATTAATACATTTGAAGCATCTGTGCTATCCTATCCTATGATTGATACGTAGGATATGTAGAGTAAAAGCTTTTAGTTCTATGCAATATCTCCTTGTCTCAGCCTGCTTTCATCTACAGCATCTGTAACCTGCACCCTCACATTACACCAGTACCATGCAATGAAAAAGGGGCTTATCTGCCACTATACAGCAATATTTATTCGTTACTGGTTTGGATAGCACAATGTAGAAGTAGCTTTGTCTGGGTCTGTATATGCCCCAGTCACTAGCTACAAAGACTTAGAGGGAACATATTGTTTTATTGGCTTGTATACAACTTTCTACTTTTTTACATCTGTTTCCTGCTGCCGGCAGGTCTTGTTCTTGCTAAGTACAGTTTTATATGATCACACATAATGAAGTCAGCCAAAGGACGGGGGAAATGATCAACTTCCAGGTAGATATAAAATAATTATCAAGGTTAAGTAGTAACTCTCGTATCACTTCTATTGTCAGAGACAATGTAAATGACAAGTCACTTTTGACATTTTGATTTCCTTGTAAATTTGGTAAGTACGACACAGATATATGACAGCCAGACTTTCTAGATGAGAATGTATTATGCAGGATTACTCAAGCAACCTTTGCTGCAGGCTTTATCTGCTGTGCAGTATTTTATATATACTGTATAGCCATCATTATTCTATATGATCTGTTCTGGTCAGGAATGGTGTGAAATTGAAAGTGCCCTGTGTATTACCTTATATCAATTCTCCTTATGGTGTGATATAAAGGGGAAGATTTATGGAGACTGTCATTTTATATGATAGTCTTGATCTCTACTGTACCTATTTTATTACAAGGAACCTCTTGCCCTCCATATTTCAGAAACTCAAATCTACTCCTAGATCATTTACTCCTCAACCTCCAACCTTTAGTTATCTGGATCCCCTATGCTGGGTATGCTCAGCTAGTAGTAAATAGACTCTCCTTACACTCTCTAAGGCTAGGTTCACACTTGCGCTAGGCACCCACGGACTCCATAGACTATAAAAGTATTCGTCGGGTTTTTGAAATTTTTATACTGAAAACGGCAGAGAGAAAAATCCTTCGTGCAGGACTTTTCTCTCTGCTGATTTCCGAGAGAATCTCCACTGCAGAAGTAAACCTAGGTAAGCAGTATACAAGCAGCGAGCACAGAGCAGCAGATTTGTATGTAAACATGCAGAGTCTGTGATCAGAGACCAGCCCCTCTCCCTCCTCTTCCTGTATTCTGTCTTGAGCCTGCTGATTGCTAAAGACAGACTTGCCCTAGTCACAGGGGGTGAACAGCAAACTAAGAAGTAGGGAGGCACCTAGTGGCAAGAACTTTAGAGAGGGTTTTCAGGCAGAAAACAGCAAAATTTTTAAATGTGTTTATTGCATTCTGGTCCAGAATCACATGATCTATGTTGTCTGTAAAATAAGTCATCATTTAAGCAATAGACATTGTCCAATGTGTTGTCTATGAAACGTAGGACAAGGCAGGTCATCCATAGGGAAAGAAAATCTTTGTAGTCGTTCTCGTTCTTGTGGCCAAGAAATGAGGATCTTACACAGTAAACCACCCTCTATTAGCTCAGAATAGGGATTTCTAATAAATAATTACAACTGAGGTTCCAGATGAATTATAATTGTGAAGGGCTCAAAATACCTAAATAAATTACGGATCCCTATTGAATAATTACAGTAGAGACCCCTAGAAATAATTACAAGAGGGACTCTGAAATCCGAGACTGAGTCAAAAATAATCCGCACTCTGACTGTAGAATTTATTTTAATCAACTTTCAGTGAAAACAAACTATTTTTCGACAATCTACCTGCTTTTCATTATATTTGTTTATCTGTCTGTCACCAGGCTTTCTTGTACCCTCATTAAAAAATGTTTTAAGCTGAGCTGCGAGCCTTGAACCACTGTCTCCACCTCTTCACCAGACATCAATCTACGTCCTCGTAGGACTTCCATCAGTGGACCAAATAGGTCATATCCGACAGAATCGGTTCACGTGCACGCTCAATATAGTCACCAGTCATGGACATGGACGAGTGTTGGCTCCTTCTTCATGGTTCACACTTGTGCGACCTTCTTTGAACTTCTATAACCATTCATACACACTTCCTCACGACAAAACTGTGCACAAAGTCTTCGATAAATATTGGCAGTGTGTAGAATTTTTGACTCGTAATTATAATAAGGATTTTTATTAAATAGGTACAATAATGTATACTGATAAGAGATCCTAATGAAGAGTTTCCCTTTAGGTACTTTATATCATAAACATATGTTTTATTTTATTCCATTATTTCATCGGCTTCCACTCCCGCTGTAGTCTGAACACCTCAGATACGCACCAATAATCTGATGAAATATGTTATTTTTAGTCTCTATGCGACACGTACTTTCTACATCTACATTCAGCTCTTTTAAAATATATTAATATATGGGTTCCTTTGAAAACTCGCACATTTGCCGGCGCATGCAGAACGCTCACTTAATCCCTTAAGAAAAAAAGTTGTTTTTTTTATCTCGTCCCCACAAATAAAACATCCATTCAGATTTTCGTATATCAGTAAGCTCTCAGAAAAGAAAGAAGAGGCAGATCTGCCACCACTGTGACACAGGATTAGCCCTGCACAACATTCACCGGCTGCAGTCGCGGCGCACTAAGGCGCCCATCCATAAATTGTATTGCTCGAATCAATTTGAATTAAACAAAACTCTTGAACGGCTCCTTGTAGAAGGAAAGTGTTCAAAACAGCATTAGAAAGGGAAATAAGGCAACGACAAACCTAAGGCACTGAGGGCGGAAAATGTATTCCTCTCCTGAAATATTCATTACTGAGACTCTCTTTAATATGTGGCGGTATGTGAAGTGGAGTTAAATAAATTGAGGGCAGTGAAACAAATGAAGGATCTTGACACTGGTGGTGATGGGGGTGGAGGATTGCAGAATATCAAACTGAAACAATTGACCGGTTACAATAAACCGGTAATTAAAATGGTCTGGTTAGAGGAGTGGAGTAGCCGAAAAAAGCCGAACAAAACGATAGATCAACAGTATGAATGTTTAGTTATGAAAGACAATGTAGTGGTGCGGTGTGTATCCAGAATAAGAGTGTATGAAGTAAGGCAGTATTCATACAAAAGGAGAAAAACAGCCGTGTAAAGGGCGTTATTGTAATGGCCAGTACACAGCCATCTAAAGAGCACATTGATTTCAATGGGACAGATTTATTAAGACTGATGTTTAATATGGCCCCATGCTTTGTGTGCCAGAATGAATATCTAGAAACTGGCTGAGATTTCCTGTACTCAAGCCTGTCCTGTGTCCTTAACCATTCTTCCCTACTGAACCTACAAGGGGCGATTGAGGTGCAATGGGATCTTTGATGCAAGAAAGGTCCTTGCGCCAAACATGCACCACATTGTTACACATCTATACCAGAAAACCGGCATAGATGCGTTGATGAATTCCCCCCAATGAGTCTATTATTTATTTATTTATTTATTTTGCTTACTTATATAGCGCCATCATATTCCACAGCGCTTTACAGCCATTGACAGCCAATGTCCCATATAGGGCTCACAATCTACACTATTCGGATATGTGTTTTTTACAGTCCGTTTTAACAGACCATCAAAGAATAGAAAAGTCTCATCTTTGTCCAAATTTTATGGATTTCTCGATAGATTGAAGTCTATGAGGAATAAAACCTAATCATCTTGGCCATTTTTTACAGTGTTCATGTGAATGTAACCTTACAGTGTATGAAAATAGCAAGCGGGCGACCCTACTTTCCATTTTTTTGCCATGGGTCCAAAACAAATCCTGTGAAGAGAAGAAATGAAATATGGGGCAGATTATTCAATATCCCTGCAAAGGCGGATAATTGGCCAGATTCATGACGAGACCTGTGCCTTGATGTACTGTAACTCATAGTTACATAGTTAGTACTGTTGGAAAAAGACATACTGTATGTCCATCAAGATCAACCAGGAGGATAGGAAAGGACATGACATTCTATACATTTCCATAGCCATCAATACTATTTTTCTCTGTCAGCTGTGGCTGCTGTGTCCAGCTCCTGAGGTAGGCTATTCCACAGAATCACAGTCCTTACAGTATAGAACCAGCTCCTGGGATAAGCTGTTCCACAGATTCATGGTCTTTACAGTATAGAACCAGCTCCTGAGGTAGGCTGTTCCACAGATTCACAGTCCTTACAGTATAGAACCAGCTCCTGAGGTAGGCTGTTCCACAGATTCACAGTCCTTACAGTATAGAACCAGCTCCTGGGGTAGGCTGTTCCACAGATTCACAGTCCTTACAGTGAAGAAGCCTTGTTGGCTCTTGAGATTAAACCTTTTTCTCTTCAGGCTCACACAGCATAGCACAGATATTCTCCTTCCCTCACTCCTATGATTTTTCTCACTAACTGTCTGTAATTGATTTTTTTCACTAAACTAAACTTCATTCTACTTCTACTCTTATGTGAGTCTCTAGTTCTATTGTAAGTGTTGCTGCTGTATATTAGAGTAGAAAATAGAGTAATTGATTTTGATCATGCAGTGATAAATAACATGTCCATCCCTAACTTGAATATTACTAAAATACCTCTTCTTCCTTCCCCCGACATCTTGTATTCTGTATATGACATCAGCACTGTAAGGTGTCCACCTACCACTGACTATTGGCTGAGAGGTGATCTCAGGACGACACACATCATCTATCTATCTATCTAGAGAAAAAAGAGTTTTCAAAGCCGCACAGTACAATACCAAAGATTGAGTGCAAGTCCAGAAGGGATGTGGCTATCTCCCATGGTATAGACAAAAAGCAAACACCTGCAGAACTCCAATAGATTCCAAAAAGTTCAGTGTTTTAATCCAAGATGCAACATTTCAGTTCCTAAGAAAGGTTCCAGTTTAGGAACCGAAACATTGCATCTTGGATTAAAACACTGAACTTTTTTTTCAATCTATTGGAGTTCTGCCGGTGTTTGCTTTTTGTCTGTCTATCTATCTATCTATCTATCTATCTATCTATCTATCTATGTATTTGTCTATGTATTTATTTATGTATCTATGTATTAATGTATTTATTTACCTATGTTTTAATGTATTTATTACGCCCTAAATCTTACCCCTATCTCACCTGCTCCTGCCCCTCCCCACGCCCTCCCCGGTGCACTATGGAACGCTCGCTCTGTACGCAATAAACCTGACTACATCCACGACCTCTTCATTTCTCATAAATTATCATTTCTCGGTATCACAGAAACGTGGCTAACAGCCTCAGACACCACCTCCCCTGCTGCCCTCCCCTATGGAGGTCTGCAATTCTTGCACACTCCCCACCCCAACAAAAAACCTGGTGGAGGCGTAGGCGTACTCCTGTCTGACAATTGTGCCTTTGCCCCAATCCAACCGCTACCTGCTCTAACCCTCCCCTCCTGTTAAGTGCACTCTGTTCGCATTTACTCGCCCTCCAACCTCAAACTGGCCATCATATATCGACCGCCAGGACCTACTGCTGCCTTTATCGACCACTTCACCACCTGGCTAATGCACTTCCTATCCACAGACACCCCCACCATCATCATGGGTGATTTCAACATCCCCATTAACACAAACCACCCCCCGCTTCCAGTCTCCTGTCCCTCACCGCCTCCTGTGATCTCTCTCAATAGTCCCCCTCTGCCACCCACACAAAGGGGCATACGCTGGACCTCATATTCACCCGCCTCTGCTCTCTAGTCAACCTCTCTAACTCTCCGTCCACGCTCTCTGATCACAACCTGCTGACATTCTCAGCCCTCTCCTCTGTAATAGACCCTCCAACCCTTAAACCAACATGCCCCCGCAGAAACCTTAATCGCCTTGACATCCGCACGCTCTCAGACTCTCTCCTACCGCTCGCTAACATAATCTCACTCCAGGATGTAGATACCGCCACTGACTTCTACAATACCACCATTACCTCAGGCCTTGACTCTGTAGCCCCCTTCACTAACACCAGAGCCCGACCGATCAATAGGCAACCCTGGCACACTGACCAGACTAAAAAACTGAGACGTGCCTCACGGGTTGCAGAACGCCTCTGGAAGCAAAGCCACTCCCAGGAGGACTTCCTTAGGTACAAAGAGGCAGTACTCACATTCAAGAACGCACTCACCTCGGCAAAGCAGGTCTACTTCACCACACTAATATCTGCCCTATCCCGCAACCCCAAACAGCTATTCACTACCTTCAACTCCCTTCTCCGTCCTCCTGTGCCCCCTCCGACATCACTTATCACAGCTGATGACTTTGCCTCTTATTTCAAAAGCAAAATCGACACCATCAGAGACAGTCTCACCCTACACCCCCAACAACCACTCTACCCAACTGTCCTGTGCTCTTCATCTTTAACCTGTTTCTCCACCGTCACTGATGAAAAGCTCTAAACCCTAATCTCTAAATCCCACCTCACCTCCTGCGCGCTTGACCCCATCCAGTCACACCTCATCCCCAAACTCTCTGAAGTCATTACTCCTGCCCTAACCCATCTCTTCAACCTATCCCTAACCAATGGATCCTTCCCTTCCGCCTTCAAACATGCTACCGTCACACCTATACTTAAGAAACCCTCCCTGGACCCCTCCTCTCCAGCCAACTATCGCCCCATCTCACTGCTCCTGTACGCCTCTAAAGTTCTGGAGCAACACGTTCACTCCGAACTGTCCTCCTATCTCTCGTCCAATGTGCTCTTTGACAGACTACAGTCAGGCTTCAGACCCCATCACTCCACAGAAACTGCCCTAACCAAGGTCACTAATGACCTTCTAACTGCCAAAGCCAAACGTCACTTCTGTCCTCCTCCTCCTCCTCCTCGACCTCTCCTCTGCCTTTGACACGGTCGACCATTCCCTCCTGTTAAAAACGCTCTCATCCCTTGGCATCTCAGACCTGGCCCTTTCCTGGATCTCCTCATACCTCACCAACGTACATTCAGTGTCTCCCACTTGCACACCACCTCCCCGCCACGCCCTCTTTCTGTAGGTGTCCCCCAAGGCTCCGTCCTAGGACCCCTCCTGTTCTCCATCTACACCCTAGGCCTTGGCCAACTCATAGAACCCCATGGTTTCCATTACCATTGCTATGCTGACAAGACCCAAATATATCTCTCTGGACCAGACATTACCTCTCTGTTGTCCAGAGTCCCAAAATGTCTAGCAGCCATAACCTCCTTTCTCTCCTCCCGCTTTCTCAAACTCGACATGGAGAAAACGGAGTTCATAATCTTCACCCCTCCACGCACGACCCCCTTACCTGACCCATCTATCAAAATTAATGGAACCACACTCACCCCAGTCCCACAAGCCCGCTGCCTTGGGATAACCTTGAGATAAGACTCTGACCTATCGTTCAAGCCTCACATTCAAACCCTCAACACCTCCTGCCGCCTCCAACTCAAGAACATCCACCGAATCCGCTCCTTCCTCACCCCTGAAACACTACTGTCACCACACCACCATCTGTACAGCCTCTACCCTCACCTTCTGTCTCTATCCCTCTTCCCTCATAGATTGTAAGCCCTTGCGGGCAGGGCCCTCTATCCCACTGTGCCAGCTGGTCTCTGTTAGCATTATCTGTTTGTATATCTGGTGTACCGTATGTAAATCCGCAAATGTAAAGCACTATGGAATTAATGGTGCTATATAAATAAACAATAATAATAATAATAATAATAATAATAATATTTATCTATCTAGTTATTGATCTGTGTATCTGTAATTTTCTGTTATCTACCATTATAATGTAAAAACAATGTGACAAGAAAATAGACAGCTAGAGTCCCCCTGATGCACATTTGGCAAGCTACAATGACCAGTGGTGGTTACAACCTGGAAGAGTCAAAGTCTAGCGGAGTGACTTTCCGTCACACATATTTATACTATATTCTGTGAATATCCCATAAATTAAAGGGGACTTCTGCTGCCGTGTCCCATTGATTGGCTGGATGGGCATCTCAGACCATTTTCTATGGTACGCTGGGGACTGAAGCAGTGAAAAATCTCCAAGGGGTGAGTAACCTTTTGTTATGTTAGCAAGTGGTTTTATTTGTTAAGCCCCTATAAAGTGAGTTTTGATGTTGCTCTGTTTGTAGAAAGTTCAAAAAAGGTTATGACTAAATGGTCAACTGGGTGTTACCATTTCCCTTGTCAAAGGGGTGTGTCCCTACAAAATGTACACTAATTGGACGATGTTCTACTGTGCAGGGACACACCTCCAAACTCATAGATTGCTAGGAGGCATAACAGATTGACAGCACAACTCAGGGATACGCTAGATTCACACCTGCATTCGGGTTTCCGTTTGGAGGGTCCACTTGGGTACCCACGGAACGGAAACCTAATCCGCTTAAAAATGTGGTTACCCGCGGAAACCGGGTTTCCGTACGAAAATGGTGAAAAATGCGCAGAGAAAAGCACTGCAGGTCTGATTTCTCTGATTCGGAATCTACTTTTATGTAACACTTTAAAACCTTCCAGCAAACTTTACTCCAGCAATAAACATAGTCTTGCACGAAGGGCTGCAGAATATTTTTACCTCTGGGGATAGCAAGTTTTTCTTTACTTTTTATAATTTCCTGCAGTTTTTCAGCCATATGATTTCATCTTTACCATCTCACTACACTCCTATTTGTCAGATGTGCAATGAGGTGTTGAAGTGACAGGAAAACCGCTAAGCTGCGGAATTATGAACAGAATATCCGACAAGTAGGTGGCTTCTATGTAAACATGATATTGTACCGCAAAAACAGCACATAGTCAGCATAGAAAGGATCACATTACACCGACCCTCCTCATTCAGCAACGAAACAAAGACTGTTGTTTCCAAAGACAAGGGAAGATGACAGATTTATCTAGTTTGTCATGACCAAAGTAAAATAGAGCACATCTGTATTTACAGGATATTCTGGTAGATAGATAGATAGATAGATAGATAGATAGATAGATAGATAGATAGATAGATGATGAGAGAGAAAGATGAGTGAGATAGTTATGAGATAGTTATAGATAGATAGATAGATAGATAGATAGATAGATAGATAGATGAGAGAAAGATATGAGATAGCTATAGATAGATAGATAGATAGATAGTAGATAGATAGATAGATAGATAGATAGATAGAATATAGATATAAGAGAGAAAGATAGAAGATACATAGAAGATAGATAGATAATCCAAACAAAGGTCGCACTGGCTATAGAATAGTGTGCCAGCTCCATATTTTTTGGGTTAGTAAAGTGTCCACACTTTGATAGATAGATAGAGAGATAGATAATAGATAGATAGATAGATAGGGGATAGATAGGTAGATAGATAATAGATAGGAGATAGGTAGATAGATAGATAGATAGATAGATAGATAGGTAGGTAGATAGATAGATAATAGATAAATATATATAGATAATAGATAGGAGATAGATAGATAGAACATAGATATAAGAGAGAAAGATAGAAGATAGATAGGGAGATAGATAGATAGATAGATAGATAGATAGATAATCCAAACAAAGGTCGCACTGGCTATAGAATAGTGTGCCAGCTCCATGTGTTTTTCGGTTAGTAAAGTGTCCACACTTTGATAGAGAGATAGATAGGTAGATAGATAGATAGATAGATAGATATAGGAGATAGGTAGATAGATAGATAGAGAGATAGTAGGTAGATAGATAGATAGATAGATAGATAGATAGATAGATAGATAGATAATAGGAGATAGGTAGATAGATAGATAGATAATAGGAGATAGGTAGATAGATAGATAGATAGATAGATAGATAGGTAGGGTAGATAGATAGATAGATAGATAGATAGGTAGATAGATAGATAAATAGATAATAGGAGATAGGTAGGTAGATAGATAGATAATAGATAGGGAGATAGATAGATAGATAGATAGATAGATAGATAGATAGATAGGAGATAGGTAGATAGATAATAGTTAGATAGATAGATAGATAATAGATAGATAGGAGATAGATAGATAGATAGATAGATAGATAGATAGATAGGTAGGTAGATAGGTAGGTAGATAGATAGATAAATAGATAATAGGAGATAGGTAGATAGATAGGTAATAGATAGGAGATAGATAGATAGATATCCAAACAAAGGCCGCACTGGTTATAGAATAGTGTGCCAGCTCCATGTGTTTTTGGGTTAATAAAGTGTTAATAAGATAGATAGATAGATAGATAGATAGATAGATAGATAGATAGATAGATATCATACATGAAGGTCACAACACCACAGGGGCTTGCATCAGGTAACAAAATGATTTTTCTTTATTGAATCAAAGTGAGTACATCACAAAGTACATATCATGCTGTTTTGTCATGGATTTTATTAGAATATTTGGATTTGGGATTGGCAACCTGTGTGGCCACGAGACTCAACCTTGGTCTTTTTCACAAACATTAATGTGCAAAAGGTTTAGGCAGTCTTGTGGTCTTCCTCACTTTATTTAACTAACTATATTGCACACATACATAGTGCCGCTATACCGCACACTTAAAGTATCGTGCAGAAGTTTTAGGCTGGTGTGGGAAAAAGTGCTGCAAAGTAAGGATTCTTTCAGAAATAGAAGGGTTAATAGTTTATTTCTGTCAATTAACAAAATAAAGGGAATGAAGAAAAGAGAAATGCAAATATCCATATTTGGTGTGACCTTTGCCCTTTGGAGGAGGAGGAGTCCTGGAAGTGATGATACGGCCCCCACAGATATAGCCCTGATCTGATCATCATCCAGTCTGTCTGGGATTACATGAAGACACAGAAGGATTGGAGCAAGCCTACATCCACAGAAGATCTGTGCTTAGTTCTCCAAGATGGCGGGAACAACCTCCCTGCCGAGTTCCTTCAAAAACTGTCTGCAAGTGTACCTAATGGAGATGAGCAAACCAATTCAGACAATACCAGATTCATCCTGAATTTTACAAATGTTTTGGGTTTGACTAAACCTGAAACTGTTGGGGTTCACCATGAAACATTATTATACTCTGGGGTTTTCTCAGACCCCAGACTATAATAAGTGGAGGCCTAGGGGAGGTGAGTATAATAAAAATAGCAAAGAGTTATACTCACTTTGCCTCATTTATCTTGGGCATCCATTGGTGCCCAGGATCTTCTTCAGTCATCTTCTCGGGGCATGTGATGTCAGTCAGAGGGCTAAAGAGGACACCAGGAGACCACCGGAAGCTGCAAAGATGCGCAAGAGAGGTGAGTCAAAGTGAGTATAACTCTGTTATTTTTATACTCACCTCCCCTAGGCCTCTACTTATTATACTTATTTTCATACTCGCCTCTCCTGGACCTCCACTTATTATACTCTATGATCTGAGAAGACCCCAGTTTATAATAATAGCATTCCCAGAAATGAATCTCATGAGGTTCACCCATCTTTAGTACCTAGAGGAAATGATGAAAGGCAAAGGGCGCTCAGGCCAAATATTGATGGGATTTAGATTTCTCTTCTTTCACTTCATTTTGTTAATTGACAAAAAATAAACTATTAACCCTTCTATTTCTGAAAGCATTCTTACTTTGCCGTCCCCCCCCCCCGTATCTGCCTAAAACTTTTGCACAGGACTCCAAATAAAGAAAGATATATGTGGGATGCTGTTCCCTAGGGTGCATGTCTTATAGGCTGTATGTAGGTTGCTGTATATGTGTTTACTTCTTCATCTCTAATACAGCGAGGAGTAAAACAGTCTCATTCGGCTCCCATTGAAGCGGGTGTATTACGGCATATTACAGTGATATTGCTTCTTCTTCTCCTATCAGCGGGAATTAATTGCTTGTAGTAGAGGAGACAATAAGCACTCTCTGCTCCTATTGTTCCTTTGTTCCATCTGGTTCAGCTCAGAGAGACAAAAATGGCTCACAAAAACTATCATTACAATATCTGCTGTTGTTTGGAGAGGACATAATGGAGCAGTCGGCGCTGGTCTATGGAGCACATTTCGATGCAATCAGAAATATATTTAGTGTATAAAACAGTTACCAATTGTGCTGAAAAAAGGAAATTGAAGTTTTCTGTAGACAACTGGTAACACGTAACCGCGGCTGTGTAGACGATTTCATTACAAGCAGTGATGTGGAAGTCAACAGTATATTAAACAGTAAAAAACAGCAATATGATCAGATGAAGCAGGGACTAATAATAAATGGAAAGCAACACAAGTGAAGACATTGACAAGCAAAGCCAGCGTCCCAGAATCCCGGGGAACAGTTGGCATCTAGACAGCGAACGCGATCACATCTGAAGGGGTTTCTCGATTTTATTATATTCTTCACTGAGGTATATAATTAACTTATACTGAGAGGTCTTTATTAAAAATCGTTCCCTCATAGAGAGTCAGAGGGTTGTAAGAGCTTAAAGAGGACATGTCTGGTTTGCTAAATGCTTTGGTATGAATTAAAGGGGTTATCTGGGGAGTAATATAACCTACCAGGTCACTCCCTAAACTGGTTAACCCCATTCATTACTTTAGCAGAAGGCTGCGGGGGAAGCCAGAAATCTTATTCCTCTACCTCCCCTGCAGCCACTCCTGGTTACCAACTTCCCAAAGACGTGGGCTGCAGCTCCAGTCAGTGCAACAGACTTGGTCATGTGACCCAAATCAGGGTGGTTGCTGGGCTAGACAGGAAAGGGAGTTCTGCCCCCCCCCCCCCCTGCAGCCCTCTGCAATGTAATGAAGGGGGTCCGGTGTACATTAGTAATAAAGCTTAACCAACACAGGGAAGGAACAGTTAAGCTTTATTACCCCCTTAGTGTCCCCTCAATCCCCCTTCCCCCTCAACCCCTAAATCCCCTCTAAAGACAAGGAGGCACTCCCCCCATCTGGAGAAAGGATTGTTTAATCTCAAGAGTCGACAAGGCTTCTTCACTATAAGGACTGTGAATCTGTGGAATAGCCTACCCAGGGAGCTGGTTCTATACTGTAAGGACTGTGAATCTGTGGAATAGCCTACTCCAGGAGCTGGTTCTATACTGTAAGGACTGTGAATCTGTAGAATAGCCTACCCCAGGAGCTGATTCTATAATGTAAAGACTGTGAATCTGTGGAATAGCCTACCCCAGGAGCTGGGAGTATACTGTAAATACTGTGCATATGTGGAAATGCCTACCCCAGGAGCTGGTTCTATACTGTAAGGACTATGAATCTGTAGAATGGCCTACCCCAGGAGCTGGTTCTATACTGTAAGGACTTTGAATCTGTGGAATAGCCTACCCCAGGAGCTGATTCTATACTGTAAGGACTGTAAATATGTGGAATAGCCTACCCCAGGAGCTGGTTCTATACTGTAAGGACTGTAAATCTGTGGAATAGTCTACCCCAGGATCTGGTTCTATACTGTAAGGACTGTAAATCTGTGGAATAGTCTACCCCAGGAGCTGGTTCTATACTGTAAGGACTATGAATCTGTAGAATGGTCTACCCGAGGAGCTGGTTTTATACTGTAAAGACTATGAATCTGCGGAATAGCCTACCCCAGGAGCTGGTTCTATACTGTAAGGACTGTAAATCTGTGGAATAGCCTACCCCAGGAGCTGGTTCTATGCTGTAAAGACTATGAATCTGTGGAATAGCCTACCCCAGGAGCTGGCTATATACTATAAGGACTGTGAATCTGTGGAATAGCCTACCCCATGAGCTGGTTCTATACTGTAAAGACTATGAATCTGTGGAATAGCCTACCCCAGGAGCTGGTCACAGCAGTCACAGCCGACAGCTTCAAAAAAGGATTAGATGCCTTTTTAGATAAAAATAGCATTGATGGTTATGGAATACTTATTTCCTTCAGTCATGCCATTTCCCATCCCCTGGTTGAACTTGATGGACATATGTCTTTTTTCTAAGTGCTAACAGTTCTCAGGCTGCATTAAAATATACTGTATTAACAAGGAATATGGTAGCTCCCAAATATGATTTCATTCATACATTTCCAGGAGTATTAATAGAGGAAAAACACAATACAGAGTTCTAATGAAAGATGGTCCAGAATCACTATGTCATAGGAGTATACAATTATATACAAAACCAAGACAACTCAGGGTAATTGTCAACTTTCAAAGTACAAGAACCTCTTCATACAAGACTCCTCTTTTAAGCCCCTAAGGGCTTATTCGCATAACAGTGAAAAACAGCCATTTATGGAATTTGACTGAAGCATCTGAAGGGTTAATTCCCGTGATCAGAGAGTGGGCATCATTTCTAAAGACCTAACATCTGCCATACTATTACGGTGGATGTTGAGAAGGGTTTAAAGGGGTTGTGTCCTTATGGACACTTATCCCCTATCCACAGGACAGGGGATAAGTGTCCGATCGCTGGGGCCCGATCATTGGTTCCTCCAGTGATCAGAACGACAGGGAATTGAAAGTCCCTTGTAAATAGAGAGCCAGTGCACTTGTGTGAACAATGCTCTTTTCACTGCTATGGGGCTGCCAGGACTGTAATCTCCAGCAGCACCCGCATCCCCATAGGAGAGAATGGAGCACCGGTCATTCAAGTGCACTGGCGCTCCATTCACAAGGAGGATTTAGGGACGATCGGGCTCCCAATGACCAGACACTTATCTCCTGTCCTGCGGATGGAGGATAAGTGTCCAGAACGGGTCAACCCCATTAAACAATGAATAAAAAACAATCCGAAAACCTCGTGAAATGCCAAAAAGCACTGCCACCCACTATCTTACAAAGAGCTGGAAAGTTGCAGGAACCTGAACGTACACCCCATCCCCCCCAGTCTGTCACTATTACCCAAGGGTAGTCGTGATCTGTTATCTCCAACTTTCAAAATGGCAAAATATGATTCTGCGTCCTCATCTTCCCATAGACAATTGTTGTACACACTTCAGACTTTATCTGGTTAGTTTATTTGTGTCGATCTAGATACGGAGATGTTTCTTCATCATTTTACTTAATAGCTTCTGTTGTGGTTTGTTTTGACTTCAGGCATCGTCTTCGCTTTTCCTAAGAGGAGAACCGCGCCACAAATTATATTGAGCCCATAAATCAAGTAGCACGAGATATTATTAGCGGCGACTTTATATGACTATCTGATAAAAGTGGCAGAAAATATTGGCAAGACAGATTTTGAAGGCTCTCCCTATGCCATGGCAGATATTGTCACATTTGTAACAGAACCAAGGATTTCTTCAGTGTTTTTGTGTATACAGAACCTATCCAAAGTAGTTACGATAGTGTTTGCATTGCCACAGTTTACTTTAACATAATGCTCCAATGCTATAACATGTAGGGTTGGCTAATAGTAAAAGTGTATGAAACCCTACTCACAAGGAAGAGGATGTTTATACCGTCAGAAGCAGCGTGGTAGAACCCTTCAATTTAGGCTCTGTTCACATTTGTCTTAGACAGCAAGAATATGGCAGAATGCAAAGTTATCATTGCCTTCTAAATAATAGAAACCTAAGTAGAACCCGAGTGGACTCCATCACAGGCATAAATTGAGGCCATAGATAAAAGTAGGGTCTTATGACAACATAAAGGATCCAATATTTCTTCAAGGACTGGAAATTCTTTTTTCCTGGGAAATCCTCCAGAGATATCTTGCAATGACTTATCCCACACATTGTAGATAAGTATCTGAGTATAAATTCTTATAGGCAGGTTGGGACATGTGGCTGTGAGCAGGACAATGGTTTAGCTACCTGTTTAAAGCCAGCTTTAGTGAAACTAATACTGGTCATACACATAAGATAGCTATCTAACCCTCAGGTAAGCAGCACATGTGTACTGAATGGGGGAAGGATGGAAGGAAGGAAGGAAGGAAGGAAGGAAGGAAGGAAGGAAGGAAGGAAGGAAGGAAGGAAGGAAGGAAGGAAGGAAGGAAGGAAGGAAGGGAGGAAAAGAAAAAAGAAAATTTGAAAAGTTGTAAGTTAGTTGTATTAGTATTATTAGTTGTAGTAGTAGTATTAGTAGTATTAGATCTATTAGTAGTATTAGCAGTATTAGTTGTATTAGTAGTAGTATTAGTTGTATTAGTATTATTAGATCTATTAGTAGCATTAGTAGTATTAGATCTATTAGTAGTATTAGTATTAGTTGTATTAGCAGTATTAGTTGTATTAGTAGTAGTATTAGGTGTATTAGGGGGAGTAGTATTAGTTGTATTGGTATTAGTAGTAGTAGTATTAGCAGTATTAATTGTAGAATTAGTAGTAGTATTAGCAGTAGTAGTAGTAGTAGTAGTAGTAGTAGTATTAGTTGTAGTATTAGTAGTAGTAGTAGTTGTATTAGTGGTAGTATTAGGTGTATTAGTAGTATTAGTTGTATTAGTTGTAGTAGTAGTAGTATTAGATCTATTAGTATTAGAAGTATTAGTTGTATTAGTAGTAGTATTAGTAGTAATAGCAGTATTAGTTGTAGTATTAGTATTAGCAGTAGTATTAGTAGTATTAACAGTATTAATTGTAGTATTAGTATTAATAGTAGTATTAGCAGTATTAGCAGTATTAGTAGTAGTTGTAGTATTAGTAGTATTAGTTGTTGTATTAGTAGTATTGTGAGTATTAGTAGTATTAGCAGTATTAGTTGTAGTATTAGTTGTAGTATTAGTAGCAGTATTAGTAGTATTAGTTGTAGTATTAGTAGTAGTAGTAGTTGTATTAGTGGTAGTATTAGGTGTATTAGTAGTATTAGTAGTATTAGTTGTATTAGATCTATTAGTATTAGCAGTATTAGTTGTATTAGTAGTAGTATTAGTAGTAATAGCAGTATTAGTTGTAGTATTAGTATTAGCAGTAGTATTAACAGTATTAATTGTAGTATGAGTATTAATAGTAGTATTAGCAGTAGTAGTAGTAGTAGTTTTAGTATTAGTAGTATTAGTTGTTGTATTAGTAGTAGTATTGGGAGTAGTAGTAGTATTAGTTCTATTAGTTGTAGTATTAGTTGCATTAGTAGTATTAGATGTAGCAGTAGTATTAGTTGTATTAGTAGTATTAATTGTATTAGTAGTAGTATTAGCAGTATTAGTAGTAGTATTAGTAGTAGTAGTAGTTTCATTAGTAGTATTAGATGTAGTAGTAGTATTAGTACTAATAGTTGTATTAGTATTAGTAGTATTAGTTTTAGCAGTAGTATTAGTAGTATTAACAGTATTAGTTGTAGTAGTAGTAGTAGTAGCAGTATTAGATGTAGTATTAGTAGTAGTAGTAGTAGTATTAGCAGTAGTATTTACAGTATTAGTTGTAGTATTAGTAGTAGTATTAGATGTAGTATTAGTAGTAGTATTAGTAGTATTAACAGTATTAGTTGTAGTATTAGTATTAGTAGTATTATTAGTAGTTTTAGTAGCATTAGTAGTGTTAGTAGTATTATTATTAGTAGTATTAGTTGTAGTATTAACAGTATTAGTTGTAGTATTAGTGTTAGCAGTATTAGTAGTATTAGCAGTATTAGTTGTAGTATTAGTATTAGTAGTAGTATTAGTATAAGTAGTAGTATTAGTAGTATTAGTAGTAGTATTAGTTATAGTATTATTAGTAGTAGTATTAGCAGTATTAGTTGTAGTATTAGTATTAGTAGTAGTATTAACAGTATTAGTTGTAGTATTAGCAGTATTAATATTAGTAGTAGTATTAGAAGTTTTAGTAGTATTAGTTGTAGTATTAGCAGTATTAGTATTAGTAGTAGTATTAGTAGTGTTAGTAGTATTATTATTAGTAGTAGTAGTATTAGTTTTAGTAGTATTAGTTGTAGTATTAGCAGTATTAATATTATTAGTAGTATTAGTAGTGTTAGTAGTATTATTATTAGTAGTAGTATTATTAGTTTTAGTAGTATTAGTTGTAGTATTAGCAGTATTAGTATTAGAAGTTTTAGTAGTATTAGTCCCACATACATCTGCAGTACTTGTCCCTGCATTTAGCCATACCCTCTATTATTTTCATTGTGATCACGATGTCCTTTGTTACAAAGCTGCAGTAACCATTCTATTCTATCAGCTTCACCTCCTTGTAAATATCACACAACTTTACAGCATAAATCTGGTCCTGAGCAGCAGTATGATGTTCTACATCTCCAGTAATTCAGTCTGTGTTTGAGTCACATGTGACCGCGCTTAATTGTACTAAAGCTATACATTTCTGAAACGCGTTGGATTCTTGCCTACAATTCACTCGGCGTGCTGCTGCACCAACTTCTATTCTTCTATATTTCAGCTCCTTGGCGTAATCAAGTACAATCTGCAATTAAGTGCTGGAGTTAATGAACTCATTAATAGGATGTCTTAGAATTTATATCAGTTGCTTAAAATAGATCCAAGAAATGTGTTTGTTTACCAGAAGATTATGCTACATTGCTGCGCTGGCTACAGCCCACTTACTGTCAGAGAGACTGTTAATACTATTATATTACAGGTCCCTCCAGCAATAAAGTGGACTGAAATATTGCTATAATATGCTTTGTGAAATAAATAGACCTTCTGAGAGCACCGATGCTGCAGGCTTGTGCTGAGATCAGAGGGATTGAGTTATCGAATAGGTGCTAAATATCCCTCTTACTCACAAAAATAACCTATAGACAGACAACAGGTGACAATGTTATCCAGAGATAACTTACAATAAGGTCAGGAGACATAGAATATATAGAACAGCTATAGAGTAAGGTCAGGAGACATGGAATATATATAGTGAGTAAGGAAAGTATTCAGACCCCTTTAAATTTTTCACTCTTTGTTTCATTGCAGCCATTTGCTAAAAGCAAAAATGTTCATTTTATTTATCATTAATGTACATTCAGCTCCCCATCTTGACAGGAAAAAACCAGAAATGTAGGTATTTTTGCAAATTTATAAAAAAAGAAAAACTGAAATATCACATGGTCCTAAGTATTCAGACTATTTGCTCAGTATTGAGTAGAAGCCCCTTCCTCTTGAGCTAGTACAACCATGAGACTTCTTGGGAATGATGCAACAAGTTTTTCACATCTGGATTTGGGGATCCTCGGCCATTCTTCCTTGCAGATCCTCTCCAGTTCCGTCAGGTTGGATGGTGAACGTTGGTGGAGCCATTTTCAGGTCTCTCCAGAGATGCTCAATTGGGTTGAGGTCAGGGCTCTGGCTGGGCCAGTCAGGAATGGTCACAGAGTTGTTCTGAAGCCGCTCCTTTGTTATGTTAGCTGTGTGCTTGGGGTCATTGTCTTGTTGGAAGGTGAACCTTCGGCCCAGTCTGAGGTCCAGAGTACTCTGGAAGAGGTTTTCTTCCAGGATATCTCTGTACTTGGCCGCATTCATCTTTCCTTCAATTGCAACCAGTCGTCCTTTCCCCCATAGCATGATGCTGCCACCACTATGTTTCGTCACAAGCACAGGATCCAAGAAATCATAAAACTTAACCTTTAATATAAATTATAATAATAAATATTTAAGACGGTCAGAGAATATCACCAATTAATGTGCACAAAACAAACCGTGCTCTAGATAAAAAAAAGGGAACGGTCTTACCTGGACCTATTGAGAGACGTTGGGGACTCAAAGGGACTTACAGATGAAGGTTTGGTATAATTATACCCTATCTCTCACCTATGTCCCACAATAACTCCTGTCCTAATAAGAACAGTTCCAAAACTCTCCTTGTATCTCCCTATCAAATTAGATCCATTTACCAACGCGTTTCATGTCCCAACCAGATGGAGGGGCAATCCTCAGGGGATTTCAAAATATAAGCCCAGTGGGGAGTAACAGCCCTTCAAGCTACTCAACCGTGTATTATCATAGCTTTCCAGTTGTAGGGCTGTGCAGATGTACGCTCCACCCTGAATGCAGGGGAGCATATGTGTCAGCAGTAGTCCTGTAAGCATGATGCTGCCACCACCATGTTTCACTGTTGGGATTGTATTGGGCAGGTGATGAGCAGCGCCTGGTTTTCTCCACACATACTGCTTAGAATTAACACCAAAAAGTTCAATCTTTGTCTCATCAGACCAGAGAATCTTATTTCTCATAGTCTGGGAGTCCTTCATGTGTTTTTTGGCAAACTCTATGCGGGCTTTCATATGTCGTGCACTGAGGAGAGGTTTCCTTCGGGCCACTCTGCCATAAAGCCCCGACTGGTGGAGGGCTGCAGTGATAGGTGACTTTGTGGAACTTTCTCCCATCTCCCTACTGCATCTCTGGAGCTCAGCCACAGTGATCTTTGGGTTCTTCCTTATCTCTCTCACCAAGGCTCTTCTCCCACGATTGCTCAGTTTGGCTGGACGGCCAGGTCTAGGAAGAGTTCTGGTCATCCCAAACTTCTTCCATTTAAGGATTATGGAGGCCACTGTGCTCTTAGGAACCTTGAGTGCTGCAGAAATTCTACATTTCTATTTTTTTTTCTGTCAAGATGGGGAGCTGAGTGTACATTAATGAGAAATAAAATGAACTTTTTTTGCTTTTAGCAAATGGCTGTAATGAAACAAAGAGTGAAAAATTTAAAGGGGTCTGAATAATTTCCGTACCCACTGTAGAACATATATAGAGTAAGGTCAGGAGACATAGATTAGATAGTACAGATATAAGGTCAGGAGACATAGGATATATAGAACAGATATAGAGTAAGGTCAGGAGACATGTAATATTTAGAACATATATAGGGTTAGGTTAGGAGATTCAGATTATATAGAACAGATATAAGGTCAGGAGACACATATTTTTACTCCACAGGCTCAATGCACTGTATAGCACAGACCGGATGGGCCACTAAACAGCTGTCAGTCCCACATTGATCAAATATTTATGGCCTATCCTAAGGAAAAGAGAAATCTAAGGATAGGTCATAACAAAAATAATGAAAAACCCCTTTAATGCATACACACACTTCTCCTGGGGTCATGGTAGATCACCGGGGTACACCATAGGAAGGTAAAATAGTGGTGCAGGGTGTACCTGGCTGTTACACTCTTTCCCAACTAAGATGGTAAAGTGGAGCACCCTCAAAGATGACATAACAAGAGGTTAGTTTAGCAGAGACACTTATGTTACTTTTACTTGAGGCAAAGCTAGTGCTAGGTTCACATTAGGCCTCTCTGAGGCCCACTTATATAGCGGTAACACATGAAGTCCTATAGACCCCACTGACCATATATGCCTATTCTTCCATTACAGAATTTTTTCACACCTGTCTAAAACTTTTGCACAGCACTGTATATGCTACTGCAACAATCATAACAACCCATAGAATAATATTAAAATAATATTTATACCGCATGGTACATGGCATAAAAATATAATGGTGAATTTGCAGTTTTTTTGCAATTCCTCCAATGAAAATAAAAAGTTCTGTCCTAAAATTCTAATAATTAAGGTAATGTAATAGGACTGATCTCCATTCTATAGACAGGCACAGATTATATGCACAATATAGCATGATGGATTGTACCAAGCGTCATACTCAGCTCTCCTGACACCTTGAGCTCTGCTGTATCTGGACATTTTCCGGTTACTATACGGCACAGATAAGGAGACATAAATACACTTCTGACAGGTAAGGACTAATCCTCGCTGGGACTGTCAGGCTACATCAGTAAACAGATGGGGGGGCAGTAGAGGCGCAGACAGTAAGGCAGCATTTAGTGATAAGCGGATAAGTGATCAGTGGCCGAGAATTTCTGCTGCTTGAGCTTTACACCGAGAGCTGGGGAAGAATCATTCAGGAACCACAGATTATATTTTGTAGGATTTCTTTGAAGCGAACCCGACCCCTGCCTGTAAAGGCGATTTTGTTTGCTATGAGGCCTTCTTCACACACGCACTACTGTCAGCAATTTTTATTCTGATTTTTTACAAGTGTCTATGGTGGGTTTTTTGATTTGTAATATTTAAAACCTGTTATTATCAGTATTTTTAGGCTGAGGCTTCTCGTTGCTGAAATGCAGTTTTTTTTGTTGCAGATTTTGCTGTGTTTTCTTGAGTCAAAGCCAATAATGGCTACAAAAGGAATGGGAAATATAAAGTAAGTATACCTCCCAACTATCAAAGGTCAGAAAGAGGGACAGAATGTGCCGCGCACTATGCGCGCCACGGTGAATTTATCCCAACCCACTTCTACTTTGACTCTGCCCATTCTCATCCATTTCTCTTTGTGCCCCCACACATTATAATGCCCCTACAATCACCCTAACATGATATGTCCCACATTCTAATGTCCTCCTCCTGATGCCCCTACAGTTTAGTATACCCCTTCAGCCACCCCCACAGTTTATTGTCTCCCTCCATTTGCTCCCACAGTTTAATGCCCCCCTCTATCTGCCCCCAGTGTAATATCCCCTTCAATCTGCCCCATAGTTTAATGTCCCCCTAAGGCTGCCCCCACAGTTTACTGTCCCCCTGCATCTACCCCCAGTTTAATAACCCCTCCATCTCTGCTCCCAGAGTCTTCAGGGAGCTGCAGGTGCGATGTGTGTGCCGTCATCACATCACACCTACTACTCCTGGATTAGAGATGGGGGCTGAATGGCAAAGCAGGGAGCGGAGGGCTCCCTGCTTTACCATTCTTGTATTTTTGAAACCAAAACCTACCTCCCGCCGACCGGGACAGCGGGACAGGACCCGGAAACCGGGACCGTCCCACTGAATCCAGGACGGTTGGGAGGTATGAGTAAGTACTTATACTTCTCCCATCTGGTCAGTCCACTCCTGGCTTTGGCTCAAAAAAACGCAGCAAAAATCTGCAACAAAGAAAGCTGTGTTTCCACAATGTTGGGCCTAGAAGAGAAGCCTACGGGAAAAATGCCAGAACAAAATGCCAAGCCCAGAGCATTCTTCAGTCTGAAAAAGAACAAAAGAAATCACAAAAAAATTCCAAAAATCAAAAACACTGGCATATCGTACATCAGTCTTAATAAAGGCCCAGACTGGCTACAGACTCTTCATAAATAAGGCCTGCACCAGAATGGTGATCTCCCCATTTTCGCACTGACTGACCTTCATTTCTTAAAGTAATGATGGCCACTTGTTTTTCTTTACTTAGCTGCTTTTTTCTTGCCATAATACAAATTCTAACACTCCATTCAGTAGGACTATCAGCGGTGTATCCACGTGACTTCTGAACAACACAACTGATGGTCCCAACCCCATTTATAAGGCAAGAAATCCCACTTATTAAACCTGACAGGGCACACCTGTGAAGTGAAAACCATTTCAGGTGACTACCTCTTGAAGCTCATCAAGAGAATGCCAAGAGTGTGCACAGCAGTAATCCAAGCAAAAGGTGGCTACTTTGAAGAACCTAGAATATAAGACATATTTTCAGTTGTTTCACACTTTTTTGTTAAGTATATAATTCCACATGTGTTAATTCATAGTTTTGATGCCTTCAGTGTGAATCTACAATTTTTATAGTCATGAAAATACAGAAAACTCTTGGAATGAGAAGGTGTGTCCAAACTTTTGGTCTGTACTGTACATGTAGATTAATTCTGAAACAGTCTTGTTTTCTGGTGAGTGCCGTGCAACCCTGGATGGTCCAGATGGATGGAGTAGTGGATGGTTGGTGGATGGCCACCATGTCCCAATCAGGCTGCGATGTCAGCAAGGAGGTGGTGGAGTCAAGTTTTGGGCCAGAATCATCGAGAGAAAGCTGGGAGGCCCCTTTAGGGTCCCTGAAGGTGCGAAAATAACCTCTGCAAAGTACATACAGTAGAGTTTCTGACTGACGACTTTCTTCCATGGTACAAAAAGAAGAACGTGCCTTCCATAGAAAAATCATCTCATTAAGCAAATAATTCCTCTGTAAAAAGGGTGTGGCCAGTCATGGCCGTCATGCGTTTCCGCCGCAGTTTTTCCTGCAACAATTTTTTTTCGCTGTGGCCCACTACGCCTTACACCTGTTTTCTGGTGTCAATGACTGAAACTACACTAGCTAGGAGCAGACAGATTTCATTCTAAACACACGGACAGGCGGACGTGCTCTGATTCATAGATTAGGCGCATCCTCTGATGGAGCAGGAAATATCAAGACTGACATATAGATAAATCTTCCTCTTTATCTTGTCCTGCAAAAAAAAAAAAAAAAAAAACCCAAGACTTCTTGTGCCTACATCAGTGGAAAATTGAAGTTCTGCGGTAAAAGAACATAGAAAAAATTTATTGTGCAAATATACTAAAACATTAAAAACATCTTTTCAGTACTTAATGTCTGCTGAGTCCTGAGCCTACACATTTATTAGAGGTATTTTCTCTGCACGGTATACAGTGTATATTGACAGAATATATCACAGAATTTCGACAAGTCTATGATGCCCAGAAGACAAAAAGTACAACAGGCCATTTAGGCCAAAGAAAATGAGACAAGAAGAGAAGCACCAAAAGCGGAGGGAAAGTGATTCAATATGTTATTGTAACGTGTTATAGAAGGTAAGTTTATTACTTCCCACCTCCGCCACTCTCTTCGTATAAGTCAATGAGTGATAAAAGGGCCAATATTACTGAAATAAAATAAATTTTTCAAACACACGGAATTGGCGAGAGTTTTTGTTTTGAAGGAGTAAGCGCCTTGATGTAAGAACGCCCTACTTGACCTGTAAGGACTCAGGTCCCCAGTGGGGTGTTTGACGTCATCCGGGAGGTCAGAAAAGGCCAGAAGAGGACCCAAAGGAAGCGCCAGATAATGCAAGCATGTCCAGGAGAGCTGAGGAAGGGTGTGCGTAACAGTTTATTATGTTTCTGGACCCCCACTTATTATTTTCTGTGGTCTGAAGAAACCCCAGAGTATAATAATGGTTAATGAGTGACAAACCCCCACAGCTTTGGGTTCAGGTCAAGGCCAAAACTTTTGAAAAATTGGGTCCAATTTGGTTTGATCCAAACCAGTTCGCTCCTCTCTAGTGTGGACCCTCTCTAGTGCAGGAGATGCCCCTTGGGGGCACTGCCATTTACATCCACTGTTGTGTGAATGTGGCTTTAAAGTTTAGGGTCAGAACACCCTACATGCAAGGACTGAAATATAACATCCATAACCAGGAAGAACAGTGCAGCGGGCAGAGGGAGGATGGCGGCAAACATGGCCAGGTGGCACAAAAAACCCTGTGTATATACAGTGGGGAAAAAAAAGTATTTAGTCAGCCACCAATTGTGCAAGTTCTCCCACTTAAAAAGATGAGGCCGGCCTGTAATTGTCATCATAGGTAGACCTCAACTATGAGAGACAAAATGAGAAAACATATCTAGAAAATCACATTGTCTGATTTTTTAAAGAATTTATTTGCAAATTATGGTGGAAAATAAGTATTTGGTCAATAACAAAAGTTCATCTCAATACTTTGTTATATATCCTTTGTTGGCTATGACAGGGGTCAAACGTTTTCTGTAAGTCTTCAAGGTTGGCACACACTGTTGCTGGTATGTTGGCCCATTCCTCCATGCAGATCTCCTCTAGAGCAGTGATGTTTTGGGGCTGTCACTGGACAACACGGACTTTCAACTCCCTCCAAAGGTTTTCTATGGGGTTGAGATCTGGAGACTGGCTAGGCCACTCCAGGACCTTGAAATGCTTCTTACGAAGCCGCTCCTTCGTTGCCCTGGCAGTGTGTTTGGGATCATTGTCACGCTGAAATACCCAGCCACGTTTCATCTTCAATGCCCTTGCTGATGGAAGGAGGTTTGCACTCAAAATCTCACGATACATGGCCCCATTCATTCTTTCATGTACACGGATCAGTCGTCCTGGTCCCTTTGCAGAGAAACAGCCCCAAAGCATGATGTTGCCACCCCCATGCTTCACAGTAGGTATGGTGTTCTTTGGATGCAACTCAGCATTCACTCTCCTCCAAACACGACAAGTTGTGTTTCTACCAAACAGTTCTACTTTGGTTTCATCTGACCATATGACATTCTCCCAATACTCTTCTGGAACATCCAAATGCTCTCCAGCAAACTTCAGACGGGCCCGGATATGTATTGGCTTAAGCAGGGGGACACGTCTGGCACTGCAGGATCTGAGTCCCTGGCGGCGTAGTGTGTTACTGACAGTAGCCTTTGTTACGTTAGTCCCAGCTTTCTGCAGGTCAGTCACTAGGTCCCCCCGTGTGGTTCTGGGATTTTTGCTCACCGTTCTTGTGATCATTTTGACCCCACGGGGTGAGATCTTGCGTGGAGCCCCTGATCGAGGGAGATTATCAGTGGTCTTGTATGTCTTCCATTTTCTAATTATTGCCCCCACAGTTGATTTCTTCACACCAAGCTGCTTGCCTATTGCAGATTCAGTCTTCCCAGCCTGGTGCAGGTCTACAATTTTGTTTCTGGTGTCCTTCCACAGCTCTTTGGTCTTCACCATAGTGGAGTTTGGAGTGTGACTGTTTGAGGTTGTGGACAGGTGTCTTTTATACTGATAACAATGACAAACAGGAGCCATTACTACAGGTAATGCGTGGAGGACAGAGGAGCCTCTTAAAGAAGAAGTTACAGGTCTGTGAGAGCCAGAAATCTTGCTTGTTTGTAGGTGACCAAATACTTATTTTCCACCTTAATTTGCAAATAAATTCTTTAAAAATCAGACAATGTGATTTTCTGGATTTGTTTTCTCATTTTGTCTCTCCTAGTTGAGGTCTACCTATGATGACAATTACAGGCCGGCCTCATCTTTTTAAGTGGGAGAACTTGTACAATTGGTGGTTGACTAAATACTTTTTTCCCCCACTGTAGATTATACTCTGATACTCTGCTGCTCTGATAGTCTAGTCACACCCTGTACATCATATATTTTTCTAGCTGGCCTTTTGTCTTTGTTGTTTTCAGCTTGTGTTATTTTTGTTGTTTCTTTTTAGCTGCAGCAGGTCATATCCTTGTGGCTTTCTTTTGGCTTTGTAATCTTTTGCCCCATTGCCTTTTACAAGGGAAAACATGGGATACTAAACTGCATGTAAGACCTACCAAAACCACATAGGCAAAGGGAATTACATCTGAAATACACTGTTAGGCCCCACGTTGTGGAAACGCAACTTTTTTTGTTGCAGATTTTGCTGGGATTTTTTGAGCCACAGCCAAGAATGGCTACAAAAGGAATGGGAAATATATAAGAAGTTCTTATACTTCTCCCTTCTGCTCAATCCACTCCTGGCTTTGGCTCAAAAAAACACAGCAAAATCTGCAACAAAAATAGCTGCGTTTCTGCAACGTGGGGCCTTAGCCAATGGGTTATCCGGTTTCTAACATTAATGGCCTATTCATAGATTTCAGTGGGACAGTGCTGCAGTATTCACACTCACCGCTATAGTTTGTATGGTGAGTGAGCAGTGCGGCTTGTGGTATGTAAACAATACCAAGCTCAGCTGTATCGGTACCGGTGATCTGCGGGGGTCCCTGGCTCTAGTCAATGCCATTAAAAGTTTATTAACACTTCTAAAGGCTGCTCAGATTCTCCTAATGTTATCCTGACACATTGGTAAGGAGCAGCAGCCTGTGTGTGTAACCTCACAGCTAGCCATGTGCCATTTCCCTAACAGCTTTATGGCTTCCCTTAATCCTTCTGTAGCGTAATCCTGTCCGCGTCTGTGTTATTATCATCCTATATTATAATCTGAAAGGTTTATGTGTCACTCTCATCATCAGTGGTCTTCAACAGCAGTACTACAACTACCATAATGTCCTGACAGCAGTAAGGCATGCTGAGAGTTGTACCTTAAGAGGTATAGTTTAGAGCTATTTTCCCCCTTTTTATTTATTAACCATTTAGTGATCGGCCTTCATGACCAAACCATTTTTTGCGTTCTTCTGTCATCATATACCAAGACCTAAAACTTTTTGTGTCAATGTAACTGTATGAGGGCTTGTTTTTTGTGGAGCAAGTTGCAGTGTTTAATGGCACTATCTTGGGGTAGATATAGCTTATTGAGTAAGTTTTATTAACTCTTTCGAAGGGATAAACAGAAATTCTGCCGGTGTCTTTTTACGCTATAGATTTTGAGCCATTCACCAAGTGGTTTAGCCCCTTCCCGACATCCGCCGTACTATTATGGCGCATGTCAGGTATTTAAATATGGTGGCCATTAAGGAGCTGAGTATTATACAGATTGCAAGCATTAAGGCTTCCGGCGCCTCCGCCATTTTCCTGTAGATCCTGTAGAATATGGCGACTTTTTTTTCAAACTTTTGAATTTTTTAAGGGAATAAAAGGAAAAAAAAATTTATAAAAAAGGTATCCCCAGAATCATACCCTTAGAATACAGGTGACATGTCATTTTGGCTGCACAGCAAATGCCGTAAAAACTAAGCCCCTATGAAAATCGCACAAATGCAGTTTTTCTCCAGTTCCACCCCATTCTGAATTTTTTTCCAGCTTCCCAGTACATTGCACAGAATAATAAATGGTATCATAACGTACAAAGTACAATTACAAATAAAAATAGAAATCAAGTACAGTTTGTCCCGCAAACATAAAGTTATGGGGTTTGGAAGGCGAGGAGTCAAAAACAAAAATCAAAAAATGCCTACAGCGGGAAAGAGTTAAATAACCTGAAAGATTTCTTCAGTGGATCAATGCAATTACATCTATATCAAATTTTTTTCATTTTTTTTTAATTATTACTACTTTTTCAAAGTAAAACCCCTTTTTCTAATAATTTTTTGCCAATTTTCAAGCCCCATCCCATAACTAATTATTTTTCTGCCAACAGAATTATATGGGGACTTTTTTTGTGTGGGAAGACCTGACGTTTTTATTAATGTCATTTTGGGGAACATAATACTATTTGATCACTTTTTTAATGCTTTTTCAGTGGTCAACAGACGAAAAACAGCAATTCTAGCATTATTTTTTTAGATTTTTATTTTACGCCATTCACCTTGCAGGGAAAATAACATTACAGCTGTATTTCTTGGGTCATTACAGATGTGACAATACTAATATGCGTGTTATGCTTTTATTTTATCTTCAAATACACAATATATAGATAACACACGATCCACGTTTCACAATAGGTGATGGCCATTTCCTTTCCCTGTCATTGACCTTTGCCATGATCACAGAGCATGCCCACAACATTCCCATAGTCATCAATAAGTTATCTTTAGATTACTGGTTACTAAGGTATATGTGGCTGCTGTAAAGCATATCTCTGAATGCTGTTCACAGAGCAAAGGAGCAACACAGGTCAAGATGGCTGTCCCCATAACAGTGTTCAGACATATAATAGATATACCTGCAATTTCAGAAAATTAGAGAAAAGAAATGATATGTATTTCCTTTAATATCCGCCCTGAACCAATGAATAATAAGAGGCTTTCAACCCAACAGCAATTTCTTTCCTAAAAGAGCAGTTTTTGTTTATCTCTTATTGTTCCTATGAGCACCTCTTGTCTTAGTTCTGGTGAAGCTTTTATCTGACATACATAATGTATTCCCTCCATTCTCTATCCACTCCATTCCTCTTCACTTCTCTTCTTGCTCTTGCAGATTTCTGCTTAAGAAAATTACAGTTTGCAAAAGTACCATCGACTTCCCTCTAACCTGCGATTGTATTCTATGGTTAATACAGGGCCAGTGGAGGCGTAAATCGGCTAACGGTTATAATAACGCTTATATAATCCTCTCCTGAAAGTGCAACGGGGGCAGTGTTGAGCCAGCAAGTGCTCTAGATCTCCTCAACATGATTGACTTGTATAGACAGTTATGATGCAGGAGGAGGCTGAATACAAAAGCCATGGCTAAAGGGTGGCATTGGGTGCCAATTCAAGAGTTGAGCCACCTGTAGTCCCAGATCCACACACATTGCATTGCTTCAACGGTTTGTGGCAAAAAATATGTATATAGGTATATTTCTCCTATAAACCACAAAAATAATGCTTTGTATGTAAATCTCCTCTTCCTCTGGTTTCTGGTGGAAGGGCTGTACTCCATTTGTTGTTGAAGACTTTTGTCTCACTGTGTATGCTTTAACAACTAGCTTATTGAAGACACAGTGCACTCTATACACTACCGTTCAAAAGTTTAGGGTCACTTAGAAATTTCCTTATTTTTGAAAGAAAAGCACAGTTTTTTTTAAATGAAGATAACATTAAATGAATCAGAAATACACTCTATACATTGTTAATGTGGTAAATGACTATTCTAGCTGCAAACGTCTGTTTTTTAATGCAATATCTACATAGGTGTATAGAGACCCATTTCCAGCGACCATCACTCCAGTGTTCTAATGGTACATTGTGTTTGCTAACTGTGTAAGAAGGCTAATGGATGTTTAGAAAACCCTTGTGCAAGTATGTTAGCACAGCTGAAAACAGTTTTGCTGGTTAGGGAAGCTATAAAACTGACCTTCCTTTGAGCTAGTTGAGAATCTGGAGCATTACATTTGTTGGTTCGATTAAACTCTCAAAATAGCCAGAAAAAGAGAACTTTCCTGTGAAACTCGAGAGTCTATTCTTGTTCTTAGAAATGAAGGCTATTCCATGCGAGAAATTGCCAAGAAACTGAAGATTTCCTACAACGGTGTGTACTACTCCCTTCAGAGGACAGCACAAACAGGCTCTAACCAGAGTAGAAAGAGAAGTGGGAGGCCCCGCTGCACAACTGAGCAAAAAGACAAGCACATTAGAGTCTCTAGTGTGAGAAATCGACGCCTCACAGGTCCTCAACTGGCAGCTTCATTGAATAATACCCGCAAAACGCCAGTGTCAACGTCTACAGTGAAGAGGCGACTCAGGGATGCTGGCCTTCAGGGCAGAGTGGCCAAGAAAAAGCCATATCTGAGACTGACTAATAAAAGGAAAAGATTAATATGGGCAAAAGAACACAGACATTGGACAGAGGAAGATTGGAAAAAAGTGTTATGGACAGACGAATTGAAGTTTGAGGTGTTTGGATCACACAGAAGAACATTTGTGAGATGCAGAACAACTGAAAAGATGCTGGAAGACGCCTGACGCCATCTGTCAGCATGGTGGAGGTAATGTGATGGTCTGGGGTTGCTTTGGTGCTGGTAAAGTGGGAGATTTGTACAAGGTAAAAGGGATTTTGAATAAGGAAGGCTATCACTCCATTTTGCAACGCCATGCCATACCCTGTGGACAGCGCTGGATTGGAGCCAATTTCATCCTACAACAGGACAATGACCCAAAGAACCTCCAAATTATACAAGAACTATTTAGGGAAGAAGCCGGCAGCTGGTATTCTATCTGTAATGGAGTGGCCAGCGCAGTCACCAGATCTCAACCCCATTGAGCTGTTGTGGGAGCAGCTTGACCGTATGGTACGCAAAAAGTGCCCATCAAGCCAATCCAACTTGTGGGAGGGGCTTCTGGAAGCATGGCGGGAAATGTCTCCAGATTACCTCAGCAAATTAACAGCTAGAATGCCAAAGGTCTGCAATGCTGGAATTGCTGCAAATGGAGCATTCTTTGACGAAAGCAAGGTTTGAAGGAGAAAATTATTAATTCAAATAAAAATAATTATTTCTAACCTTGTCAATGTCTTGACTATATTTTCTATTCATTTTGCAACTCATTTGATAAATAAAAGTGTGAGTTTTCATGGAAAACACAAGATTGTCTGGGTGACCCCAAACTTTTGAACGGTAGTGTATGTCCCTGACCCCAGCCAGTGCTAATGTGTCCCAACCTTTATAAGGGATCTGCCATTATTCTGAGCCTGAGCAAAATGCAATAGTGTTATGATAGTGTCTCTGGAGCAAATATCAGAAATTGCAAGGAATGGTTGACAACAGGGACCAGTAGAACTAGCTGCTTAAATCCCAGGCATCCAAACGCCTTTACCAGCACCAGCCGCAAAGCCAGATGGACTTGTGCTTAATTTGGGGTCAAAGTTATCACTACGGAAACCATATGTGAAATACATGCTCCACAAACTGAAGTCAAACCAGAACCCATGATAAAGTTACAAGGCAGATCAGAACAAGGTGGATAAAACAGGAGAGTAAAAGTCCATGCCAAAAATCAGTCTGAGAGGTAATGTCATAGCCCAAATCAGGAGACAAGTGGATTTTCAGTAACAAGTCAAAGGTCAATATAGAGCAGTCCAGCACACACGATCAGGATATGGAATCCACACTAGGTACAACCTAATAGCAGGCACCTGTTAAGGAAGAAGATGGTTTTAATATCCCTCCTCAGCTGGTAATTGGATAAGCCTAGAAGAACTCTGAACACTGCAGAAGTTTCACAGGTTGGCACGGTAACCTAATTCCTGACAACTGGCATAATTATAGGGGCTGCAGTGGTTGCAGCTGAGATGAGGCCCATAAACCAGTATCCAAAAAGACCAAAAACCAAGAGCAAAAGACATATATGTATAAAATTACAAATCTTTATTAGATATAACAAAATATATATAGTTATCAAAATTGAGCAATACACATCAGTGCAAATATATAGATAGGAAAAAGGCATTAAATATAACCGGTTTGTTGCTGTATATTTGCTGTTTAATATCCGTGTATTTTATTATAAGCATTGGTTTTATTTTTATTGTTCATAATTATTTCACTAGTGTGATGTCAGTTGATATCTCTTATAATGTCAGTAGCGGGCGCCATGTTGGTGTTGTCTCTCTTTATGATTATACTTGTAGCTGTGTAGGGCTTCACTAAGATGGCGCTAGTTTATGTATATTTATTATTCATGCCTCTTGTGATGTCTTTAAACAAGCACCATTTTTGCTGTGTCTTAGCTTCATTATTATATTTGTAGCTGTGTAGGGCTTCACCAAGATGGCGCTAACTGATGTTTGCCATTGATATCTCTTGTGATGTTTATCACTAAGTGTCATTTTTGCTTTGTTAGTTTACTTTAATTATTATGCTTTTTGGCTTTGTAAACCCAATTAATATGACGTCTTCTGAGTACGTTTTATCACTTATGCCTCTTGTGATGGTACTATTGGTTACTAATAAGCTCCATGTTGGTTTTTCCTATGTATATTGTGCACTATATCACCCTCTGAGCGGTAGTTGCTGATCTACTTTTCAGTTTTGAATTTCCACTCTTCTATATAAGCCTCCAGTTTTTAATCATTATTTACCTCCTGACGAAGTCTTCTATAGACGAAATGTGCGGTGGGGTCCCATAGTGCTGTGAGAGGGGGTTCTCCCACGTTTAACATGTCTGTGGGTAAGCTGATATCACTTTGTAATTGATCTTTATTACCAATAGAGCTGTTACCTCTGCAGACATATTTATATCTGTATTATCTGCCAGCTTACTTTAATACTTATCTGCTTTGTGTTATATATTTTTTCAGTTTGTCTGTTATAACTGGTATGACTCACTGGATTAAAGTTTAATGTTATTCCATGTAAATGTGGTAGATAATCCCCTCATCACTGTTTGTTTTCTAATAATTTTTTTTCTTATATCTAATAAAGATTTGTAATTTTATACATCTATGTCTTTTGCTCTTGGTTTCTGGTCTTTTTTGTCTGGTTGCACTTCCAATGAGCTTTATGTGCAGTTCATTTTAGGATATATGGAGGTAGTTGTTGTACTAATACCATAAGCCAGTATCACCCTTACCTCAATAGGTATTGTCATTGCCTTTGTGATTACTCTTGGTGGCTAGTAGTCAGTACCTTGTAAATGTATTACTCCCAACATCTGGTACACTGGAGTGAGAAAGGTGAAGATTTGTTACACAACCATACACTGTCAGGAAGGAGAAAATTGACCTTGTAATACCTAAGTAAGTAGCCTTGGGGTCAGCATATAGTCAATGAGGGATTGTGTGGACAGAAGCTGAGGCAGAAAAGGGAGTACAATTTTTGTTTGGGGCACACTGACACAAGATGAGCATGATGGGAAGCTTGTGTGCACAGCCACGTAATAAACAAGTCTTCATGACGGTCTGGGCCCAGAGAGATGGAAAGGGAAGTAGAATAATGTGAATAATGGCCATGTGATGTCTGTTTTTTTTTTTGTTTTTTTTAATGGATTTCACACGACAGCATTAAATTCAATGTCAGTGAATGGGGGCTATTCACACGATCGTTATTTTGACAGCCCGTTATAACAGACCATCGAAATTTACAGGAAGGCCATGTCCTTTTTTTGCCCGTTTTCACAGATCCTTTCACACACTGTAATGTATGAGAGATCCATGAAAACCAGTGCTCCTTGGGTGCAAGACAGCCATAAAAAATGGATGTTTTTCACAGTCATTTTGTACCTTGGTCGTGTGAATGTAGCCATAACGGCAAATCATTTCTCTTCTAGAGACTTAACATTTAACTAATATAGCAAAAATTAAGTACATAATACATTCCCTCTAATACCGCCATACTATACACCAGTTTTCCTTGTCTTACTGGATTCAACCAAAAATTAAAAACTGTTGACTAGCTGACTGGCATCTGCAAGAGGAGCCTATATGAGGATGTCCTTCAGCAGCACAGGGGTTAAATGAAGAAACAGATACAATTATATATTTCTCATTCTTGGTTTTCTACAGGAAATGAGATAAAGCAATGGAAATAGTTATTCTTAGCGGCGAGCGTTGTACAAATGTCCCTCAAGGGAATAAATGGAGGACATATGTGTGTAATAAGAAAATAACAACAACGCTGAGCGCACATAAAGGGCGTAATAATGGGTCCACTAAATGTGTATGTGCAGAGGAGAATGTTATACATAAAATCACCCACATATAACTGGAAGCAGTTGGCAGTGAAATGTGTTCCTTAATGTCTTCTCATTTGTACCCATATGTTGCTATCTCATTGGCCCGATACTATATGAATGAAAATAAACACTACTGTAGGCTTCATTCACACTTGCAGACTTATTTTTATTGAAGATGGGGATAGATTTTGGGGGAAGGGTGCAGGTAAAAAAAATAAAACATGCGATTCCCTCCTGTCAGCTCTTGATAAAAACAAAGCAAAGAATGGATACAAAGTAAATGGAATCAAAAGGGGGTTAAAGGGGTTGTCCGGGATAAATTGTTCTCTCTAATCTAAGCTAAACATTCCCCCCACCTATCTTCTAAATTACTTGTACCAAAAAATCTATATTTATCTAGATCACCGGGATGCCCCAGGCACATTTTTCAATTTTCTGGTGACATTCTGTTTCCCCGTTTCCGGAAACGGAACATCACCTATACTAAACCCCACCCCATCATACTTACCTGTCTTTGAGGCAGGACCTTCTGGACACGGGACATCACTTGCTTCGTGCGCAGCTGGCAGACATCAAGAAGAGGAGGTGCTGGCTGACCAGAAGGAATTGCCCAGAAGGTTAGGAAGGGCTAGTAGTGAGTGGGCTAGCTAGGGAAACAGGGAGTGGTTGTGAGTGAGAAAGGAAGGGGGAAGGAGAGGGAGGTGCTGTGAGTCAGCTCTGAGTCTCCCAAAGTATAATGGTAGTTGTAGGAGAACAGAACAGGAAGCTACCCATGTAAACAAATGCAGAAGATGCCAGGAGCTCACAGAGAAACCCAGTAATCACTCAAAACACTGCTAAAGGTATTCGGGTGCACCTATTGACCAATTAGTACCACTAACAGACTTTTTTTGAATGATTTTTTTTTTTTTTTTGCCTGGAAAACTTCTTTAAGCTAAGCATACACAATGAATGTTGCCTGAACTGGCAAGAGTGGCTGACCATCTAATGTATATGGAGGTGTCTTGACTCTTCCCAATGACAGATGTCAGGTTAAAAAGGATCAGGAAGACTGATTTCAACATGCCCAATCCTTTAGTTGTCAAGAGAGATAGGCTTCCGCCAGTGGTGCATGTGTATGGGGGGCCAGAAGGAACAGCTGTTGGCCGAACAAATACTTGACCATATCTAAGGTACATGGCTAGCCTTATTCTAAAGCCGAATGACCCACTATGGTAGACCAGGAGTTAATCCTATCCCTTTGAAGGGCCCTGAATTCTAATCTAGCAAGGTCCAAATAAGACCGCAGTTAATGCTATCATGTAAATTCACAAAACTTGCACGTAGTGGATCAGGTGCTTGAGGATCATCGCTTCTACCCATGCTGTAATATTTTTTTATTTATAACTTTTTTTACGAAGGGGGTTTAAAAAATTGTTGTGCCTGTATCCAGAATCCTCTAACAGGACAGAGAAGTATTGGATGTCATTTCAAGGGCAGCCAACATGATTAGGATGAGCTCCTTCACTTCCCGCTGAGAAGTCGTGAAATAAATTAAGGGCAGTTCCAGTCCAGACGTGTTCAGATTAGCTATATGGAGTGAAGATGGAGCTCGGTGTGACACGTGAGAGATGGCGGTATGATGAGCTATTTTCATATAGCTTTATCAAGTATATCTAGATATAAAAAGCCCGAGTATTTGCTGGAACATGATTGTAATATTGTGCAATTACACCTGTTCCTCACCTCCCCGGGAATGCAGGAAGAAAATGGAAGTAATAGAGAAGAGTTGTGTGCTGTGAATGATAAACGCATTGCAGATGTGATCCGTAGCAGCGAGGCTTTACCCAGGGCAAAAATTCAGTTTGCTGCCCTAGTTCTGTATCTAAATACCCTGCCAAGACATAGTGACTTGTTAGGCCTCATCGGTACCCAAATCCCAGGGCATATACTCTGCCAACCCCTTATAGCAACACCCCCCCGTCATTCACATTGTTATAACAGTTAAAATTTATGACCCAAGAGTCTTAAAGGGGTTTTCCATAGGATAAGGCATAAGAGACTGGTGAGCATCGAACCGCGCAGACCTCCACTGTTCTGGAGACCAGTGAAATTGTGACGCCTATTCTGAATGGAGCGGTGGTCAGGAGCGCAGACCAATCTATTCACTTCAATGGGAGTTCTGGAGATAGCCAAAATGCAGTGTTTGGATAACTCCAGCATGGCCATTGACATGAATGGAGCAGTGCACATGCTGGCGAGGGTGCTCCAATTCAGAACAGGGGACAAAAAAATCCCCTGATTAGCGGAGGTCTGAGCAGATGGACCCAGACTCTTTGCTGCCTGAGGCGGACTATAGAAAGACGCCCCCACCCCCCAAAAAAAAAACAAAAAAACTGAGTTTTCATGCTACTAGTTTAACACACTGTTATCGTCGCACAATATACACAATACACAAAGTTATAAAACAGTTTATAAGAATTCTTCTTCCTGTATTACTTCAGTATCAGATCAACAACACGGCATTAACAATGAAAGTAACGTCACACATCTTCTGCTTGGTGGATGGACGAGCCCACGTGGCCCCCATTCTCTATAATAGGAGCCCCGCAGATAGCGGGGGAGTACTGGACTTCGGGTATCTTTGGCACTCCCATTGAAGTGAATGAGAGCCACGCGGGTTTGTCCATCCAGCAAGTGACACACCTATATATATGGCTGCAGCCAGGCTGGATTCGCACCCAGTGGGGGGAAAAAACCCAATTCTCAGGCCCAGTGGGGGTCTCAGCAGACAGACCCCCATCACTCAGGTATTTATCCTCTATCATTTAGGTGAATACAGGGCAGTAACATTCTGTGACTTACAGGTGACGTCTCTGACTAATCGTTCACATTTCCCTTCTCCTCCCTTTGGACCGCCATGACCACTTCTTCCAGCTGTGACTTGTCTCTGTAAAGGTTCCAACACAGACATCTTTGGCTCCTCACTTTTCCAGGCATCCAACCCACATTGTCCTCACCTACACAAAGCCCCCATCCTGCTGCTACCCCCAATTATATAATATATGATATAAACCCCCATAATGAATAATACCCCCAAGTGCATCTTTATATTAATAATGTCCGTGTGTACCCTGTATAAATAGTGCCCCTTATTAATAATACCCCAGGTGTTAACTAATTAAAAGGTTTTCCAGGTCATTAATAAACTAATCAGTGGGGTTCAAAAACCCAGGACCCCCACTGATCAGCTGTTTGAATGGTACCTGTGTAAGCGCCGTGACCGCTTCTCTGTTTACATAGTGTAATTCATCTCATAGCGGCCATGTAATGTAACTGCAGCCTCGTCCTGTACATGTCTACAGTATGTGACAAGGCTACAATTACATCACACGGTCACTATAAACAGACAGCGTATAATATAAACAGGTGCCATAGCCCATGTTTATAGCGCCCCATTTACACACACTATAAAGTTCCACAGCAGTCCCTGCACACAGTATTACACAGTGTTATGGCCCGCAGCGGCCCCTGCACACTGTATTATGCCTCTCAGCGGCCCCTGCACACGGTATTATGCTCCATAGTGGCCCCTGCTCACGGTATTATGCCCCGCATTGGCCACTGCACACGGTATTATGTTCCGCAGCAACTCCTGCACACAGTTTTATGCCCCATATTGGCCCCTGCACTGGTATTATGCTCCATAGTGGCCCCTGCACTTGTATTATGCTGTATAGTGGCCCCAGCACACGGTATTATGCTCCATAGTGGCCCCTGCACTGGTATTATGCTCCAGAGTGGCCCCTGCACAGGGTATTATGCTCCATAGTGGCCCCTGCACTGGTATTATCCTCCATAGTGGCCCTTGCACTGGTATTATGCTCCATAGTGGCCCCTGCACTTGTATTATGCTCTATAGTGGCCCCTGCACTCGGTATTATGCTCCATAGTGACCCCTGCACCCGGTATTATGCTCCATAGTGGCCCCTGCACTTGTATTATGCTCTATAGTGGCCCCTGCACTTGTATTATGCTCCAGAGTGGCCCCTGCACAGGGTATTATGCCCCATAGTGGACCACCCATGAACTATTATTATACTCTGGGGTCTTTTCAGACCCCAGAGTATAATGATTGGAGACCCAGGGGAGAATACAAACATAAAAATCAGAGTTACTTACCTATCCTGGACACCAGTGCACTCCTTGCATCTTTCGGCCCTGTTTAATTGCGCACACACGTCACGTGATCAGGCCGGCGACGCGACCTGATGACGTCACCACAGGCCTCAAGCCTGCTCGGAGTTACATCGGATCGCAGGAGGTGAGTAACACTGTTTTTTATGTTCCCTCACCAACCCTAGGCCTCCGATTATTATACTCCGGGGTCTGAATAGACCCCGGAGTATAATAATAGTAGTATTTGCGGCCCGCAGCCTAACTTACCATTGCCCGCGGCCGCTCACAGCGGCATCCGCTTCCCTTTCTGCGGCCCATAGCAGAAGGGGAAGCGGGGGTGGCCACGAGCAGACGCGGGTAGGTAAATAAATAGGTCCTGACCTGCCGGGGATACTCCAACAGGTTACGGCCTATTTATATAGATTAAAAAAAAAGTTATACTCACCTGCGATGCCTTGATGCAGCCGCCGCCTCCTCCTCTTGTCCGTGACGTCTGTGTCTCAGCGTAGGCGGCGTGATGACGTCATTGTATCGCCGCCTGCGCTGAGATGCGACGTCTTGTAAACCAGCCCAGGACAGGCCGCGCTCAGCTCTGGTTTTTTTTTTTTTTTTAAAGCGGCCTGTCCTGGGCTGGCTTACATTAAATAGTAAAATACCGCCCCCCCGGACAGTGCCGCCCGAGGCGGCCGCCTCACCTCGCCTCATTAGCAGTGCGCCCCTGGATGGACCCCAACGATCAGCAAGCTGTGGATAGGGGATGCCTTTCCAAATTGGAAAAACTCTTTTAGGCTAAGGCCCCACATGGCATAAACGCTTTGGTTTGGCCGTGGTGTAAATGCCACAGAAAAAAACGCGGCATGTTAGTCACTGCATAGTGTGGAAAAATATGTGCAGCGGATATGCTGTGATTTCCAAAACCATCTTGGTTTTGGAAATCACAGCATGTCAATCATACCTATGGAAATGCCGGCGGTTTCCCTATAGATATAATGGAAGCAGAAAGTTTCCTCTGCTGATGGTGTGTGGGTTTTTTTTTTTTTTTTTTTTTTGCTGCGGTCTGCTAGGTGGGGCCTTAGCTTTAGGCTAAAGCTCCATGTTGTGGAACGCAGCTAAAAAATGTTGCTGGAAAAAAAATGCAGCGGAAATGTATCAAGTTTTTTTACGCAGCATTTTCATTGCATTTTTGCTACATTTTTCTCTGCGGTTTTTCTTCCTTTATTAAATCTATTGGGAAAAATTGATTGTTTTCGTAGGCAAAAATTAACATGCTGCGTTTTTCAAAAAAGCATGTGTTTTTGAAAACACAGCGTTACCACAGAATTGTATTTTTTTTTTTTATGCAATGTGTGGATGGGATTAGTTAGAATCTCATTCACTTTTCTGGTACTGTAAAATGCAGTGTTTTTTTCTGCTGCATTTCCGCAACATGGGGCTATAGCCTTAGCCCACAGATGATCTCCAGGTATAAAGGGATCAAGCATGTTGAATTTTAGATGCCCGATCGTTTTGTTCTCAGAGGAGAAAAGCCTGTACCAGAGGACACTGGCAGTGTGACACTATGTTATACAGATAGCTTCCTAGGAGTCCTGACAGTATTCTACACTATGTTGTATAGATAGGTTCCTAGGAGCCCTGACAGTGTTCTACACTATGTTTTATAGATAGGTTCCTAGGAGCCCTGACAGTGTTCTACACTATGTTTTATAGATAGGTTCCTAGGAGCCCTGACAGTGTTCTACACTATGTTTCATAGATAGGTTCCTAGGAGCCCTGACAGTATTCTACACTATGTTTTGTAGGTACCTAGGGGCCCTGGCAGGGTTATACACTATGTTTCATAGATAGGTTCCTAGGAGCCCTGATAGTGTTATACACTATGTTTTATAGATAGGTTCCTAGGTGTTCTACACTATGTTTTATAGATAGGTTCCTAGGAGCCCTGAGATTATTCTACGCTATGTTTTCAGCCAATTTAAAGTGTGGTTTGTACCAAACTTGTTAGTCCTGAAACAAACCGAGGACCTGAGCCTCCAAACACGAAACGAATATTGAGAGGTTCACCCATCTCTACTTTGGAATATTTGAGAAATGAATCTTGTGAGGCCCATCTCTAGTCTCAGGGTCCCCCTTTGTTTTACTTGGCTACTTCTCAATACATCAATGACAATAAGTATTAAGATCTTGATTTATGACTCTTCTATCATGTTGTGCACAACTGTGAATACAACATTAATATGGCTAAACCTGCCTTTATAGACGTCTTGTTAACAAAGCTTTTTCTATTCACAACCATGGAGGTCAAATTACCTCTGCCAGAAGACAATGAAATAAGGTGCTAAAAAATCCACATTTCATCTTTGATTTATGAGACCTAAATATGATTTATGAAGTCATTCCTCCACGTTGTTTGTCCTTGAGCTATTTGGACCAAGATAAAATGACTTTAGTATTCAGCAGAAGAGACTTAGTAATCCTTCTCATAGGCTTCTCTAATTTATATCCCTTTCTGAATCATTACAGCTATACTGCGCTAAATCATTTATACCCTTAATAGTAAAATTTTACAGAAATAGCAAACAGCAGCCGCACGGACGTGACTGTGGAGCTGAATAATATATAACATATTGTCATCATTTTTCTGCCGCTTTATGTTTGTAATCCATATGTATAAAAGTCAGTAGAGCGGCAATAATATCCTAGGCCTAAATTCAATTTTACACCAGATGATACAGAAATTTCTGGCCTTAAAGTGAATGTCCGCCTTTCAACAAAGTTACGTTATTTAGGTTTAAAATTCTGTGCAAGTTATTTTTCTTATATAATATAGCTTCATTTTTGTGAAACAGAAGTTATAGGTACATCAGCAGAAAAATAATACAATATAATAAATTCTGGCTGCCTGCAGTCACCACTAGAGCGAGCTTATGAGGTTACTACATACGGTTTTATTAATAGGTATATATCATATATATAATCTTCAGATCCATGAATACAATGATCGGAGGCCCAGGGGAGGTAAGCGAACATAAAAACCAGTGGTACTCACCTTTCCTGGGCTCCAGTGCGATTCTATGCTGTCTTTGGGCCTCTGTTGTGAAATCACAGACATCACGTGGGTCAGGCCGACGTTACAACGCATAATGACGCTGGTGTAACCCACATCTGTGACGTCATTGTAGAGGGACGAAAACAACAGGGAGTTGTGCTGTAGACCAGGAAGTGAGTACCACTGGGTTATATGCTCGCTCACCTCCCCTGGGCCTCTGATCATTATGCTCTGGGGTCTGAAAAGTTTGTGGGTGGTGTACCTCAAAAATTTGGGGTTCTGACAAACCTGAAATTATTGCAATATTTGCAACGAACACGATAGGGGCCACAATGGGACATAATACTGTGTAAAGAAGCCACTATGGGACATTATACTGTGTGGAGAGGCCACTATGGGACATTATACTATGTGGAGGGTCTGCTATGTGACATTATACTTTGTGAAGGGGCCACAATGGGACATAATACTGTGTGGAGGGGCTACTATAGAACATTATACTGTGTGGAGGGGCCACTAAAGAGCATTATACTGTGCGGAGGGGCCACTAGGTGACATTATACTGTGTGGGGGACCAGGAAAGTGGGTGCTATTCCATGGGGGGGGGCCCCAAGTCAAAAGTTTGGGACCCAGTCTTTGCTAGTTACGCCCCTGTACATACCATACATACAGTATAAAAAAAATGTGAAATAAAAAAAATGAATAAGCACAGAATTATATAACAATATTAACAATAAGAGAACTGCACACCTACTAGTAAACCAGGTGCAAGTATTCAACTTCATTTATACAGTACAAAGAAACAAAAGCTAAAGCTGCAGAACATCCTTGTGTTTTGGCAGGGCTAACCTTACATCCTATCCACTTATGCAGTATGTGCCTGGCTTTTCTCATTTTACATTACCAGAGCCAAGATGGAAATGGTCAATCTAAAAAAAACTAAGTAAAAATTTCACTGCTGTGAATAGTAGGAGATAAGCATTGTAACACCTACTGGTGGGAGGAGGGACTGCACTGACTGCTGGGTGCAGTGGGCTGCTGTCAATACTTGGTTAAAGTGTCACTGCTATGACTACTGGGAGAAAGGGAGCAAAACATTATTGTGACCACTGGTAAAAGGGAGGACACTGTAGATTGTCAAGGATAGCACCAGACTGTGACATGTAAATCCAGTACTAACAATAACATATAACAAATAAATCTATCTATCTATCTATCTATCTATCTATCTATCTATCTCATATCTATTTATCTATCTTCATGCAAACACAAAAAATTGTAGCAGGACTCTGCTAAACCAATACTATTACTACCAGGTCTACTATATATAGTGATGAAAATTAGGTTCTTAGTACACACTTTGATCAAATTGTGAGAGCCCATCTGCCAGTGACAAGGTGACCTCTAAATCTGACCCTACACTATGAAGACTCAGCTCTCTCTGGGAATTTAGAGGAAATGTAGTTGAGCCGAATTTAAGTCTAACAGAAAACAGTCTTAGGCAGATGTTTGATGTCTATGACCAAAATGGAGTCAGCCACACCCCAATATGCACAATGCAACAAACCAAATTAGTCACACTGCCAAACAATATGAGCTATATGTGCAGGGGCACTCCACCATGGCTGCAATACACATGCAAACACAGAAAGTTGGCATATGTCCTTTAAGGTTATCTCATCTATCTACCTAACAAAAGAAAATCAGGCAGCACTACTAAAAATATGATGAAAAAAAAGAGAGGATACTTTATTACCTTATAACAGCAATGAGATTGGGCAAGCTAAAACAAGGTCGGGTTTGGATAGTACTTGGATCAGAGACCTCCTGGGAAGAGCAGGTGCTTTGGGGCACTGTCTGTTTAAGAATATGTACTGCACATGCGCAGGTATTACAATCATGGTCACTTTGAACTACTATGTAAGCTATGACGCATGCGCCTATTATCCATCTATCTCATATCTATCTATCGATCCATCTCATTTCTATCTATCTATCTATCTATGTATCCATCCATCTCATAGATCTTTTTCTTCCTATCATCTTCTATCTTCCTCATATCTTACAGTAGGTTTAGTAAAGTGTAACAAAGTCTTCTCAAATCATTATTAATACAATAGTAGGTAACAAAAAAATTCCATTTTTTTACCAAAAATAAAAAGTTTAGCTCAAATATACAAACACCTGGTATAATACATAGATCACGGAGCATTCCTGGGGCCCGGGAGGATATTGCTCGGAGAACTTTGCCCTTGAGTCATGCTTGCTATTCAACATCCCTGCATTCAAAGTGAAACTTTTTCCATTACTTTCCAGCTGTAGCTTTTATATCATGAACTGGGTTCACACATCGATGTGACTGAGAATCCCAAATTCAATTTCCATCAGTCCATTAAAGGAAGAACTCACACATTATGGTGTAAATTCTATGAAAGGAGACCTGCGCCATGTGATCCTTTGGGACCGCAAGCGAAATTGTAAGATCTTGTGAGAATGACTGAAAATTAAACATTTGCCAATGTAAATTGCTTGAAAATATATAAATAGTAACAAAGAGGAGATGTAATATAAAACCAGTCAGCCGAAGCGCATAAAATTCAGAATAAATACATATACATTGAGGCTGTGCCTTCTCAATGCAGAGAGTTTCATTCCCTCCTGAGGACTCTCCGCCTCAGCTTCTAATAAGGAAGAAGTCATGAAACTTTTGCTCAAACTTTTAAGTAGTCTATGCAGAGTCAAGTACAGCTAAAACATGGTAAAAAATTGAAATTAATAGATGAAGGTTCAATTTTATTTTTTTTCAATAACTGAAGGAAAAGGTCAAGAAAAAGACTTTTCTACTTGAGAAATGTGGATCTCGGTCATAGACTTCATTCTGCGGCCTTGGAGGAAATTGCAGGATGGTGAAAGTGACATGCAGGTTAAATTATAGTAGAAGGAAATAGAATATTTTAGTGGCAGAAAGAAAGTATCAAGCAACTGAGCCAAAACGTACATCACTCATCTCTAATCTTGTAAAGAATAGATGTTACTTGATAGTTGGATAATCCACTTGTGAACAAGTCACTGTCTCCTGCAAGATCGACACACTCTTCTCCTGCTGCTTACTCCAACATCTCCTGTTGTACTTTAGGTCTGATCAGCAGCAAAATTTGCAAAAAAAATAAGCTTTTCCACAACGTGGAGCCTTACCCAAAGGCTGAGGCACCACGTTGCGGAAATGCAGCTTTTTTTTGTTGCAGATTTTGCTGAGGCTTTTTGAGCCAAAGTCTGCAGTGGATTGGCAGGAGGTAGAAGTATAAGAGCTTCATATATATATTTCCCTTTCCTTTTGTAGATATTCTTGGCTTTGGCTAAAAAAAAAAACGCCATTAGGTTACTATATGTAGTATTATTTGAGCACTGCTTGGTGGTATTTTCCTAGATATCATACAGTATGTGTTGGTGGCAGTATTTGTCTTCTCTACCTTTCCTCTTGACTGGACATGTCCAGATATATGTGTCTTGAGATGAACAGTTTTTCAAAACAACACTATTTCTTGATATTCTGTCTCAAGGTGTCTACACTATTTGTGGCCATCCAGTGGTTGTGATGTGATTTGCAGCCTGCCAAAGGTTTTGTGAGCATGCATTGCACTAAATTTGTTTTATGAGAACCCGGAGTCCTTAAAGGGGTTATTCACTTTCTAATATCGATGGTCAATGCTTATATATAGATCAGCATGGCTCACAGTAATGTTCTTGTGCCATAGAATGTATAGTGGCAGGTCTAGGTACTGCAGCTCTAGGTCATAGACTTTAATAGGCCAGTGCTGCTTTATCTAATCCCACCGCTAAAAGTTGCAAACATCACTGGGACTCCTACAAATCTAATATTGATGGCCTATAGAAATTAGAAAGTAGATATCCCCTTTAACCAAATTCAAGCTAAGGTAAATATGGACATAGCTATAACTTGTGAGCTTGGAAGGATATTGTTAGTTCTCACAATTTGTTAAAAAAAATCATAGCATATCTAATGCAAATTTTTGAAAGAATAAATAAATAAAAAAAATAAAATATTTTTCCTCTGAGCCCATTTCCACCTTTTCAATCATTTTGCCTTCTCCGTACGTCTGAGGTTTGATTGATTGATAATGATGATTTAGAGGTCATAGAACTATAATGGAAAAATGATTTCTTAGCGGTACTAAATAAATACACAATATGCGGAACATTATCACAACCCAAATCACATTTATTTCTAGAGCAGCATCATAGGAAGCGATAAGTCTGTCTGCAGAGATTTGACTGCCAAGTGGAAAATTGAATAGTCCTGAATTACAAGTTTATATAGAAGCTTATCTGTTACAGACAGTGTATGAGAATCATCATTCAATATGAAAGACTTCAAAAGCCTTGTGTAATACCGAATATCTACAAAACATGTGTCTGGGGGAAGGAGCCACTACCCAGCACACCCTCTAAGGATTGGTAAGAGGGTCTGCTTTAATTCCACAAACCCTGCCACTCTTGTTGTTGGGTTGTTTCTGGAACTGCAGCTCAGAAGTAGAGATAAGCCAACCGGATTCAACCTGAATTTTCCCAAAACTCAACCCAAACCCAAAATTTTGGGGATTCCTCACCCACAAATCACTATTATACTCTGGAGTCCCTACAGCACCGATAGTATAAAAACGGAGGCCCAGGGAGGTGTGAAAACATAATAAACATGTATACACCCCTTCCCTTGCCTCTTCTGTGCTCCCTTGTGGTGTCCGGTGCTCCCCCCGGGTCCTCTTCCACAACAGTCATGATGTTGGCATGCCCCATGTGACTTCTCAGGCCAAATCACAGGCATCAAAGGTCCCCAGAGCTGGTGAGCTCAGCTAGGATGATAGAAGAGATCCCCGAAGAAGTGGTGGACGCCACAAGGGAGCCCAAGAGAGGTGAGGGAAGGTGAGTATCAGGTCTGAATATTTTTTCAATTGACTTTTGTTATCTTCTATGATAAGTTATCACGCTCATTTATACATCTGCAGAAAGTCATGTTATGGACACTTATCCCCTATCCACTGGACAGGTCATGTGCCCGATCACTGGAGGCCCAACTGCAAGGTCCCCCCAGAGATCAGGAGAACGGGGGCCAAAAGTCTCCCTAAAGTCTCCTTGTGAATGGAGTGCCAGTGCACTTGTGTAACCAGTGCTCCATTTACTTCTAGAAGTGAATTTAGTACTGGTTACAGAAGCAGACTACAGCTCCATTCACAAGGAGGCTTTAGGGAGACTTTCGGCTACCCATCCGCCTGGTCACTAGTGGACCCAGGGGTCAGGCCCCTCAGGCCACTTATCTCCTATCTTGTGGATAATGGATAAGAGTCCTTAATGGCACAACCCCTTTAACACATGTGTTTAAGCGGTTGACAAAGAGCGAGAGCTCACTATGGCTGCCCCATAGTGGAAGTGGGACGTGATGGTAGGATCTCTAAAGTTTACTAGGGCAGAGGACTAAAAATGACCTCCAGGTCCATCATATATGTAAATCTATAAGGCCTTATAAGGCAAGCGCTTACAGACAGGGAAAATACATGCATATTATTTAAGCAGTTGCTGGTACAAGTCCCCTAAAATAGTAAAATAAAAAGTGAAAAAACATTAAAAGAAAATACACCTCTTCTAGCAAAAAAAAAAAAAAAAAATCCTAATGATTATAGCGCTTGTAATGCAATAATGAACAAAGTGGATGAGACATTTAGTATCAAATGCTTGCAGCAAACTATTCGCGACTTTCTATTGCCTAACATTAACAGTAATAATAGACATGGTGATTTATTAACTCGCAGTCTTAGCGGAGCTGCATATTTCAGACCGGAGACTACAAGGCAGACCCTTCTCACAACCACAGATACTCAATGAACTTTTAAGGACTTCATTACTTTCTACTGATGGTTTTGTCATAGAACATTGTTGTTTATGCCAAAGCAATAAACTTTGTGATTTGGCCCGTCTGGTCCATCATACTGGGTATAAAATTAACAAAATTATTGCTGTGCTTTATAAATTATTCTATACAGTCATATGAAAAAGTTTGGGCACCCCTATTAATCTTAATCATTTTTAGTTCTAAATATTTGGGTGTTTGCAACAGCCATTTCAATTTGATATATCTAATAACTGATGGACACAGTAATATTTCAGGATTGAAATGAGGTTTATTGTACTAACAGAAAATGTGCAATATGCATTAAACCTAAATTTGACCGGTGCAAAAATTTGGGTACCCTTATCATTTTATTGATTTGAATACTCCTAACTACTTTTTACTGACTTACTGAAGCATAAAATTGGTTTTGTAACCTCACTGAGCTTTGAACTTCATAGCCAGGTGTATCCAATCATGAGAAAAGGTATTTAAGGTGGCCAATTGCAAGTTGTTCTCCTATTTGAATCTCCTCTGAAGAGTGGCATCATGGGCTCCTCAAAACAACTCTCAAATGATCTGAAAACAACGATTGTTCAACATAGTTGTTCAGGGGAAGGATACAAAAAGTTGTCTCAGAGATTTAACCTGTCAGTTTCCACTGTGAGGAACATAGTAAGGAAATGGAAGACCACAGGGACAGTTCTTGTTAAGCCCAGAAGTGGCAGGCCAAGAAAAATATCAGAAAGGCAGAGAAGAAGAATGGTGAGAACAGTCAAGGACAATCCACAGACCACCTCCAAAGAGCTGCAGCATCATCTTGCTGCAGATGGTGTCACTGTGCATCGGTCAACAATACAGCACACTTTGCACAAGGAGAAGCTGTATGGGAGAGTGATGCGAAAGAAGCCGTTTCTGAAAGCACGCCACAAACAGAGTCGCCTGAGGTATGCAAAAGCACATTTGGACAAGCCAGCTTCATTTTGGAAGAAGGTGCTGTGGACTGATGAAACAAAGATTGAGTTGTTTGGTCATACAAAAAGGCGTTATGCATGGCGTCAAAAAAACACAGCATTCCAAGAAAAACACTTGCTACCCACTGTAAAATTTGGTGGAGGTTCCATCATGCTTTGGGGCTGTGTGGCCAATGCCGGCACCGGGAATCTTGTTAAAGTTGAGGGTTGCATGGATTCAACTCAGTATCAGCAGATTCTTGAGAATAATGTACAAGAATCAGTGACAAATTTGAAGTTACGCCGGGGATGGATATTTCAGCAAGACAATGATCCAAAACACAGCTCCAAATCTACTCAGGCATTCATGCAGAGGAACAATTACAATGTTCTGGAATGGCCATCCCAGTCCCCAGACCTGAATATCATTGAACATCTGTGGGATAATTTGAAGCGGGCTGTCCATGCTCGGCGACCATCAAACTTAACTGAACTGGAATTGTTTTGAAAAAAGAAATGGCAAAAAAAACCTCCACCCCACACCCAAAAAATTTAAAAAAAACAAAAAAAACAACAAATCTTTTTTTTTTTTTTTTGTAAAGGAGGATCTACTAAATATTAATGTCACTTTTCTGTTGAGGTGCTCATACTTTTGCACCGGTCAAATTTTGGTTTAATGCATATTGCACATTTTCTGTTAGTACAATAAACCTCATTTCAATCCTGAAATATTACTGTGTCCATCAGTTATTAGATATATCAAATTGAAATGGCTGTTGCAAACACCCAAATATTTAGAACTAAAAATGATTAAGATTAATAGGGGTGCCCAAACTTTTTCATATGACTGTATATGAAAAATAAAGTATTGTGCAACTCGAAGGTACTACAGTAGGTACAGATCCAACCTGAGATACTCCGTACTAGACTACTGGGTTACACAACCCAATTGGTGTCAGCCATAAGACTGATGCGTCTGTGTCATTTTTATGTTCCTATGGAACAATTAGAAAATGAAAAGCGACAGATATGTAACCTTAGCCTTACACTACACTTCAACATATCACAAGGCATTATGGGAAAGGAGCTGGGGAGCTCATGCGCCCTCTATTGGATGTAACAAATCCTCAATTTGCTTTTGACTCACCGAGCCTTGAGACAGCAAAAGGGATTTTAGCCAAGCCAATTTCACTTATCTGCATACAGCGCTGTTTCCGGATTGTTGTCCTTCATCAGTACAGAGCAAAGTGAATTGGCTGGCTTAGTGGGAGGCAATGAGTGGGTTAGGGACAAGAATCTCTCACATTGAGGAGAGCACACTTCAACAACATCCTGGTAGGTTAAATGGCTTCCAGTTAAGGCTAGGTTCACATCTGAGGTGGAGTCTCCATACAAGACTCCATTGCAGATTCTGCTTAAAATCGACGGAGAGAAAAGTCCTGCAATGATGACTTTTCTCTCTGTAGGTTTCAGTATAAAATCGGTGGAAACCAGGCAGACCCCATTGTAGGTCCACGGGTTTCCACGTGTAATCGCTTTCTAAGAGGACAGGGTTTCTGTCTTTCGGGTCCCCAACTCAAACACTATTGAGAACCTAGTGTTAGCTACTGTACAGTCATGGCCAAAAGTTTTGAGAATGACACAAATATTATATTTTCACATGATCTGCTGCCCTCTGGTTTTTATGTGTGTTTGTCAGATGTTTTTATCACATACAGAAATATAATTGCATTCATATTATGAGTAACAGAAGCTTATATTGACAGTTAGAATGAGTTAATGCAGCAAGTCAATATTTGCAGTGTTGACCCTTCTTCTTCAGGACCTCTGCAATTCTCCCTGGCATGCTCTCAATCAACTTCTGGACCAAATCCTGACTGATAGCAGTCCATTCTTGCAGAATCAATGCTTTAATTTTGTCTGAATTTGTTGGTTTTTGTTTGTCCACCCGTCTCTTGATGATTGACCACAAGTTCTCAATGGGACTAAGATCTGGGGAGTTTCCAGGCCATGGACCCAAAATCTCTATGTTTTGTTCCCTGAGCCATTTAGTTATCACCTTTGCTTTATGGCAAGGTGCTCCATCATGCTGGAAAAGGCATTGTTGAGCGCCAAACTGCTCTTGGACGGTTGGGAGAAGTTGCTCTTGGAGGACATTCTGGTACCATTCTTTATTCATGGTTGTGTTTTTAGGCAAGACTGTGAGAGAGCCGATTCCCTTGGCTGAGAAGCAACCCCACACATGAATGGTTTCAGGATGCTTTACAGTTGGCATGAGACAAGACTGGTGGTAGCGCTCACCTCTTCTTCTCCGAATAAGCTGTTTTCCAGATGTTCCAAACAATCGAAAAGGGGATTCAGCAGAGAAAATGACTTTACCCCAGTTCTCAGCAGTCCACTCCCTGTACCTTTTGCAGAATATCAGTCTGTCCCTGATGTTTTTTCTGGAGAGAAGTGGCTTCTTTGCTGCCCTCCTTGAGACCAGGCCTTGCTCCAAGAGTCTCCGCCTCACAGCGTGTGCAGATGCACTCACACCTGCCTGCTGCCATTCCTCAGCAAGCTCTGCACTGCTGGTAGCCCGATCCCGCAGCTGAAACACTTTTAAGAGACGGTCCTGCCGCTTGCTGGTCTTTCTCGGGCGCCCTGGAGCCTTTTTGGCACCAATGGAACCTCTCTCCTTGAAGTTCTTGATGATGCGATAGATTGTTGACTGAGGTGCAATCTTTCTAGCTGCAATACTCTTCCCAGTTAGGCCATTTTTGTGCAGTGCAATGATGACTGCACGTGTTTCTATAGAGATAACCATGGTTAACAGAAGAGAAACAATGATGGCAAGCACCAGCCTCCTTTTAAAGTGTCCAGTGGTGTCATTCTTACTTAATCATGACAGATTGATCTCCAGCCCTGTCCTCATCAACACCCACACCTGTGTTAATGGAGCAATCACTGAAACGATGTTAGGTGGTCCTTTTAAGGCAGGGCTGCAATGATGTTGAAATGTGTTTTGGGGGATAAAGTTCATTTTCTAGGTAAATATTGACTTTGCAAGTAATTGCTGTTAAGCTGATCACTCTTTATAACATTCTGGAGTATATGCAAATTGCCATTAGAAAAACTGAAGCAGTAGACTTTGTAAAAATTAATATTTGTATCATTCTCAAAACTTTTGGCCATGACTGTATATTCACATTATAGTGAATATCAGCCATGTAACACAATATAGGTCATGTTCCATTTTTGTCTGTCTTCACGGATCCCTCCTTGCATTTAAATGTATGAGGGATCAGTGAAAACATGTGCCCCTTGGGTGAAAGACATCCGTGAAAAATGTCTGCCTCAGTCTTGTGAAGTCTAATCCGTACAATTAACCCTTATTCACTTGGCCAAGTCTCATTCGGTTGCACTATATGATGTGGACTGGCCCTGAAGCGGCTAGAGAGAGGGCCAGGGACTGCATGGTCTGATTTTAGATATAGCATTATTTGAATGGGGGGAACATTGTTTGTGTTTGATAAAGTTAATTGAGGAGAAGGTGGAGACAAATTTATAAAACCAGGGGGCACGTAGGCGGGCTCACCTTCTACCGTTTGTGAAGCACGGTGAGAGGAACATCCCGCCCACCCTGCCCTTCGGATACATGTAGTTCATACTGGTGGTTTGGTTTTTCAGAGTTGCTTCGGCCCTGCTGACCTCTGTTTTCTTTCTTTTGCAGATGTCACAGCAGTTCTGGTGGTTTTCCATTCTGGCGTTTAACAAGATGGTCTCACCTGCACGCTGCCTCGTAGCGTTCGGCAGTCAGTAAAAACGCGGTGCGAAGTGGACAACACGAAGCTGGCATGGATTTGGTTATCGGTTTGATCTTAATACATGATACAGATTTAATAAAGCTGTGGCCTACCCCCACGTTATCCAAAAAGTAGTTGTAGTGTGACTATTGGAGGCAGGTCGCCTCCTAGGGTCCCCCCCATTCATGGTTAAGGGATCCGGTTACCTGTCCATGCTGTCTTATGCTGTCACTTTAATTGTCTATTTGCTGCTGGGTCATCATGTCTACCTCAATGTGGTGTTTTTTGGAAAGGGGTTGCCCCCCCTCTAGACCATTTATCGTAAATTTACCACTTACTGCTGGGTTTCTTACCTATTACAGCTTCAGGACATTTTGTGATCAGTTTACTCTCGTAGAACCAGGACCGTGGGGTCAGAGTTGGAGTCGTGGAATCTGAGTTGGGGTCAGTTTTGGGTGGAGTCTACTGTCTTGCACCCAAGCGGAGGCCGTTTTCATGAATCCCTCATACATTTCAAAGCATGGAGGGAACCCGTGAAAATGACAGAAAATAGGACATGACCTATATTTTGACGGTCCATGAAAAAAACGGACATTATGTGAATGTAGCCTTATTCTGCTTTATGAAAATATTCTCTATGTCCCATTCATGGTCCATAGAGAGTCTGTAGACTTCTAAAAGATGCACATACTAACTCCCTAATCCTTTGTAAGAGTGTGCCCACAATAGAAGAGGGTACATGGGGTAGTTCATTGGGGACATGAATCTAGTCTTTCGAGCAGAAGAGTCGGTGTCAGACACAATCTTGCTGGATAGAAGTATTCTGTGTATATATAGATGAGACTCTTCTTATCACTGCTCATGTTATTTACTGCTCTGGCAGGCCAGCATGGAGACTATGAGGAGCCAGGATTTGGAAATGAGTAAGGAAATATTAAGTGTGGGAGTTTTCTTTCCTGACAGTGATTTACGGCGTGTAAGTGCACAGGGCTGCAAAATATTATTTGTGGAATCGCAGGGATCAGACTTTAGTAAAATGCAAACTATGTGGATAAAGCCCAAGAGATGGGAGCTTGAAATGTGGGTCAGTTCTTTCCAGTGTCCTAAGAGTGATAAATACCAGGATATCAGGAACATGGGAGGACAGAGTCCTATAAAATGTCGTGTGAACGCTGATGTTAGGTGTTCTTCCCGGCCTTGTCTCATTTTAATGTTCCCACAAGGATGATACATTGCTGTGTTTATACTAAGAGATCTTTAACCCATTAAAAGCGCCATCTAGTTACATTGTTACATTCTAAAAGCCATAACTTTTTCATTTTAATGTTGCCATAGGAGGGCTTGTTTTTTGCACAATGAGCTGTAATTTTCTATTGCACCATTTTGGGAAACATTTAGCTAATTGATCAAATTGTATTAACTCCATCTCTTAAAATCCATCTCTTTTTTTAACGTTCTAAATTTTGCATGGCACACACATGGAACGTCTGTTGTCTCTATTGGTACCGTTTTGGGTTATATGTGACTTTTTGATAATTTTTTAGAAATTTTTTTAGAGGCAAAATGTAACCAAAAACCAGCAATTTTGTTGTTTTTAAAATTTTTATGGTGTAGGATAAATTACGTTCTATTTTTATATTATGGGTTGCTATGAATGCATTAATACCGCATATGGTTTATTTTATTTTTTTTTTATAAAAAAAATATTGGGGAAATTGTTATTTATTTTTCATTTCACTCTTCTTTTTTACTTTTTTTTTTTTTTTTTTAACATTTACATATAATCCCTTACTGGGACTTGAACACTAGGTGACACGGTTGCCATAGTAATACATGGCAATGCTTCTGCATTGCTGTGTATTACATTATTGGGAAGTGAAACCAAAAGCCTCAGTTTAAAAAATGGCCGTTGGCAAAGTTTAATAGTGTGGCTTGTGAGGGTGATGTGGGAGCCTTCAGTAGACCACCCCATCACGATGGCAATGCATTGGCATCCCATGATCGCACACAAAGAGACCCGTTAGATGACACAATCATTATTGATGGTGGCATCTAAGGGGTTAAACGCCCACGATTGGTGAAAACACCCCTGCCTCCGATGACACCAGCTCAGCTCCTGAAGTGGTGCCATCTTCATGATGTACCATTACATCAGTTCGTGGGCTCCCTCCGCTGACGTAATGGTACTTCACAGCACGGAACTAGTTAAGAAGTATTGGTGTACACTACACAGAAGAGAGGACCTATAGCAAAGATCACTATGGGCCACCATTATGGTGCCCTGTAAGAGGTTAATGGGGAGAATACACCATATAGTTAATAACATGCCTTTAAGATATTTTGCATTGTGTTTAATATTGTGCCTCTAATTGCAGAGTTCAGATACAGGGCTAGATATATGGAGGGCTTTAGGACCAGGGGAAGCAGAATGAAATGGGTTCATTATGAATTTTTCAAAAATTTCAGGCTCGGTCAAGCTCAAAATGTTGGGTTTTTTCCACCTTATTATCCAGTGGTGCCTCTTGAGATCCAAGAGTATAATATCGGAGGCCCAGGAATATAACAAGCCATTCCTACTCACCTTTCCTACCTCTCCTGGGCTCTGCCGCTCCTCGTCTTCTTACTAGGTTTGGGCTGAAAAATCCAGCCTAAGTATAGACTGAATTTTCTGGCCCATGGGCATGGGGCCTTAGTATTTAAGACACGGCTATGCCTTTAGTATAAATGACTGTCAAAGACATAGAGGGTTGACAGGATTGACTTGAGATACAAGGCAGACAAATACAGATTTCCAACAAGACACCTTCAAGAGAGAGACATGGACTGCTAATTCTGTATTTTCCTGAATTTACTAGAACCTTCTTGAAGACTTTAAAAAAATTTCAATATTTTTGTATAAGACATTGTGAGTCCTCATGGTGTTAGCCATATTTTACATTTAGTTAATAATTACAGCCGCCATCATTTTTTACAGCCTCCATACACTGTAACTATGGAATTAGGTAGACCAACATGATACTGTATGTTCATGTTCCATTTCATATTGTCTTTGATCCCCAGTGTGTGAACAAGGGCTTATAAAGTCCTGTTTGGATCAATACTTAGTGAGTTAATGCCCGATTGTCTTCAAACAGGAGGACACTTTGAAGATTACACAAATATTAGAGCCATTACCCTACATACGTCCTTTACAAAGGATTAACTAGGATCTCATCCATATGTCTTTTACGCATGAAAGTCATCTACATCGTGTATAAATAAAGCACAAACACCGACCCTATTGGCCTTTCTTGTCCTACATTTCTGAACTAAGGATAAGCCATCGATTGTAGAAAGTGGATAACCCCTTTAAGAGAATGGACGGATTAGAGTATACAGACTGCCTATCAAATTTGGGGTTATTCAGTCTGTAAAAAAGATGTCTACAGGACAGTCTGACTACAATGTTCATATGTGAATGGACAGTACATAGAACATACACATGGGGCTGTAACCAAGGCAAGCATCTCCTATGTCTAGAGGATAGACAGTTTGACCATCATGGACAGGATTCTTTACGGTAAGAGCAGTCAGACTACAGAACTCTCTGCCATGAGATGTTGTGATGGCTGATAACTTCAAGTTAAAGAGGGGTCTGAATGTTTTTCTTGAAAAGTCTGTATCTGATGCATTCAACAAATGTTATTTAAAAAAAAAAAAAAATGGATGCAAACTGATGCAAATCCGTTTACATTTGTCATATATTGACTCTGTTTTTTGTCTCGCTTTTCTGTCCATCACTTAAAGTGGACATAGATGTACAGTCTATGTACGGACACAAAATTGAATGTTTTTGTTTTTTTTTTAAAAAAAAACACTATAAGGCCGGGTCCCCACATGGTGCAAACGCCGCGGTTTGGCGGAAAACTGCAGTGTTTTACAATCCCTACAAAGCGAATCCCATCCACACATTGCAGAAAAATATGTGCAGAGAAAATGCTGCGATTTCCAAAACCGTTGCAGTAACAAACAATAACAAACTAGTATGCAAATTCATCTAAAAAAGGGAAAAAAGAAAAAGGAAGGAGGAAAAATGGGAGGGAAGGGAAGAAGGGAGGTGGCGGAGATCCAAGGGAAAAGAAAAATCACAAACCATATTATAGGAGAGATAAAAATACTAGCAATAGAGAGGAATAGAAATTAGACTAGCATGTACAATGATATCATAGGGACAGAGTAAGGGCCCTCCTCGGGCCCTGAGGGGCTGCATAGTCCAGCCAGGGGGGTCACACACTTTCAAGTAATTGGTATTTATCTGTTTGGGTAGCCTCTGTTCTTTCATATAACATAACATAATAACATATGAATCCTATGTAACACTGCAGAGTGTAAAATCCTAGGGGTTTGCTATTGGGACGCAATATTTCAATTGTAATTTTTATAAAGGATTTAACCCCTTTCCAATATCCACTGTACTATTACAACATCAAGTATTGAAATATGGCGGTCACTCGCAGTGTCGGACTGGGATGTCTAGGGCCCACCAGTGGAATTGTTTCTAGGGGCCCACCATCAGGACCCCTGCAGATCAGCGGTACCGAGACAGGGCGGCTAAAGGTAATAACATGCTGGGAGCCATGCTGCTCAACCACTATACCATGTGCACCACTGCACTACCTAAACCTACTGCTACACCTTGTATGACAAGTAAGCAACGTGGCTCCAAAAATTGTTACCTTTACCTGTATCCGCACTGTCCTGGAAAAGCTGATCTGCAGAGGTCCTGGCTGTTGTATCATCGCAGATGTAATATTGATGGCCTATCCTAAGGACAGGCCATCAATATTAGAAAGATGGATAAATCCTTTAAAGAGGTTGTCCAGGCATTGGAGCAACCAATGTAGCTGGCGGGAGGTGTAAAGTAAAAAATAAGTAAATTAAAAAGCATACTCACCTGTCCCCGGCGCTCCTTGCTGGGAGTCCTGCACCTCATGTGATCGCTAAGACCAATTAGGTAGAGGATTTCCAGAAATGAGGCGCCGCCATGAGACCGAACAGACACAGGCAGGGGACATCGGGGTGCTGGGGACAGGTGAGTATGCTTTTTTTTTTTTTAATTTTCTTATTTTTACACCTCCCTGGCGGCTGACACAGTGGTCGCTCCAGTTTATGGACAACCTATTTTAAGGGGTTGTCTGGGCCATATATTTCTATGGTCACTTCACTGGTCCCCCCACATAGTGGCCTCTTCACTGGTCCCCCATACTGTATGGGGAATAGTGATGGGGTCATTATATTGTGTGGTCGCAGTGATGGGGGCTAACATCCTGTGGGGGGGACATTAAACTGTGTGGGGCATATTAAAGGGGTTGTCCTGGGTTAATCTTTTTTATGGCCTATGCTCAAGATAGGCCATAAATACCTGATCGGTAGGGGGCTGACACATGGCTCCATCAGCTGTTCAGTGCCACTTCCGGAGCCCATTCTGTACACAACACAGGGCCGGAAGCAGAAAGCTCCATCCGCTGTATAGCAGCCCGGCGCCTGCACTGCAGCTCAGCTGCTACTGACTTCAATAAGTGCTGAGATGCAGTGAAGGTGCCCGGCTAATACACAGTGGACAGAGCTTTCTGCTTCCAGCCCTGTATTGTGTACAGGACGGGCGTCAGAAGTGGCTCCATACAGCTGATCGGTCCGGGTTCAGCCCCCTACAGATCAGGTATCTATGGCCTATCCTGAGGATAAACCATAACAAATTATGCCTGGACAACCCCTTTAATATACCCCCCAGGGCCCCCCTAATGCGCCACACTTTAAAGAGGTTGTCCAGTATAATTTTTTTTCTTTTTTTAATAATTAGTCCGGGGGGAGGTGAATCCCCCCCCCCAAAAAAAAACAAAAAAAAACACACTAAACATATTCACCTGTCTCTGGTGCTCCGGTGTCCTCCCAGCACGGTCCGGTCCTGCAGCTCCGCTGTCTTCTTTTGCCGGAATTCCTCACTGGCTGTGACGTCCCAGGTCCCTTCCCTTAGGCCGCTGATTGGCCTCAGGGGTGACATCACAGGTAGTCATGTGCAGGGGGAACTTCAGCTGGAAGAAAACAACAGAACTGCAGGACCGAACCGCTCTGGGAGACACTGGGGACAGGAGAGAAAGTTTGGGTTTTTTTTTGTTTTTTTTTTTTCACCTGCCCCGGCGTAATTTAAAAAAAAATGAAGGAGCCACTGTATGGAGTATAAGCTCCACAGTGGCCCCCACCCAGTATTATAAGCTCCACAGTGGCCCCCACACAGTATTATAAGCTCCACAGTGGCCCCCACCCAGTATTATAAGCTTCACAGTGGCCCCCACCCAGTATTATAAGCTCCACAGTGGCCCCCACACAGTATTATAAGCTCCACAGTGGCCCCCACCCAGTATTATAAGCTTCACAGTGGCCCCCACCCAGTATTATAAGCTCCACAGTGGCCCCCACACAGTATTATAAGCTCCACAGTGGCCCCCACCCAGTATTATAAGCTCCACAGTGGCCCCCACCCAGTATTATATGCTCTCTACAGTGGCCCCCACCCAGTATTATATGCTCTCTTCAGTGGCCCCCACCCAGTATTATATGCTCTCTACAGGGGCCCCCACCCAGTATTATAAGCTCCACAGTGGCCCCCACCCAGTATTATAAGCTCCATAGGGGCCCCCTCCTAGTATTATAAGCTCCACAGTGGCCCCCACCCAGTATTATATGCGCCCAATAGCCCCCCTCCGCTCCGGTGCTATTATTATACTGTGGGGTCTCCTCAGACCCCAGAGTATAATAATCGGAGGCCCAGGGGAAGTGATTAAAAATAACAAACATTCATACTCACCTTACTTTACCTTTCCTTGGCATCCTCCGCTCCATCCTGCTGTCTTCAGCGTCTTCAGGCCCTTTTCCGACGTCGCTGCTGAGGCCTGTGATTGGGCCTCAGCGGTCACGTGGGGGCGCACTGACGTCATTACGCGGCCGCGCCCCCATGTGACCGCCGGGGCCTAATCACAGGCCTCAGTCATGACGGAGGAACACCGGAGTGGACGCTGTGCCCCGGAGAGGTGAGAATATGTATGTGTTTATTATTTTCAGTCACCTCCCCTGGGCTGCCATCTATTGGAAAGGGGCCTGCAATATGCCAGAACTCCTTTCCAATAACAGTATGTATAGCGGTCGGGGAACCAGGCTTTCCCCGACCGCTATCATAATGGTCCGGGGCCCGGCCACTCCAGCTGGCCATGGGCCCCGTACCCCGCAGGGTCCTGTCGCGGTCGCACCCCCTGCGACCGCGATCGCTACGCCTCTGGTCAGGGGCCCGATCGGGATGGTCAGGATCCCGATCGGGCCCCCATGACATGAGGACTAATAGTCGGGGCTCGGGGCCCAACGGTGGATTCACCGGTTCCCCGGTGGGCCAGTCCGACCCTGGTCACTCGGGAGCTGAGCGGACGCGATAGCCACTGACACTAATGCCCGCGATCAGTGCCCGCATTTTGTGGAGGATGGCTGGTCCCCGGAAAGATAATAGGCTTATTGCATTGCATTAGTGATCAGACCCCCTGGGGTTCAAGACACCTAGAGGGTCTATTAAATGCAATATATATATATATATATATATATATATATATATATATATATACAGTACAGACCAAAAGTTTGGACACACCTTCTCATTCCAAGAGTTTTCTGTATTTTCATGACTATAAAAATTGTAGATTCACACTGAAGGCATCAAAACTATGAATTAACACATGTGGAATTATATACTTAACAAAAAAGTGTGAAACAACTGAAAATATGTCTTATATTCTAGGTTCTTCAAAGTAGCCACCTTTTGCTTTGATTACTGCTTTGCACACTCTTGGCATTCTCTTGATGAGCTTCAAGAGGTAGTCACCTGAAATGGTTTTCACTTCACAGGTGTGCCCTGTCAGGTTTAATAAGTGGGATTTCTTGCCTTATAAATGGGGTTGGGACCATCAGTTGTGTTGTTCAGAAGTCAGGTGGATACACAGCTGATAGTTCTACTGAATGGAGTGTTAGAATTTGTATTAGGGCAAGAAAAAAGCAGCTAAGTAAAGAAAAATGAGTGGCCATCATTACTTTAAGAAATGAAGGTCAGTCAGTCCGAAAAATTGGGAAAACTTTGAAAGTGTCCCCAAGTGCAGTGGCCAAAACCATCAAGCACTACAAAGAAACTGGCTCACATGAGGACCGCCCCAGGAAAGGAAGACCAAGAGTCACCTCTGCTGCGGAGGATAAGTTCATCCGAGTCACCAGCCTCAGAAATCGCAGGTTAACAGCAGCTCAGATTAGAGACCAGGTCAATGCCACACAGAGTTCTAGCAGCAGACACATCTCTACAACAACTGTTAAGAGGAGACTGTGTGCAGCAGGCCTTCATGGTAAAATAGCTGCTAGGAAACCACTGCTAAGGACAAGCAACAAGCACAAGAGACTTGTTTGGGCTAAAGAACACAAGGAATGGACATTAAACCTGTGGAAATCTGTGCTTTGGTCTGATGAGTCCAAATTTGAGATCTTTGGTTCCAACCACCGTGTCTTTGCGCGACACAGAAAAGGTGAACGAATGGACTCTACATGCCTGGTTCCCACCGTGAAGCATGGAGGAGGAGGTGTGATGGTGTGGGGGTGCTTTGCTGGTGACACTGTTGGGGATTTATTCAAAATTGAAGGAATACTGAACCAGCATGGTTACCACAGCATCTTGCAGCGGCATGCTATTCCATCCGGTTTGCGTTTAGTTGGACCATCATTTATTTTTCAACAGGACAATGACCCCAAACACACCTCCAGACTGTGTAAGGGCTATTTGACCAAGAAGGAGAGTGATGGGGTGCTACGCCAGATGACCTGGCCTCCACAGTCACCAGACCTGAACCCAATCGAGATGGTTTGGGGTGAGCTGGACCGCAGAGTGAAGGCAAAAGGGCCAACAAGTGCTAAGCATCGCTGGGAACTCCTTCAAGACTGTTGGAAGACCATTTCAGGTGACTACCTCTTGAAGCTCATCAAGAGAATGCCAAGAGTGTGCAAAGCAGTAATCAAAGCAAAAGGTGGCTACTTTGAAGAACCTAGAATATAAGACATATTTTCAGTTGTTTCACACTTTTTTGTTAAGTATATAATTCCACATGTGTTAATTCATAGTTTTGATGCCTTCAGTGTGAATCTACAATTTTTATAGTCATGAAAATACAGAAAACTCTTGGAATGAGAAGGTGTGTCCAAACTTTTGTTCTGTACTGTATATATATATATATCCTGAAAACGCCTGATCTACAAATTTATAAAAATATTTTGCCATACGGTGAATCAAAAGAGCCAAACTGCATTTTTTTTCACTGTTTTGCCTCTGATAAATGTTTGAATAAAAAGTGATCAAAACAATAGACATTCCCCAAAATGGTATAACTAAAAAGTATATCTGGCCCCACAAAAGGAGACGCCCTATGCATGCCCGTACATGGAAACTCTAAGAAAAACATTTTTTTTTTTGCAGTTTTGGGGGTTAAGGGGTTAAAACATAAATAAAACTATATACATTTGGTATCCCCGGAATCGTACTGACCCATAGAATACAGGTGACATGTCATTTTGGTTTCACAGTGAATGCCGTAAAAATGAAGCCCATAAGAAAGTCGCACAAATGCACTTTTTTTCTCCAATTCCACCCCATTCTGATTTTTTTCCAGCTTCCCAGTACATTGTAATAAATGGTAACATTATGAAGAACAACTTGTCTGGAAACATTAAGCTTCATATGGGTTTGCAAGGGGGGAGTCAAAAACGAAATCGAAAAATGCCACCAGCAGGAAGGGGTTAAACAGATACAAAATCACACAAAAAGTGCATAAGAGAGTACAAAACGGTTTTAGTCACAAAAGAAAGAGCATAGGCATAGAAAAAAGAACTACAATTATAATGGTCGGAGTGCAAATCTAATGTGAACAAAGGGGGTCACAAGATATTAAACATGAGGGGGAGTAGAGGAGGAGTAGAAATAAAGAAATAGAGAGAATTCTGTATATTTCTGACTTGAGACTAGCTGTGAAAGGATCAGATTTGCAAAGTTTTTTTAAGTCTATGGGTATGGGTACCTGAGAACCCCGGAAAATAGATTAGGCCAGATGAGTGATCTGAATGTATGGGAAATCGTTGGTAGGAGGGAGATTAAATTCAGAATGGAGGTCAGCAAAGGAGAGGAGGGAGCGTGTTTTATAGTCTACAATGTCTACAAAGCAGAAGAGGCCTGCTCTAAACCAGGGACCTGAGACCGCTGATGTAAGCCCAGGTACATACAGTATTGTGGGTGAAAGAGGAAAGCCATCATTGAAAAGTGTGGGGAGGACCAATTAAAAGTTGGCGGCCCAGGTGTGCCAAACATATACAGTAGATTTGAACAGAGAAGAGAGTTGGGATGGTTTGGAGCCAGCCACAGTGTCTATATCGCCATCCATTTAGAGTACAGTCATGGCCAAAAGTTTTGAGAATGATACAAATATTAATTTTTACAAAGTCTACTGCTTCAGTTTTTCTAATGGCAATTTGCATATACTCCAGAATGTTATAAAGAGTGATCAGCTTAACAGCAATTACTTGCAAAGTCAATATTTGCCTAGAAAATGAACTTTATCCCCCAAAACACATTTCAACATCATTGCAGCCCTGCCTTAAAAGGACCACCTAACATCGTTTCAGTGATTGCTCCATTAACACAGGTGTGGGTGTTGATGAGGACAGGGCTGGAGATCAATCTGTCATGATTAAGTAAGAATGACACCACTGGACACTTTAAAAGGAGGCTAGTGCTTGCCATCATTGTTTCTCTTCTGTTAACCATGGTTATCTCTAAAGAAACACGTGCAGTCATCATTGCACTGCACAAAAATGGCCTAACTGGGAAGAGTATTGCAGCTAGAAAGATTGCACCTCAGTCAACAATCTATCGCATCATCAAGAACTTCAAGGAGAGAGGTTCCATTGGTGCCAAAAAGGCTCCAGGGCGCCCAAGAAAGACCAGCAAGCGGCAGGACCGTCTCTTAAAAGTGTTTCAGCTGCGGGATCGGGCTACCAGCAGTGCAGAGCTTGCTGAGGACTGGCAGCAGGCAGGTGTGACTGCATCTGCACGCACTGTGAGGCGGAGACTCTTGGAGCAAGGCCTGGTCTCAAGGAGGGCAGCAAAGAAGCCACTTCTCTCCAGAAAAAACATCAGGGACAGACTGATATTCTGCAAAAGGTACAGGGAGTGGACTGCTGAGGACTGGGGTAAAGTCATTTTCTCTGATGAATCCCCTTTTCGATTGTTTGGAACATCTGGAAAACAGCTTATTCGGAGAAGAAGAGGTGAGCGCTACCACCAGTCTTGTCTCATGCCAACTGTAAAGCATCCTGAAACCATTCATGTGTGGGGTTGCTTCTCAGCCAAGGGAATCGGCTCTCTCACAGTCTTGCCTAAAAACACAGCCATGAATAAAGAATGGTACCAGAATGTCCTCCAAGAGCAACTTCTCCCAACCGTCCAAGAGCAGTTTGGCGCTCAACAATGCCTTTTCCAGCATGATGGAGCACCTTGCCATAAAGCAAAGGTGATAACTAAATGGCTCAGGGAACAAAACATGGAGATTTTGGGTCCATGGCCTGGAAACTCCCCAGATCTTAATCCCATTGAGAACTTGTGGTCAATCAAGAGACGGGTGGACAAACAAAAACCAACAAATTCAGACAAAATTAAAGCATTGATTCTGCAAGAATGGACTGCTATCAGTCAGGATTTGGTCCAGAAGTTGATTGAGAGCATGCCAGGGAGAATTGCAGAGGTCCTGAAGAAGAAGGGTCAACACTGCAAATATTGACTTGCTGCATTAACTCATTCTAACTGTCAATATAAGCTTCTGTTACTCATAATATGAATGCAATTCTATTTCTGTATGTGATAAAAACATCTGACAAACACACAGAAAAACCAGAGGGCAGCAGATCATGTGAAAATATAATATTTGTGTCATTCTCAAAACTTTTGGCCATGACTGTATGCTCTTAGAGCCATTTTTTTCAGACCTGGAGTTAGATCAATCGTTCTCCTATTCTTATCCCAATCTAGCCAGAAGGGGACATACCCAATCTAATCTTTATGTATCAGAGAGGGAAGGCAAGCATTAAGCCATGAGGCAAAAATCTTGGTGAACAGTTTGAGATCAGTACATAAATGGACCTAACATTTTTGCAGTGAAGGTGATCCCTCCCAGGTTTAGGGATGAGACTGAAGAAAGACCTGTTTTGGGCTTTTATTTTGCCTTCTTCTGGATCAACATGGTAGGATGGACCTGAGTATCATTCAATGTTATCAGCTATGTTACTGTGGAATGTGCTAGAAAAACTAGTTTGATCCATTGAAGTTCCACCTCGCAACTTACCAAATATATAGGATCTGCTGTTACTGATTTGGTGCCTTCAGAGGTTGTACATGACTCAATAGGTCAGAGCTGTTTGGGTGACACAACCTACACAATATTAGGCAGGTGGTTATGACTGATCTCATATCTATTTCATCTATCTATCTATCTATCTATCTATCTATCTATCTATCCATAAATTATCTCTATCTATTTACAGTATCTATGTATTTAGCTATCTATCTTTATATCCATCTATAATCTGTATCTAACTACAGTTTATAGCTACAGTTCTATCTATTATCTATCTGTTTATTATCTATCTATCCATCTATTATCTATCTACCTGTCTATTTATCTACAGCATCATTTATCTATCACAACATTCTGTCCTTTCCTCCTCTTGCACATTTTTCATTCTACAGTATCTATCATCTCTCTCTCTGATCTTCTATCTTTATCTATCTATCTATCTATCTATCTACAGTATCTATCTGTAGTGTTTATCTATATATCTATCTATCTATCTGTCTATCTATCTATCTCTCTCTCTCTCTGCTCTATCTATCTGAATCTATCTATCTATCTACAGTATCTATCTGTAGTGTTTATCTATCTCTTTATTTATCTCTCTCTCTCTCTGAATCTATCTATCTATTATGTATCAATCAATCATCTATGTATCTTGCATATATCTATTCCATTTAATACAAGCAATAATTTGCATATATCTTCTGTTGACATTGTCTCCATGTTTGTCCCTCAGTGTGGTCTGTTCCTTATCTTCTCCAGTTAATCTTAATTCAGATTGAGTTTCTTCCTGCTTAATTCCTTGTCCTTTCCTCCTCTTGCACATTTGTCACGATGACCTTCCATTATCAACATGTATCATCAGAAAAGGCTTGTGCTTGAGAGCAAACTTTAGAAGTGACTTCACTCAGAAGGAGAACCCCAAGGACAGTTTTCATTGTCCCTCTCCATTTCCATACAGGATCTCACCGGCAGTCCAGCTGCCCCGCTCATATATACACTTGTGATATTAATTGCTAGCTTTTAATTAGCGGAAACTGGATCGATCACTTAACGCAAGAGACTAAGTCGCTGCTTCAAGAATAAAACATCAGCACATACAGTACAAGGCACCTTCACAAGATTTATGTATAGTCGGCCGCCTGTGCCAAGAGCCACCAGCTGCCAAGTGAAAAGTCTGAAAAATCATTTGCAGCATTCTAATCAAGCCTAACAAGCTAATTGCATGGATGGCTTATGGCTGCCGGACCTCTATGGAGCGGGATGAGAGAGGTTTTATTACTGACAGAAATAAAGATACTCTATTCATTGTCGTAATCGGATTTTCTAAGAGAAGTAGACGCAGATGGGAAGATCAAACATATCTCTGGCTGTCTTAATGACTTTAGTTATACATCAAGATTCAATCCACTGTGCATAGACATCATGATCAGAACACCTGGAGATGCCAGAAAACAACTTTTACCATGCCAGGTGTTGTATCTTCAATAGGGCAAGAAAGTTGGATACATGTATGTATATCATAGATCATGGAGATGGAGGGTTCAGCCCTGGTGCACCTGTTGGGTGATGACTACATTACTAGAGCACCCATACACATAAGAGAAAAGTTGGCCAAATGAGACCAGCTGGCTATCTCATGCATACAGTGTCGGACTGGGATGTCTAGGGCCCACCAGTGGAATTGCTTCTAAGGGCCCACCATCAGGACTCCTGCAGATCAGCGGTACCAAGACAGGGTGGCTAAAGGTAATAACGTGTCGGGAGCCATGCTGCTCACCTGCCATAACATGTGTACCACTGCACTACCTAAACCTACTGCTACACCCTGTATGGCAAGTGAACAGTGTGGCTCCTAGAATTGTTACCATTACCTGTAGATCATCATTACAAATGTAATATTGCTATGTAATATCCTAAGCACAGGCCATCAATATTAGAAAGATGGATAAATACTTTGAAGACTTTGTCCAGGAATTGGTGCAACCCAAGTCCCGGACGGGAGGTGTAAAATAAAAAATAAATAAAAATGCATACTCACCTGTCCCCGGCACTCCGTTGTCCGCTGCCAGCGTCTATTCAGTCTCGTGCCAGCGCCTTCCTGCTGGGAGTCCTGCAACTCATGTGACTGGTAAGACCAATTAGGTACAGGATTTCCAGAAATGAGGCGCAACCATGAGACCGAACAGACACAGGCAGGGGACAATGGGGTGCTGGGGACAGCTAAGTATACTTTTTTTTTTTAATTTTTACACCTCCCTGGCGGCCACAGTGGTTGCTCCGGTTAATAGACAACCTCTTTTAAGGGGTTGCCGGGGCCAAATTTTTTTTATGGCCACTTCACTGGTCCCCCCATACAGTGGCCTCTTCACTGGTCCCCCATACTGTATGGGGAACAGTGATGGGGCCATTATATTGTGTGGGAGCAGTGATGGGGGCTGACATTCTGTGGGGGGGACATTAAACTGTGTGATGCATATTAAAGGGATTGTGCAGGGTTAATCTTTTTTATGGCCTATGGATAGGCCATAAATACCTGATCGGTAGGGGACTGACACACGGCCCCATCAGCTGTACAGCATCACTTCCGGCGCCTGTTCTGTACACAACACAGGGCCGGAAGCAGAAAGCTCCATCCGCTGTATAGCAGCCCGGCGCCTTCACTGCAGCTCAGCTCCTACTGACTTCAATAAGTGCTGAGATGCAGTGAAGGTGCCCGGGTAATACACAGTGGACAGAGCTTTCTGCTTCTGGCCCCATATTTTGTACAGGATGGGCGCCAGAAGTGGCTCCGTACAGCTGATCAGTCCGGGGTCAGCCCCCTACAGATCAGGTATCTATGGCCTATCCTGAGGATAAACCATAACAAATTATGTCTGGACAACCTCTTTAATATACCCCCCTAATGCACCACAATTTAAAGAGATTGTCCAGTGTAATTTTTTTCTTTTTTATAATTAGTCTGGAGGAGGTGAACCCCTCCCCCCAAAAAAACAAAAACATACTAAACGTACTCCCCGGTCCTCTGGTGTCAGCAGTTCACAGCACGGTCCAGTCCTGCAGCTCCGCTGTCTTCTTTTGCCGGACGTCCTCACTGGCTGTGACGTCCCAGGTCCCTTCCCTTAGGCCGCTGATTGGCCTCAGGGGTCACATGACATCGCAGCCCTGTACTGCGATATCACTGTGTACATTATCTCTTTACTGTGACATCACTGTGTTTATTATCCCTGTACTGTGACATTACTGCGTTTATTAACCCTGTACTGTGACATCCCTGTGTTTATTATCCTTGTACTGTGAAGTCACTGTATATATTATCCCTACACTGTGACATCAGTGTGTTTATTATTCCTGTACTGTGACATCACTGTGTATATTATCCCTGTACTGTGACATCACTGTATTTATGATCTCTATACTGTGACATAATTGTATTTGTTATCCCTTTACAGTGACATCACTATGGGACATATTTCCTGTGCTGTGACATCACTGTGCTTATTATGATACCACTGCTTCTTCTTCACAGGCCAAGTGACGTCACGTTCATTGGTCAAATGACCTTATGACAGCTCAGTCTCATTGAAGTGAATGGACTGAGCTGTGATACTAAGCACAGCCACTGTACAAATATTTGACGCTATGCTTGGTAAGCAGTGAAGAGGATGCAGTACTCACCTGAACACTGCGTCCTCTTCAAACAGATGATCAGCTGAGGGCCTAGGTGTCAGGCCATGGCCGATTTTTAATTGATCATGTATTATTACCCTCCAGATCTCAGCCCGCGTCAGCAGTGAACGTTTATTTTACAGACCTTGTGATTTACTTATTGCTTTCTAGTCTGCCAATGCTCTAACATAAAATAATCACACCCAGCATTTCTGTGCGCCTGGTTACAGGTGTGAATACTTCTGCAAGACAAGGGCAAAAACAAAAGCATAACATTCAGCGTTACAGTAAATCTGGTGCCATTACACACTGGAAAACAATAAATGGCGCCATTAGGCCCATTGCTTTTTGCATGATGAGGTATCACTATTCCATTTCTTCGCGGCAGCCAAATGTCAGGCATAAACCGCTTCACGTCATTGATTTCTGTCCCACAGCCGCCCTCTGTGTCACCTTGTCTAAATAAATTCATTACATTTGATAGATGAACACGAATAATAAAGTTTCCTTGCCAAAAGGAAAAGAAATGAGAATAAGAAATAATGGCAGCCAAATCTGCTTCTCCCTGTGTAATATCTCCTGTCATCTCGAGCGCGGCCAGATGCTGCTGTATTTATATGTATCACTCCCGTATCCTCCCGTACAGGCAGGAGAGGATTGGGCCTGTCTTCACACCTCAACCCATCTCCGACAACTGTGACACCTCATCTGATGTTCACTACCTCAAGCGGCACAGCATCCCCTGATACCGCAAACGTGTCCTGGTTTTCCAAACAGGGTCTAAGCTGCCATTGACTGCTTACTCTCCCTATCTGGCAGGATATAGAGCTTATAGACTCTATCCTTGGTAAATTATAGATGTAGCAGAGCTGACTTTGTCATTTAAAGGGTTATACAGTTTTATGTTACCATAAAGGTCAAACATTATATATAAAAAAAGCAGAACCTATCAGCAGGTCTGAAAAGCCCAATGACATACATCTGATCGGCGCTGTCGCCCTGAGCATTATGGTGTTTGTTCTAATGTGCCACACTGGATGCAATAGTTGCTGGTGGTGGTTGGGGGTTTCCTTTAAATTTACCTAGAATGCCGAAACTGATTTTCCATTGATGTTCCACGCGCAGTAGCCAGCACTCCGGCTCAATTGTGCCGGTGTGTGCGGCCGGCAGATGTCAAGAAGAGGAGGTGCTGGCCCCCCAGAAGAAATGATGTCCCATGCCCAGAAGGTCCGGACCAGTAGACTGGTAAGTATGATGGGGAGTTGAGTGACTTAGGAAGGGTTAGTAGTGGGTGGGCTAGCTAGGAAACAGGGAGGGGGTGTGAGAGAGAAAGGGAGGGGGAGGGAGTGAGAGAGGGAGGTGGTATGAGTCATCTCTGAGTGAAGGAATCCTGGTAGTTGTAGGAAAACACAGAACAGGAAGATGACCATGTAAGCACATGCAGAAGATACCAGGAGCTCACAGAGAAACCCAGAAATCACTCAAAACACTTGGGTGCACTTATTAACCTATTAATAGCACTAACTGACCTTTTTTAAAAATTATTTTTTTGCCCAGAAAACCTCTTTAACTTTTCAATAAAACTTTGCATAAGTCAGAGAAAAATGCCTCTTTCTCCTCTTACACTGCTGTTACTGCTAAACCAAGATTCCCTGTGAAATATCTGCTGAAGGTTACAGAGGTGTCATATTAGAGCTCACATCCGAAGTCTATGGAGAGGGAAGGGAAAAGGAGTGAGCAGAAGCTTACTTGTATAGCACCATCATATTCCACAGCACTTTTACAGACATTGTGGTCACTGTTCCATATAGGGCTCACAATCTATATTCCCTATCAGTATGTCTTTGGAGTGTGGGAGGAAACCGGAGTACCCAGAGGAAACCCATGCAAACACGGGGAGAACATACAAACTACTTGCAGGATTTGACCTAGGACTGCAGCGCTGCAAGGCTACAGTGCTATATCTCCCCAAGTGCTTATTCACATGAATACATGTCAGACATCATAGCAGCTAGTATCCACCACCAGCTCAGGGAGAACTGAAAATAAGAGATACAACCTGCAGTGAGGAAACTGCTAAAAACTGAAAATATAAGTCATGTAAGGACCAGAAATAGTGTTACGTCCCATGCACAAACACTATTCATTTATGCAAAACTCTACTGTATGTGGAGGAAGTAGTATAATGGAATTGCTCTGGTTGTCCTCTTTCTTAAAGGGGTTGTCCAGGTTGTTTTATTAATATTATTCTTAGGATACGTCATGAATATCTGATCAGGGGGGACTGATAGCTGACCCCCGCACAGATCAGTTATCAGGGGTGCATCTGATCTCTTAAATATACAGTGCAGGGAGCTAGAAGCAGATAGCTCCATGCTCTATATAGTGACTGAGTGCTGATCTATATAGTGCGGAGTTGAGTTGCACTATAGAGGGCACAGAGCTATCTGCTTCCGGCTCTGTACACTGTATATTACCGGCATTGAATGCCGTCCTGAACAGCTGACCCATGTGGAGGTATATGGCCTATCCATAAATAAAGAACATCCTTGACAACCCCTTTAACCCTTTGAATTACCTGTGGGGGATGTTTACATTAAACCATCCTCATATGTACCAGTTGCTACAATCCAGGCATCTATTGAGAAGTAAAGGACTGTGAATGTCAAACCATAAAATGCATTGGCGAATTTACTATTCATGGGTGATAAATATTTCAGCATATCCAAACAACAGTGCGGGTGAAGGGCTGAGCGGCGGCTTATAGAATCCGTGTTTAAGTTCAACGCTTAATAGCTGTAGAGACTTAAAGTAGTGACGACTTAATCAGCGCTAAAAGTCGCCGTCAGATTTACTTGCCTTCCCGGTATAGGCTTTAATATACTTATTTGGCTGGTTTAATTCCCATTGATTTGCTATGTTAGTTATTGCCTTTGATGTTCTAATGCACTCAGAAATCTGCTTATATTAATGGATATTTCAGCAATGCTTCACGCTGACATCATTTACACATGGCTTCTTTCTGAATGAATCGCGCACACCAATAAACCCAGCTGCAAGACATTAGAAGTAATAGGCCATTGCAAAGCAATTTCTATATATAGGCATATATAGAAGGATTTGCATACTGTATATGCCATCCTTAATATTAAAGGGGTTGTCCAGGGTTAAGGTTTTTATGACTTATCCTTAGGACTTGTGGGGTGTTCCCAATATGCATTGGTTACTACCTACGCAGAGTGGTCCAAGGAAAAAAACTGTGAATCGGCAACAGTGTCCTGAGTAGAGATGGAGCCAGGTTTGACCCGAATATCCCAATTGTTCGGTTTTTAGAACATCAAAAGAAATCAAAGCGTTTAGTCCCCCTCCCATAGCAATTGCCTACCCTTCCTCCATGTTTGTACGGCCATGAGTACACCTCATGTACAGAAGCTCCCAGACTGGCCAACTCTCTATGCTTCAATAGAAGTGAATAGGAGGGATCCAGTGCCTACACAGGAACCCCGGAGTCACTTTATTGGGTTGTCCTCCAATCCAGATGTTATACACAGCTGTAGCATATGGTATAGAACAGTATACATGGCATAAAGTATGTGGAGATACAGAGCAGACTTGTTTACTATGTGTGGATACTCTGAGGGGCGCTCTTGTTGGTTATCCTAATATAGCAGCTTCCTGAATGTGCAAGCAACAATGCAACGAGGTCCTGTGGCTGCAGACAAAGAGATCTTGTCACCAGATCTGAGAAGCCCAAAGACAGGCATCATCTGATAGATGCTGTCCCCTGAATATTTTAGTGTTTATCTAAATCTGTTCAGCTATTCCAAAGATATAAGCCCTGTTAGTATTATGCAAATTTGTGTATACTGGCCAAATGGGCCATAACACTGTATTTTTTCTGGTTGCTGGGTCTCTCTATGCTGTATGTTATATGTTACAGCCCACTTGGTTAGTATGAACTAATCTGCATCAACTCTAAAAGGGCTTATATCTTTGAAATAGCTGAACAGATTTGGTTAAACAAAGCACCAAAGTAAAGGCACCTATGTATTTCATTGTGCTTTCAGAGCTAGTGCCCAGTCCTCTTTAAGTCTCCTAATATTCAGAGAAGGACTAGTTGCAATTTAATATATAAGCAGCCTGCGATTAGTTCCTAGGTTTCCATACCGCTAGCCGCAGGTAGCCGGAATTTTACTATTAATTTGTATATCGGGGGTTCAGTGCTCTGTATAAGAAAAGGACGAAAAAAAGAGCACCAAATGCTATAAATCTATCATAGAGTTAATCAGAACAAAATATTGGATCTAAAAATCTCACAAAGTTGGACGTTCACCGAACATATACCAATACATTTGCTATGCTTAGATGTAAAGCCAAGGCCCAGATTACATACAGTACATGCGCTTTGTATTTTCTTCTGCAGGATAAGATAACACAACAATATTATTCCTGTGCCTGATGCACCTCAATAAACCTATTTTATGGAATAATCTCCCATATGAAATCTGCAGATATAGACTCAGTCCATTTCCTTGCTACTATTATTATTCACAGCCATCCAATTCCAGAGCAGAAATGCATTGCCTACTAGTATGTAATTTCTCACCAGTTATCAAACTCTTTTTCAGTGTACAGACTTCAGGAAGACTTTACGGTTGCGTTATTAAATGTCACCGTTGAGCCGCGCCGCGCCGCCTGCATCTGATATAGCGCTCCATTGGCTCAGTTTTATGCCGTTTCTATACTTGTTGTGATTTATTGTTGATTTTTTGCTCTGATTCTATAATGATTCCAAGCAGTGAGCCCACAAGGTATTATTATATGGCCATTTATAGCCCGGCATTGGGGAGATAACATCGGTATGAGAAATCTTCTGCTCATACATGAATAGAGCCTCGCAGGATATAAAATAGCTGCCTGCCACCAGGCATTGTGAGCCTGATAGAAATTGCTGACAGCGAATCCTAGCACCTACCTCGAATTTAGGTGTCTGAACAAATCACCAAGTTTCTCTCTTAATATGATTAAATTTCAACCTCGCCACACTCGGCGTCGCTTGTGCATTCAGTCCGCACGGTGGCCTGGTCCCCAGCTGATGGTGGGTCAGACCTAAGGCATCTACCTGGCACTACATTTTAATTCTGAGATATCAAAAGAGCTGTTTGAAGACGGGGAATGTAAATGGTCTGAAAATTTTTAGTGCCGTTCCAGCGCTTGTTGCTTTCCATACTAATAGGGTGTTTCAAAAACAATGTATCGAAGTTTAATTTACCAGATGATGAACTTAACATCCCGGCAACCTTGAAATTCCGTAGTGCGCAGGGAGCTGTGGGACACATCATTTAGCATGCAAAGTCATGGGGAACCATCGGAATTATTTCCCCGCCAATGCCTCCCATTCCATTTGTATGCTTTAGTTGGACAGTAGGTCAAGGGAAATTGTCCTCTAGTATTGTATTCAATCACGTGAATGTTGCTGATGGTCTTTCATTAGTTTGATCCCTATTGTAAGCTTCAGTCTGTATCTGTTTTGTTTCTGTATTTAAAGGGGTTGTACAGCAAATGAATCCTTTAAACACCGGAGCCAATTTTCACTTTTGCATTTCCGTTCCAAGAGCCATAATTTTTTTTTTTCTCAGTTCACAGGGTTGCATGGTGGCTTCTTATATTCTTGCTACACTAAGCTAACCCCCCCCCCCCCCGCCTAACTTCTAACTTACTTACTTTGCCAAAAATGTATATTTACCCAGATCTCTGAGGTGGCCATGAGACCAACCGAGGCACATTTTCTGATATTTCATTGACGTTCTGTTTCCCTGTTTCCGGAAACGGAACGTCACCAATAAACCCACCCCTTCCATTCCATCATACTTACCTGTCTTCCTGTCCAGATCTTCTGGGCATGATCACTTCCTTCAGGGGGACCAGCTCCTCCTTTCCTCTGACGTCTTTGCGCAGGCACCGGCAGAAGTTAAGAGAAGGAGCCAGTGGCACAGAAGAAAGTGATCTCCAGGACAGGAAGGCAGGTAAGTATAATGGGGTGGGGGGGTCGGCTGAGTTAGTTAGTTAGCAAGAGCTAGTAGTGCGCGGACTAGCTAGGGAAACAGGGAGGGGATGTGAGGGAGTGAGAGAGGGAGGGGGAGGGAGTGTGAGAGGGAGATCTGAGTGAAGAGCAATGCATCATGGTAGATGTAGGATAAAATAACAGGAAGCTACCCATGTAAATGCAGAGGATGCCAGGAGCTCCCAGAGAAACCCAGAAATCACTCAAAACATTGCAAAAGGTATTTGGTGCACTTATTAAACCATTAATAGCACTAAAAGCCCTTTTAAAAAAAAAAAAAAAAAAAAACTTTCTTTCCCCAGAAAACTCCTTTAATTCTGCTGGTCAGTATGATCAGAGCAATACCAAATATATATAGTATTTTTCATTTTTTTTAATGCCATATTCTGACAATCTTTGATGATGTTCGGGGTTCAAAAATCATTACAATATTGGGAAGGACCATGGCACCAGTCCTGTTTAGATGCCGTATTTGACCAAGATCCTACATTTGAATAGAGCAGCAGTTGCACATGTGTGCACTGGTCCACATTACGAAAATTGTAGTGAAAGGCTGTATTTGTGAGTTACCCACTCCTTCTGGTCCTCAACTTTGTCATGTGACCAGTAATAAAACTCTCCAACTGACAGTGTCTTATGTCTGAACAAGAAGTCAATTTCTCCATTCATTCCAAAAAGAGTCAAATTGAAGCTGTCACATGAGGCGCTGTGTGAGTTGGGGAGCATTATTGTTGGTCACATGACAAAGCTGAGGACCAAAAGGGAGTGGATAACTCACAAATACAGCCAAGCCACCAGTAAGGAGATTACATTCACTGCAGTTTCTATCATGTACCTTTCTAACAGGCATGAGAATAAAAAAATTTGTTGGAGTAATACTAAATTCATGATACAACCCTTTTAACCATCTCATTTAGCCATTTTTAGAATGCATTAGTTTATTGGCTACATTTTTTTAGTTTTTGAGCTATCAATGTGTTTTGCACTTTTTGTCATGACCAAAATAGGTTTCTTTTTAACAATAGACATTTAAAATTTTTACCCAAAAGCTCATAATTGTGTATAATAGCAACCTGTGTTACATTACCTATTGAAACTCTATGGCTTCCAGATGCCAATTCCCAGTCCCTGACTTGTCTCTGTATCCTGGCCTTTGAAGATGACATTAAGACACATGTGACTACTGTAGCCAATAAATGTATGTAGAAGTCATTTGTAGAGATTGGCAAATTGACTTACAATGAGCTGGATTGAAACCGAATATTCCAAATTGTTCAGGTTTTTACAAAACCAAACAAATGGAGATTTATCTCGGGTGAACTAAAATGGACACTGCATTATACTCTGGGGTCTCTTTAGCACTCTCCTGTGAAATCATGCACCCTGTGTCATTGCTAAGGCCTGTAATGTCGCATGATGTCACAGAGGAGGCAGAGACAGAGCGCCGAACACCACAAAGAGGCCCAAAAGAAGTAAGGGAAGATGATTATCAATGTTTTTTTTTTATTTTTTACACCTCCCCTGGGCCTCTACCTATTATATTCTGGAGTCTGAAGAGACCTCAGAATATAATAATGTCAATTTCACTTTTACATAACTTCAGCTGTGTTTTCCTTAGAAATTAGATAGATACTGTAGGTTCACTATGTTTTATAGGTAGGTTCCGAGGAGCCATAAGAGTGTTCTATACTATGTTTTATAGATAGGTTCCTAGGAGCCCTTACAGTACTATACACTATGTTTTATAGATAGGTACCTAGGAGCCCTTACAGTGCTATACACTATGTTTTATAGATAGGTTCCTAGGAGCCCTGACAGTGTTCTACACTATGTTTCATAGCTAGGTTCCAAGGAGCCCTAAGAGTATTCCACACTATGTTTAATAGATAGGTTCCTAGGAGCCCTGACAATGTTCTACACTATGTTTTATAGATGGGTTCCTAGGAGCCCTAACAGTGTTCTACACTATGTTTCATAGATATGTTCCTAGGAGCCATAAGAGTGCTCTACACTATGTTTTATAGATAGATTCCTAGGAGCCCTGACATTGTTCTACACTATGTTTTATAGATAGGTTCCTAGGAGCCCTTACAGTGTCATACACTATGTTTTATAGATAAGTTCCTAGGAGCCCTGACAGTGTCATACACTATGTTTCATAGATAAGTTCCTAGGAGTCCTGACAGTGTCATACACTATGTTTTATAGATAGTTTCCTAGGAGCTCTGACAGTGTCATACACTATATTTTATAGATAAGTTCCTAGGAGCCCTGACAGTGTCATACACTATGTTTTATAGATAGGTTCCTAGGAGCCCTGACAGTGTCATACACTATGTTTTATAGATAGGTTCCTAGGAGCCCTGACAGTGATCTACACTATGTTTTATAGATAGGTTCCTAGGAGCCCTGACAATGTTCTACACTATGTTTTATAGATAGGTTCCTAGGAGCCCTGACAGTGTTCTACACTATGTTTTATAGAAAGATTCCTAGGAGCCCTGACAGTGTTCTACACTATGTTTTATAGATAGGTTCCTAGGAGCCCTGACAGTGTCATACACTATATTTTATACATAAGTTCCTAGGAGCCCTGACAGTGTCATACACTATATTTTATAGATATATTCCTAGGAGCCTTGACAGTGTCATACACTATGCTTTATAGATAGGTTCCTAGGAGCCCTGACAGTGATCTACACTATGTTTTATAGATAGGTTCCTAGGAGCCCTGACAGTGTTCTACACTATGTTTTTTAGATAGGTTCCTAGGAGCCCTGACAGTGTTCTACACTATGTTTTATAGATAGGTTCCTAGGAGCCCTGACAGTGATCTACACTATGTTTTATAGATAGGTTCCTAGGAGCCCTGACAGTGTTCTACACTATGTTTTTTAGATAGGTTCCTAGGAGCCCTGACAGTGTTCTACACTATGTTTTTTAGATAGGTTCCTAGGAGCCCTGACAGTGTTCTACATTATGTTTTAAGCCAATTTAAGGTGTAGTTTAGAGATGAGCGAATTTTTAAAAAATTCGATTTGGCCAGTTCGCCGAATTTTCAGAAAAGATTTGATCTGAATTAATTTGCAGCAAATCACGTTAAAAAAACAGCTATTTCCTGGCTGCAGAGAGCCTGTATAGTGGTGTAGAACACTGTGCCTTGCAGTAACAAGGCTTTACAACATATAACTGCACCGCACAAGGACTAATAAGACCCCAATAATTTGAATTACACAGGTATGATCTATTGCAAACCTGCAATAAGCAGCAGTATAATGACAGTCAGTGCAGCATGGTGTAGTAGGATTGTTCCTAGTACCCAGGCTGCAAACACCCCAAATGAACCCTGTTCTGCTTCAATACTCTGTATAAATTCCTCCCTATCCTTTCCCTACACTTCTAATGCTCTTTTCCTAACTTCGATTGAGCAAAATATCAGTTTTCAAGTCTTTTCTACCACTTTCCCTAGCACCTGCTGACATCTCTCCCTGCACTAAGTACACTGGAAAATGCCTGAATCCAAGACGGCGGAGGGTATTTATAGGGCTGTGACATTGCAGGGCTGGCTGGCTGCTGATTGGCTGCACGCATGGCATTGTGGGTGATCCCACGTTCCCAGAGTTCCTTGCCCCATGTCCTAACATGTGCAGCAGCCATTTTAGGAAAAAATATGATTCGTTACCATGAAGCGTTACCATGAATCCGGATTCGATGCAAATCAAATATTTCCTGAAATTCGGATCGAATTCCACTTCGTCAGCTTCGATTCGGTCATCTCTAGTGTAGTTCATACAAACTTTGGTCGACCTGAAACTAATCAGGGACCCAAGCTGGCTGAGCCCGAAATGAATCCTGAGGGGTTCGCCCATCTCTAGTCATATGTCTGCGTTGAAATGAACACTGGAGGTCGGGATATTACTTGATTTGTTATTTTAAACCATTCTGAGCTTTTGGTCACAAATATTAAAGTGCTGGATAACTGCTTTGACCAGGCTGTTCTTTGACATGCCCGTAGGGGTGATACACCTTTTGTATACTCTTTATATTGAAACTTTTTTAATGATCAATATAAAACTTTGCCACCCACTTCCGCGCTGTCTGGCAGAACCACTCTGAGCCACAAACTTTTTCACACTTTGCAATCTGCTTTCTGCTGGAACTGACCTTAGTAAAGTCTTCATTGATTTGTTCGCTGGCGAGTCCAAATGTCAATACTCCTTGTTACTTTCAGATCTTTCAGCAGCTTTTAACCTAGCTAACCTCTATTTCCCCGTTCAGAAATTATCTACTCCTCGGGTTATTTTTCATTTAGTCCGCTTCTTTTATAGAGGGGATTTTTTTTTTCTAGATTGTATAAACTAAAGAAAAATTTTTTGTTTATATTAACTGTTTTTGGCCTTATGTATCGAGCCTTATCCTATTTCAGTATAGATGCTTGATTTTATTATGGTCAATATATATGCGTCCACTTTTTGGATTCTTGTATAAATTTTTTGTGCTATATAAAAATGTAAAAAAGTGTTTTTCTTTTAATTTAATAAATACCCTTACCCGCATTGTACTAATATGCTGCATTTAATACTACCCCCACCCTCTGCTGTTATGTGTATGCATGTATTTAGTCGCACCGTTATATATTTCTATTCGTTTCATGTCCGATCCCATTTTTAATCTTTCTTCTTGCGATGTTCCTAATGAATTCCCATTTTTCTATTATTAATATACAATACAGTCTTTAATTGAATCTACTTGGAACATATTAATGATGTCATGTTCACTGCTTCGAGACGTGGGTATATTGCAAAGGACAATAGAGTAAAACCGACTTTGAAACAAGATCTCATTTAGATCCCCTTGTACGACTTGCCACTCATAACAAGACACGTTTGGGTATCAAGGGTAGTTCTCTCTGTCAGCAGAAATACAGATTTGACAGTTTGAGGTAAGGCTTGTATTTCTTGCAGACCTTTTGGGATTTTCTTATAGAAATGAGTTAGTTAGGTTGCCATGGAAACGACAATGGAATCCTGTTTAACAAGCAATTCATGACACAATATCTATTTTGGGTGACCTGTACAAAAAAAAGAGGTCATAGACATATTCATTGTGATGCTGGATTGGTTGGCCAGGAACACAATTTATTTTCGGTATGGCTTAAGTGGTAAAACTCTAGACATTTGCTGTCTGCTCGTCCCGTGCGATTGCTCGGTGTCGGAATGTAAAGTTCCTGGAGTTACGGGATTTTAGAAAACTGCTGTGTGTATGTACAGGTGTGAAAGCTTTGCAGATAGAGAGAAAAAGACAAATCTAGTTCTACTTGAAAACAGTCTTATAATTCAATATCTGTATTTGCCATACTTTTGGGTTTGATGTTCCTTTAGCATGTCCCTCAAGACAAGGGTAACCCATGCAAGTTTACAGGCCATGGACACTGTAGTAGGGTCCTGATAGATTAAGGTTTAGTCTCACCAAAACAATCCCTTCTCTAAAACCGGCCACCTAGGAGATTCACTGATCACTTTTGTAGCTTGTGGAACCCTTGGCGATGAAGATCTGTCCAACCAGAGTGGTCACCATAGTGGAAATGTAGTATTACTATACACAGTGACATGAATTGTGTACTGGACTAGTCCAAACATGGGCATAAATTGAAGTGGGGCAGAGAGTGTGGTTGCACCCAGGCAAAAGAGCCTTAGGGGACCCATAAGGTGTCTCTTCCCAATATAAGGAGACCAGTACTATAACATTATAGTTAAGGAAACCTTGTACAGTATTTTCATTGGGGCTCAGGAGTTTCATCTCGCACATCTGAGTCTAAATACCTCACCCATCCTTTGGAGGGGCATATGGGTGGTACATGTGAAGAGAAACCTTTTTATGGCTGAGATATGAATATTCAGTTCATAGAGAGGAGTCCAATAGACAGGACCTTAACCTATAAGCCATAGTTGAGACTGCCTGGAGGACCCTGGATTACAAGGCCCCATTCACAAGTGAGAAAATGAAGAGGAATTTGAGGTGGACATTCACCTCGGAATCCTCTTCATTTTCCATCCCCCGGCTCTGCATCGGACTTTGGGCTCGGCTGCTGCTCCAGGTTAAGTTTGAACAGGACACACTTATTTTATCAGTGTCCAGCTACGATCTCTGCAAGCCATTGTTTTCTGCCCCGAAATCAGCAGCAAATTCCGCCGTGAGAATGGGGCCTTACTTTATTTCTCCTGTGGTGGATCTGCAGGATAAATGAACACTTGCTGCCAGGTTCCTCACATGTCTTCCGATGTTACAGTCTTGCTTTAGGACTCATCTACTTAGAAGACACCAGGAAGCCTGGTCCTCATGAAGGCAACCACTGTCTAGATGACCTAATAGGGAAAATGGGCTTCATAGATGGGATTCCCCACACTCAGGAGCTACATGTATGGGCTAGAACAGAGAAACCAATCCAATGGATTCAAGTCATATGTGATATTACATTTACAGTCCCTCAACCCAATGGTTGCCATGTTACATTTCTTGGTAGCAGTGATGACATCACATTTCCAGAATGTGACCTACAATCACTGACCTCGGCAGTACATAGCAGGGGAATTACCAGGTAAGCAATGATTCTTTTAGGTTTTTTATGGCATATTTCCTCTTGGTTAGATTTGTCCTATTTTGGATAACCCCTTAAAAATTTATGATTAGAAGTTTGGGAGGCATAGCCGATTAAAGTTGGTGAAGTACCTAGACAAAAAAAGTGGAGGCTCTTCCGTACCTTTCAGATCCAGTCCTAACCTGACCACTTATCACAGTCACAATGTCCACTCCCTAAATTCTATAGGAGCAACAACGAAGCTAGCAACTTCCTTAAAAAGAGAAAGTCACACATGTGGTCATCTCTCCACCTCTTCTCAGCTACATAAGATCAATGAACCACAGGGGACCACATCAATGAACCAGGGGACCACATTTGTCCTCTATGTGGGAATGCGTATAAACTACCTATAATGACTGTCAGGGGCACACCTATAAAATGCAAAGGAGGATTGGATTGGAATGGTGGCCTGGGACATGAGGGATAGGGGTGTAGCCATAGGGGGTGCAGGGGTAGCAGTTGCTAGTGGCCCTGGTCTGGACCTTAAGGGAACTGCAAAGGTTCTTCTACCACATAAAATATACCAGTTGGAACAAAGTAGGAAGGGGTCCCATTACGGGAGTTTCAAGGTGATGGAGTTTGGTGAAGGTCTTCTAGGTGGTGAAAATAAAACATATCCTCCATGATATATGACATTCACAATTCAGATTTATCATTCATAGCATTGACTTGGCATGAGTGAGAAAAGGTGAAGCAGTCTTTATATATCAGTATAATATGTAGCATGGCTGGATGCCGGCGATATAAAGAACATGAGGCAACAAGAAGCAGACCTGACTCTAATGTCAAATGGAAGATCAATCTCTTCATTTAATGGAAAAGTTTGGAGTGCCTTTCTAATTACTGGAGTTTGCCGGCAGAACTCTCACCGCCATCCTCGGTTTTAAGATCTAAGGTTTTTTTTTTTGTTTTTTTGTTTTTTTTTTTCAATTTGGAAACCGTAATTAGAGATAGAAGGAATAAGAGTCACTCAGCCAAAACTGCATTGTTTTACATATTTGAGGTAATTAATTCAATAGACGGCAACGCTTTGTCAAGTACAAATATTCTATTGTAGGAAATTCATTTACTCGTACGGGAAATGCAAATAAGGTAGAAAAGTTTTTGAACCTGAGGTTGTTTACAAGGGAGTCGGGTCATAAACAAGTCTATGGCCACCCAGGTTGATAATTATATAGAGACTGCATAGAGGGGGGATTTATCGAGACTGGCATTTCGTACCTTAGTCTTGATCCCCTGTGGGTTGGAGCGGAGATGCAACTAATTTATTAAGAGACACACACACACACATAAATTAGGCGCCTCGCTGGCAGTCTGTGCGCTAGGAGCTGGTGTAGATGTGAGCTATAATTCAACACCATTCTCTATAACAAATTATAGACAATCTGACAGGCCACGGGAGGTCATACCCTCGTCCACTAAGTTTCTGATAATTGCCCTGGAGGATGCAAATCCAAAAAATTTTGTGTAGAAATTGGTTTGTGCAAAATTTTTTGATTTTTCTATGCCAGAAATCTGCCTTAGATGCCATAGCAAATTTTTCCCTTAGTGTCAACATATGCCGTAATACAAATTCTAACACTCCATTCAGTAGGACTATCAGCTGTGTATCCACCTGACTTCTGAACAACACAACTGATGGTCCCAACCCCATTTATAAGGCAAGAAATCCCACTTATTAAACCTGACAGGGCACACCTGTGAAGTGAAAACCATTTCAGGTGACTACCTCTTGAAGCTCATCAAAAGAATGCCAAGAGTGTGCAAAGCAGTAATCAAAGCAAAAGGTGGCTACTTTGAAGAACCTAGAATATAAGACATATTTTCAGTTGTTTCACACTTTTTTGTTAAGTATATAATTCCACATGTGTTAATTCATAGTTTTGATGCCTTCAGTGTGAATCTACAATTTTTATAGTCATGAAAATATAGAAAACTCTTGGAATGAGAAGGTGTGTCCAAACTTTTGGTCTGTACTGTTTATATATATATATATATATATATATATATATATCCAGTATATATAATTAATAATAAAAGTAGTAAAACTAAAAAAAAAAACTATACAAATTTGGTTTAATCGACTTAATCGTATAGACCTAGTGAATAAATTTAACAGGTTATTTAAGCCGCACGGCGAATGATGCAAAATTTATAGCATAAAATCGTAACGCCAAAATTGCGTTTTCTTTTCTTCCCAGAAAGAGTTAATAAAAGTTATCTCATTGTGATATACCTACCCCAAAATAGTGCCATTGAACACTACCACTTGTCCTGCAAAAAAGTCCTCATACAGTTACATTAACAAAAAAATAAAATAGGAAAAAAAAAAATAAGAAAAATAAAAAAGTGACAGGTCTTGGTATGTGATAATGAAAAAATGCAAAAAAATGGTTTGGCCTATAACCGACCGGTCACTAAAGGGTGAAAAAAAACCCTGAATAATTTCATATAATCCTTGGTGTTTTATCTTCTAAAACTTGGTAAAACTTTCCACTTTTGTCTACTTGAATTTTTTTTTTCCCCGTGAAACAATTTAAAGAACTGGAGGAAGAAAAGGGTAATGTCAATGTTCATCAAAAGCCTTATAAAATGTAAGCCTGTGGGTATCAGATCATTTCATTACTTTGTTAAAGTATTGTTTCCATGGCGACCGCTATAATGGCGTAATTCCCTCTGCATTGATGCTGCACACTTCCAAGAGCTCATTACATTGGGATGTCAAGTCATAAATAATACCTTGGAGGAGTATTACCCCAATTTATATAGTACGACTCCCTAAACAAATGCCTAAATTTAGCTGGTAAGGCCATGTTGACAGGAGGGAGTGCTATTTAATCCAGGCGATATTTGGAAATGATTGTTCCTGCGTGTATGTAAACATGAGGTTAATTCTCATGCAAAGCCGCAGGGATTGCCGACATTGGATTTTAGCATGCAGACTCATTTACGGTGCAAAATGTCGTATTAACAAGGATAGTCACCAGGGCCGAAGCGTGGAAAGGTTAAATAGAGAAGGCTAATTCCATATCACTGTCATGGGAAGGTCTGCTCCTCTGACACCAAGATTTTTCCTGCAGATCTAATTGGCTATTACATATACTTTTCTCAGGTGATATTAATGAACAGTTCATCCTAAAAAAAGGGGGAAAAAAATTTGCAATATGTAGAAGTCTTCAAGTCGTCAAGTATACTCGGGCAATGTGGACATTACAGTTCTCAAAGGTGCTCAGCTTACTTGGATTTCTGTAGGCAAAAATATAACGAAAAAATAAGAAAATGAAAATCACAAAAATTACAGAGAACAAGAGAAAAGGGGTTGAATGATAAAAAGACAAAAAAAATAAAAAATTCCATATACTGTATATATAAGAAAATTGGCTTTAGAAAAAAAAAAATAAACTAAATCAAATAAAAAACAAAAAAATAAAAACTATTTCCTTTTTTTTTTCTCTTATATAAGCAACAATATGATTTTTCAGTTTTTTTCTTTCTGCTTGTAAAAGCTTAGATTGTACTAGAAAAGCCCATATCACGATCGGGTCATACATAAAGACATGTCCATCCTTATCTTTCCGCAAATTTCTTTAAAAGGAGTCTGTCACCAGAACCCAGCATATGAACCCTGCATATAGATAGGTTAGGAGCCCCATGAGTGTTTTCCCCTCGTGAATTGCTGCCTCTGTTGTCGAGATTTCGCCGCCTTTGTTAATATGCAAGTGAGCTGTTTGGAGCAATGAGGGTGTTGTCCTTGCTCCAAGGAGGTAAGTGGCGACGCCTTTATAGATCCAAAGCTCATTTGCATATTGTTAAAAACAGAGGAGAAAACACTGTTTGATTCAGGTGCCCCTAACCTATCTATCTGTGGGGCTGGGTTGATATGTTGGCTTCTGGTGACACATTCCCTTTAAGGGCTCTAATTTTTAACAATATAAATTAAATACAATATTACAAAATCCTTGCAAAACCCTCAACAGGCTACAACTCACCTCACAACTAATTGGTGGCCACATATAGACATGTATAGCCTAAAAAGCTCCCAACAGGTTGTTGCAAATTAATGTGTTTTTTGGAGGGAAGAGGGGGTTGTAGAACTGCTCATCTTGCACCCCATATATCGGGAGGAGTTCAACGAAAAGGATACTTGCCAACTTTTCTAAATTGGTCTCTGGAAACCAGCTGTGCTTCGGTGGCCATGCTACTCTCTGTAAATCCTTGCCCGATTTGCAAAGTTACTTTTACATGTTAACAAAAGCGTAACTTAGGCAGAACCAATAGTTTTTTTGGTGGTTCTCATCTAGACGCTGTGCTTTTCTGAAGAACCATATACAATAGCATAGTCGAAGATAATGGGTTATTACAGGATGGTTCACGGTTCATGTGCTATGGTAATCTCTGTCACAAAATCTTTAGTGTCACAAAATGTCATATTGGATCGGGGAATGCTATTCTGTGTCACTAACTTTCATTCTGACTCATAATGACTGATAGTGATATTTTGTAGCATAAACAGTATTTTTTGGTCACATAATACAGTATTTTGGAGCATGACATACTATTATGGGTCACATAGTGATATTGTTAAGCATAACGTGTGATATTGTGTCACAGAGTGATATTTTGTGACGCAAAATGCAAATCTGCATGATTTAGGCTGAGGCCCCACATAGCTGAAAAGCTAATTTTTTGTTTCAGATTTTGTTTTGGTTTTTTGAGCCAAAGCCAGGAGTGGATTGAGCAAAAGGTAGAAGTATAAGAACTTCCTAGATATTTCCTACTCCTTTTGCAGCCACTCTTGGGTTTGGCTCAAAAAACTACAGCAAAATCTGCAATGCAAAAGCAGTTTTTCAGAAATGTGGGGCCTTAGCCTAAAAGTGAATATGGACCAGGTTATCTGGATAAGTCGCACAGTAATGAAAGTCAATGAGGCCACTTTGCTACAACCACAACACAACAGTCAAAAGATATCCAAACCCATGCTGTTGGCTGTAAATAAATAGCATTTTCCACTTACTAGGTGGTGCTCTTGACCCCACTGTGACATTTTCCTTATAGAAGAGGTCATCGGGGCTCCTCTTCTCTTGGCCCCCTGACTGGTGTGGACAGCGCTCCGTTCCATAACATGGCAGCATCTGGAGGTGCATGTCATCATTACGTCACTCAGCCTCCTCCATAGTAACACAATATGCTCCAAATGTAGTGGAGGAGACTGAATGATCTACAGTGGGGAAAAAAAGTATTTAGTCAGCCACCAATTGTGCAAGTTCTCCCACTTAAAAAGATGAGGCCGGCCTGTAATTGACATCATAGGTAGACCTCAACTATGAGAGACAAAATGAGAAAACAAATCCAGAAAATCACATTGTCTGATTTTTTAAGAATTTATTTGCAAATTATGGTGGAAATTAAATATATGCTCACCTACAAACAAGCAAGATTTCTGGCTCTCACAGACCTGTAACTTCTTCTTTAAGAGGCTCCTCTGTACTCCACTCATTACCTGTAGTAATGGCTCCTGTTTGACATTGTTATCAGTATAAAAGACACCTGTCCACAACCTCAAACAGTCACACTCCAAACTCCACTATGGTGAAGACCAAAGAGCCGTGGAAGGACACCAGAAACAAAATTGTAGACCTGCACCAGGCTGGGAAGACTGAATCTGCAATAGGCAAGCAGCTTGGTGTGAAGAAATCAACTGTAGGAGCAATAATTAGAAAATGGAAGACATACAAGACCACTGATAATCTTCCTCGATCAGGGGCTCCACGCAAGATCTCACCCCGTGGGGTCAAAATGATCACAAGAATGGTGAGCAAAAATCCCAGAACCACATGGGGGGACCTAGTGAATGACCTGCAGAAAGCTGGGACTAACGTAACAAAGGCTACCGTCAGTAACACACTACGCCGCCAGGGACTCAGATCCTGCAGTGCCAGACGTGTCCCCCTGCTTAAGCCAGTACATATCCGGGCCCGTCTGAAGTTTGCTAGAGAGCATTTGGATGTTCCAGAAGAGTATTGGGAGAATGTCATATGGTCAGATGAAACCAAAGTAGAACTGTTTGGTAGAAACACAACTCGTCGTGTTTGGAGGAGAGTGAATGCTGAGTTGCATCCAAAGAACACCATACCTACTGCGAAGCATGGGGGTGGCAACATCATGCTTTGGGGCTGTTTCTCTGCAAAGAGACCAGGACGACTGATCCGTGTACATGAAAGAATAAATGGAGCCATGTATCGTGAGATTTTGAGTGCAAAACTTCTTCCATCAGCAAGGGCATTGAAGATGAAACGTGGCTGGGTCTTTCAGCATGACAATGATCCCAAGCACACTGCCAGGACAACGAAGGAGTGGCTTCGTAAGAAGCATTTCAAGGTCCTGGAGTGGGCTAGCCAGTCTCCAGATCTCAACCCCATAGAAAACCTTTGGAGGGAGTTGAAAGTCCGTGTTGCCCAGCGACAGCCCCAAAACATCCCTGCTCTAGAGGAGATCTGTATGGAGGAATGGGCCAACATACCAGCAGCAGTGTGTGCCAACCTTGTGAAGACTTACAGAAAACGTTTGACCTCTGTCATTGCCAACAAAGGATATATAACAATGTATTGAGATGAACTTTTGTTATTGACCAAATACTTATTTTCCACCGTAATTTGCAAATAAATTCTTAAAAAATCAGACAATGTGATTTTCTAGATATGTTTTCTCATTTTGTCTCTCATAGTTGAGGTCTACCTATGATGACAATTACAGGCCGACCTCATCTTTTTAAGTGGGAGAACTTGCACAATTGGTGGCTGACTAAATACTTTTTTTCCCACTGTATATGGTCAGATGGTCCTCAAGTCTCCCCCATGTTATGGACAGAAGCAGCGTCCATACAAGCCAGTGTGTGCATGAGGTCTTAGCAACATTGGAATTCCAAAATGTGGGAAGTTTTGTCCCTGTCCCCATAATACAGTACGCTCTACTGTGACACAGAATAATATAGCGAAAGACCAATGGAATCCCTGAATTCCTTAGAGTCTATTATCTTTGAAAATAAAAGGGTTAATTTAAATAGAAATTTGTGAAGGTTATCCCACTAACAATGTGTATATATGGCAAAGAACCAAACCTTCATTACCGAAGTCCATCTTAAAGGAACGGCATATGAATAAAAGTAAAAAGAGTCACAATAGGGTGACCTTATTATCTTCGGAAGGTGATTCCTCAGATGTAAATATGGATTTATCAAATGATGAAATACAATCTGCAGAGTACTCTAGGAAGAATTCCCACAAGAAGAAACATAGAGCGAGTAGGAGACATGGAGGAAAACCACAAAAATATGTGAAAAATGATGCAATCACGGTACTGAATTTATCAGCTTCCATCTTATCATCTGGAGAGATATCGATATTACAAAAAGGACTGAACTATGTGCCGACTATTGGGATGGACTTATATTCTACCATCACAGATGTAAATAGGTTTACTTGTCACTTTTTCAAGGAAGAAAAAACTACAGTCGATATCTCTGAAGATAAACCTACTATTAAACCTTCATTGGACAATAGTCGAGATATAACGTGACCATCTACTGATAATCTATGGGTTAATAATCTTACGGATATGACATACCGGTATGATATCCTCAGATAATGGAATACAAGATACATCACATCATCTTATTTTTCTCCTATACAGGCAAGAACTTCTGAAATGGATGAGTTTCAGATGATTGTAGGAAGATAACTGAAAGAATTGGTGGCCTCTGGTATTCGCAACAGGAAAGATTAACCCTTAAAACTCTGAAGAATAACCCCCACATTATAGTTCGGGCATCAGACACGGGGGGTCAGATCGTGGTATTAGATAGACTATTATATAGGAGGGAAGTGTTCAAAATATTACAAGATCCATGAGTTTATTGGGTCCTAGAGGGTGACTCAATCCATGACCTTAGATGCTCCTTGGAGGAATTAGTATTAGGGGGTGTTCACATGTAGGAATTTAACATTGAATTTGAGGAATCTGCCTCAATATCTGCCTCAAATGCAACCTGAAATCTGCCTCTTATTCATTTCAATGGGAGGCAGTAGCTGCTCACTCTTCAGGTGGATTCCGCCTGAGAACTCGCATTGCAATGAATGTGTGGTGAAAAATACACCTTTTAGGTCCAATTTGTCAAAATTGGCTCACGGAAATTGGAATTTGGCCCTGCCAATAAAGGCAAAATACAATTTCTGCTTCAATTGTATGTTCACACATAGAAACTTGCTGCGGATTTGGGGGCAGACTGAACCTCCCAATCCACAGTAGATTCTTCTCCAAATCTGTCTCCGATTGTTTTCAATGAGAGGCAGAGATCGCAGCAGGACACTGAACAAAATCAGGGTGATGATCTTGCCGCGGATTTTCTGGCTCGAGACTCTCAGTCATCTGGGTCTAACCAGAAGAGGAGACATTGGCATTCCATCACAGCTAGACCGCAGCTCAATACAGTGGCAATAAATGAAGAGGAATTTCTCATAATTTTCTGCCGTGTGAACAAGCCCTAAATTCAGCATCAAAATCCGCTTCAAAGGCTACGGCCCCACGTTGCGCAAATGTAGCTTTTTTTGTTGCAGATTTTGCTGCGATTGTTTGAGACAAAGCCAAGAATGGCTACAAAAGGAATGGGAAATATATAGGAAGTTATTATACTGTACTTCTACCTGCTGCTAAATCCACTATTGGCTTTGGCTCCAAAAACTGCAGCAAAATCTACAACAAAAAAAGCTGCGTTTCCGCTACATTGGGCCGTAGCCAAATTCAGGGTCAAAATCTGCCTCTGCTTTTATCAAGCAGAAAAAATCTGCTTCACATTCCTATGTGTGAACACCCCCTTAGAGGGGTTATCTTTGGGAGTGTTGATTCTAAATGTGCTGAGTTTCTCATACCAAACTGCCCAGATTCCACTTAAAATCGTCGGAGAGAAAAATCCTGCAAGAAGGACTTTTTTTCTCCTCTGGTTTTAGTATAAAATGGCAGAAAACGGGTGGAAACCGGGTGGGTCCCATTTTAGTCTGTGTAACTGCTTTTTAAGTGGACAGGATCTTTCGGATCCCCATCTTTCGGATCCCCATGTGAACCCAAACCCAAATGCTAGTGTGAACCTAGCGTAACATTCAGTGAGAGGCAGAAACAGCTCTCAATACAGAAGGGAAAGAGTGAAAAATGCAGAATTTCACAGAAAGGAGCCAAAATTTGTTAATAAAGTATATTACAAAATTAATTAATGACACAAATACAGCCAGAAATTCAAAAGTTGTCCAAAAATTTACTAAACACAGAGGTAAAACATTCACTGTGACCGAATGGACCTGTCCAAAATATTTGCCGCTAATCTGACTATGACGCTCAGTGTATTAATAGCAACGGGCAAGATGTATGGCAAGACGGCTCCTCGGTGCATTGGCCTTTGTACACCATTATAGTGTGAAGTCTATTTATACCTGTAGTCTTCTGTCTTCTATTTCCTAACTACCTGGTTTTATCCCTCTTTCGTGCCTGTGTGAACGGTTTCTTTTAATAGGCACTGCAGGTTATGTTACAAATACTGCCATTTGTCTTTGGATCCTTGGATGAGAACTGTAGGAAAGGCATTCATTGCTGACATCTGCTGTAAGAAAGCTCCGACCTTTTATTATTTCGTGGCTGATTCAGTGCATGAATCACACACTGTGGAGCCATTAGTCAGTGATGTCATCTTAACTCCCCGTCCAAGACAGAGACATAAAATGTACTGATATAAGAGCGGCAACATCATCTTGGTCTAAGGCAGGGATGGAAGTAGCAGGTGTCTGAGGTCCATATGAGATAATGTTTCTGTCACTGTTCATAATAATATACTACCTTGTAGGGATGAACTCTTATGAGGAGTATGGACAGAGACTTGTGATGTCATTGCTATCTCTGTCAATAATACTTAAAAGGTATGTCCATCTTTGAACACCATTTTACAGTTTGCATCCAGAATTAATTTACATGAAAAGTCAAGTAAGTTTATAAATACATTACATTACTTATCTTTGTACAAGCAATGCTACCTCTGATGCCGCCCCTGCTACCTCCTGTGTCACCCCCTCTACCTCATAGATTGTAAGCTCTTGCAAGCAGGGCCCTCAGTCCCAGTGTGTGAATTGACTGTTTCTTTGTAATGTATCTTTTTTGTCTGTACTTGAACCCTACAAATTGTACAGTGCTGTGGAATATGTTGGCGCTATATAAATAAAATGATTATTATTATTATTATTATTATTATTATTATTATTATTATCTGATATAGTTTGAGAGTTACAGCTGATATTATACTCCGGAGCTGCATTCACAATTCTGCAGCCTGGCTTAATATTTGCCTAGAGTTTGCTTTGCTGATTTGCTTTCTACTGTAGAAAAATATATTTGTTTCTACAGAATCCACCCTTTTCTGGAAACATCAAAAAAAAAAAAAAAACATTGCCTCTCTAATTCTCTCTCCTTTTCACTATTGCAATTCTCTTCTAATTGGGCTTCCTTTTACTAATCTCTCCCCTCTACAATCTGTCCTGAATGTGGCCGCCAGACTCATCTTTCTGTCAAACAGGTACACAGATGCATCTACCTTGTGTCTGTCTCTGCACTGGTTGCCCATCCATCACAGAATACAATATAAAATGATCACACTGACCTACAAATCCCTCCATAGTGCTCCCTACATCTCCCTCGTCACCGTCTACCTTCCTAACCGTCCTCTCCGTTCTGCCAATGAACATAGACTTGTGTCCTCTTTAATCCAGACATTCCACTTCCGTCTCCAAAACTTTTCTCGAGCTGCACCAGTGCTCTGGAATGCTTTATCTCGGACAATCTGTTTAATACCCATCTACAGCAGCTTCAAAAGGACCCAAAATCACATCTGTTTAGGCAGGCTTATCACATGACCTGATCACATTGCTATACACCTCTGCAGATTACACTAACATTTCTTATCCTATTCTATCCTTCCTCCTCTATTCCTCAGATCCTGACCCCTCCATCTAGAAGTTACTCTGCACTCCATGCACTTAGTATCTGTATATTCACAGATACCGGCTTGTGACGGTTCATACAGCTTCAGTTATATGACCCTATTTATCAAAAGATGGCTGGACCATTGTATCAAAAAGCCCTTACCACTTGTGTCCCCCTATATCCTCATAGATTGTAAACTCTTGCGAGCAGGGCCCTCACTCCTATTGTTTGTTATGGTAATTCTTTGTCACATTGTAATGTCTCATATTGTCTGTTCATGTTTCATCTGATTTATAAAGTGCTACGGAATATGTTGGTGCTATATAAAGTTATTAGTTAGTATTATTATTAGTGTTCCTGCCTGACAACCTGTCCACAATAAGGAAATCATGGCTGGGTTTCTAACAAGTTGTATCCATTGGCAACTGACCAAAGATTGTCACTATTAAATTGGTTAGAGACCATGTAATCTGGATCCAGTAATGTGGTCCATACATATAACCAGCCCTGGATCCAATAATGTGTCCCACACTTATAACCAGCCCTGGATCCAGTAATGCGGACCACATATATAACCAGCCCTGGATCCAATAATGTGTCCCACACTTATAACTAGCCCTGGATCCAGTAATGCTGGTCATATAACCTGGATCGAGTAATGTGGCTCACACACATAACCAGTGTTGGATCCAGTAATGTAGCCCTCACATACAACCAACCCTGGATCCAGTAATGTAGTCCTCACGTACAACCAACCCTGGATCCAATAATGTGGCCCTCACTTATAACCAGCCCTGGATTTAGTAATGTGGCCCTCACTTATAACCAGCCCTGGATTCAGTAATGTGGCCCTCACTTATAACCAGCCCTGGATTCCAGTAATGTGGCCCTCACTTATAACCAGCCCTGGATTCCGTAATGTGGCCATCACATACAACCAGCCCTGGATCCAGTAATGCGGCCCTGACATATAATCAGCCCTGGATCCAGTAATGCAGCCCACACTTATAACCATCCCGGGATCCAGTAATGTGGCCCACACTTATAACCAGCCCTGGATCCAGTAATGCTGGTCATATAACCTGGATCGAGTAATGTGGCCCACACATATAACCAGTGTTGGATCCAGTAATGTGGCTCACACATATAACCAGTGTTGGATCCAGTAATGTAGCCCTCACGTACAACCAATCCTTAATCCAGTAATGTGGCCCTCACTTATAACCAGTCCTGGATCCAGTAATGTGGCCCTCACTCATAACCAGCCCTGGATTCAGTAATGTGGCCCTCTCTTATAACCAGCCCTGGATCCAGTAATGCTGCCCTCACATACAACCAGCCCTGGATCCAGTAATGCGGCCCACACTTAAAACTAGGCCTGGATCCAGTAATGTGGCCCACATCTATAGCCAGTCCTGGATCCAGTAATGCGGTCCACACTTATAACCAGTCCTGGATCCAGTAATGTGGCCCTTCCTTATAACCAGTCCTGGATCCAGTAATGTGGCCCACACTTATAACCAGCCCTGGATTCAGTAGTGCAGCCCACACTTATAACCAGTCCTGGATCCAGTAATGCGGCCCACACTTATAACCAGCCCTGGATTCAGTAGTGCAGCCCACACTTATAACCAGTCCTGGATCCAGTAATGCCGCCCCACTTCCCCACATACAACCAGTCCTGCATCCAGTAATGCGGCCCACACTTATAACCAGCCCTGCATCCAGTAATGCGGCCCACACTTATAACCAGCCCTGGATCCAGTAATGCAGCCCACACTTATAACCAGCCCTGGATCCAGTAATGCAGCCCACACTTATAACCAGCCCTGGATCCAGTAATGCAGCCCACACTTATAACCAGCCCTGGATCCAGTAATGCGGCCCACACAAACCCGCCCGGCCCCCCAGTAATGCAGCCCACACTTATAACCAGCCCTGGATCCAGTAATGCCGCCCACACATACAACCAGCCCTGACCAGAATGCGGCCCACACAAACCAGCCCGATCCAGTAATGCGGCCCACACTTATAACCAGCCCTGGATCCAGTAATGCGGCCCATATAGCCTGAATTAAGTAATGTGGCTCAAACTTCTAACCAGTCCTGGATCCAGTAATGTGAATTATAGCAATAACCTAATTTACCTTGAAACATTTCTCTTCAGGACAATGTTAAGAAATGCGGCACTAAGTCTCCTGCCCGGGGTATTACTTCAGATCTTCACATGGATTATATTTTAATTTTATATCTTAAAGTACAGACATTATTAGAAAAAAGGAAATCATTCTCTGATTACTCATCTGAAATCTCAGAATAAAATGTTCTTTTGTGCAGCAATTATTTCGCATCTTCCTAGACCTGGCTTTCTGAATAGAAATAATTACTTTTCTATCTTTATTTTCTCCAATATCGCGGCGCTTTTTACCACTGTCAGACATTACTGAGACTCTCAGCGGTAATTACTATAATTTCACATACTCCATAGTCTTTTGCCTGCTTTTATTTATTCAACCTTGTGGCCTTGAGCAGCGCACCTTCTTCTAGTCCCATTGATCACACAAGCCATTTCTCTTTCTTAAGTGCAAGTGAAACCTTTATGTTTTCCTTATGACTCTAATCTATATTAGGGGAAATTAGCCTTAAAGGTGAAAAAAGCTATGACTGGAATAATAAATGCGTTACACATGGCGAAGCATGGGTTTATGAGATTAACAAAAGGAATGATAAAAGAGAATTTACCACTCATATTTTCTTAAGAATTTCAGCCAGTAGCAATGCAAGTCCTTGAGTCGTCCTTTAGTCTTAAGTTGTTGAAATTTCAGCTGGCTGACTACAGTAAAGATCAACCATTCCGACTCATACAGCCATTTTCTAAAAGGAAATGATGACTCCGTACATGTTATGAATTATAACACGGCACACAAAGAAGTCTATGGAGGGCTAATGTAATGTAATAAAAATATTCAATAAAATATAACAAAATCCTTAAAAGGCTGCAACCCACCACACAACCACTGGGTGGCCACACATAGACACATATAGAATATTTTACACAAAACAATATTGTCTTGAGAATCTAATCATCTCATGACACACCAATCTGGACAGGTTTACCCCAGGAGATAGAAAAGGAAGGATAATGGAGGAATTGTTTTTCTAATTGAATTTAAGGCCTCTCTATAAGGCTTTTTTCACATGACCATTCCATTTTTAAGGGACCCAACATCTGTGAAAAACAGGCATAAATGTCCATTTTTATGGCTGAGCGTTAAAAAAACTGATGAATTTTCTTGGTCTTTCTTTTTGACCCAATCCACTGGTCCATTTTTAACCCTTTCCAACCGCAAGCATTTTTTGATTTTCGTTTTTGACTCTCTGCCTTCCAAATCCCTTTTACTTTTTCATTTTTCCATTCGCAGAGCCATATGAGGTCTTAATGTTTGCAGGGCAAATTGTACTTCGTAATACCATTTAATATTCTGTACAATGTACTGGGAAGCTAAAAAAAAATTACTGAATGGGATGGAATTGGGAAAAAACTGCATTTCTGCAACTTTCTTAATTTTCTAAGTGTCCCAATTTATGACAAGACATTTAATAGGAGATTGGGGTAATTTTATAATGTGGGGCATTATTAAAGTCAGTTTTGCTGGAGCCCGCATTGACTTAATTTGCCCCACATTTATCCAATTTTGCATGATGCTTGATAAACTACCCTGTTCCTCCGCTTTCTATGCCACCCACTTACTGGGGGGAGATTGTGACTATTTTAGAGACTTTTTAACCACTTCAGTACTGGGCTATTTTCTCTGGTCCAGGACCGGACACATTTTGGGTTTTTTTCCTGCATGTGGTTTTGAGGGCTATAACATTTTTTTTTTCCTTTGGGTTATATTTCGGTGATAAATAGGGCTTTATTTTTATGTTGTTTTTATTTCTCCATGTTTTTTCTTTAATTTAATACTTGAGAAAATATTAAAAAAAAAAAAAAAGGAGGGGATATGTCTTGTTTTTCACATTTTTTCTTTTTTTTTTTTTTTTTTTTTTTTTTAAATAGAATGAAGTACTACAAGAAAAAAATTGAAAATTGTTTTCCCTCTCTGCTATGGTCATTTTTAGTTTGGTGACACTTATTGGTGTGTAACTGGGAACGGCACTAGAACCTATGACAGGGGAGTGGTAGTGGCTGCGGGGTTCATTTTATTTTATTTTTTTATTTTATTTTTTTTTTATACATTGGGCCCACCATAAGTTTTTTTTATGATTTCTCTTGTCTGTAACTGGGGCAGATACATTAGCTTCAGTTACAGGAGGAATGCAGCCTCCTATACTGTACTCCAGAGCTGATCTGGAACCCAGCAACTCACGGAGTTCCTGTCCCACTAATGGTCATGTGACGACTGGGTCAAAGGGAGCCGCATCATGGCGGCTCTCATAGCTGTGCACACAAAAATCGGGAACGTAGGGACGGTAATAAGCTGTCCCTGCCTTTCCTATGGGATGTCCAGCTGTAGTAACAGCCGGCATCCCGCTCCTAAAGCTGCACAATTTTGTGCAGCAGGCTAACCTTGCAAGGACGTATATGTATATCCTTGCAGGGTTAGAGGTGGACCACCTAGATGTATATATAGTCTATGGGGCCAAAACTGGTTAAAAAGTTGCAGTTCACAGATCACTTCCACACCCATTTTTCAAAACTGAAGAGAGCGGTGTAAAAATCCAAAATGTCACCTAAATGTTTGTAAAGGAATCGGGACGTCACTCGCATATATCACATCCCATGTCCTTTCTGTAGGCCACTCACTGGCTTCAGTGGTCACGTGCGGAAGGGACTTCTGCCAAAACAAGACCCCAAAGCAGCAGGACCGGACTGTGGTGGGAGACTCCAGAGGACTGGGTGCAGGTGAGTAAGGGTTTTGGGGTTTTTTTTCACCTTCCCCATCCTCCTTACCAAAAATGGGTTATCCTGGACAACCCCCCTTTAAGGTAAGAGTTTACACATCTGTATCTCAAAGAGTCAACATTATTCAAAAACAATATCAAAAACATAAAAAAATATATCATTGTCTATGAAATCCCCTTTTGGGTATTGAATGTTGCGCCTATATGCCTGGCCTGGTCTGGTCGTGACTGTGTGACTCAGACATTTAGACCACATACATATTTATAACTCCCACCAATAGCAGCAGCAGCTACAAAACCTAATCTCAGCAAAATCCTGCAAATAATTGGAAATCCTGAAAGGAATATCTGAATAGATAGTAGTATAGAATATTTCCTACAATAATAACATGCACATAGGGGTGACCTAGATTTACAGAACTTTCAAAGCTTCCACTTTTTTTTTTGTCTTAAGCAGACACAATAAGAACCTTAAATTCCCCCAAGGTATAGCATGTACATAGCACTGAGGAAAATGCTATAGAAATTGTATCATCTTATTATTTTACATTCCCAGGCTGTATGATACATAATTGCATATGTTGTTCTTCCTGTTGGTAAAGTAGGACTCTTTATCAGAGAGAATATGTATATGAGAGTGTCTTATAGCATGCCTGATGGGGTCTGGTCACATGCCCCTTGTACTACAGGAGGTGTTAAAGTACTCACCCCTCCCCCCTTCAGGAGATACAGCCACATACAGTGGGGAAAAAAAGTATTTAGTCAGCCACCAATTGTGCAAGTTCTCCCACTTAAAAAGATGAGGCCGGCCTGTAATTGTCATCATAGGTAGACCTCAACTATGAGAGACAAAATGAGAAAACAAATCCAGAAAATCACATTGTCTGATTTTTAAAGAATTTATTTGCAAATTATGATGGAAAATAAGTATTTGGTCACCTACAAACAAGCAAGATTTCTGGCTCACAGACCTGTAACTTCAAGAGGCTCCTCTGTCCTTCACTCATTACCTGTAGTAATGGCTCCTGTTTGATATTATCAGTATAAAAGACACCTCAAACAGTCACACTCCAAACTCCACTATGGTGAAGACCAAAGAGCTGTGGAAGGACCAGAAACAAAATGGTAGACCTGCACCAGGCTGGGAAGACTGAATCTGCAATAGGCAAGCAGCTTGGTGTGAAGAAATCACCTGTGGGAGCAATAATTAGAAAATGGAAGACATACAAGACCACTGATAATCTCCCTCCATCAGGGGCTCCACGCAAGATCTCACCCCGTGGGGTCAAAATGATCACAAGAACGGTGAGCAAAAATCCCAGAACCACACAGGGGGACCTAGTGACTGACCTGCAGAAAGCTGGGACTAACGTAACAAAGGCTACCATCAGTAACACACTACGCCGCCAGGGACTCAGATCCTGCAGTGCCAGACGTGTCCCCCTGCTTAAGCCAGTACATATCCGGGCCCGTCTGAAGTTTGCTAGAGAGCATTTGGATGTTCCAGAAGAGTATTGGGAGAATGTCATATGGTCAGATGAAACCAAAGTAGAACTGTTTGGTAGAAACACAACTCGTTGTGTTTGGAGGAGAGTGAATGCTGAGTTACATCCAAAGAACACTATACCTACTGTGAAGCATGGGGGTGGCAACATCATGCTTCGGGGCTGTTTCTCTGCAAATGGACCAGAACGACTGATCCATGTACATGAAAGAATGAATAGGGCCATGTATCGTGAGATTTTTAGTGCAAACCTCCTTCCATCAGCAAGGGCATTGAAGATGAAACGTGGCTGGGTCTTTCAGCATGACAATGAGCCCAAGCACACCGCCAGGACAACGAAGGAGCGGCTTCGTAAGAAGCATTTCAAGGTCCTGGAGTGGCCTAGCCAGTCTCCAGATCTCAACCCCATAGAAAACCTTTGGAGGAAGTTGAAAGTCCATGTTACCCAGTGACAGCCCCAAAACATCACTGCTCTAGAGGAGATCTGCATGGAGGAATGGGCCAACATACCAGCAACAGTGTGTGCCAACCTTGTGAAGACTTACAGAAAACATTTGACCTCTGTCATTGCCAACAAAGGATATATAACAAAGTATTGAGATGAACTTTTGTTATTGACCAAATACTTATTTTCCACATAATTTGCAAATAAATTCTTTAAAAATCAGACAATGTGATTTTCTGGATTTGTTTTCTCATTTTGTCTCTCATAGTTGAGGTCTACCTATGATGACAATTACAGGCCGGCCTCATCTTTTTAAGTGGGAGAACTTGCACAATTGGTGGCTGACTAAATACTTTTTTTTCCCCACTGTAGCTATAGTTAAACCAATGAAGCAATGCAGAGATAAACATCTTTTTATGGATATGCAAATCAGCCAGGAAGTGCACAGGGGGCGGGGCTGATTTACCAGATTTGCCTACAGACAGCTATCACTAAGGCAGAGGCTAAAGGGGTGAAGTTGAGCAAAGAGTTGGAGCACTTGCAACTGTCTGTATATAGTAAATCAGGCCCCGCCCCTTGTGCACTTGCAGGGTGGTTTGCATATTCATTAAAAGACGATTATTTCTACATTGCCTCATCAGTTCATTCCCACAATGTATGTTTTTGCTATTATTAAAGGCCCTTACATAGGACTATTGTTGGTTTGAGAGGTCTATCGGACTTGAAAGACTCCCTTTAGATGATGAAATTTGTTCTACTAGCAGTTACCAATAGGGGGAGCTCATTTCTTCATTCTGATCGCTATCTTCATCAGTTTAATAGATAGGGTAAGGTAAGGTACTTGGGGTTCCCCATTCCCATGATTGGGGTGTTCCCATCATTCGGACATCCACATCCTGTGAGTAGATGATAAATGTTGTTTATGGGAACACCTCCCCATTGTCTATATTGCCTATATTGGATATCTACCCCTGGCTCTTTAGTAATCACTGTTGGCTTGCAGATAGATAGGTTAGGGTCACCTGAATCATATAGTGTTTTCCCTCCATTGCGGAGATCACCTGAGATCGTTGATTATGTCAATATGTAAATGAGATCTTCAGAGCAATGACAAAGTCCTCGGTGCTCCAAATAGCTCATTTGCATATTGACAAAAGCAACAATATCTCAGCAATGGAGACATCGATTCACAAGGGGAAAACACTGTATGATTCAGGTGACCCTAACCTATCTATCTGTCGGGCTGGGGTGATATGGTGTGTTCTAGTGACTGACTACCCTTAAATTTCCAGGTTCTAGTAAATAAAGTTGATTATGTAGCCATCATAAGATATAAACTTACTAATAAACATTGGGTTTCCTGTTTATCAAAATGTTCCCTTTTTAAAGCAATTGAATTTGCGGTGGAATTTTTTTCTGTCCCATGTGGACATAGTGTGTAGGGACACATTTTATTGACAAGGGCAATGGTGGCACACAGTTGTCAATTTATTGATATATTTCCAGGAGGAATAACAGGGGAACATCAAAATGCAGGTTTCTAATTTTTCTGAAAATATATATATACTGATATGAACAGGATCTACTATTCATTTTTGTTATTTTTATTATTTTTTATACATATTTTTATACATGTTGTAATATACATTTATATGAAAGCTTTGGGCAGTGACGCCTCCATAAAATAATCATTGCTAATACAGTACAGTACAGTGTAGACTGACACTATTAGATCTGTCATTAGCCTTGTAAATTCTCCTGTTCTCCTATCATTTATAATGGGCTGGAGGAGCCAGGGACAAACAGTAATATATTCACAATTGGTAATTTTTGGATCCCATTTATTGCAATTGTCATATAAAAGCAAATGACTTTATTAGCAGTGGGATGCCCCGGAGCGGCTCATGACTTATTATCTGCAGAGAGACGGCTCCGTTGTAAGCAGAAGAGGCCGCAAAACAAAAACCTGTTTATCTCCTTCATACAGGGCAATCCTGGATATTCTGTAGTATGGGAGTTACTGTAGAGGAAACCTGAAGGCATGTTTCAGGTATTGAGAATATACTGTATGTATTTATGAGAGTATGTATGTATGTATGAGAGTATGTATGTATGTATGAGACCCTGCAGCAGCATCTCTTCTAGTCTTCCCAGCTAACCCAATGGTATAGATCAGGGCAGCCATCACTCTGCTTACCCTAAGTACTTCCTAGTTAGTAAAGATGAGAGAACTGGTTTGTAATGAGCCGGGTTCATTATAAATTTTCCAGCTGAACCCGATATTTTTGGGGTCCGCCACTCATAAGTCATTATTATACATAATAATAATCGGAGCTGTGGGCTCCCTCACCGCATTTGGTGCTCCTTTGTGGGCGTCTTCAGTCTGCTTCGGCCTCTACTGACCTCCTGGATGACATAGGCAGCCCTGGTGTGAGGCCCGTGATTGGGACCCACTGGAAAAGTGGGACATACCAACTTCATGACGCTTGCATTGAAGCATCATGAAGTTAGTGTACCCCAGGTGACCACTGAGGCCTAAACAGAGGCCTCAGCGGTACCCCCGGCTGCTCACGTCACCTAGGAGGCTAGAAGAGGACCAAAGATGCCCATGATGGAGCACCGGATGATGAGAGGTGACCCAGGAGAGGTGAGGGATGGTGAGTAGGACCATTATTTTAAAATATTATCCTTTGGAGTCTACTAGTGAGATGTCACCAAATACTCGTACACCTGCAGGATCTGTGTTCACCAGGCCCTTTACTTCATGTAGTTAAGTTACAAAACAATGATCGCAGTTGACCAACGCAATAACCTCATTGCAAAGACCATAGAGACATGGAATAAACTGGTGATGTCATTTTTTATTAATCAGCTGCTACTTATTGTGTTATTGTAATAAGCAGTGGGAGATCATTTTTATTCACCTGTCCACGCTCCTGTCCTGGATGCCCTCCACTGCCTACAGCTACGCCACGACACTGAATGGGGGTGGGGGGGGAAAGGGGGATCTAAATTTAGTGGTGGTGGGGTATGGGGGGTATAAAATGCGGGTCATAAACTGTGTGGGGGCCATAAATACTGGGATCATATGCTGTGGGAGGGGGGTAAAAAAAAAAAAAGAAAAAAGAGGGTCATATGCTGTGTGGAGGCCATAAAAAGGGGTCATATACTGTTTGGGGGGGCCATAAGAAATGGGTCATATACTAAGGGGGTGGCATAAGATGAGGGCCATATACCGTGTGGAGGGCCAGAAAAAGTAGGTGATGTATCGTGTGGTGGAAGAAAAAAAAAGGGTGTTATACTATGTGGGGGCCATATAAGGGGATTTTTTTGATCTGCCAATTGGGGTGCATGTGCTAATTAGGGGGACACCTTTCTATAGTTTGCCTCAAGCAAGTCTAGGTTCACCCCTGGGCACAGGACAGTCATCCCCTCTAGGGCACAGGTGTCACTGCTACCTCTGCACCCCTATAGCTATGGCCATCTTTTATACGTGGAGAGCATCATTGCCAGTCTCGGAAGTGCCAGGTCGGTTTGCATTCACGTGCCTGTCCATTATGGTATCTCCAAAGCTCAAGACTGTGTCTGTTTTCTTCTACTGTTTACAATGCAGATGGCAGCAGGAATACAGATGATTGTCGCAGGTATCGGCTGCCAGCAAATATTGCAGAGAGACCGAGAGCGCTTGATGTTTTTATAGGCAATCTGCCTTCTGCAGACTCCGAACTAACATAAGCTTTGTTTGTATCCAAATACTGCGCTCCTTATTCTGTGTGATAAGGCTGGATGTGTTCCAGTGGATTCAATGATTATAGAGATAGGAAATAATATATGTGCGGAATAACAGGAAAATCCACACAACATTAATTCATGACATGATCACCAATGATTGTTTTTCATGCGGAAAGAACTTGTATATTAGAGGCTTATTTATCAGGCTGGCGTTTGAGCTGGAGACGTGAGCCAACAACTTCCAAGAAGGTTCTTCTTCTCTTGGTATTACTAGAGATGGCCGAAACTCTCAAGATTCATTTCATTTCACGTTTGGATTTGTTTCGGGTTGAATACATTCGTCACAAACCAATAGTGACATTATTATAGTATGGAGTCTCTTCAGACCCCAGAGTATAATAAGTGGAGGCTCGGGGAGGTGAGCAAACATAATAGATAGTTATACTCACCTCATCTCTCCCGGCATCCTCGCGGCGTCCGGTGATCCCTTAGTGATGTCATGCACTCACAGATGAAGTCATTGACCCTTAGTAGTTGCATGGGGAGGCCCAACATCCATGACACTTTAACACAAGTAGTGTTTATGTCTCTGTGTGAAGAGACCCCAAAGCATAATAATTTCACTTTTGGTGGAACCCAAAACTTTTGGAAAATTCTTGTCGAATCCAGTTTGACTTAAACCAGTTCACTTAGCAGTTCAGCTAAGAATGCAAAATCTTCTTACAATATACATGTATTTTTGGTGAGTCAGAAAAGGTACTATGTCTCCTTAAAGGGAGTCTATCAATAGCAAAAGCACTTTTAAGCTAATGGCACGTTGGAATGGCCTTTAAAAAGGCCATTCTTCTCCTACGTTTCCTTGTTTTCTTCTCCCAGCCAATTCCAAGATAATTTGTTTCTTCGTGTATGTAAATGAGCACCACGGGGCACCCGGGGTGTACCTTCTCTTCGGCGAGCACCCATCGCGTCATCTCTTCTCACCGCCCCTTCGGCCGTTGCGGTGACTCCCCTCTTGGCCTTTCTTCTTACTTCTCGCTCTCAGCAAATTATCGCGACTGTGCATGCCCAATCGGGCCGCCATTTTTCAGTGGTCTGTCACAAGAGCGTTGCAGAGCCGATTGCGCATGCACAGTCACGAGAATTCGCTGCCAGCGAAAAGTAAGAATAAAGAAGGCCAAGAGTGGAGTCACCGCAACGGCCGAAGGGGTGATGAGAAGAGATGACGCGATGGGTGCTCATCGAAGAGAAGGTACGCCCCGGGTGCTCCGTGGTGCTCATTTACATATATGAAGAAACAAATTATCTTGGAATCGGCTGGAAGAAGAAAACAAGAAAAGGTAGGAGAAGAATGGCCTTTTTAAAGGCCATTCCAACATGCCATTAGCTTAAAAGTGCTTTTGGGAATGATAGACTCCCTTTAAAACGAATGTATCACCAATTTTAAAAAAAAATTTTAAAACCAGATAGTGAAATCTATCTTTTTTTCTAATTTGTTTTTATTTTCTGGTTGTAGATTTTTTTATTCTATTTTCTGTACATGATTATGGGTGCGGCCATCTTGCCTGAGCTTCTCTTCTACTCCGTTAACAGCATTTAGTGATTTGCTTTACAGCATAGTCTTGGTCATAGGCAGCAATAGTTTGGAGCTAACTCATTGAGGTCAATGGGAGAATTTTACAGTGATGGGTCAGTGGTGTTAACTATAAAGTTAACTTCTATAGTAATCCTATCTGTCTTTGTGATGTTGATAAGGTGACTGCTGCAATAAAAATCCCTAAAGAATTGCTAAGTGTTTTTCTATTATTAGTCTTAGTGGCCAGAGTGCAGGATATAGTACTTTTTTTTTTTTTTTTTTTAATATAGTGACATGCGAAATTAAAAATACAATCATCAAAAATCCTTAAAAAATATATTTAACAAAAGCTTGGTTTAAAATCTAGGTAATTTTTGTTGAGACATTCCCTTTAAGGAGACTACCTTTGCAGGCCATCTTTTATTGTGCAGAGTCTTACAGACCACACATGGCCTTGCTAAGAATTCCGCCATATAGTGTAGCTTCCAGACCCTCATTGAAATACATGAGAAAAAAATATTCAAATAAGTTCTCCTTGGTGGGAAAAGTAAAACTTGCTGTAGCGCCACCTTTTGGAAGGTGGCTTTTTATAAATCAATGTCTGGTTTTCTCAAAACCTAGTGAAATGGGATTATGCACTGATGAGGGGCAATCACCTCGAAACAGCTGTCTGCAGATGGGTCTCTCTACGTTTGGAGGAGATATTCTGGTTTGGCTTTAATCCCAGATCATGTCACTAGGTTTCTAGAAAAGCAGGCATTGATCTATAGGGCGCTACCTTGTTATGCTGTTCTTCTGTTATTCCTCCTGGAAATTTATGAATAATCTGAGAACTGTCATTGGGTGTGTCTCTGCATCCTCTGACAGTGTCCATTCAAGGCTGGCCCTATAAGGACTCACCTTATTGACAACAGAATAGTGCCATCCTGTTGTCAATTTGTTCATGAGGTATAACAGAGGAACAGTTCTATGAAAAGATGCTTCAGAATTGTTATTGTACAGGGAATATAATTATTTTCTATGCACGTATAATCCCCTGGGTACCACTTGACTGGTCATTCTCACCGCCATATTGGCATTGAGGTCAGCTTGTTTTTCCCACCTTTAAGTACTTAGAATTTGGCGAATCTCTCCTGGCACAAATCTTAGTTGTTTTGCAGTTTTAATAGATATCCTAAGTATCATAGATTTTTCATGTTTTCTCTGTTGGCCGGATACAATGGTTCCCTGGATATCTATAAGGCAGCATTACGACATTAACAGTAAGCCAACCATAATATTCAGCACAATGTAATAGAAACTTAATAACAACACTAACTCTACTTGGATCTCTAAATGCATCAAAATAATAAGAATCGTACAATATAATTACATTTTCCAGTAAAAAACAATATTTGACTTCATTATTTTTTTTAAAGTAAACATCGCATCATTTTCTGGTAATTTATTTATTTGACACAAAGGAAATGCCCAATATCCTGACCACCCAAGAGGCCGGTATTATACATAGTTATCTGTCAACTTGTCCATTATGGCCTGAAAGTACTTACCTCCTCTATGGCAGTAATAGGTAGCAATGATGGGCGCAGACATGGATGTGCTGCTAACTTCCTCCTAGCACCTGTGAGGGGCACTACAGGCTACATAAATAGACTGCTGCATTAGTGAGGCTCCAGACTAAACCGCCAGACTGCTTTTATAGGGGGAGGTCCAGGCTACACAGCCAGACTGATTTTATAGGGGGACGTCCAGTCTACACACCGTCAGACTACTTTTATAGGGGGAGGTCCAGACTACACAGTCAGACTGATTTTATAGGGGGAGGTCCAGTCTACACACAGTCAGACTGCTTTTATAGGAGGAGGTCCAGACTACACATGGTCAGACTGCTTTTATAGGGGAAGGTCCAGACTACACATGGTCAGACTGCTTTTATAGGGGAAGGTCCAGACTACACATAGTCAGACTGCTTTTATAGGGGAAGGTCCAGACTACACATAGTCAGACTGCTTTTATAGGAGGAGGTCCAGACTACACATGGTCAGACTGCTTTTATAGGGGAAGGTCCAGACTACACATGGTCAGACTGCTTTTATAGGGGAAGGTCCAGACTACACATGGTCAGACTGCTTTTATAGGGGAAGGTCCAGACTACACATGGTCAGACTGCTTTTATAGGGGGAGGTCCAGACTACACACGGTCAGACTGCTTTTATAGGGGGAGGTCCAGACTACACAGCCAGACTGATTTTATAGGGGGACGTCCAGTCTACACACCGTCAGACTACTTTTATAGGGGGAGGTCCAGACTACACAGTCAGACTGATTTTATAGGGGGACGTCCAGTCTGCACAGTCAGACTGATTTTATAGGGGGACGTCCAGTCTACACACAGTCAGACTGCTTTTATAGGAGGAGGTCCAGACTACACATGGTCAGACTGCTTTTATAGGAGGAGGTCCAGACTACACATGGTCAGACTGCTTTTATAGGGGAAGGTCCAGACTACACATGGTCAGACTGCTTTTATAGGGGGAGGTCCAGACTACACAGTCAGACTGATTTTATAGGGGGACGTCCAGTCTACACACCGTCAGACTACTTTTATAGGGGGAGGTCCAGACTACACAGTCAGACTGATTTTATAGGGGGAGGCCCAGGCTACACAGCCAGACTGATTTTATAGGGGGACGTCCAGTCTACACACCGTCAGACTACTTTTATAGGGGGAGGTCCAGACTACACAGTCAGACTGATTTTATAGGGGGACGTCCAGTCTACACACAGTCAGACTGCTTTTATAGGAGGAGGTCCAGACTACACATTGTCAGACTGCTTTTATAGGGGAAGGTCCAGACTACACATAGTCAGACTGCTTTTATAGGGGAAGGTCCAGACTACACATGGTCAGACTGCTTTTATAGGGGAAGGTCCAGACTACACATAGTCAGACTGCTTTTATAGGGGAAGGTCCAGACTACACATGGTCAGACTGCTTTTATAGGGGAAGGTCCAGACTACACATGGTCAGACTGCTTTTATAGGGGAAGGTCCAGACTACACATGGTCAGACTGCTTTTATAGGGGAAGGTCCAGACTACACATGGTCAGACTGCTTTTATAGGGGGAGGTCCAGACTACACAGCCAGACTGCTTTTATAGGAGGAGGCTCAGACTACTCAGACTGCTGTCACATGTAGAGCTCCAAACTACATAGACAGATTGTTATTGTAAAGGGAAGTTGTGACTACTTAGCAGGCTGTTGTAGAAGATGCAGACTTCACAGCCAAATCGCTGCTATAGGGGGAGGTCCAGACTACACAGTCAGACTGCTATTAAAGGGGGCTCCAGGCTACACAGCTAGACTGCTATTAAAGGGGGCTCTAGGCTACACAGCTAGACTGCTATTAAAGGGGGCTCCAGGCTACACAGCTAGACTGCTGTTAAAAGTGTGCTAATGACTTTACATCCAAACTACTTTTATAGGGGGAGGTTCAGACTACACTGCTAGACTACTATTATAGGGTGGCTCCAAACTACAGAATCAGTCTGCTGTTATAGGGGAAAGTCAGACTACACAGCTAGACTGCTTTTATAGGGTAAGGTACAGAATAATAATAATACATTTTATTTATATAGCGCCAACATATTCCGCAGCTCTTTACAATTTGTAGGATTCAAGTACAGACAAAAAAGATACATTACAAAGAAATAGCCAATTCACACACTGGGACTGAGGGCCCTGCTCACAAGAGCTTACAATCTATGAGGTAGAGGGGGTGACACAAGAGGTAAGAGGAACAGAATACTGAGTCAGACTGCTGTTATAGGGGGAGATCCAGACTACATAGCCAGGGTACTGTTTTAGGAGGAGGTTCAGACTACACAGCCAGACTACTGTTCTAGGGGGTGCTCGTGACTCTTTATGTTACATTAGAAATCATTTTGCTTACCCACTGCTACTCTGTACAACCCTTGGCTTGACTGAATGGGAACACTAGGATTGCACTTGATGTGTATGATTAAAGGGGTTTCCATGGTACACTGTGTAGTGGTCATGTAGGTATATTGCAGCTCAGATCCCATTTACTTGAATGGGTTCTGGGCTGCAGTATCAGGAGCATCCACTACACATGATATCCACCATATGATTTGTCAACTAAATTGCTGCACTGAAACTGGTTACATGCTTCCCCATTCCATGGTGCATGTAACAGATTGGGAGGGGGAAGCACAATTCATGAACACCACTATGAGTATGAGTATAGTAAGTCAAATAACCTTTCAAATTGGTATATGCCTTAAATTTAAAGTGTATCAATCTGTTTCGGCTCCTTCTAGTGGTGGCTGCAGGCAGCCAGAATGTTATCATTTAACTCTATAGCTATCCAGGGGATTTGTAGCTCTGTATTAGATAAACAGAACTCCACCTGCTATAAAGATATACTAAACAATTCATCGGCACTTTATGTTGGACCTACAAATGACTTGATGGTAAAAGGTAGAGTTTCACTTTAAGATGCTTTCCCTATATCCATAACCTATATGTCAGCACTGTGTTTACAAATATTTGCTCTCTTGGGTTTCCACGAATGGATGTGCGTCAGCCAAGAAGATACATTATTAGTTTAGAAGTAATTAATAACAATTAGTGCTAATTATATTATTTTCATACAAAATGTTATCAGTTAAAAATGCAATTAATCTCAATGTATCTCAAGGCTGATTATTTAAGATTGCCTCGGCATGACAGGAGAGCGGAGCTCTTAAATGATATGATGGCCTATTTTCACCACATGGCAGAGATTAATGAAGTTCTAATGTTTTATTCATTCAGAGGCAGAGCTGCGGCTCTCTAGGTTACAAGACGTGATGAGGAAACTCGACTATTTGAGAACTTGAGGGCCCCATAAGTTAGGACTGAAGTTTTGACTTTAATCATGAAGAAGTTGTTCTAGTCCCTACGATGATATTTTTCTTCGCTTTGACTTTTAGTCGCTGCTATGGTCTGAAGAACTTCTTCAATCTCTTTAACTTTTTTGATTTTTGTTGTTTTTTTTTTTATGTGATCATCTATATGAAAAAAATTCTCAAACTGGCCACTGGAGTATAGCTCACTTGTGTGAACAGGGCCGGCGTTAGGGGGGGGGCAAACTGGGCAACTGTCCAGGGCCCCGTCCCCAAAGGGGCCCCCGGGATCCGGAGCCTGATTACTCGGGATCCCGGAGTCAGGACGGCCATATTAATAACAGAAAGGGACCCAGCGTCATGTGCCGCAGGGTCCCTTTCAGATGTGAGTGAAAATAACAAACATTTTTACTCACCTGTCCTTGGCTTGGCGTCCGACGTCATCTTCCGGCGTTCCAGACATCACCGCTGAGGCCTGGCTACAGCGGTCACGTGGGGGCGTGCTGACAGCGTGCCTCACGTAATCGCTGAGGCCCAATCACAGGCCTCAGCGATGACGTCCACAATGCGTGACGTCAGCCGCAGAGAAGAGGAAGCAGTCGCCGGCGGGGATAGCGGAGCAGCGCGAGGAGGCCCAGCAGAGGTAAGAACAAGGTGAGTATATCTGTTTGTTATTTTCCCTTATCTCTTCTGGGCCTTCGATTATTATACTCTGGGGTCTGAAGAGACCCCAGAGTATAATATAATAGTAGCACTGACGGAGTCTGTAGAGCCACTGTGGAGCATTATACTGGGGGGCCCCCTCTGGATAGCATATTATACTGTGTAGGGCCACTGTGGAGCATTATACTAGGGGGCCCCCTCTGGATAGCATATTATACTGTGTGGGCCCCCTGTGGAGCATTATACTACGGGGCCCCCTCTGGATTGCATATATATTGTTTTGGGCCACTGTGGAGCATTATACTGGGGGCCCCTCTGGAGAGCATGTTATATTCTGTGGGGTTACTTTGGAGCATTATGCGCTCCAGAGGGGCCCCCCAGTATAATGCTCCAAAGTGGCCCCACAGTATATAACATGCTCTCCAGAGGGCCCCCTCCCCAGTATAATGCTCCACAGTGGCCCCACACAGTATAATATGCTATCTAGAGGGACCCCCCAGTATAATGCTCCACAGTGGCCCACACAGTATAATATGCTATCTAGAGGGGCCCCCAGTATAATGCTCCACAGTGGCCCAAAACAGTATAATATGCACTCCAGAGGCCCCCCCCCCCACAGTATAATGCTCCACGGTGGCCCCACACAATATAATATCCTCTCCAGAGGGGACCCCAGTGTATGGGGGGGGCGGCTCTGGAGAGCATATTATACTGTTTTGGGCCACTGTGGAGCATTATACTGGGGGGCGGGCTCTGGAGATCATATTATACTGGTTTGGGCCACTGTGGAGCATTATACTGGGGTAACCTGTCTGGGCAGTATATTATACTGTGTGGAGGCCATTCTGGAGTATGTTATACTGAGTGGGGTCACTGTGGAGCATTATTTTGGGGGAGCCATCAGCAGAGCATATTATATTGTGTGGTGCCACTGTGGGGCATTTTGCGGGGGGAACTAAGGAACATTATACTAGGGAGCCCTCTGGGGAGCATATTATACTGCGTGGGGCCTACTGTGGAACATTATACTGGGGGGATGCTCTGGGGAGCATAATATATTGCGTGGGGCCACTGTGGAGCAAAATACTGGGGGGGGGGCACTGTTGAGCATTATACTAGTGGGGGCCCTCTGGAGAGCATATTATACTATGGGCCACTGTGGAGCTTTATACTGGGGGGAAGGGGCAGTGTGGGGGAGCCGGTTATACTGTGTGGGGCCACTGTGGAGTGTATTATATTGTGTGGGGCTTTTCGGGAGAATGTTATACTCTGTGGGGCCATTGTAGAGCATTATACTGGGGAACCCCTCTGGGTAGTATATCATACTGTGTGGAGGCCATTGTGGAGCATGTTATACTATGTTAGACCACTGTGGGGTGCATATTATACTGTATGGAGCATATTATATTGTGAGGGGCTGCTGGGGAGCATATTGCACTATCTGGGGCCACTAAGGGGTAGTATACTTTGTGGGCCACTGTGGAGTATTATACTGTGTGGAGCCTTATATACCATGTGGGGCCACTATGGGGGGCTCAGGGGAGCATTTTATACTGTGTGGGGCCACTGTGGAGCATTATATACCATGTGGGGAAACTGTGGAGGGCTCAGGGGAGTATCGTATACTGTGGAGAACTATATACCATGTGGAGCATTATACTGTGGGGGGGGGGGGGCTCAAAATTCCTGTGTGTGCTATGTCTGCATCACAGCTCCCTCACTATAATCTTGCACATATGTTTAGTGCTCCATGGCCATGTCATTCCCCATACAGTACTGTGCATGAACTGGCCATGGAGTTATTGGGGCCTGCACAGTACTATAGGGGCTGACTATACTGGGAACATACTCAGTAACACCAGATAGTCAGCACATATGTAAGACTTCAGTGAAGGAGCCGTGGTGTAGGCTATTAGCAGGAAGCTGTTGGGTGGGGCCCCAGAACAAGTTCCTCTGGTGGGCCTAAGGCCCTTCATTCCGACACTGTATAACGGAAAACTATTATATATAAGGGTGGGTTACTATATATAATTGGGAAACTTAAATATGAGGGGGCTATTATAAGGGGGAACTATTATTTATAAGATGGGCTATTATTTATAAGGGGGGAACTGTTTATAAGGGGGGTATAATTGTTAAGTGGGGCTTATTTATAAAGGGGGCTATTAGTGATAATGGGGACTATTATTTATAAGGGTAACTATTATTTATGAGGGGGCTATTATTTATAAGGGAGCAGTATTATTTTTACGGGGTGACTGTTACTGATAAGGGGGATATTACTGATGCAGGGCACTATTCATCATTTATAAGGGCGCTATTACTGATAAGGGTGTAATATTATTTATAAGCAGGGGCTATTATTTATTAAGTAGGTGTTATAATAACTGATGACTAGGTGCAAAAATCTATTAGGTGGTACAAAGGTGCTCATTTGAATTGTGTGTGGTAAAATGGGGCTTGTTATTACTTTTTTGTTGGCAGAAAGGAGGCGTTATTATAGGGGCTGCGACTGGAAGACGATGGTGTTGTTTGCATATCAGCATTTGGGGCCCCGCTTTTAATTTTGCCCAGGGCCCCACTTTGTCTAAAACCGGCCCTGTGTGTGAAAGTGACATTATTGTATCTGTCTTCTCTTCAGACCCCAGAGTATAATAGATGGAGGCTCAGGGGAGGTGTAAAAAGTGCGTCTGGCACTATCCTTGTGATGTCCGGTGAACTTCTGTGACATCATTGGCTTGGGGGTCACAGCCTCAGTGCTGAGCTCAGTCTGATGACATCACAGAAGAGCCTCGGATGCCGCGAGAAGGCCCAAGAGAGATAACGGAAGGTGAGTATAAGTGTTTTTTTTTTTTTCACCTCCCCTGAGCCTCTAAATATTATACTCTGGGATCTTAAGAGATCTTGGAGAGTATAATGAGGCAGCCATTTTAGTTCGCCTGAGACAAATCTCCATCTGTTCGGTTTCTTAAGAATATTTGGAATATCCAGGACGAAACCAGTTCGTTACGAGCCGATTTACCCATCTCTAGTACAGTCATGGCCAAAAGTTTTGAGAATGACACAAATATTATATTTTCACATGATCTGCTGCCCTCTGGTTTTTATGTGTGTTTGTCAGATGTTTTTATCACATCCAGAAATATAATTGCATTCATATTATGAGTAACAGAAGCTTATATTGACAGTTAGAATGAGTTAATGCAGCAAGTCAATATTTGCAGTGTTGACCCTTCTTCTTCAGGACCTCTGCAATTCTCCCTGGCATGCTCTCAATCAACTTCTGGACCAAATCCTGACTGATAGCAGTCCATTCTTGCAGAATCAATGCTTTAATTTTGTCTGAATTTGTTGGTTTTTGTTTGTCCACCCGTCTCTTGATTGACCACAAGTTCTCAATGGGATTAAGATCTGGGGAGTTTCCAGGCCATGGACCCAAAATCTCTATGTTTTGTTCCCTGAGCCATTTAGTTATCACCTTTGCTTTATGGCAAGGTGCTCCATCATGCTGGAAAAGGCATTGTTGAGCGCCAAACTGCTCTTGGACGGTTGGGAGAAGTTGCTCTTGGAGGACATTCTGGTACCATTCTTTATTCATGGCTGTGTTTTTAGGCAAGACTGTGAGAGGGCCGATTCCCTTGGCTGAGAAGCAACCCCACACATGAATGGTTTCAGGATGCTTTACAGTTGGCATGAGACAAGACTGGTGGTAGCGCTCACCTCTTCTTTTCCGAATAAGCTGTTTTCCAGATGTTCCAAACAATCGAAAAGGGGATTCATCAGAGAAAATGACTTTACCCCAGTCCTCAGCAGTCCACTCCCTGTACCTTTTGCAGAATATCAGTCTGTCCCTGATGTTTTTTCTGGAGAGAAGTGGCTTCTTTGCTGCCCTCCTTGAGACCAGGCCTTGCTCCAAGAGTCTCCGCCTCACAGTGCGTGCAGATGCACTCACACCTGCCTGCTGCCATTCCTCAGCAAGCTCTGCACTGCTGGTAGCCCGATCCCGCAGCTGAAACACTTTTAAGAGACGGTCCTGCCGCTTGCTGGTCTTTCTTGGGCGCCCTGGAGCCTTTTTGGCACCAATGGAACCTCTCTCCTTGAAGTTCTTGATGATGCGATAGATTGTTGACTGAGGTGCAATCTTTCTAGCTGCAATACTCTTCCCAGTTAGGCCATTTTTGTGCAGTGCAATGATGACTGCACGTGTTTCTTTAGAGATAACCATGGTTAACAGAAGAGAAACAATGATGGCAAGCACCAGCCTCCTTTTAAAGTGTCCAGTGGTGTCATTCTTACTTAATCATGACAGATTGATCTCCAGCCCTGTCCTCATCAACACCCACACCTGTGTTAATGGAGCAATCACTGAAACGATGTTAGGTGGTCCTTTTAAGGCAGGACTGCAATGATGTTGAAATGTGTTTTGGGGGATAAAGTTCATTTTCTAGGCAAATATTGACTTTGCAAGTAATTGCTGTTAAGCTGATCACTCTTTATAACATTCTGGAGTATATGCAAATTGCCATTAGAAAAACTGAAGCAGTAGACTTTGTAAAAATTAATATTTGTATCATTCTCAAAACTTTTGGCCATGACTGTAGGTTTATGCGCAACTGCAATCCTCTGGAGGATCCTACACCTTGAGGTTCGTGGGACTCAGAGACACCAGCAGCTTCAACTACCTGTTTGCTGTTTTGTAATGGTATTTTAGCAGCTGCTCTCTTAATCTGATGAATTTGTTTAGCAGATCACAAGGCATTATGGGAAAGGAGCTGGGAGCTCATGCGCCCTCTGTTGGATGTAACAAATCCTCAATTTGCTTTTGACTCAGCGAGTCTTGAGACAGCAAAAGGGATTTTAGCCAAGCCAGTTTCACTTATCTGCATACAGCGCTGTTTCAGGATTTTTGTCCCTCATCAGTACAGAGCAAAGTGAACTGGCTGGCTTTGTGGGAGGCAATGAGTGGGTTAGGGACAAGAATCTCTCACATTGAGGAGAGCACCAGTGAAGGTGTGTAGAGCTTGAATTGCCTTTTGCCCTCTACTTAGCATCTACATATCACAAGAAACTTCCTTAGACCTTAATCTGCACGAACCCGTCTGTGCTCTGAATCAGCCATAATACTCTTCACAGTACGACGATCACGCATAAGTTTTTGTGAAATATCTAATGTTTTCATGCTTTGTCCATGGCATCTGACACTTTTCGCCAGCACAGAGATCCTTATTCTTTCCCATATTGCAGAATTTTTATAAGCTGCTGACTGTAGTTTAGGTGTCCTTGTCGTAGAAATTTTAGTTATTAAATTATTAATGGAAATAAATAATCTATTAGCCACTGTCCAGTGGGAAAGAGGTTTTGAAAGATTTTTTCCTTCCTCTCACAAGTACATAACAGGAGTCTGCTGACCTTTAGAAGATGTGTGTCCTGTCAGACTGGTCATTACTGGGGCAGCAAACCTCATTTCCACTGTGCATAGTGTGTGTATAGTGTATATATATATATATATATATATATATATATATATATATATATCAGTAGTACATGCAAATGTATCAAACTTTGAGATATATGTTATTAGTGGAAAGTAGCATCTTTCTCATTTTCTAGATGATCTGATTTAAATGGAATCTATCATTAGAAAAACCACTTTTAAGCTAATGGCACGTTGGAGTGGCCTTTAAAAAAGCCATTCTACTTCTACCTTCCATTGTCTTCTTCTCCCAGCCATTTCTAATAAAATTTGTTTCTACAGTTATGGTAATGAGCATCACAGAGCACCTGGGGCGTTCCTCCTCTGCTGCGAGCACCCACCGCGTCATCGCTTTTCACCACCCATCATTCCATTGTGGTGACTTCGCTGTACAATAGCGACATCTCGCGCATGTGCAATCGGCTCTGCCACTTCGGGTTCAGGTTGTAATAGACCACCGGAAAATGGCGGCCCGTCATGCACAGTCGGCTCTGCCCGAACCCAAAGTGGCAGAGCAGATTGCGCATGCACGAGATTTTGATGCCGTACAGCGCTGCGTACGAGGACTTAGAAGAAAGAAGTTAAGACCAGGTGGGATTTGTCCCCTGTCGTCGGGGGAGATAACACTAGAAGGGCTGTGGACTTGATTGACGTAGCCAACCGTTATTCCACCCCCACATTGCTTCTGAGTCTGGACGCTGAGAAGGCCTTTAATCGCCTTGACTGGTCATTTATGATAGCCACCCTTGAAAGCTACGGGTTCTTGGGGGCCTTTCTCACGGCTATAAGGGCTCTCTATTCTCACCCCTCAGCAGTTGTTAAGCTCCCTAATGCTTCCTCCCTACCCTTGTCCATCCGTAATGGAACCCGTCAGGGATGCCCTTTGTCACCTTTAATATTCGCACTATGTATTGAACCCCTGGCGGCCCAAAATTAGATCTGCCCCAGATGTCTCTGGGGTATTTGTAAGAGATAGGGAATTTAAGATTAGCTTATTCGCAGACGATGTCCTGCTGACCCTCACTAAACCCCGTACCTCCCTTCCAAACCTTCTCCGTGTTTTAAAGGACTATGGAGACCTATCGGGCTATAAGGTTAACCCTGGTAAAACGGAAGCCCTGCCTCTAAATATCACAAGCGAGGCCTTGCAGTTGCTTAAGTCTAATTTTGCCTTCCAATGGAGAGACCGCTCACTGCGCTATTTGGGTGTCCAACTATCCTTTTCGTACCATACGCTTTACTCAGCCAATTACCCTCACCTGTTTCATTAGCTCCGCTCTCTCCTAGATAAATGGCGCCCTCTCCATATTTCTCTTATAGGCCGTATAACTGTGGTTAAGATGACCCTCCTCCCGAAGCTTCTTTATTTCTTTGAAACCCTTCCAGTGGCAGTCCCTAGGTCCGAACTGAGATCCCTGCAAAAAGCAATATTCCAATTTATATGGAATGGCAAACGCCATCGCATTCCCCGATCGGTGATGCTGGCAGGTAAGTCGGAGGGGGGACTGGGGGTTCCACACATATTGGACTATTACTGGGCTGCTCATTTGCGTAGTATACCGTTTTGGGCGGCACCCCAGGCACATACGAAATGGGTGGAGATAGAAAAGCTTTGGCTGGCTCCTGTTCATCCTAATGGGTATCTGTGGTCCTCCTCCCCCCCTACCCTCTGGCCCGCTGCTTGGCCCTATCGGCTTTACCCGGATTATCTGGAACACCTGTTCTAGACTCTTTCGATTGGCCTCCCTGCACTCATCTATGATTTCCTTTTTATATAATCCACTTCTTCCGAGCGGACTCACTGCTGCTATGGTCAGGCCTTGGAGCGGGCTGGGTTTATTCCACATAGCTGACTTGGTGGACCCGTCGACCTTGGAGCTCAGGCCCTTCAACTACCTCACCTCCACACTGCACTTACCTACATCAGAGTGGTTCCACTATCAGCAAATAGTTCATTTTCTTGTCTCCCAGTTTGGGTCCACTCGGGTCTCCCTCCCTACAGTTTTTGAACGACTATGTCGGGCAGGCACCTCCACTAGAGGCCTGATTTCAAATATTTATAGGCTTTTGACCTCTCAGGGGGGGCAGGCCCCGGTGGTCCACAAATATATGACCCGGTGGTCTGGAGCCCTGGGCATGCACATCTCGCACAGCCAGTGGCAGGTCATTTGGTCCCGAGCAGCTAAATCCTCTTCCTGTGTAACATTTAGGGAAACGCAATACAAAATACTCATGCACTGGTATCATACGTCAGCTTTACTGCATACTCTCAACCCCACTACTATTCCTTCCAGTTGCTGGCGATGCCAAACAACACCAGGAACATTGTTCCATATTTTTTGGGAGTGCCCCCTAGTCTGCCCTTTCTTTTTTGAGGTGGGGAGGTTGACTACCATTCTTTTCATCCAGGGTATACCCCTGGATCCCATGGTTAATCTGCTGAACCTCCCTCCAAAAGATCTCAGTAAAAATACATCTAAGCTATTTCTCTATTTGTGTACCGCGGCCAAAACGCTCATAGCCTGCCATTGGAGGGAAGCTCTTCCCCCAGCGATCTCAGAATTGATAGCCCGACTGAAGGACATCCGCAGTCTGGAGTATTTGACCGCCTCCCTCAACCATACGGTAGAGGCATTTGAAGCAATTTGGTCCCACTGGGATTCCTACTGTGCCACACAGGGTCTCTGAGGTCTGACTCCTAACTTTGTCTTTTTCCTCATTGTTCTTTCCCTTTGTCTTGTCTTTGGTATTCCCTAAATCGTGTCTTTGTGTTGGTGTTTTTTCTGATTTAACAGATTATTTGCTGTGTATTTGATTTGTATTTTTTTTTTCAAAAAATTTTTTAATAAAAATTACAGTTTATAAAAAAAAAAAGAAAGAAGTTACAGAGAAGACCAAGAGGGGAGTCCCCACAACGGACTAAAGGGCGGTGAAAAGCGATGACGCAGTGGGTGCTCGCAGCAGAGGAGGAACGCCCAAGGTGCTCCATGATGCTCATTACCATAACAGAACAAACAAATTTTATTAGAAATGGCTGGGAGAAGAAGACAATGGAAAGTAGGAGTAGAATGGCCTTTTTAAAGCCCACTCCAACGTGCCATTAGCTTAAAAGTGTTTTTTCTAATGATAGACTCTCTTTAAAGAAGACCATCCACCCCCTCCACCTCTGTGCTTTTCATCATCAATAAGCGCTGCTCTACTGATTCCTATGTAGTTTGACAGCCCTCACCATTCCCAAACAATCAGTATAATTACTTTCCACACAATTATGCACTGTCAACTGGGCAGTCCCGGTCTTTCTGCTCCAGCCAAGGCCCGCCCACTTGATGGTACAGAGCATAACTGTGTTGAAACTAATGATTGCTTGGGAAGAGTGGGGGCTACAGAAAAAATTCCAACTGCGCCAGAATCAGAGGAGTGGTGTGTATTGATGCAAAGAGTTGGAGTTGGTGGAGGTGGTGAAAGATCCTCTCTAAAATGCAAATGTCCTCAGTCCACACAGTGTTACAGCGGTGTCTGGCAGCATCTTGTTTCCTGCCTTCTTTAATCTGTATCTAGGCACAGTGACATGTAGAGATGTGTCCTTACTTACCTTTGCTGTTGGATGGACATGTCTAGCTATGTGTGTCACAAGATGAACAACTTTTTAAAACAACATGATTTTACGATACTCTATTGATATTGCATTGAGTTGGTTTGCAGAGAAGTTGGAGTCCTTAAAACAACCCTCCAGTCCAAAGTAAAAATTTTACTATACATAGTCAATGTACAGTAAACATACCCGGTAACCTCCTTTTGTAAGCTACTGATGCCATTTGTTGATTCTGGAGACATGTTTGCAGGTCACAAAATGGCTTCTCAGAAAACGCACAGGGTGCTATAAAAGCATTAGCACTATTGCCTTGCATCATTGGAGCCTTGGGGTTGAATCTGATCAAGGGCAACATCTGCATTGGATTCTCCCCATGTTTGCAGGGGTTTCCTCCCACATGCCAAAAACATACTGAGTGCTGAATTGACTTCCATGACCTTAGCGAGTGTTGGGGATGAGCGTCTGTATGGCAGCCATCGACTTCCCTGCTCCACAGATCTCTCTGTACTTTGAGTCCTTTGCATGAGAAAAGCATGTTACAAATGTTTGTCGTTGCCTTATAAGGATCTTGGATGACGTCATGACAATGTCATTAGCTTCATGTGTGGGAAGAGACTGATCACATGGTAATGACATCAGCAAATGCCCTTTAACCCAATAGGATCTAATATCGACTTGGTCTTAGACTTGGAGTGCTGTATTGTCTTACAATATGTTCACACTGTTTTTTTGCAGGTGGATTTTGAGGCGGCCTCCCAACTCTCCCATTCATTTCAGTGAGAGTCAATAGAAGACTTTTTTCTCTAGCTGATTTTTTTTTTAGCTAGAGGAAAAAACAAATGTCATGACCCATCTTCAGGCAGATTCTACCATGCAAATGCCATTGAAATGAATGGGAGGAGTTTTTTTTCTGCTCCTCATTCATTTCAATGGACTTTGCAAGGCAGAATCTGGGTCATGATGCCTCTTTTTTACCTCTAGCTGAAAAAAAACACAAATCTGTCTTTGACTCCCATTGATACTTGCCAACTCTCCCAAAATGTAAGAGAGGCTCTCCAAAAAGGGGGAAGAGCTGGTAAATCTTTCAGGCCTGGTGTTTTGCTCCTGTATCTGCAGGGTTGTTATGTTACAGTATATGTGGCGTGGACACGGTATGGGCTGGTTATGTCATTAAAAATTGGATGCTCCACAATTCCACATATAAAAAGGGACGTGGCCACTTCCAAAAATGTACGAGACTCTCAAAGAACATCATTCTCCTAGGGACTCATCTCAATGTTGCATACATGTCTTAGCTTAGTCAACAGAACCAGGGTTTCCCTGCCAGTCTCCCACGCTGGTACTTGCCAGGCCTGAAGCTGCTTAGTGGCTGCGATCTGATGAGGGCAGGCACATTCAGCTTAGAATGGCCGTTGACTGGCTGGGAATCCCTGACTCCGTTGACTATGTCAACAGTCATTCTAAGCTGAACGTGCCTGCCCTCATCAGGTCGCAGCCACTAAGCAGCTTCAGGCCTGGCAAGTACCAGCGTGGGAGACTGGCTGGGAATCCCGTATGTCTTAACTGAATTTGTGTTAATATTGGTGGGTTCCCAGAGGTCGGACCCCATCAATGACACATTGTCAGCCTTTAATGTATTTTCTTGGAAAACCCCTTTAATGTCCAGTGATTTGTTTTTTTCATACATACTTGCGGCATTTTCCGATTAAGCGCCAATGTTTTTGCCTTTTGTTCTCAGTATTTTCTGGTATTTATAACTTTACAGTTTTTGTCCTTTTTCCCAGACCATGCTTTCATGGGATATGCATCATAAAAGAAATTTTGCGGGCCAGCATAACATGTTTTGGAATGCAACTCTTGGCGACACTGAACAAACAGATAAAAAATGATTCTTTGGTTTGGGCAAATTAAACATTTTTCTATTGGTGATGCTCTGAGAAGTGGAATAGCTTCAGGGAATAGCTTAGCAGAAAGCTGCACAAGTGTAAGTGAAGGACAGAGTTACTACAACAATAAAAAGAATGTTTCCCCGGAATGGATGATGGAGAATAATTCTGAGCCTGAAAAGTACAGAACTACAGTTCTTGTTCACATAGTAAAATAAATGTAAAGGTAATGTATATTATATATACCCAAAATATGTAGAAAAGATACAACTCCCACCACCAAAACGATGCCTCACATAGATCAGAGATCTACAACATGGCCTCTGCATTACAAAAACTACAACTCCCAATATATCCAGATGTCCAAACATACAGTACCTATAATCATCAAGCCATTTTTTGGTCCGGAATTCTGTATCCTTCAGTAGGTGTCACTCCGCTGATTCCGACACATTTGTTTTCTTTAGCCTCTACCATTCCTGAGCAATCATTTCTGTTAGTTTCTGCACAATTTTGCTCTCTTCCCTTGGATGGGTGTTTCGAGACTGGAGCAGAAAGTCAGGGACCGCCCACCTGACAGTACAGAGCATAACGGCACTGATTGCTTGGGAACGGTGGGGGCTAGAGAAAATTCCAACTTCATCAAATCAGTGGATTTGCTCCTATCGAAGGATGCAAAGAGTTGGAGTTCATGGAGGTGGCGAAAGGTCCTCTTACATATAACCACCAAAGGAGCTCTGACCATAATAGCATTGACTCTGCCAGATCTCTGAAGGAGTCCTGTCATATCTGGCTCCAAAATATCAGCAAAAGCAACAACACCCTCATAGCTACAAGGAGCTAAATTGCATATTGACAAAACAGTGATATGTTGGCATTGGAGGCAATGATTCACAAGGAGAAAACATAGGTGACCCTAACCTATATGTGGGGTTGGAAGGGTCATGGGAACCTTGTATTTTAGGGGGGAGGAACGCTTCTAAAAACTGCTTCAGTAACCTCCTCAAAAAAAAAAAAAAAAAAAATCTTCAAAAACTGCAGCAAAAACCTGAAGCAGATTTTTTTTGTAAATCAGCTTTAAATTCCATCTCAAATCTGCCTTACATACATTGCAATCGGAGGGAGATTTTTTTTTTTCCAGCTAGCACAAAAAAGGAATCGTGCTTGCTCATTCTTCAGACGGATTCTGCCTGAACCTCCCATTGAAATGAACGGAAGGAGTGTTTTTTTTGGAGCAGATTTTCAGAATCTCAAAATTAGCAACCAAAATCTGTATCAAATTCCTGAAGCAGATTTTGAATGCCTGACCAAATTCCTTCGTGTGAACATACCATTATTATTGCTGGTTTTTTTCCACCTTCCCCCCAAGAGAGTGATAAACTTTAAACAATAAGTTATATGTACCCCAATATAGTGCCATCGAAAAATATAACTCTTCATGCAAAAATAAATACGTTTTTGAATTGCAGAGATAAAAAAAATAAAAAAATTTCACCATTCTTAACTTTTTTTTTTTTGTAACTCACACAATTCCACATACTACATTGCTTTCTAACCCTATTAGATAACAGATCTGAAATATTTTAACAGCCTCTTGTCCCTCATGGACAGCTAAAAAGGGAATTTTTATATATTTGGTAAATAATATAATAAAAAAAATCTAAAATCTAAAAATACCACTACATGATATATTATGTAGTCGGAGGAAACATCTATGCAGCGATGATCTCTCTTGCTTGTGCAGTAGAATAATAAATATAACTAGGACAGGTCTTGGATTCCCGGCAATAGATTTCAGTCTGCGGAGCAGAAGTGTAATCATCCGTAGAGATAGAATTTCTGAGCACGTCTCATTCTATGAAGAGAATTCCCTGTTCTAATCTTATTTTTTGCATTGGGGCAGAGAAGATTAAGAACCTTCATTTCCTGGGTGTATGGTGTAATAGGATACAGTTAAGCTATCTGTAAATGTTTTACTTTTGGGTACAAATATAGCATTCAGAAACTTTTTGAATCTGTAAATAAAACATGGCAATACAAAAATAGCGCCACACCTGTCCATGCGGTGTGTGTTTGTGGTATTGTGATGATCAGCTGCAATACCACGCGCATCCTGTTGACAGATATAGCGCTATGTATATATATATATATATATATATATATATATATATATATATATATTTAATTTTTCAAATGCTGGACAAAAATCCGCCAGAAATTTTACGCATATTTTTTTTTTTTTTTTTACTGTTTATCTCTGTAGAGGAAAGTGTAGTAGACTATCCCTCCCAATACAGTAAAAAATACTGACGTAAAATGGACCAGAATATTCTGAAAACATGTTTATGACGTTCATGCTGGCACATTTTCCACATATGCCAAATTTGAAGATTTAAAAAAAAAAAAAAAAAAAAAGTGAACAGACCCTACCAGGAAACTGGGTACCAGGTTGCCCCCTGTGGAAAAAGCGTTAGGCCCTAGGCACATGTAAGAATTCTGACGGGAAAATCTGGCCCATACATTGGCTGATTCTCAAGCCCAAACCCAGACCCTGCATCACAGTGATCTATAATGTTAGGAGTCCCTGCCATACAGTGGAGTCGTGGGGATGCAGGGACTCCTGGCATCATAAATCACAATAATGCGGGATGTCACTGTCTCTAAACCCGATTCAGGCCAGAATCAGCAGATAGAACCGTAGTTGCCCTTGTGCCAAGATATTGTCAGAACAGCGTGATCTACATTTTTCTGCCATGTAATTGGCTAAATTAAGATCAGTATTATCTAGCAAGTCTACCAATTATGGTGGCCACTTAAGGCTACATGCAGTCAACAGAGGTGCAAAACGGTCATGAAAAACGTCCATTTTTTTCCATGGGGCACCCATTTTCACAGTTTTCCCATATATTTGAGGAGGGATCCATGAAACCTGCCAAAAATAGGACAAAACCTATATTTTCACGGTCCATAACAACGAACCGTCAAAATAACGGTCATGTGAATAGTCCCCCCCATTCACTGGCACTGAATTTAATGCTGCTGTGTGACAGCCATAATTCGTCTGAATGTAGCCTCAATCTTCAGTTAGTGCAACATCTGCTGGGAACACAATTAAAGGGGTATTCCCATGTGGGCATTTATGGCTATATGTAGACATGACCGAATTTGCCAAAATTAAAGTTGGTACCAATTTGATCGACCAGTCAAATTTGAATTGGTCCAAGTTGCCTGAAAAGTCACGTATGACACTCTGAGTTCTCCTAGAACTATATCCAACCACTTCTAAGCTCTTTAATACCAAGACAGCATTAGTAATATCAAAGTGACATCATCATATTTGGCTGTGGCTCAACCACTGAGTGATCAGTCAGGCACTTATAGTCCCTCATGATAGGCTGTGCTAGAGGGAGGGCATGCACTATTTTGGGCAATTCATGCAGGGAGAATTGCCAAAATCTGTAATTCCTGGGAAATTCAAAACAAATTCGATTTGCACTGAATCGATTCACCTCTAGCCATATACACAGGATGTACCAAAGATACAGGAACGGCATCTATCCCAAGAATCGGGGTCCCATTATCTCATGGCTGCAGGGTAGGGGAGAGGGGCATGCATGGCCAAGGCCGTTATTACACAGTTATTGTTTATTTGTTGAATATACTGTATCATAGGGGAAAAAATTAAACAAATTTACATTAGGTTCACACTAGTGTTCGGGTTTCTGTTCTGTAGATCTGTACATAGATTTTTATCAGTAAGGCTCACTGTCTAATTTCTCCATCTCACACACTCTAGGATCATTTTCATAGAAACGGAAATAACTTTTTAACATGTTTTTTTGAGTGTGGGGAGAAGTGGAGGAAATATACATATACACGGAAAAACAGTACTGTGCGGTGTTTTTTCCACACCTGCCTAAAACTTTGGCAAAGTTGAATGTTTTCAATAATAGAAGTGTTAATAATTATTTTTTTTTTTTTCAATTAACAAAATGAAGTGAATGAAGAAAAGAGAAATCTAAATCCTATATATATTTGTTGTGAGCACCCTTTGGTGGAGGAGTCCTGGAAGTGATGATACGGCCCCCACAGAGCCCTGATCGCAACATCATCCAGTCTGTCTGGGATGACATGAAGAGACAGAAGGATTGGAGTAAGCCTACATCCACAGAAGATCTGTGCTTAGTTCTCCAAGATGGCGGGAACAACCTCCCTGCCGAGTTCTGACAAAAACTGTCTGCAAGTACCGAGAAGAATTGATGGAAAAAATGCAGGTGTGAACTAGCCCTTCTGACAGTCTTCTGGTGACTCTCGTATAGTGATCATGCTTGGGCAAACAATACACATCGGCGTGTTCACTATTACTTCACCAAAAGCCAAATGTTCCTGAAAATTCTCAAAAGGGTTTTGCTTTCCATACCAGGCCAGGCTATAAGCAGCTCTATCAGACCTTCTTTATGGTCTTCCAGATCTAGCTTTGAGTCCATGCATACATGTTGAGTAAATATAAACCAAGAAGCGGCCATTTTAGGTGAGGCCTACAGAGCGCAACCAAACTTTATTCACACCTGAAATTATTATAAATCACTAAAGGGGTTGTCTAGGATTTGGAGCAAACTCAGGAAAGACAGGGTGGGTTTAAAATAAAATACAAATAAATAAAAATAATAAAAAAAATCTAAACACCCTTTCCCAGCACTCCATTGTTCGATCCCGTTTCCCTCATCAGCCAGAAACCGTGAGACACACATGACTGCTAAGTGGCCTAAGCGGTTGCTGGACCAGTGATGTCACTCACATACATCCCTGAGGTTGCTCCGAACCTTGGACAGCCCCTTTAAATCTCTTCATTACATTTTTTCTGAGTAAAATCCCCAGGGCAGATCCTTGTGGTAGTCGCCCATAGGAAATGATGCTTTACGTATATATAGCCATGTCCATTGTGGAGCACTAAAGATGACCTACGTACCTGCCTTCAGATCCAAAATTGGTAGCAGACAATAAGTCCTAAAAAAATTAAAAATGACAAAACGTTTTCAAAAACTCGAATTTAAAATATTTATTTAAAAAAATTAAAATGGTTCTGTGTTTTGTTTGCAGATCGCATGTAAAAAGTTGCGCTGTCTATCGGCTGAGCAGTAACATACACACACAGTGGGATGTATACAACACATGTACAGTATACATATATCTATTAGAGACATTACTCCTTAGTTTTTGTGAAATCAAAGGCCTTCCACCACTGTGCGAACTGTAAAACCTTCTTCCTCTGATCATCAAAGTTCTCCCGCACGGCTTTCCTCCAGACCCGAGGCTCCAGATCCAGCATGCCTCCGATTATTTCCTACAAGACACAGACATGCTCTCGTAAATTACCCAACAGACGCCACCAAGCGTTTCTATGGAGGAAAACGGGATGTGGCAGAGAGACCAATCCCCAATCTGCATTATTAGGAAACATTATGCGTTACAGGGCTGTATGAGATTAGAAAAAAAGGGAGGGATTTCCTAGAAACAGCACTAACTATTGTCCCCTTTAAGTGAATCGGGCTGATGAAGACATGGAAATACCTTGCCAAAGTAATGGGGGAACTTGTTGTGATCTTCGATAACGTGAGCAAAACCTCCTTGAAGCCCAAAATCCACTGAGAAATAAGGCAAGCCTTTGGGAACCTTAAAAAACAAAAACATATAAAAATCAGTTCAGAACATAAGGCAATGCATTGGGTGAATTTCTGAATAGTGGAACATATGGGGTCACATTTGGTTGCCGAGGCAAAAAATACATAAAAGCGTTGTCCATTTTGGATCTACCTACTAGTTCTCGGTCCTCTGACTGAGACCACATGGTAAAGTGAACTTTTTGAGACCTGTTCACATGGTGCGGTCACACATGGTGTCTGTCATTGCTCTAGTACTGGGCATGGGAGCATAGTCTGACAGCAGAGGTGTTGGGTCGCTCCCTTTGTGGGTGCTGTGGTCTTTGTAGTCACTGTGCTGCACTCAGTAGCCTAGGGACTCACTATACAGAGGTCGCCGTGAAGTGGCTAGTGGGCTTATACACCTTGACCGACAAGTATACTAAGAACCTCATGTTCCTTTTTGTACATTTTGCTAAGTCGCATCGATTGATGTATAATACTGGAATGTGCCGGCCATGTCTTTTTTCTTAAATTTGGCTCCATATTGAAAAATTCCTGTTTGTCATAGGGACTGCCTGACAAAAAGTTGATAACAGACTGTAATGACATGGCCAGTGATCAGCTAAAACTGACAGCAAGTGTTTATATTCCCTACAGCTCCCCCAAAGGATAAATGAAGCATTACACAGATCTGTCACGGATTGTTTGAGGTCACACCACTGGGATCCTCACCGATCATAAGAAGGAGGTTCCAAGTTCCTCCCATACTCCATACAAATGGTGGGACTCAGGACGCCTGTTCTGTTAACAGCAGACCCCCCAGCGATCAGAAACTTATTCCTGATCCTATGGATAGAGAGAGGCTTGCCTCATCACTTACATTTATTACATATCGATAATGTTTACCAAAAAGTTATGACCTCATGGGCCTTCAGTCACTTTAGATAAAAGACGTCCAAACGAGTCTCTAATGTGTATGGGCCTTTTGGCCATTGAGAGGAAGCAGGATCAAGCATGTTGATCTTCAATCTGCCCGATCCTTTGTACTAATAGGAGATCGGTCACTGCTCGGGGTGTCTGAAAACTGCACTTTCCAATAAAAGAAAGGCAGGTGGCCAATATTAGGTGACAGTTCTCTTAAATGTATGGGTACCTTCAGTAAGGAGACACCAGGTTGGGCCATAGTAGTTTAAGGGTACGTGCACACGACCGAGTGTGCAGGTTGAGGGGGAAGGAGGGGGGGTGCAATTTTATCGCAGAATGAACTTCGATGAAATCTAAGAGTAATACACCCCCCATTTGCTCCAATGGGGGGGGGGGGGTTCTGTTCTCTTTTCTTCATTTCCTTAACGAAAACAAAACTATTAACCCTTCTATTTCTGAAAGCTTTCTTAGTTTGCAGCACACCTGCCTAAAACTTTTGTACCGTGCTGCACATTAAGAAAGAGTTGAGTGAGTTCTATCGAGGCAGACTGTAGCGGGGTTAAATGATATAACACGTCCCAAACCATCATACCGCCTCCTCATCTATAAATCCTTCTTTCATTTCAACATCGTATTATGGCAGTCTGTACGGCACGAATGTCGGATGACATGTGAAAGGAGGCGAGAAAATCCATAGAGTGTCATCCGAAAGGTGAAGAGGTCTCTTAACTCGGGCAGGTTTGGAATAAATAAATGAGAAAGCTTCAGTTCCATCTGGCGCTGGGGAATATTCTCCCTCTCCTCTAATAAGCCACATCGGATCTCTGCCTTTTATGTTATTTATAGTGGGAAAACAGAGATCAAAGTAGAGACCTGAGAAAGGACCTTCCATGCCGACGACATTTGCTAGTAAGATTTATAAATACAGTACATCCTTTTGATCATTTAAGATATTTCAACCTAAAACACTTCTTGGTTTGGTTACTTTGAAAAACAAGCAAAAGACTGACTTATAGTTTAATACGTATTAAATAGCTTTGCAGAATATATATATAGGATATAGGTAAGTAGGAAAATGCTTAGTTTGCCTAGCAACTAGCCAACTTCCTGTCTGGGTGACCTCCATTTTAGTAAGCAGTGCCACAAGACGCTTGACTTGTCCCGAGCTGGGTTTGACCCAAAAATTACAAATGGTTTGTTTTCTTTAATGAAACCGAACACATGGAGATTTATCTCGGGCAAGATAAAAAGGTCACTGCATTATAATCTGGGGACTCTTCAAGGCTCTAGAGTATAATAGCTGGAGGCCCAGGGAAGGAGAGAAAAAAAATATATATATATTCATACACAACTTCCCTCTTTTTTGGTGGCGTCTAGCACTCTCCTGGTGAGGTCATGTGCCCAGGGTCACCGCTAAGACCTGTGATTAGGAAACCAGTGGTCAAGATGGGCACACCAGGCACATGACATCACCAAGAGAGCACCAGACCTCACCAGGAAGGCCCAAAAAAGGTAATGGAAGGAGAGTATGGATGTTTTTTTATTATTATTTTTACACCTCCCCTGGGCCTCCTTCTATTATACTCTGGGGTCTGAAGAGGTCCCAGAGTGTATGAATGTCAAGTTCACATAAATTTGTCTTTGCCGTTGAGAGCTAGAAATTGGATAGGTTCCTAGGAGCGTTGTACACTGTTTCATAGATAGATTCCTAGGAGCCCTGACAGTGTTCTACACTATGTTTTATACATACAGTGGAGAAAAAAAGTATTTAGTCAGCCACCAATTGTGCAAGTTCTCCCACTTAAAAAGATGAGGCCGGCCTGTAATTATCATCATAGGTAGACCTCAACTATGAGAGACAAAATGAGAAAACAAATCCAGAAAATCACATTGTCTGATTTTTAAAGAATTTATTTGTAAATTATGGTGGAAAATAAGTATTTGGTCAATAACAAAAGTTCATCTCAATACTTTGTTATATATCCTTTGTTGGCAATGACAGAGGTCAAACGTTTTCTGTAAGTCTTCACAAGGTTGGCACACACTGTTGCTGGTATGTTGGCCCATTCCTCCATACAGATCTCCTCTAGAGCAGGGATGTTTTGGGGCTGTCGCTGGGCAACACGGACTTTCAACTCCTTCCAAAGGTTTTCTATGGGGTTGAGATCTGGAGACTGGCTAGGCCACTCCAGGACCTTGAAATGCTTCTTACGAAGCCGCTCCTTCGTTGCCCTGGCGGTGTGCTTGGGATCATTGTCATGCTGAAAGACCCAGCCACGTTTCATCTTCAATGCCCTTGCTGATGGAAGGAGGTTTGCACTCAAAATCTCACGATACATGGCCCCATTCATTCTTTCATGTACACGGATCAGTCGTCCTGGTCCCTTTGCAGAGAAACAGCCCCAAAGCATGATGTTGCCACCCCCATGCTTCGCAGTAGGTATGGTGTTCTTTGGATGCAACTCAGCATTCACTCTCCTCCAAACATGACGAGTTGTGTTTCTACCTAACAGTTCTACTTTGGTTTCATCTGACCATATGACATTCTCCCAATACTCTTCTGGAACATCCAAATGCTCTCTAGCAAACTTCAGACGGGCCCGGATATGTACTGGCTTAAGCAGGGGGACACGTCTGGCACTGCAGGATCTGAGTCCCTGGCGGCGTAGTGTGTTACTGACGGTAGCCTTTGTTACGTTAGTCCCAGCTTTCTGCAGGTCACTCACTAGGTCCCCCCCGTGTGGTTCTGGGATTTTTGCTCACCATTCTTGTCATCATTTTGACCCTACGGGTGAGATCTTACGTGGAGTCCCTGAACGAGGGAGATTATCAGTGGTCTGGTATGTCTTCCATTTTCTAATTATTGCTCCCACAGTTGATTTCTTCACACCAAGCTGCTTGCCTATTGCAGATTCAGTCTTCCCAGCCTGGTGCAGGTCTACAATTTTGTTTCTGGTGTCCTTCCACAGCTCTTTGGTCTTCACCATAGTGGAGTTTGGAGTGTGACTGTTTGAGGTTGTGGACAGGTGTCTTTTATACTGATAACAATGTCAAACAGGAGCCATTACTACAGGTAATGAGTGGAGGACAGAGGAGCCTCTTAAAGAAGAAGTTACAGGTCTGTGAGAGCCAGAAATCTTGCTTGTTTGTAGGTAACCAAATACTTATTTTCCACCATAATTTGCAAATAAATTCTTAAAAAAATCAGACAATGTGATTTTCTGGATTTGTTTTCTCATTTTGTCTCTCATAGTTGAGGTCTACCTATGATGACAATTACAGGCCGGCCTCATCTTTTTAAGTGGGAGAACTTGCACAATTGGTGGCTGGTTAAATACTTTTTTTCCCCACTGTAGGCTCCTACGAGCCCTGAGATTATTCTACACTATGTTTTATAGATATGTTCCTAGGAGCCCTGACAGTGTTCTACACTATGTTTTATAGATAGGTTCCTAGGAGCCCTGACAGTGTCATACACTATGTTTTATAGATAGGTTCCTAGGAGCCCTGACGGTGTTCTACACTATGTTTTATAGATAGGTTCCTAGGAGCCCTGACAGTGTCATACACTATGTTTTATAGATAGGTTCCTAGGAGCCCTGACGGTGTTCTACACTATGTTTCAAGTCATTCTAAAGGTGTGGTTTGTATCAAACTTGTTCGACCCAAAACAAATCTTGGACCTGAGCCACACAAACCCGAAAAGAATCCTGAATGGTTCCTCTCATCTCGAATGTCTACTACCTTTCCCAAGCATATTCATCTGCCACCATCGTATTAGAGCATATCACAGTGATAAATAATATACTTTTTTATGTATGTCACTTTTGTAGATTTGGAGAAAAACAACTTTGAAGTCTTATGCAAATGAGGCAGTTGGTGCATTGGGGGCCGGCCTTTAACCCTGGGTGCACTGTTCTTGCTGCCTAGGTAAGATGGATGATGTCATAGCAGTGGGAGGAACGATACCCACTGCAAGGGGTGGCACAGGCAGAAGATAGTAGGGGTCTGGGTTGCAAAATCAGTACTCCAGGAAGCCGAGGGCCCAACCCACGTGCACCAACTGCCTCATTTGCATAAGACTTCATAGTTGTTTTCCTCCAAATAACAAAAATATGATGTCATCACTGTAATGAGCTCTGTTAGATGGTGCTGACAGATGAGTATGCTATTGATTTTTTTTTCAGCAGCAAGACTAGAATTTGACACACACAAAAAAAAATAAGTTCACTATGTCACAGCATGTCAGTGGTTTAGAAGAGATTTTTGTAGTGATAGACTCCCTTTATATTCATTAGTATTAGAGACATCTATACAAATTAAGCTGTGTGAATATACAAAATATACTTGTCCCATTCTGAGGTCTGGAGTACCCTTTTAACTTTGTATATCACACAGCTGTCAAGACCACTGTACATAGAAAGATGGTGGGACCGTTCTCTCCATTCACTTCTATAGGAGTTCTGAGAACAGCCAAACCTGACTGCGCAGCTACTCTCGAAAGTCGCATAGAAGTGAATGGGGAGTCGCACATGTTTGGCCACTCACAGCAGCATCAAGAAGCTTCGAGGAACCAGTTAGAGAAAGGTGCAGATCCCAAAGGTGGGACCCACATCTATCAGACACTTATGGCATATTTTGGGTGTTGACGCTGAGTTTGTCATGCAGAAAATTTTTGCTTCAGGAATTTGAAGCGCATTTTTGATGCTTGACAAAAACAGACATGGATTTTGACGCTGAATTTGAAGCAGAATTTGGAGAAGAGCGTCACTGTATTTTTCCTTGGGCAGAGCCAAATTCCAAATTCCGTGAGCGGATTTTGAAAAATTCTGTGTTAAATTCTATGTCCAATTCCGCTCCGATGTATTCTCCACCTCCCACTCATTTCAATGGGAGTTCTCAGGAGGAATCCGCCTGAAATAAGCAGGTCGCTTATTTTTTTCTCCTAAAAAAATAAAAAAATAAAAATAATCTGCTACCCCTTCCCAATGAAATGAACTGGAGGCAGATTTTGAGATGGAATCCACCTCAAATTCTGAGTCAAATTCCTACGTGTGAACACCCCCCTATAGCATTTAAAGGGGTTTTCCAGGTTTTACAAATTGATGATCTATACTCAGGATGGGTCATCGATAGGTGGTCTTACACCTTGTATGCTGCAGATAAGCTCGTTGAAGCGGCACACTTCACTGGTCATGTCACATCACGTTCATAAGTCACATGGCCTGATCGCGGCTCAGTCCCATTTAAGTGCATGGGCTGAGCTGCGATACCAAGTACAGACATTATACAAATGTATGACACGGTGCTTGGTAGGCACTGAAAAGGGAGTCGTGCTCACCCGAGCGAGGCAGCCTCTTCAATCAGCTGGGGACCCGGGTGACAGATTGCTGCCGATCTTTAATCGATGACCTATCCTAAGATTTGGTCATCAATTATATAGGATGGAAAGCCTAGAGATATGCTTTAGTATACAGGACATTATAAATGGTTAAGAGAAATAACATGAAAAAAAATCATTCTCTTCCTCCAAAATGGCTGATCACCGATCAAAACCACTGTGAGGAGAATATCTAATGGAGTAGTTGTCAAGGACTAGGATAGGCCGCACCTGCAAATTTACTACTTTATTAAAAGCCCAAACCAGTATTCAAAGGGTATTACCTTTCATGGCCAAGTTTAATATGCCCATCCATCTATGGCTTGCGGTGGCTGGAAGTACAGAAACCGCGGAAAGGGTGTCCCACACAACTTCCATAAATCCCATAGAAACTCATGGGATTTCCGGAAGCAGAGTAGTGCAGCAAACTGTTCCCGCTGGTCTCTACTTCCTGGTCCTGCCCCCAACACACAGGAAATGCCTGCTCAGTCGATCACTGGCTGAGTCCAAGTATTTCCTATGTGTCCAAACAAGACAAGGATGGAGAGATAAGGGGAACCACTAAACATTGGAACGGCAGTGAATCTGCGAGTATGATTGTTTTAACCTATTCTGCCCCTTTATTAAAGAAAAAAAAAATATACCACTGAACAATCCCTTTAAAGAGGACCTTTTACCCCCTCCAATAACTCCAACTCTTTGCATCTGCTAATAGGACCCCCCCACAATGATTTCAGCACAGTTGGAATTTTTTCTCTAGCCCCCATACCGTTGAAGGATGCAAAGAATTGGAGATGGTAGACATCCCCTTTAATTTAATTGGAAACTATATATCTGGATACAGTGAGCTCTGACAGTGTCTCAAAATTTAGGGGAAGGAGTCCAATTGCTCGACACAGGCCTCTAAGTAGTGTCAAGTCAAAATTAAAGGGGTTTTGTCATAAAAGACACTAAACCCCTACCAGTGGTCCATGGAGTCCAGGACCACTCGGGTCAGGGGGACTTTCTAACACTTATCTCCTATCCTATGTATTTAATGACAAAACCCCCTTAATAGTTAATAATTAACAGGAACTTGTTTAAGTGACTTTTTTAGAAGGGTAAATTGGTCACATGGGCAATTAAGAGGGATAAACTGAGTAATCTATAAAATATTATACCAGCAACAAGTGGGAAATAGACTAAAGTATAAAACTGTGTCTTTGTGAGACTATGACATTAAATCTGACATTCAAAATGTCACCAAGAGCCCATGGGCTGCTCCAGACAGAGTATGAGATTTGTCATTATAAGAAAAGCTACAGCTGCAGACAGCTCGACCTCATAGAGAAGACGTATAATGGGCATGAGGAGATGGAGCGAGGCTGGACGTCTGCGACAGATGAATGGCGCGGCATTACAGGCAGATCACACAGCGGCCTATGTAGATGATGGATAACATTACCGAAAAACACCTTAATCTAGCCCCTAAAATGATCAGATCTGATATAATCTCATCAGAGAAACCGGGGAGAGAAATAATCTTCACTCTGAAAATTTCATACAAATTGGAATTAGAGGTAATCTCAGATGTAGGATAGCAATCATCTCCGCTAGGAAGATAGAACACTACTAGAGAGGAGCGGGAAGGAATATAGAGCAATGTCTGCTAGATACAAGTCACTGCATGGTGCTAAAGTAGTGGAGAGATAGAGATAGATAGATAGATAGATAGATAGATAGATAGATAGATAGAAAGAGAGAGAAATGTCTGCTAGATACAAGTCACTGCATGGTGCTAAAGTAGTGGAGAGATAGATAGATAGATAGATAGATAGATAGATAGATAGATAGATAGATAGAAAGAGAGAGAAATGTCTGCTAGATACAAGCCACCACACATGGTACTAAAGTAGTGGAAAGAGAGACAGATAGATAGATAGATAGATAGATAGATAGATAGATAGATAGATAGTAGAGATATGTCTTCTAGACAGAGATGGATGCAAAGGTAAGTAGACAAAGATATGAAATAGACAGATGTATAGAAACATCCGCTAGACACACGTCATCACATGGCAGTAAAGTAGTGGAAAGAGAGACAGAGATATGAGATGGATGGAAGATAGATAGATAGATAGATAGATAGATAGATAGAGAGATATGAAATACATGGATCGAAAGATAGACCTGAGAGAAACAGTTCTGAGATACAGTCTATATATGAAATAAATAAATCTGAAATAGACAGATAGATGACAGATAAATAGATGGATAAGAGATAGAGTTATAGAGAGATACAAGATAAATAGATAATAGAATGAGCGATAGACAGTTAGTTAGATAGATAGATAGATAGATAGATAGATAGATAGAAGAAAACCGTCCCTTCTAATCCTTATTAGGACATGGGTGCAAGTCCATAGAGGTCTGGCATAAGAAGTAGATTTGTAGAGAGATACAAGATAAATAGATGATAGAATGGGAGATAGACAGTTCTGAGATAGATGATAGATAGATAGATAGATAGATAGATAGATAGATAGATAGATAGATACTGTAGAATGAAAAATGTGCAAGAGGAGGAAAGGACAGAATGTTGTGATAGATAGATGATGCTGTAGATAAATAGACAGGTAGATAGATAATAGATGGATAGATAATAAACAGATAGATAGATAATAGATAGATCATAGATACTGTAGCTATAGACAAATGTGAGAGATAGATACATAAATAGATAGATAGATAGATAGATAGATAGATAGATAGATAGACAGACATAAGAGGTAGATATGAGAAATAGATGGCTATGAAATACATGGATAGAAAGATAAACTTGAGAGAAAGAGTTCTGAGATACAGCTAGCTATGAAGTAGATCGGAGATGGACAGAGATGATAGATATGAGATAGATTGGAAAGAAATAATTCTGAGAGACAGACAATGATACTGTAGACAGTCAGATTTAAGAGAGATACTGTAGATATACGGACAGACAGATGTGAAATAGACAAATACATATTGTATGAGATAAGATAAATGAAGACACTGTAGACAGATCTGTGATACTTACTGCATATTAAGTATTCACACACGAGGAGACTTGCAGTCAGTTTTAGAGAAACTACTCCCTCACTCTTGGGACGGAAAGAAAATTCAGCGAAATGATTTTCGCTCCCGGCATAATTAATGTGATAAAAATTAGAGCATACTGCGCATATTTATTAATGCCGCACACACTTACACTCGCAGACACACACGTAGATGTAGCAGAGCTATTCCTCTACACCATGATATTCAGATCACGGCATAACTGCACAACAACGTAATGATGTCCCCGAGGACTCCATGGACGTCACATGGAAAGGTCAATGTTATACAGCCATCTAACATCACATCTGTCTGATCTTCCACCCTGAGAAGATCCTGGTGTAGGGGTAGATTGATAAAGCATGTCCTTACACATTGATGTGTATGCATGTACCATATCCTTAAGCTGCCAAACAAATCTGGTGTGTATGGGGGGCCCCACCGACTCCCCAGATGATGGGGTAAGATAACGATCGGGCAATTGGATTCTAGTGACCCAATCCTTTTTGATCACGGAGATATAACCACTGCCAACATGTCTAGCAGCGACTTTCCCCTCTCCTATTAAGTAGACGTGCACTATTCGGCCAAGTGTGCATGTGTATACTATAGTGGGCCTTACTGAGATTAATAAAACCAACAAACTACTCACCGCTCTTCGGACATCCTTTGTAGACAGGTCTATGAGCTTCTTATTCATGGACCATTCCTCGTCAGATTCCATGATTGCTTTCTGTGCCAAAAACAGATACCACGGTCATAAATGTGCTGACTTAGAGGAAAAGTCCATTCAAAAACAAAAATCCAGTTAATGGTACATTACAAAGCATTCACTGCATTCCAGTTACAGTATGGTTTCTACATCGCAGCAGCATGTGGCTATAACAGGAAAAGAGTCCATTGTATCTTTCGTGTAGGAATCAGTTGGCAGGTGCCAAGTCATGTGACAGCTAAGCTCCTCCCAGGGTGGGACAGATAAAAAAAGGTGGTTGGAAATAACACAACATGATACAATTAAGGTTATGTTCACGTCTGTGTTGGAGAGAAAACAACTGTATCTGAAGGACCTCTTAACACTCAATTGGGTCCATTGGGGTCCATCACTAGACGGATCCATTTTGATGTTTAGTCCGTTCTTCTATGACAGAACCAAGACTATGCAGATGTGAATATACCCTTAAAGGAAGTTTGTCACCAGACCCCAGATAGATAGTTTAGGGTCGCCTAAATCAAAAAGTGTTTTCCCCTTTTGAAAAAGATATCTCGGTTTCTGTCAATATGCAAATGAGCTCTTTGGAGCAATGAAGGCGTGGTCACTTACCTCTTTGGAGCAATGGCAACGCCCTCCTTACTCCAAAGAGCTCATTTGCATGTTGACAAAAACAGCGATATCTTGGCAATGGGGGCAGGGATTCACAAGGGGAAAACACTGTTTGATTCAGGTGACCTTAAACTAGTCATGGCTCATGTATTGTTTACAAAGGGACAGCGCCATACATTGGTTTGTGGCTGTGTCTGGTACTACAGCTAACAGCAGCCCTGTCTACAGCTAACAGCAGTCTGTCTAATTCGTGTGAATTAGGCAGACCTAACCACAATCCTAACCTTGCAGCCTAGAACTGTGAAAATGTCATTATTTTATCAGTAAACAATAGGAAAAAGACTGTTTTAGAACTACAGCGCTTCTTTCCTTCTCCTTTATACCATAGTTGTCAACATTCCCACGATTTTCACCAATGAAAAGTGTCTTTACACTGAACTCAGTGGTTGTTTGGCCTTGAACTGAAGGCCTGAGTAATCTATAGCAGATTGGTTGCTATGGAGGCTCTGCCTAACAACCTCAAACTGTAACTAAGCTCCACCCACCATGGAGTGGTTTGAAAACTAAAATTGTAAAGGAGGGATCATGGGTCATAACTTAAAGCATAAAGATAACTTATTTATATACTTTATTTCTATCATTTTCAAACTTTATCCCTATTACCATCCATCGAGGATGTTATCCACATAATGCCATGCGAGGACTGGACTTGTACTTTAAAAAGGTAAGTATTGCAGATATTACCAGACACGATGGAACATATGCCATCATCTCATATGAAGTCTATGAAATAACAAGCGTGGCAGTAAAAGGCCAGGTATGAGGGCCTGCAAGTGTCAAGAGTAAATGTTATGTCGGCTGGATTTTGCCTAATGAAATCTCGCCTGGGCTCGGTGTCATTTCAGAGAATGTGTTCCCGGACACCCGGTGACAATTGCTTATTCCGAGTTCTATTTGCAATGTACTTCACCTTTGCTGCAGAATACATTGAGGTGTGATTTATGTCTGCAATAACCTCCCATAAATCCGGGATAATGAGTTTTTACTAGGTGTGCAGGAAATCCTTCCATACACGGAGCTGTTGTCTGATTGAAAAGATGTGAGCTTTACCCTGCTCGTAACAAGACTTCAATTTACTCCAGAATTTTCTATGGGGAAAGTTAGACTTTTTTCTGCTGCGAGACTGAAAGTTTCATTGTTCAGACATGGAACAGAATATTCTAATTTTTTATTATTTTTTCCACAAAAAAAAAAAATCTAAAAAGTAACAAAAACTCGGAGAGAATAAAAATTATTTGCCGAATGGGATCGAGACTCTGTTCACAAAGGCGGCATAGTTGTGTGTTTGGTTTTAGTTGTTTCTGACGATCAGAATATCTTTTGCTTCAATGATATAGAGTAAAAATATATATAAACTAACAGAAAAAAAGAAAAAAAAAAAAAAAACTTACAAATGGAAATCTGAAAAACAAAAAAAAAAAAAAGAAATTGGAAAGGAAAAATAAATTAAATAAAAAAGAACAAATGAATAAAATAACAAGTTTAGAAGTATAAAATTATATTTTTAAAATAATTTTAATATGTAGGGGTTGTCTAGGTGATAACTGTGTAATTGGTTGTCTGACCATTGGGAACCCCACCTATCACTAGAATGGGGTTCCCATCGCCGTGTTCCAGATGTATCTGACTGAAGCAGTGGTCTGTGGGTTCGACTATCTTCATCAGTCCTCTAGACAGACCCCCAACAATCGTACATTTCTCACCTTTCCTGTTTTTGTGTGTGTGTGTAAATTTAAAAAAAATTAATTTTTCCAAAAAAGAAATATATATTAGTGAACATTTTTTATCCCTTTATATTTATTTTTTGAAAAATTCATTTTTTTAAAAAAATTTAGCAAAAATTAATTATCAAACATCAATGGTACAGATTTGAGTCATAGCTAAACCCTTCAATCCATTTCCAATACTTCTTAGCAAGTCAGAATTGGCAGAGGTCCTCTATGCACTAGACAACTTTAAGGCAGAACATGATTTGGATGCATCTATGGCCAACATGTGAGCCCCTCCTCTGCCGTTGTGACTGATCAAAAGGGCAAAAAAAATAGGGGCCTCCTTTTTTTTTTTTTTAAACCCCACCCCTATTTGATGCATCAGTCTTACTTATAGTTGTCGTAGTCAGATGTTTTCTATCACCTAGAACACTTAGCTTATTAAATCTTTGAAGTCTACCAACCTTAAAATAAATTGGTGCCATATCTCCCACCTCCTTTGGCAGAGGAATACATTCATAGACCAGATGGAAACGCTTTTTTAGGTTTATGTTTGTTTCAAGAAAGACGCAATCCAGTCCTTTATCTTCAAACATCTTGACCAGTGTTTTACGGAACATCTAGAATGGAAAAGTCAAAAAGCATAAGTGGAGCCCTCTAGTGGAGACACCCAAAACAAAAAAGGTAGGTGCTATGGACACATGTGACAATACACAGCAGTAGAAAAAAATACTAGGGCAGAAATTCTAAAAATGCAGAGTGAAGTCACGGCCCCCTACAATACACGGTCGGGTATATGGGGCCATAAGAAAAGAACGGGTCAATGCACTATACATTAAAAACAAGGATAGCACTGACAAAGTACATGGTCATGTAGTCTAGATGAGGGCACCATCTCACACCTGGAATTGAAAGCAGAGGGTCCCCTCTATGGGGGTCAACTAGCACCCAAAGTCTCTACCAGCTCCTAAACCTTCCCTAACCTTTAGCTGGGAATATTAGTGTACCCCATGTCCTGGAATATATCAGCGCCAATAAATTGAACAGGTAGGAAATGAAATAAACATGGATCATATACAGAATGATGAAGCCGCTAAATCATTAACATTCTGCCTGCAAAAAAAAAAAATTTTTTTACGTATTCCTAAAATAACCCAGATTATGTAAAAGTCGCTATAAATCCAGAGAAATGCGATGTCCTTGTCAGGCTGTACTGAACTTTCCTCATCTTGTAGAGTGCTTCAGATGACATACAGGTCTCCTCATATCTAATGTATGGAGCGTTCTCTGGCACGGAGCGCCGCTCCCTACTACTTAACCCTCTTCTTAAAGGAACACTCCAATTAAAATGGATACTTTGTCATGCATAATGCAGGGCTGGGGGTGGTACATGGCAGATTGACAATGATTATAGTCAAAGAGTCTCAATAGTCAAGTCAGCCATAAAAATCCCGAACAGATCACCTGAATCTCATTCCATATGTCTTCATCCAGCAATGTGGCAGCAGTGTAGTGCTGTAAAGGGACGATCAGACAATGTCCCTCTGTGAGCGAAAGGTGGTTGGGGAGACACAAATATACCTAAAAAAAATAAAAATAAATGTCCACTTTTAAACCTCACAATTTTTTTAGGTCAAACATCCAGTGCTAGAAATTGCATACATACAATATGGTGAGCAGAGAGGCAACGCCCCAAAACTTTTTAGGATCTACAGCCCCGTTATAGTGTACATGTTAGAGAATCGGGGTGACATGAATACCGCACATCTGTCCAGCTAGCCAAGTGACGTGATAGCCCGTTCTGGAGGCGCGGTATGCCTTCGACTAATCGGCGCCACATCACTCCACCCCCAGGATTGAGGCCTGCCACAGAGCGTAACGTCCTACCAAGAACTTAAAGGGGCTGTGTTGTGAATTTCCAGACCACCTTCCAGTTAGTATTGTCTTTGATTCACGGTGTTTGATTCAGCATGTCGGATTTTCAATTACCTTACTATTCCACATGTTGACCCTAAAGGCCTTATTTACACAAGGGCCATGAAAAACTAACAAATCAGTCCATTTTAATGGCTATTTTGCATCCATTTGTCCATTTTTGGTTAAAAAAAAAAAAAAAAAAAATCCAAAAACTTACGAATTTCATTGATCTATCTTTTTTGACCCAGGTCACTGATACATTTTTAACATCCATACCTTGGAAGTTAATCTGTTTCACATCCATTAAAATGGGATCCATATATCAATAACTCATTCACTCTCATTGTCGTGTCGATAACGTCTTTGCTTGATCTTCACCTGCCGGTTGCTGACTCTAATCTGTCCAGGCTATCTTTTGCCCAACCCATTATCAGCTATCCCATCAACTTTTCGTAACCATAACCTGAGACTTTGTGGTAGTCCAGGAAGAAGGACATCCGGAATTTTAGATTCTAGATCTAAGTTTAGCTTGTGCCAACTAAAGAATGGTCTCTACCGAGCTGCTTCCCACCCCCTCAAATCCGACTTGGTATTGGAAACCCTGGAACCTGAAAATTTTCGGATGCATAACATTACAGTTCACACTGACCTCAGTCACGAACTTGTCTCCCGAAAGCTCCCAACACCAACTGGTGGTGGTTGCAGGTAAACAAAAGTTTATTTAAAGGGGATGTCCAGAAATTCAAAAATGTGGGCAATGCCAAGGAATAAAAGAAAAAAACATAACCAATACTTATCCATTCACTTACTCACCACTCCATCGCATGGGCACTGAAGGCCCAACTTGTCCAAAGGCGGTGACATCACATACAATCAATCACATTACCGTCTGCAGCCAATCATTGGCTCAGCCCTATTGGATCATGCCCTATTCACTCAAGTGACCCTGTTGAGGTCAGTGGTCAGATGCAGTGGTCACATTTATTATATCATTGCTGCAGGATCAGCAGATCACTGGGACTGGAGATATGGGAGATTGAACAGATGGGTATTATCTTTATACAACCATTTAAAGGGATTGTCCAGTCACTCAATTGTTTTTGAAAACAGCTTGCAATGCTATAAAATACCTTACCCCAATACTTTTCCCTGCTTTCCAGATCTCCAAACAGTCTCTACTCACCCAACTCCAGTGATGACAACACCCCAATTACACTACACCCTCAAAGTGATGCGAGGGCCCAGAAGTCTCATCTTTCTGCCTCCTCAGAAGACAGTTCAACTTTGAGTAATAAGACTAACCCTGTAGCAGGAGTAGAGAGGAGTTGGTTATGCTTTCAGAAATAGAAGTGCTAACACTTTATTTTTGTCAATTAAAAAACTGAAGTGCATGAAGAAGAGAGAAATGTAAATCCCATCAATATTTTATTTGACCTTTGCCCTTTTCCTTCCATCAGTTCTTCTCAGCAGTTTTTGAAGGAACTGGGCAAGGAGGTTGTTCCTGCCATCTTGGAGAACTAAGCACAGATCTTCTGTGGATGTAGGCTTGCTCCAATCCTTCAGATTGGATGATGATGAGATCAGGGCTGTCATCACTTCCTAGACTCCTCCTCCAAAGGGCAAAGGTCACACCAAATTTTGATGGGATTTAGATTTCTCTTTTTTATTAAAGTAACAAAAATAAACTATTGACCCTTCTATTTCTGAAAGCATTCTTATTGTGCAGCATTTTTCCCCACCTGTCTAAAACCTTCTACAATACTGTATAATATGAAATTATTCAGGGCAGAAAAAAAAGAAATGTCTTACATTTTTCCATGTTGACATACTGATGGTCTATTTTTAGTGTAAGGATTTCTTAGAATTATTTCACCAAAGGGTTGTATGTGACACACAATAACAAAAATAAAGCTGACAGGTCCTAGATTCTATCAGAGCACTGCTGCGGCGACAGTCATTTATGTACCAGCCCCTTGAACACTGTGTCAGTTTTCATCTCCCCGATCCCAGTACCGATGCCCCATGCTGGTTATGCTGCTAGGGCTGAAATTCATTGTACAGCAATTTCATGCTAACCTATCCACTCTGTGACTCTTTGCGACAAACTAATTTGTGCTGTAATCTGATGGAAAGAGGAGAAAGTAGCGTCATCCTTCCACTTTAACGCCTTGCACAAAACCTTTCATTTTTCCAGTTAAAAAAAAAAAAAAGTCCGCCATATGACACACTTTGCAGCAATCAATGTTCCTATTTTAAGGCTATCGAGATGAAACTACATGGACTTTTGGAAACTTATTAGTAACATTTTCATTTTGCTTAGATAGGACGGTATAAACGCGTGGGGATGACTTAATAGGGTCTCCTGCTTTAGCAATTACATCAAGTGCCTCTGACAGGATCCTCAGACTTTTCCCTGCTCACTTCCCGTCTATCATCCCTTTCCCCATCTCCTAATACATTTAATCATGCTGCGCCGTGCTTCTGTTTGACACCATTCGGCTGATCCCGGCATCTTCATACTCTAAATTATCTGTGATCTGACCCCTCTTGTCTCCGCCACCTTGACAATAACCCCGAGTAATCAGATCAGCTGGTGTTTCGGCACGGCTCTGTTCACTTTTGATGGAAATTATTCCTAAACAGGAATTCACAATTCAAAATGTTATTATCTGATCTATTTATAGGAAGATCATTTCCAAAATGTATTAGGGGGTTGCCCGTGACTGAGCAGCCTCTGCCCGTATGTTGTCTTATATATTTTGTGTGACTAATTAAAGAGGACAGGTCACCCCCTCCACATCCTTCAATAGGAGCCACTCCACCGTTCCTGAGCAATCGATTTTGCTAGTTTCGGCACAATTATGCTCTTTGTCAGGGGGGCGGCCCTAGGCTGGGGCAGAAAGACAGGGACAGCCCATGAGTAAGATTGTGCTGAACAGAACAGATATGACTGCTCAGGAATGGAGGGGACTAGAGAAAAAATTCCACCTGTGTCAGAATTAGTGGAGCAGCACCTACTGAAGGATGGAAAGAAGTGGAGTTGGTGGAAGTGGTGAAAGGTCCTCTTTAAATAGTAATACAAAATATATAAGACAGCATATGGGCAACCCCCTAACACATCCTCCTATACATAGATCGGAAAACAACATTTAGAACTAGTAAGGAATACTTTCCATCAAAAGTGAATAGAGCCATGCTGAAAGACCGGCTTAGCTGATTATTTAAGGTTATTGTCAACATGGCGGATGAGGTGAGCTGTTAACATTACCTATCGTCAATGGTAGATTCTATATTATTGTCTACAGATTTACAATAGAGGCATTATCTTTCATTGTAATCCTACCTTTGATCAAGATGACTGAGAAGTGATTTCTACAGAACAGGAAGTGTCAGCCTTCTACAAAGCTGGCCATACACATTAGACAGCTGTCAGCTACTATTACTTCCGATCCCTCATACACAAGTATTCTTCCAAATGTACATGCTTTCTCGAAACGGAAAGGCGTCAAAGTCGCTGCCACACAACTCTGAAAGTGGCTTACCTTCCCTGCGAACTAAGGATCACCTGTCAGATGTGGGAAAGGGCCCTATACATACTAGAAGGTTGGCTATTCCTACAAAAATCGGCAGGTCTGGCCAACATTCATCTATTGTGTGTGGTCAGATTTGGCGCTCAGTCTAAAAACGGATGTTATAAGATAAATACTTGATCAACACATTTGCTTTAAGTCATATGGATAGAGGGGAATGAACTTCCTTTTTGGGATTGCCCCAAACTCACAAAGCCATATCACATTCAGCGAGACTGATCAAATGCTGGTGCAAACGGAAAAGTGGTGCAGTTGTCCATAGCAACCGATCAGACTGTGCGAGTAATAGTCAAAAGCGCCTTGGGAAGATGAGAGCTGGAAGCTGACTGGTTGCCATGGACAATGGCTCATGTTTTCCTCTGCACA